>CP092864.1:198804713-198827949 GCA_030710605.1 Cordylochernes scorpioides | reverse complement strand
ATGAAACACTAACGAAACTATTTGGTCGTTATCTATAAAATATAATAGAATCTGTTGTATAATATTCTTTGTTAAAGTATAAATATTATGGAAATAAGGTATTATATATAAGTTATTTTATATAGGTTAAGAAATTTCTTTATAATACAAATTATATAATGTATTAGCTGTCATCTGATTAAGAAATTTGAATTATTTTTGACACTTCTTCGATTCTTTTTGAAATAATCACAGTAGAAAATTGATTTATTTTTTAAAAGAACCATACACGTCAAAAATGATTCAAATTTCTTATAATACAAATTATTTTCATGATAAGGCACAATTTGGATTATAGATTATAAACACAAGGTAATAAGACCAAATCCAAATAAAGAAATAGTGTGTGACGTTTCAGTAACAGCGTTGTTACCATCTTCAGACAAAAATACTGAATGAGAAATTTTACCACAGCATGTCTCAAAAAGTTTTTTTTGTATTTAGTTTTTTAAAAAATAGAGTTTTTTTTCCACTTTTAATTCTAAGAATAATATTCTGTGTTTCTCAGATAACTGTCTTCTTCTTATCTGTTATCTTGTTTACACACTTGATAACAGTAACTATTCAAAACATGCTGTGGTAAAATTTCTCATTCAGTGCTTTTGTCTGAAGATGGTAACAACGCTGTTACCGAAACGTCACACACTATTTATTTATTTGGATTTGGTCTTATTACCTTGTTTCAAATTATTTTTATATTTCATTCTGAAAATAGAGAATTCCATACTTAAATCATTAGATAGTAAAAAGAAATATATTGGATTGAATAAAATATTTATTTACCAATATTTCGGTTGGCTGAACGCCAACTTTTATCGAAGCATTACCTTTTGGTTTAAACAAACTCAGCGCCGCATAGCGATATAATATGATTACAACTGCGATATTATAACAATATGCGGAGCTAAGTTTGTGTATACAAAAATGTAATACTTTGATAAAGGTTGGCGTTCAGCCAGCCGAAATATTGGCAAATAAATCTCTTATTCAATATCCAATATATGCCTTTTCATTAACTAATTTATATTTCAATAAATATATAATATTATGGTTTAAACCTTCTTCAAAATAAATGTAACTAAATTCTATAATAGGTTTATATTATATTTTTACTTATCAATTCTGTTTTTAACCAACAGCAGTCAAAAATATGGTGTAGTATTATTCCAATATACATATATTACGGAGTTAACACTCTTAAACCCATAATTATATTTTACAATACAACACACATACAAATGGAGATTTATTTTAATATTTAATTGTGTGGAGTAACACAGATTAATAAGGCTTAAAAATTTTGCAAATTATAAAAGCTAAATGTGGATTCATTTTTAATAACTAATGTTGGTTCATAATATTTCCAAATAAATCTCTACCATGATAATTCAGTACAATATAGGTGTTAATTCGATGCATAAAATTAATATATATTGTAGTAAAGTATTTATTATTTTACAAACATTTATTATTTTACACTAGTATTAACAGAGTATCATTTTTTTATGTTTATATTTTACTACTCTGTAAACTTCCCTCATTCCTTATCTTTTGTTTATCCTTCATAGTTTGTTCTTGTCTTAAATAAATTGCTGTCTCATCCTGAAGTTGGTCTTTCCTAATTTTCCACGTGGCAATATATATATACTATATAAAATATAGCAATATACTTATCTAAAGTCAATCCTGAAATATATGTTACACCAATTATCAACTGAAATTAGCTTATTATCAATTGATATTAATCTCCTGGACATTAATTAAATAATTAAAAATGTTTCTGGAGATGAATTTCATTTTATTTCAAAAACCATCTCAAGCTTTCGGCCATCTCTCCCTTCTACAGGAGAACTTATATAAAACAAATAAAACGCCGCCTGATCCTAAATAAGCCTATTAAAAATAATATATAAATAAACAAATAACTATGCAATAATTATTTAAATAAAAACTAATGCAATTTTGAGTCAATTCCATCAATGTAACTCCCTTCCCTATACCGCTTCATCTTCCATTGCTCTAAGTAAAAAGGTGAACCTCAGTAGAGGAAGGCATTGAAGGAGGGAGATTTGGAGAGACCATGTGGCCCACCCTCAGTAGAGGAAGATACTGAAGGAAGGAGATATGGAGAGACCATGTGGCCCACCCTTAGTAGAGGAAGGCACTGAAGGAGGGGGATATGGAGAGACCTTGTGCCCACCCTTGTAGAGGAAGACGCTGAAGGAGAAGGATGAAATTAAAAATATTATATTATACATTCGAGTCACTGTTGAAATATAATAACAACAAAGAATTATCAATAGACAATATTTTAATGAAAAGAATTCACACGTAAAATTGAAGCCAACAAAGAAATCTGACAGTTAGACAAAACTAATATATTGAAAAATAAAAACAGCAAAATCACAAGCGTTAACTTTAAATGGTATTTAGCTCCGAGGGACAACTTTTAATTAAGCTAAGGACAAATAAAATATTATTTTTCACCCCCTGTTGCATAATTAGGGCTATTTAGTTAACAACAAATTAATGGTGACATTGTTCAAATATGAACATTTTCCCCTATTTTTTTGGACTTTGGTTTCAAAAAGGATTCTTTTGTTTATCAAAATACCTTTTTACTTATATAGGATTGTTTATTTAGCATACTGAATATCTATTTATATTATCAAAATTTCAAGGTTTTTTTTAAGATTTTTTTTTTTTTCAATTTTAAATATTTATACAGATATCATAAGCATTTCCCCTTTTGATCTAGGATATGTAAAATGTGCACTAAGTTTATATTCTACGTATTCTTCGTAGATCACGAAATGCGTGGTGTCGCTGGAGATCCACTGGCGATTCTCCACCAAACTCTGCAGCGCTGGCAGAGACGCCATATTCATTTTACAGAGTGTATATAATGCATATTATCTTTTTTTAATAGTTCAGATGGTGCACTTTGCATGTATTGACCAGATGTCAATAAAATTATTTTAATTGTCTATGATATTCATAACTATTCCAATTACAGTAGGACCTACAATAAATGATACTTTCGCTAGACAATATCTCTCTTCAGAAGACAAATTCATTTGCCGAAATAACATGGTTACTATTTAACAATTCTCGGATAAGAGGATACCTCTCTCTAAAGATCAATTTGGCTCTGCTACTAGGTGTTGTACATTACAGCGAGGTTCTACTGTATTATCGAAAGCATATCCTATTATATGCATAGACATTTCAATAATAAGTCTGTAGGATGGTTGTTGATGTGCTGTGTTGGTGTGGCTTGTGGAAAGGCTGCTGATAAAATTATAATTAAAATTAATTTAATCAAAGCAAGAAATTATAAAGAGAAAAGAAGCAACGGTTGAAATAACGGCCGCCGCACTAGCCTTGTTGTTTACCGCTAAGTCGCCAGCGTCTCTGATGACGTCCCACGCGCATGCGTAGTGAAGTGTTGACGCCCGCCGATGCCGTCTTAGTTCGGCTCGCTGAAGCAAAGTGTAGTCGCCACAAGTCGGTGGATGAGAGGGTAACACGCTCTATTCCCGACAGTCATGAACCGGGATTGAATCCCGCGTTAAAAATTGTTTAATATGTGAATAACCTTCATATATTATTCATTGTTTCAATTATCATGAACTAGGTTGCTCTTGCTGAGCGGTACCTATTAATGTGATTTGGACCAGAGAGAGACATTCCAATATCATCTGAAATTCTTTCTTCAATCTTATATTAAGGTGATATGTGAACGAATGGTATATGCTATGCCACGGACAGGATCGAATCCCGCATTGGGAACCTTTTCTAAATTTATTTCCACGTAGAAAATTAGGGAAGACAAACTTCAGGATGAGACAGCAATTTATTTAAGGGAAGAACAAACTATGACTAATAAACAAAAAATAAGCAATGTGGGAAGTTTACAGAGTAGCAAAATATAAACATAAAAAATGATACTCTGTTAATAAAATAATAAATACTTTTCTACAATAGATTTGCTCCAATGACCCCCGATTCTTGCAAATGTCAAACCCGACCAGTGAGTACGAAATAACCAAACGGATCTCTAACTTTCTCCTAAGTATAAAGGTCTAACTGCTTTTTCCACATGAGTAGACATGTGATACATTTACATTAAAATAATTCGTCAACTTCTATTAACCATGATTATCATGACCTGTACTACGTGTAGAAGAGGAATAAATAAAAACAATAATATATATTTTATCATCTCACTATCATTGAATAGTATCAATATCTATTAAAACCTTTCTTTCTTTGTAGACTATGCATAGAGAATTTATATTTTCAGATTAAATAGAATGCATTTCATAGCGCTAAGTACTATACTTGTATTCAAAGAGAAAGAAGAATGTATAGTAAAATATTTATATATATTATAACACAGTTTTCCTTTTTCATAATGCCGTATAGCAAGCACTTCGGTGGCAGGACTTAAACATATCCTTATCGCGGCAACCCATTCTGCATTTCTATAGCACATTCTTTCTAATACAATGGTTAAACTGCCTGGAGCCAAACAGGCCAAAACGCTGGAAGGGTTCCTCACTGAATGCCATCCCTTTTTAATTTATTTTTGTTGAAAGTAGCAATTCCGGATGTTTCCACGATACAATACTCTTGTGTTTGAATAGAAATTCAGTATTGTCTATGCAAATTGACATATATGCCTATATATCGCAGCTTTGTTGGATTGTTAGTTGGCTAGAGGTTATTGGATAGAACAGGCCGGCGTGAGCTGCTGATGTACATATAATTTGATCTCTTTGTCCTTCTTTTATTGTTTTATATCTTTCGGTGATAAAATATCTTTCTCTAAGAATCTATATATTTTTTCCCAACAATTTTCTTTGTAGTATAAGGGTTGTTTAAATAGCTTATTATATCTATACACCCATTTCTCGCTTTGCGTCGGGGTTACGTTCCAAAAAAACACGACGCAAATTGAAACGACGCAAAGTGAAAATATGTGAAGGCGCAATCAAAAACAAAGGTGTTGCCATATTTTAGGAAAAAATAAATAAAGACTCGAATCCAAAACAGCGCAACTTCGAAAATCTAACGACGCACAGTGAAAATCAGTAAAAATTAAGCAGCGACGCAACTTCGAAAAAAACGCAAAACAAAACGACGCAAAGAGAGGTATTGGTATATTTAAAAATAAATGTAGGGATTCAATTATTTATAATTTTTGGCGATAGATGGCGTTGAATATTTACAAAGATTATTTGTTGGTTTTAAGTAGATTCAGATAAAAACACAGCCACATTAACTAAAAGTTTATTTCAAATCCCAACAGTTTCGGTGGCCTCTTGTTATTCTTCAGGGGATGAAGAGAGATATAGGAAGTTACTGAAACATCGAAAGTTGAGGTAAATTACTGGTTGATTTGTCTGTGTTTTTTTACTCTGAACTGAATATTTAATTAAATATTGTGGAATTTTCTTTGCTAATTGACGATATTCACTATTACTGAACTGCTTTTCACATGTGTAGACATGTGGTGCACTTACAGTAAAAGCAGTCGCTAACTACCCACCATGATTATCATGGCCTGTACCACGTGTACTAGGGATAAGCAAAAAAAACAAACTATTACTGAATCATCAGTGGTTTCTCAAATTTTGTTATATACTTAGATAATTCTTAGGAAATTTCAACCAATAAAATATTTCCATTTAAAGACCTATATATAATAATGAATAGAAGGGTTTATAAGAAGTGGGAAATATTAACATTGGTTTCTATTTCTATAAAAAAAAATAGACACTTCGGCCAGTTAGATTTTTTTATTTTCTCAAAGTTTCGACAAAAAATATTTCGTCTTCGTCAGGAGAAGTAAATCACGTGAGAACGCCCTTGCAAACTCAGAACAGTTTTTAACACCTTGCCAAATGCTTTATTTTTATTTATTTCTTCTAACGAAGACAAAATATTTTTGTTGAAACGTTGAGAAAATATAAAACTTCAACTGGCCGAAGTGTCCATTTTTCATAGAAATATGAATTATGGCCAGGCAACCTCTATTTTTACAATTAACATTGGCGTCTGTTTATAATCATCTAAATATATTTTTAAAATAAAATCCATGAAAACCAATAACAAGTATATTTCTATGATTGAATATTTTATAATTAAAGTATACACACACTTTACAGTTTAACCCCATAATCCAAATAATAATATTAAAATTGAAAAGAAGAAAAAAGTGAAATATTTTATCCAATAACTCTGTAGTATTTATTTATAAATATAACATATGTGTATTCTCAACTCTGAGATATGCCCATATCATATTGTAACAAATTATTTATTATTTTATTAACAGAGTATCATTTTTTACGTTTATATTTACTCTGTAAACTTCCCTCATTGCTTATCATTTGTTCACCATTCATAGTTGGTTTTTGCCTTAAATAAATTGCTGTGTCATCCTGAAGTTTGTCTTTCCTAATTTTCCACGTGGCAATATATTCACTGATACAATATGATTAATATATATGTGAATTATAATATCAAAGTAGTTTCAAATCTATAATATATGAAAGAAATTTTTGTATAATAGAATGTATGAATAAAGATAGTTATGAATCATAATATATTCATATATAATACGTATATATGAATCATATATATAATGTTACAAATGAGGAGATAACAGAGCACTGAATTAACCAATGATATTCCTCCGTTTGAGGTTAATGAATCAAAAGATTGGAAACCTGCCAAGTAATATTCTTTGTCCTCAACCGATATCTAATCCGAATGCTAGCCAATAGCAATCCGTCAAAATTACCACGTGATGTTGGGTAATTCATCAGTAATTTTATCTAGCCGATGGTTTTAATTATATCTCCCATTCCTCAGTAAGTTATAGAATAAACTATCAATTTATATCTCTTTTATTACATATCATCTTCTTTTATTATATTCACATATTGGATGTCTATAAATTTAAGCTATATATATGTATAAATAGTAAAAGGGTGAATTATAATGGGATCAGGTTGATATTTTAAGAAAGAGGCATCATCTGTTCATGCAACTGAAGTTGCTGATGGCTTGTCATCTGGCTTTGACGTCTATTTTGATGGGAGAGGCGACCTATGTTTTTTACATATTTTATTTTAGATAATATATTAAGCTTTAATATATTTATATCTTTTTTATTTTAGTTTGACTTTTAATTTTTAATAAAAAATAAAATTTTCGGATTTATGGGCCACCCTGTATATATATATATATTGCGTGAATTTGAAATGGAATATCAATAAAGAGAGGCCAGAAAGTAATGAAACTTGGCAAACAAAGATAGGCAGGAACGGACAATAAATGATCTTTTTTTTTTTTTTCAAAATGATAATCATAATAAAGAGCGAGAACGGCGTCGGCTTAGTATCAAGTAGGACCACCGCGGACGGCGATGCACGCAGCAACACGTCTATGTAGAGAGTCAATCAGAGTACGGTGGCGTCGTGAGGGATAACTCTCCATTCCCTTTCAACCATTTGCCACAGTTCGTCTTCTGAACGCGGCTGAGACAAGGCATGCAAAAGGTGTCTAAAAATGTCCGAGACGTGCTCGATTGGTGAGAGGCCAAGAGAGTACGGTGGCCAGGATAGCATAGGTACATCTTGGTGATCTTGTTGGCCTATGCGAGCAGTGTGATGTCGGGCTTTATCCTGCTGATAAAAGACATTGGGTACCTATTGAAGGTAGATGAGTGTCACCGGTTGTAGCACATAATCAACATAACGTTGGGCTGTCATAGTGCCCTGAATACGAACTAAATGTGACCTGGTATCACACGCGATTGCGTTCCAAACCATAATTCCGCGTTTTCGCGCGGTGGGTTGTGCCACATATATTGCCGGATTGGACCTTTTTATTCACACTTGGTTATCTCGTATATCTTCAACAAATGTCAATGTGTATTAAATACCTTTCAGAGTTATTGTATGAATCCCGATATACATGCTAAAAGGTAAAATATCCTTAAATTTGGTTAACATAAGTATAGATTTATACATATATTTATACGTAATATTTGTCATACTCGTATTTTACCATTATTGTATATGACTGACAAAGATTGGTGTCTGTTATTACTAGGTTGATAGTATGAAATCGTTCTGATATTTTGTTAAAAGGCAAAGGTATGATAATATGTTTTACCAAAAATGTATTTATATTTTATTATTAAAAGATAAAACAAGAGTGACTTACGTGAAAATATGTAAATTGATTAACTTTATTATTGAACCACACACAACATTTCCAAGCTCCTAAAATTTCTCTTAAATGTACTCTACGTTATATAATTGAAATTTAGGTCAAGGTTACGTAAGAGGAATTAATGTGATCAGACAAACCTACCGTTATCTGGGCAGATATGTAGATAGGGATTGGTCTTATCCTTGATACGAGAGACTCCTGCTCACACAGAGATAACAAAAATCAATATATTTTAATTATCGAAGGGTATAGAGCAAAATATCAAAAATACTATTGAATAATTGTTTTCAATATATATGTTATATTAAAATATTATTTTATTTGGAATCATATTTCATAGATACAAATATTCTGTTAAATCGACCGCCAGAGGTCACCCTTTGCATATAAAAACTCGTTGTTTTTTTTTCCCCGATGGCCGGCTCAAAACCTTTGTACATTATGTAAATAAGCTTTTAGTTCAATATATCAGCCTAATTCAAAAATAAAACAGAAATCTCTTTTTTAAATATATATATGTTATATTAAAATATTTTATTTAAAATGTTATATAAAGGTATTATTTAAAATGTTATATTAAAATATTTTATTTAGAATTATGTTATATTAGGGTGTTATTTTATTTAAAATTATATTTCATCGATTCAAATACTCTGTTTAAATCGACCGCCAGAGGTCACACTTTGCATATAAAAACTCGTTGTTGTTTTACCCCGTTGGCCAGCTAAAACATTTGTACATTATGTAAATAAGCTTTTCATTTTTTTTATTCTTACGCCTTTAGCCAGGCAGTACCTTATTCAAATTATGATTTTATATATTTCTTTAGCACAATAAAAGCAATTACTGATCAAAACCATATTATTATTTTTATTTCAAGATTATTCAACCACGACTGCACTGCCATAGCTTAATCCTCAAGATAACCAAAATTAAGATAATCTCAAAAATTCTAAATACACAAGCAGAATATCTTTATTTCTTTATATAAGATATATATACTTGTTAAACAATTAAAAAGGTTCCCGGAGATGAGTTTCTTTTTATTTAAACCGTCTCAGGCTTTCGGGCATCTCTGCCCTTCTACAAGAGAACATATCCAATGTTTAAAACGCTGCCTGATGCTCAGCAGCCTATTATTCGTTGTATATGTTCTCCTGTAGAGATTCACATTGCAGTAAGGTCTGTAGATATAATATTCGATAATATTATTGAAAAGAAACACATTGCCAGTAAATTTATTTGTTACAATATTAAAATATATATATTATAATTGATATACAGAATAATATATTTATATATTATAATTTTTTCTACTCTGGACACTTACCTCATTGCTTACATTATAATTTATAAATGTTGTTTGTGACCTAAATATATTGCTGTGTCATCCTGAAGTTTGTCTTTCCTAATTTTCTACGTTACATTTTGGTAGAGATGCTGGGTAGATCTGAGGATCGCCGAGAAGACTTCAAGGCCTTGGGTGCTGTGATCTACATTTTCCAAGACTCCAGGATTCCTCCGCCGTGTCAAAGTCAAGACCTTCCTACAAGAGGACGATGTGCCTACTGACGATATATAACGACAAGGTCACTCTTCGCGAAAGAGAAAGGGCGCGAAGCTACTAGGGAAAAAGTGTCAAAACTTTGAGGGAGTCTTTGCAGAAACACGTCAGATCCACGTTAGTATCTACAATATTTGCAAGCTGTGGATCACAGCTTTCATAGGGAAGGAACTTTGTAGCAAAGTATTTATTATATCTACTTCTTCTTTCTTATCTCCACACTGGGTGAAGTAGAATGCGTGTGCCTTTGTCATTAAGACTGGGAGCACTACTCAGTGTCAGGCCGACTTAGTTCCAAAATAAATGACCGCCTCTGACATGAGGAACAGACGCCATGTGCAGCCGCTCCTAATATGGAGTACAAACGCTGCTCATCCTGTATCTCTGGATTAGGAGGCCTAACAGAGTACTATGAGTCGGGCCAGCTGATGCCAGGTTTTTTAGTGAGCTTGTTACTGCTCCCCCTCCTCCTTTTATCTTATATATACAGATTATTAAATTTGATATTTATATATTGCTACTCTGGAAACTTCCCTCATTGCTTATTTTAGATCTTATAAATGTTGTTTGTGTCTTAAATAAATTACCGTTATCCTGAATTTGCCCTTCCTAATTTTCCACATTACAATATCGATCGTTAATTCTCTTGTACAAGGTGTGTCCAATAAATAATGAGACCGGTCAAAAACAAAGAAAAAATGAAATGATATTTTTTTTTAAAGTCTATTAAAAATATATAAAGCTTCAGCTACACTGCGGTATATCACATCACGTGATTGCACGCGCGGTCGATAAATTGTAAGCTTGTAAAAAGAACGCCTTGCATAACAACTTCTGATTTTTAATGGATAGAAAATTCGAACAACGAATTTGTATTAAATTTTGCTACAAAATTGGGAAATCGGCTTCAGAAACCCTTGATTTGTTGAAATTGGCATTGGAAATGAAAATGTAAATAAGCCCACCATATTTAAATGGTTTTCACGATTTAAAAAGGGAATGGAATCGGTGAAATATGAGAAGCGTGTTGGACGTCCAATTCTGCACAGGATCCCTGTAAAGGTGAGCCAAATTTCAAATTTGATAAAACAATAGCGTTAATAGTAGCGAGAATAGCGTTGAAGTTGCCAAAAAAAATTCTTGAAATGGTGGAAGAAAACCTTATTTGGAAGGAAAAAGTAAAAACTGGAGACGAGACATGGGTTTACGGTTTTAACCTGGAAACAAAACACCAATCCATGAAGTGGAAAGGTAAAGATGAACCAAGAACGAAGAAATCCCGACTTTGCAAGTCAAAAAACAAAGTCTTATTGGTTACGTTCTTTGACATAAAGGGAATTGTGCATTATGAATATCTAGAGAAAGGTCAAACAATCAATAAGGAGTCTTATTTAAACATTATGAGACGTGTACGTGAATCAATTCGTCTGAAAAGAAGTGAAATGTGGAGTTCCAAAAATTGGATTATCCATCATGATAATGCACCACCACACACCGCTACATCTGTACTGACTTATTTGGCTAAACACGGCATCCAAATACTTCAACAACCTCTTTATTTCCCAGACCTAGCTCCAAATGATTTTTTTCTCTTTCCAAAAATTAAAATGGATCTAAAAGGAAGGAGATTTGACACTAGAGAGTCCATCATAGCGGATTCGAAAAAGGTCTTGAAGAACATCCCGAAATATGCCTTTTCTAAATGTTTTAAATCATAGGAGAAGAGATGGAAATTATGTATAGATGCGGGAGGGGAGAATTTTGAAAAATACTTATAAAAAATATTTTAATCATTCTATTTTTTCCTCATTTTTGACCAGTCTCTTTATTTATTGGACACATCTCTTGTATACCAACAAGGCAGGGCGAGTGTTTTAGGTTATAGCCATCAAGTATCCATAGTATATAATAAAATGTAGTTTAAAAAGATGTAAACATGTCCACGAACATATGTGTTTTATAGAACCAGAACGCATCATGCACATATATTTTCAAAAGCTTGGTTTTCCCACATAAATAATGTGATATATATTATCTCTCAATATATCATAGATATTTTGGATTTCATTAAGAAAAATGGTCTTTGATGTAACGATCTCAAGGAAATATTGGACATATCTTGTGGTTGTAAACAATATATAGGTGTATGCGTGTATATGTGTGTATATATGTATATATTTTCAAATTAAATGATGTAACTGTAAATAAATTTCAAAGAATATCTCTATATGTAAATAATATTTATGAATCTTTCTAAGTTACTTTCTGTGTATCTTTCCATGTTGAATAATTTTTTTTGTTATATTTGCATGTACATTTAGCGCAAGTGTCCCTAGGGGGACATAGCGTTTTGAATTGAAATGAATAAAAGATATTAAAATATGTAAATAACAATTTGTATATAAAAATAGTATTTATTTTTAATTTGTTAACGTGATAATCCTGTCTTTTCAAGGACTGACAAGTTGAAAGCTTGTAAATAAAAGGTTTTACAAGAAACTTAGCCCTAGAAGCTTTATTTATTTTATAATATATATATATATGTTACATGTTCAATAATAGGTTCATGAACTTATAGTCATAAAAGATTTCTCTTTTTAATTGAAGCTGAAAGGTTTCAATTAATTAAATGTGATGCAGACGATATAAATAATATATTATATATATACTAATCCAGAATATATGTATATTAAATATGGAACTCAATTGATTAAAAAATAATTAGATAAGGCTTTTGATGCTGAACGAAATCAATTATATAATAGGTAGTCAAGATACAAAAAAAATATAATAGATAAAAAGGGAAATTTAACATCTAAATGTATAACATATTAAGACAAGTATAAGAGATAATAAATATATTAATTTGAAGATTTTCTTTTTTCAAAAAGAATAAGTTTGAAAATATATAGGTTCTATATTTATATGTAAATTGAAATAAGATATCTGTATTATATAAATTATATTATTTTCGGATTTTTTTTATAAGAACACTGAATATTAAATACACTCATGGACAAATATAAGGATTTTGCACCTTTTATCATGTATATCGGGATTCAGACAATAACTCTGAAAGATATTGGATACATAGTGATCTTTATTTGTTATTCAAATAACAAACTAGATATTGCTGCTGCTGTGATAGAGATGCATGGAATTATTGGATACGACAACAACAACAAATAACAAACTGTCGCGTTATGAATAGTTAAATTTTTCAAACAGAGAGTAGTTTGAAATATAAACATATGAGACAACACTCAAGGAAGTGAGTGTCTTTACTGTCATCAGTTGTCTGTTTATTATTGCATTTTATTTTAAGGAGACAAAGACAATTTTGTTCACACTTGGTAACTTGTGTGTCTTCAATAAAAGTCACAGTGTATCACTATATTTCAGAGTTATTATCTGAATTAAGATATACATTCTAATAGATGCATTTGTCCATGAGTGTAAAGGTGAAGTTATCTATTGCCCGTCATTTGTTTAGAAATTTCGATAAGGTCCATACTTTCAAATTTAAGAACTTAAAAACCTGAAGCAGTGTATGTGGATAATTTATAAAAGAATTCAATATTAAGTTTTTTTAATCTCTTCTATATAAGTATTTTTGCTTTTCAGAGCGTTTTCTTACCTTCTATGATTTAAAAAACCTCAATTCTATTTAAAATTCTGATTTGTAACACCCAAAATTGATTTCTAAATTAATAATAATTTTCTATTTATGTAAAAAATTCATATATTTATAGAGCAAAAATAGAAGTTTTTCCTCTCTTCATTTAGGAATATTGGACATGTTTAGCAACTTTTACAAGAATTTCGATATTCCTTCAATTAAATAAAATTTCGAGAAGTACTATAAATAAGATAAAATATAATTTATTACAAGTTTTAAAAGGATTATTTGGCAGGATTGTAAGATTCTAAATGGATAATCCATTGGACCAATCAAATGTCTTCCCCACTAATAAGGGTTCAACCCATTGTGACGTCACATAAATGATAATAGTTATGGGAGAAATAATGGTCAAAACCACCAAAACCTATTAAGAGACATTATCGTTTTTTGTCTGTGTGATGTTCGCAGAAATATTTTAAAAGCTAGATTATCTCAATGAATTGGATATTTGTGAAAATAGATTTACTGCTAGTGCGTGAAAAATTTTGATGACTTCCATTTTTTTTTATCAATTTAAAAAATAAATCTTGAATAAATTATTAATTGTATAATTTGATATTCAATCTATAATAATTTTAATTGAGACTTCTATAAGATTTATAAAAGAACTTTTAAAATTAACATTATATGTTTTTATAAATAAACAGAAATATATTTTGAATTTTGATAGGCATTAGAAAGGTTAAATAGAAAATATAACTTAATAAAAATCAGTTGTAATCGTGTGATAGTTTATGATTATTAATTATTATTATTTCACATATCAGGTATTATGAAGATATTTTATTATCTTTTTCATAATTTTTCGATAAAAAAAATCATTTTGATATAATTTAAAATATTGTATATTAAAATAACCTTTATTTCAAATTTTTCATATTGATTTTATTATACTCTCTTTGTGAAATAGTTCTATCATTTTTATTCACAACCTCTTCCTCTTTGAACATTAATTACAGAATAATTTTTAATAGAGATAGGTTTAATTCTGATGATAAATTTATATGAATTTACCACTTAATATATAGTTTATCTTTGTGGCTCTATAAAATTTAAACAATAGAATAAGTCTAAGTATTTTTTTTCCAGCATCGTCGTTGAACATGATTTAATATTTCATAAAATATACATCTAATATGATCTAATAACATCTAATTTATAATATACATACTAATATTGTCTCTAATTACACTCATGGACAAAACCTACGGATATTTTTCACCTTTCAGCATGTATATAATTATTTATACAATAACTTTGAAAGATATTAAAAACTCATGAGATAACTAAATGTGAAAAAAATAGTCTCTGTTTCCTTAAAAAAAAAACAGACGTCCGGCAAAACTTCGTCTTCTTTAGGTTTTTCTAAGAATGTATATTCAAACACACCTTCAATCCATATATTTCTGTGTAAATATTTCTATTTAACTGAAAAGTGTTTTTACTGATTAGAATAGGGATATTAAATGTTTAAAATAGAATGTATTCAATTCGAAAATCTTAAAGAAAAATTGAATAAATTATAATTTACTTTTAAAAGCTGTTTCATAAGTGAAACCTTTTTTATATATTCAAAAAATCTAAAATATTTCTATCAAACTCAATAAAAATTGTTATTAAAATTAAAATGTCATCATAGAAATCAAAATGTATATATTTTAAAAAGTAGTTTACATTTCATCTTTATTAGAATTAAAATAAAACTGTTTTCTAAATGATACTTTTAAGATATATATTTTATTTTTTAAAAGCTATGTATTAATAAAATATGTATAATCAAGATTTTTATTCCCAATGATTAAAATAAAATATACACTTTAATTTTCTTATTTTATTTTTTAGAGATAAAGTGCAATTAATATATCTATAATTTGTTTTTAAACATATAAATAATAATTTATTCACATTTAAGAAAATTTATTTTATAAATACCTGTATTAATAAAAGACTTTTCAAACCTTTGATTAGCAAATTTTAAATATAGTTTTTAAATGTTTTGACTATTTCTAAAAGTCTGTATGAAGATTTCATTCTTACAAAAACTTGAACCTACACGTATAAAAGGAATTTCAAAAATGAAGAAATATTTATATTTAGATATTTGAAAAAGAAAATATATATACTTTTGCAAAAACTTGAAAAAAATTTCGTCATTTATATATGTCTAAATAAATTTCGATCCTAATAAAAAATATTATTAGTAATCATATTTTTAAAATAAGCTCTATTTTTGATAAATATATTCAAATATATATAAATAATATTGTAGCGTAGAAACAAGTCTTGGAATATCTTAAGATGTAAAAGTATTTATTGATGACGTCAGCACGACTAGTTGACAATTATTAACCAAATTAACTACAGCTAGAGAATATTGAACAACCAAGCAAATGAAACTTTATGATGATTTTACAAATACAGAGTAATAAAAATCTGTTATGAATATTTCATTGAATAATTGAATTAAATAATGAAATATAAATTATTTCTTCGCCACAATATTTAGTTTTAAAAGTAACATTTTTAAAATATAAGGATTATTCGAAATCAAATTTTCGGTATAAGATATATATTGGCCAGGTTGGCAAAGGCTATTATTCTTTATCATCATTTGAAAATATTATAAATTTAGAATTAATATTCATGTATATATTAGTAGGAAAATCAGCCAATAAATTATATATATATTATAAATAAAAATATTTTCTGATGATTTTGATTATCTTGATGATTATGCTATGGAATTATTTGCTGGTTCTTTTTAGTACTAAATGGTATAGATAATGCAGTGGTGGTAAAATTCTTGAGAGTATAATAATAAAAATAGTTTTAATCAGTAATTGCTTTAAATAAGTTGAAGGAATATATGATAAACATAATTTGATAAGAGTAAGGCCTGGCTTTAGGCTTAAGAATAAAAAAATAAAAACATATTTACATAATTTACAAAAGATTGAGCCGGCCATCGAGAAACAACAACAATCGGTTTTATATAGGGGAAGTCGCGACATCTGGTGGTATATTTAACAAAGTATTTGAATCTATAAAATATATTTTGAATAAAATAAAATTTTTATATAATATTTATATATTTTGAGTAATTTGGGAGAAGTTATATAAAATATAATAAATTTGACGCGTATTGGCTGAAGTCATGCTGGAGTTTTCTTTTTTTCCATCCAATTAAATCCTTCTATTTATTTATTATATATAAAAAGCAAACCTCTTATAATAACAAATGCATAAATATTTTTAAATTTTCATAATAATATTATATATAATATGTGATATATCTCATAAACTATAACTATTTTAAACTAGTAAAGAGACAGTCATACGACTAATTATATAGACATTCCTTTGACTATTACAGCAAACAAGCCTTTCCAAAATGGCTGCTGCCATTAAATGGTGGAAAATCCCAACTCAAAATTGCTTTCCTCTCTAATGAGCAAACAGTACTCTTTGTTTAAAAACAGTTAGAGAGATAAAATATATAGAGTTTGATAAAGAATCCACTAAAATATTTAATATATTATAATATATATAAACTTCTTTGATGCGTCTTCTCTTTATGTAATTATATATTCTTTTTCTTATTTTGAAAAATATATATTTATATAATCCTTTATTTGATAATGATAATCATTTTTGAATAAAATTTATTTTTATATTCATCTCTATAAATGAAATATAAAAATAATCTTATATGAACTAAGCCAAAAAATTGTCAAAACTCGTCCCTCTTTTGAAGGAAACAGAGGCAATTTTTGTTCATCTCGTTTGTTATCTCGTTTTTTTAAATTAAATATCACTGTGTATCAAATATCTTTCAGAGTTATTGTTTGAATCCCTATATATATATGATAAAAGGTACAACTTCTTAAAGTTTTATTCATGATTGTAATCAATAATAAACATGGAAGGTTATGCAGAGAGAATATAGATTCAAGAAATAGCATTCAATATAGGCTTGTTAAAGATCTATTTTCACTTAAAAACATTTTTATTTAATAAAAAAGAAAAGCTTCTTGTGACCAATGAGCTTAAACAGAGGGTGTTCACACTGATAGGAAACAAGTTTTATTATAAAATATTAAAAATTAACACCATATTTGAAAATTTTCAAATGTTTTATTTGAAAGCCTTTTGTTTATTTACAGAACGGCACCTGATTTTCCACGATAGCAGACACTTTCTGATCATGGTCATACTCAAAAGATCCCATTCTTCCTTTACCACTTTCCAGAGCTAATCTTACCTATTTGGACATAATTAAAATGTGCAAACAAGATGATATCAACATTTCTAAAAAAGGTATTTATAATATTATTCACGACAAAAATATCAAGTTTTTATTCAAAGCACCTACGGAGAAATAGACAAAAGATTATCACCCTATATCTGTGAGAACTCCTGCAGATGTCAAAAAAGGGAAAAATATATTACAAAAGAAAATCCTATGCCACAAAGAGATATAGCCAAATTAATAGGAACATCAGTGTCAACAATAAATAAAATAATAAATAAAGATTTAGGCCTAAAATCTACAAAAGACATGCGGTTCACAAATTGCTTCAGAACCATATTCGTCAGCGACACACTATCAGCAGATATTTTTATGAAAATTTATTGGCTGCTGATAGATGGAAATTTATTGTTACATATGACGAAGCATGGGTATATTTAACCGATTGCGACAGAAAAAAGAACTATATACTATTAAAAAAGGGTGGGAAAATCTAGGCCAATTTGGTTGAAGGAATGTGCCGAAAGTTACCCTAAAGGATTTATGGTGGCATGCGGTATATCATATGAAGTAAAATTAAAAATAAGAAAAGTTGAAAGAAATGCCAAAATAAACTCGGAGTACTATCAAAACAACATTTTAGAACCTATATTTTTGAATGATATTCCCTCTATCTATGGGAAACAGAGCAACAAAGTCTGGTTTATTCATGATAACGCCACAAGTCATACCTCATCTTTAACCCAAGCTTATTTGGAAGATCTAAGGCAAAGAACAGGAATCAACACTATTCCAAAGAACAGAACCCCTGTAAAATCTGATTTAGCCCCGATGGATTTTTGAATTTTTAAATGTCTTAAAAGAGCACTTGGAAAGCGACACCCTAGGACAATTGAAGGTCTCTGGAAAGTGGTAATGGAAGAATGGGATCTTTTGAGTATGACCATGATCAGAAAGTGTCTGCTATCGTGGAAAATCAGGTGCCGTTCTGTAAATAAACAAAAAGGCTTTCAAATAGAACATTTGAAAAATTTCAAATATGGTGTAAATTTTTAATATTTTATAATAAAACTTGTTTCCTATAAGTGTGAACACCCTCTGTAATTTTATACTCATTTAATATACTATGATATTATACTTACACACATAGACAAAACTTAAGGGAGTTGTACCTTTTACTGATATTTACTATAACTATGAATCATCAACAAATAAAATCAATCTGTACCGCTAAAGACTGTAATAAAGTATAGCAACTGTACAGAAATAAGTAATGGAGAATTACAGGAGAAACTTAAGTCTGAAACAAATCAAGCCTAGTACGATTAGGAAACAAGGCTTAAGAAACCCAGTCCAAGTTTTACGAAATCATGGCATTCTTGGCTGATGGCAAAAAGGGCAGTGACCTGTCTGGACCCGGGGAAGCTATAAAATGAGGTTTCCAAATCTTTGTAGTTAGTACGTTTTCTTCCGTCAGCGAGAGCCTTGATACACGTCACATCGATCGCCAGGTAACCCTTCCCTGCCTGACTCCTCCTCTTCCCATTCCTTCTTGACGACAGCCGCTTCTTTTGTGGAATCTCTGTTTGCTTATTTCACCTTTGGCCCAGCTGTGTCGCCTTCCCCACGACTGCACGGTAGAGGTGACATCGAGGATCATCTAGCATCAGGTAACACTGATCCGACAGGTCCCAAGATATCACACATATATATGATATAAAAGAGGGTAAGGTGAAAAGCTCTCGGTCTTTGACCCAGAGATGGCATTCAAATCGAGAAAAGATTACATTTCCTTCCTGTTGGCGTTTATTATCAGTTGGAAGAACAATTTTCAACTTGTTCACTAAATTAGTTTGTGTATACAATTCTTTACAGTACACGTTTTGCACGTGTATTGTTAAAATGGACAAACTTAAATGTCGTGCAGTTTTTAAATGCATCGTTTTAGATGGAATAACGCCAAAAAAGTTTTTGACAAAAGTTTACATTTCCTTTCTGTGGGCGTTTTTCATCAGTTCGAAGAACAAGTTTCAACTTGTTCGCTAAAATAGTTTGTGTAAAAGAGTCTTGCACGTGTATCGTTGAAATGGATAAACTTGAATGGATTAACCCAAAATATTTTATCCAAAGTTTTGACAAAGGTTTATGGGAACACCGGCCCTTCAATTTCAACCAACAAATTGCGAACTGTGTTCTTCAGGTGACTTTCTCAAAGCTACAGTGATGGTCGAATTGAAACTCCGCATTAGTAGATAAGCTTATTTGATGGTTGATGGACGATTTAGAAGTTTAGGCAAGGTATTCACATTGCCTACAAATACATTTAGAAATCAATCTAACTAAAAGATTAAATAATACTTTTTGAACTGCCTAGAGAATGAATATCAGACATTTTATATAAGGGGTAATAGTATTCAACCATAGTCACTATTTTTATCGCGTGTGCTTAATAATTATCTATAATCTTTTTAATTTAAAAATAAAAAACACGCGACAAATATTTTCCAATTACTTATAACAGACGGACGGCTAATGCATCATATATTTTATCATATTATTTATCAATCTATGAAAAGATTTTCAATTTCTATATATGTATTTTGATACACTGTAAAATTTATTTCTCATTGCCTCTCTGCTATTTTATTAGTTTTTATTTGGCTGTAAATAGATTGCTGCGTCATTCTGAAGTTTGTCTTTCCAAATTTTCTAAGTTACAATATTATAGGTATGTGACCATATTAACTAAATTCTTCTATACACCAATTTGTTTAAATCAGTTTCACCCAACCGATATTTCGAATCAAGATAGCTATCAAGCACCATTTTATTTATAAACAGTGACTTGAAAGATCAATTCATAATTCTCACCCAAAACAACATGCAGTTAAACCTCTCTATAGCGCCCCCTCTTGGGACTCACCAAATTAGGGTGCTATAGAGAGGGGGTGCTATAGATAGGTAACTTTTAATGTAAAATTATTTACATATCAATCCTAAAATCGGGCGCTATAGAGAGGAAGGCGCTATTTAGATTGGGCGCTATAGACAGGTTTGACTGTATTTTGAAACAAGATTTAGGTAGTGTCATCAATGCGGAATTCCTGAAAGAGCCTTAAATGATGTGGTGTACCCAATCCAAGAATTCTATTTAAATGATTTTAAAAGTTTTAATACATGTGTGCGATTGTAAAAATTTAAATACATGTAATTATTGACAATTGATGGCAATATCTTTTAACATTAATTCGAGGCTTTGAATAATATATCGCTCGAATATAATAAAAAGCCTAAATTATTTATTAAAGCTTTAAAAATTGTTCTATTAAAAGTACAATTCAAACTATATTTTCATTAATTGATACTCTTTTACCAAATATAAGTATCCAAGCAAAAGGGTTTTCCTCCTTTTTATAAAAGGCAGACGAATTTGTTTAAATACGCCTCAAAGGTACCAAATAAATCTAATCTACTTAGCTATAATAAAAAATATCAATTCAACTATATATTCCTAATTTTAAAATGAAAAAGTCAAGAATCAATAAATCTATTTATTCATAGAACATAATATTTTCACAAATCAATGGTTCTCAGATTGAGAAATAGAAATATTATAGAGAATATTATATTAAATATTTCTATAATCCTTCTTCAATTAGTTTTTTTGATCAAAAGAATATCATTTTCTTTAGAATTCTATTTTAAAATATATTTTCCTTTTCTAAACAATCATGTTTAGATAAATGGTCAATTCAATTTTCTATTAAATCTGCTTTTATTGTTGTTTGTTGAATTAAAAGATTTCTTCTTCCTTTTGTAAAAAGAAAAAAATCATTGTAAATTCGTTTCTTCATAGATTTTGTGTATTTGTATAGAACGCTAAAGAAAGTAATTTATTATAATTACTCTGTGTTTATTTATATGATAATTATGTTTTATATAACTATATATATTTATTAAACATAATATTGAGAAGAAAAATTAATTTATTATTTAATTTAATTATTCAACGAAAATATTTGAAACAGATTTAAAATTTTACATTTGTAAAATCATCATTTAGTTATCTAGCTTGCTTGCTTGATATTCTCTAGCTGTAGATAGTTTGGTTGATTTGTTGATATTTGTCGACTGGTCGTGGTGACGTCATCAATAAATATTTTCACATCTTCCGATAGGCAAAGACATGAATTCTACGCTACAATATATACACACACGAATATCGGTGAAGGTATATTAAATAAAACAATATAACAATTATTAAATCAACAAAAAGGCATCTCCTTATCGTGAAACTGAAAGTTGCTGATGGCTTGCGCCAACATACCGTTGCACGATGAGGAGATGTCTTTTTCTTAATTTTATCGACTTTATCCCAATACAATCTCACATTTTTACTATATTTTCGAATCAGAAAATCAATTTAATGAAAATAAGAAGCACAAATAATTAATGTTTTTCTATATTAGAAAGTAAAAATATTTATAATATCAAATCTCTTATTGACTCTAGTGTTTTGTCGATATTATATTTTTCTAACAAGGTTTTCCTAGATGTCTTTGATAAGATTTCATTATAGGGTGAAGATTAATAGTGAAAGTTATTTATAATTCAGAAATCTCACTTTATATTTAGATATATTTAAAATAATAATAGAAGAGGAGAAATTTATGCTACTATGATTATTTTATTTTTTCATAATTCTGTCTATTTGCACACATACACATTATAAAATATTTTAATTACATTTACATACCTTCGATTATCTCAAATAAAACAGAGTAAAGTAATAAAATATCACTGATATATTATCTTTAAACAAACCAAACAGCTCAGATCAGTCTTGGCACTGATTAATGTCTTAATGATACGTCAAAGTGAAGTTCTGTACGGTATTTATCGTCAAATGCTATATTTAGACCATTCGACAACATTCGAATTTTTTTCTCACCTCACAGAGAATTTGATAGGAATTATTCATTCTATTTATTCATAAAAACCAATATGGAATGCCAATTAAAAGGTTTTAGTCAGATATGTTTATTTATTTCTTGATTTCATTCAAAGTACACGTGGGACAGGCCATGATAAACATGATAGATATTTAGCGATTGCTTTTACCGTAAGTCAGCCACATGTTTGTACATTAAAAACAAAGTAGGCATATCCTGACCAGGAGCACATGTGCTTTTCAGAAGGCAGAGCGCCATCTGGTGGAACAGAAATCAACTAAACATTGTTTTAGCCCGTTCCCTGATATTTGGCAAACCCAATGTCTTTAGAAATCAAGAAAAGACATCCACGAACGCGTTTCGCGCTGTTTACGCTCGTCAGCATGGAGTGGGCGGTACCACTGCGAGAAAAAAGCAGTTAGTTATTGTACCTAGAAGGTACCAGAACAGCGTTTAAATACTTTCATACCCAGGTGTGTTTTGACATTTCAAGAAACAGG
>CP092864.1:198746911-198804613 GCA_030710605.1 Cordylochernes scorpioides | reverse complement strand
CTACACGAATCTCGAACCATGGAAACCATATTTTCTGCTATTTTCCACATCCTAGAACCCACCTTATACCGCTCCTACGGAATTCTATGATTTTAGGATTACTGAAACAAAGATAAAAGAAAAAAAGGCATCTGATCGTGCATCTAAAGGTTGCTGATGGCTTACGCCACTGTCGGAATAAATATCAATTATTCATTGATTTTTGATTATTACCGAGTTGGCCAAATACACATTCTTGTGAATTTTCTACTTTTTCATAAAGATAAAAGAGTCCGACTTACATTAAATGACCTCTAGAAACTTGCAGGGATACCTAAGATGAAATCAATATTTGTATCAAAGTTATCAAAGTTTGTATTATGTATAAAAGAAACATTCGTGCTTTTAAATTCTTTATTTTATATGAATACTTTCCTTAAAGGTTTTATTTTATTCTAACATGGAGAGAGAGAGATTGAGATTGAAACTTCATTATTTCATCGTTCATATTAAGGTGATATAAGGTTAAATACAATTAATTGAATAAATAAGATCAAATAAGGATCAATATGTGAATAAATACATGTAAATATATAAAATAATTGATAAATATATACATATATATATAAAATATATACAATGTCGTCATTGGTGGCGCCCACCGCGGGAAAGACTCCGCCACCGATGGACTGCAAGAGAGAGAGAGATTTTTGAGATTGAAACTTTTTTTATTTCATCGTTCATATAAGGTTATATAAGGTTAAATACAATATTGAATAGATATGAATGAGAGAGAGAAGGTTGTTGTTCACTGTTCAGAATATTATAGTGAGAACCTGTATTTACTAAATATAACTTCATATATCATATATATAATGTTATATCTCGCTAAGGAGGAGGGGAAGCAGTAACAAGCTCACTAAAAACCTGGGTTTAGCCGGCCCAGTTGATAGTACCCGTAAGCGCTCCTAATCCATGAATACAGGATGAGCAGCGTTTTTACTCCATGTTAGGAGCGGCTGCACATGGTGTCTGTTCTTCATGTCAGAGGCGGCCATTTCTTTTGGAGCTAAGTCGGCCTGCAACTGAGTAGTGCTCCCAGTCTTAATGACAAAGGCAGATACATTCTACTTCACCCAATCATGATGGTTGTCAAAGCTTGATACCCTAATATGATTGAGTGGAGATAAAAAAGAAGAATATTTCGCTAATAAATATTACTACGTATTAAATCACAACAAGTTAGAAATAAAACATTATATTTAAATATTAATAACTAAAATAAATCTCTCCAGAGCGACTTTAACAAATTTAATGAATATTCACAAGAAAATTACCATGTTCCATTTTTAAATACTTCCATTGATAATTACCAAATAAAATATTGGAAAGTTAGAAGACGGGCGGGCAATAGTGTTCCATAGTGAATTTCTTTCAATTATTTAAAGCCAATTAAAAATTCTACATTGCTAACAGGAACCAGTAATTTAATATTTAAATATCATTAATATATTTATAACTTGCAATAATTTATCCATTTTTAATCAGGTTTTTGAATTACTAACTTTTATCACTAAATTCATTAACCTAATTTATCCTATCTCTTTCTATAAATATTTTATTATATAGCCGAGAAAGAAAGAAAAAATTTGCGGTGTTTTGACAATATATTAGTTATAAATATATTCTCGTATATAAAGAGCATATGCATGATCATATATATAACTTAATTAAATAATTTCATATTATAAGTATATTCTATTTTATATGTCAAGTCTACGTGAACCCAGTTCAGTTAATCATAATAATGTCCGAGAAAAAATATATTGCGATAGAATTGTTTAACCTTATAAAGCGTTAGATAACAAGGTAATCTCTAAGAACTGAAATTACAGAACAATTTCCTTCCATAGTTAGTTTGTATAGTTATGTTGAATACTTTGATTTCCTTTTCATTTTCCCTTCTCTCCTTTGTTTATGATATTTTCCCTTTCTTCATGAAAATTATGTATGGCGAGTACTTACAGGACAGAAATGTCCTAAAAAAGCAGTTGTTGTTGTTGTATATTTTATATGAATATAATACTAAGATAAATGATGAAACTTTGACTAAAGGATATTGATAGATAAAATGAATGTTTATCTATGCCGATAGAGTAGACACAAACTCTGCGACATTGTTTAGAAGTTTCTTAAAACTAGTAAAGGAAGCCTAGGTATGCGTTCTGAAGCATATAAATATGTTTAAATTTCCTTTATGTTGTTGTTGTTGTCGTGTCCAATGAAGAGCCTCAGATGTCTCCATGCATCTCTATCACAGCAGCAGCAATGTCAACTACTGCTGCTGTGATAGAGATGCATGGAGACATCCGAGGCTCTTCATTGGACACGACAACAACAACAAAGGGAGTCTAAACATATTTAAATGCTACAGAACGCATATCTAGAGAGCATGGTTCCAGGTTAATGGCCTCCGTCAGTCCAGATTGAGATTTACTTTCGTAAGATTTATAAGATATTCATGGAATATTCTCAATTCGCCATAAATCTCGTTGTGTATCTTATAATATGAAAGTCCAGCATAGTCTGACGAGTATCATTAGATGGAGCCATGTACTTTGATTGGACGTTTTGATTTACAACGATGGATTTGAGTTTTTTTCACCGACAGGATTCTTCTCGTTTGCAATGACGGTTAATATATTCCGGTTTCATTGAATATTCATTCGAAAATGTTAAAATCATCAGCGCAGATGTGATTATATCCTAAAAGGCGACGACTTCTAAGTATTTGTTGACTGAAGCGGCAGTCGTTAGGCCCAATGAACAGGCTGCGTGCTGCAAGAGTTTAGTCGTTGTGACCATTGACCATTGACTCGCAACATTATCGGTTTGATCAAAGAGGACCATTTTTTCCTTTCCAAAGTGTAGTAATTCTTATCGGTAGACGTTGACAGACTTTTATTTTAATCAAGCAAAATAGAAATAAGTGATATTGTTCTTAAGTCTTCACGATAATATGTATATAAATATTTGTGTTCCAATCCGATTCTCAAATATATAAATTGCTAAATACTGCGCTAGCTAATCGAAGCTTTACTCCTAAATATTTTAAATTTTATAAAGATGCGAATGATATTCGAAGTAACCTCATGAAACCGGTGGCTTCCACTGAACAACTGGGTGAATGAACTAATTTATTTACCTCTAAGATTTTACATATATTGACCTCAGACAATCCTCTACCCTTGATCCATCCATGTATAAAACTATAAATATGCCTGCTACTTCTGAATATTTCTGTCAATTCTAATAAGTATTGTTATTTAAGAAAAGAACTGAATCTTCTCGACTGCTTGTATATAAGTTTATGCTAAGACCTTCCATTATATTTCCTCTTATTTGATTCACTGTGAATAACATTGCTGAATACTGGTACTATTACTGTTATTGCAATATATACCTTTACATTTATGCTCGAAGAATTTGTTTAAGACCAGAAGGTCAATTAAACCTTTGTTACTGATGTTGTATATGATTATTCCACCTACGGCTCAAAATTGTGGCCATAAACTTTTAAGCTGATGGTACAAACTATATTTCATTAGGACAAATTTTCCATTCCTCTTCGAATGGATCTGTTGTGTATTGTTGTGTACCTTTGTTCCATTTACCGTTATGAATTTGAGAGATATTTCATTCGATTAGGGCATCTAATCCTGACGATTTGTACCCAAAGTCTATATATATACTTGGCACTCATCATACATAGAACTTTCACTTGTTGAAAATATTCTTTTGAAATATAACTCATGTGGACAAAACTTTAAGAAATTTCATATTTTGATATCGTCAGTCGTATTTTTTAAGGCAACAGAGGCAATTATGTTCACACTTGGTTATCTCGTGTCTTCAAAAAAGGTCACTGTGTATGAAATATCTTTCAGAGTTAATGTCTAAATACTGTTATACAGGCCAGAATAACAATTTCCTTAAGTTTTGTCCATGAGTGTATCGTTTCATATCCGATCTCATTATGATATGTATCCTTGCTTTAATAGCCGATTCTTTAAAACTGTATTTTTGGACTTTTTCCTAATTGGAAACGACGATTATCATTGAGCACAACTTTTCTTAGCCTATCATCCCACATACATTGAACTACCCAATTGTGAGATGGAATGTTGGGAATACACATTTATAACGGTATTCAATTGGAATATATATATATATTTTTAATTCTTCACAATAATTAACACCGCGATATAAATCAATCGCACATGGCATAAGCTTGCCTTAAATAATTATTAATCTGTTTTATCCAACGTTCTGTATAAATTTGCATATTACTAATTTTTGTTTCAACCAATTTATAATGAATCTCCCATTAATTTTCTTTGAGATTACTTTTCTCTTATCAATTCAACCCGTATAACCTATTTTGTTAAACCATTTGTGTCATTAATTTTCTGCTCCAGGTATTACGCCACCTGACGTTAAAAATTTATCTAAAATATTTCATTATTATACAACCATCTAACCATCTTAAAATTTCTAAATATATGATAACGGTTAACATATATCCCCTCGTTTTTTAAATTTCGTTATAAAATTCATTTTCCGTATAAAATATTTAATATTCACTCATGTACAAAACTTAAGGAAGTTAACAATTGACAATTAAAACATATTTATTGTCATCTCGACAATTTTACAAAATCAAAGAGATTTTAAGAAGGAAAAATAATAAAAATATATATACAGAAGTTAGAATATTTACAGAGATTAAGCAGTGGAGGACGAAAGAAGGCATCCCCTGCTCACGAGAGTCCTCGTCCAAGCGATGAGCGGGTCCTCTACTCCACCGAGCCCAACCTGGACAAAGTGGCGATGGACGCGCTACCGTGCCGACGCCAGGAACTTGTAAAAACCTAAGGAAATTGTACATTTCAGCATGTATATCGGGATTCAGAACTTTGAGAGATATATGATACACAATTATCTTTATTGAAGATACAAGATATAATCAAGTGTGAACAAAATTTCCTCTGTATCCTTTAAAAATATAAGATACCGGCGACATCGTAGACTCTCTATTTTAATAAGTTTTATCTATGAGTGCAGTCCTTTTGATCATTTCAACCCTTATTCCCATGTACTTACCCAAGATGGCAATGTAAATACAGTTAAACCTGTCTATAGCGCCCCCTTCTAAATAGCGCCTCCCTCTCTATAGCGCCCGATTTTAAATACGTAGTACGATGCGATTTACATTAAAAGTGACCTGTCTATAGCATCCATCTCTATAGCACCCTATTTTGAGGAGTCCCAAGAGGCTACACTATAAACAGGTTTAACTATATAATAATTTGAATTCTTTTTAGTTGGCCATTTTCCATAATAGAATAAAAGCTAGTTCGATAGAAAGGATGTATGATTGCTAGATGTGAATCAGAGGTGATTTGAACACCAAAAAAGAGGTTAATATTTAGAGAATTTCCAAAAATATTCTTATATTCTCTTTATAAATACAATAAGAATATACAGTTAAACCTGTCTATAGCGCCCCCTCTTGGGACTCACCAAAATAGGGTGCTATAGACAGGTCACTTTTAATGTAAATCGTATCGTTCTATAGAGAGGGAGGCGCTATTTAGTGGGGGCGCTATAGACAGTTTAACTATATATCAACTGTGTATGTACTTGAAATACACTTTAATAAATAGCATATATATTAATTTTAACAAAAGGCATCTCCTGATGGCGCAGTTGAATTTTTGATGAATTGAAGACTTTCTCCATCAATCGAAAAAATATAAACTGTTTTTATTTATTTTTAATTATTCCAGAGAATTTTACAAATACCCACTATTGATTTGGTAAATTCGGGAATAATTAAAAAATCAACCGATAGGTGATATTTATTCCAAAAGATGGCGGAAGTAATCAGCAACCTTTTATTTCACTACCAGTAGATGCATTTTTCTTTATTTATCAACCTGATCCCTTCACAATTTTACTTTTGTACTATTTTCCATATCGCAAAAATAGAGGCTACCTGGCCGGCAGTAAAAGGATTTACTGGCCGGAATATCTTTATTTTCAAGAAATATTTTTCGTATATATTTTTGTATATCAAGAAACAATAGAAAAAACAATAAAAGGGTCAGGTGTTGATATTGAAAATAAAGAAAGCATATCCTGACCAGAAGCACATGTGATTTTTAGATGGCAGAGCGCCATCTAGTGAAACAGAAATCAACTAAGCATTGATATAACCTGTTCCCTGATATTTAGCCAACCTAATTTCTTGATGAATCAAGAAAAGCCATCCACGAACGCGTTTCGCACTTTTGGCTCTCGTCAGCGTGGAGTAGGATGTAACACTGCGACCCAAAAAGGTTTTTGATCCCAGAGGATTCTTGAGAAACCAAGAAATGGGTATTTAAGGCCAAATTTAGGTAAATAAGCTTAAAAATTAATTTTTAAATATCTATATTTGAGAGTTTTGACAGTTTTTAGTTTACCAATAAATATGTGGAATATAGATACCTGAATATTTCGGATTAATTCTCTTTAAAATCCTGAATAAGCTGCCCAAATATCAAGTTTAAACCATCTCAGAGGTGAACTTGCACAACGCCAACGTCAACATCATATAATATAATATAAACTGACCTACTTCGAATAAAAATGATAGTTAATGGTATAGAAAATATGTTGATGTTAGGGTAATCAATAAAAAAGTAAGATAGAAAGACTTGCAATGAGCTGGCTAGAAGGGGTCAAGAAACAACCGGAAGGTCACTAGATGAGAGTGATGGTCACTGACAGATAAATTGAAGAATATTTGTCCTTATATACCAAAAGTGTATAAAATAAATGTCTTTCTTCAAAATTACCATCAATAAAATAGATTGTTCTACCTCAAACGTAACTTATTGTGGTGTTGTAACCAACGAATTTTAAAATTTATATGAAACATAATGTTTATTTTAAATATAATTATTATGGCCTTGACAGATAAAAAGTCAAATGTTTCAATCCTAAAAGAAGTTAAACCTGTTAGATCCTTAGAATTCCAAATGTGCAACTGAAAACCGACCTACTTCGAATAAAAATGGGAGTTAATGGTATAGAAAAGATGTTGATGTTAGGAAAAATTGAGGGAAGATAGGAAGATCTGCAATGAGCTGGCTAGAATGGATCAAAAAAGCTACTGGAAGGTCAATGGATGATCTGTTAACTAAAAGATCAAATTGAAGAATATTTGTTTATATAATCACCAAAAGTTGAATTCGACTTGATATGCTCTAGGAAAAACACTCTTATTTTTCTATAAATTTCTTTGGAAATTATTTTCTCATGATGTATTAAATATAATTATGGTAAACCAATATATACGGCATCCAAATTATATTTATTACCTTAATAATCGCGAAATATTTTGTAAAAGATTCCTAAAATATATACCCCTAGATAACATGAACATTGATTTCAAAAATAAAATATTACATGTATAAACATGTATGTTCTAATCAATAAGCTTGAGGGATAAGTCTCTTTTAAATACATTTATTTCTAGCTTTCGGGCTCAACCGCCCTTCGACAGGAAAAATTATATTAGCTACTAAAGTTTTCGGATCTAATCTATATATACATTTGTGAGACGCCCGTGTCTCGAGTGTAATGCGAGGCTTGCCGCGGGAGGGGATGAGATCTTTGAAAAAGATGGCCGTTTAGCCCATTGAAATATCGAAAATAAAAGATTATTTATTGTATCGCAGAGTTCATGATACCGAGGGGTTTGGTGGCTGCAGGGAATATTACATTGTAAATTTCAGGTAAATCAATTTTTCTATTGAGGCTATGGAATTTGCTTGATAGGATAGATTCAATGATTAGTCTTTGGTGTTTGTTGGCAATATTGGAATAGTGAATTTTCGGTGATGTAATGTTGAAGGAATGGCCAGTTTCGTTTATGTGCTGTACTATTAAGGATCTATGGTCTGAGTTATCAATATTTCTTTTGTGTTCATGAATTCTAATATTGACATGTCTCCCGGTTTCGCCTACGTATACTTTTGGGCAGTTCATACATTCTATGGAGTAAATAGCGTTTCGTGGTGTGCTGCTAGGTTCATTGAGTTTCATGATCTGGCGCAGGTACATCGATGACATCTTTTGCATTTGCACCACCACCAAAACCGATGACATCCTCTACAATTTAAACAATTATCACCCTGATCTTCACTTTACCGTTGAAAAAGAAACCAATAATACCCTTCCATTTCTCGACGTTAAAATCATCCGGCACCAACAAAATCAACACAGTCATTGCTCTATCAAAACGAGTCCATACCCACTGCTCCCTCCAGATGTACAAGAACCTCGAAACACAGAACATATTAGCTAACCTCAGGGACTGCGCATACCCGATATCCTTTATATTGCGACACTTTTATGACCCAACTAAAAAGACACAGTCTCCAATATACAGATTTATTTGCAATATGCCATATTCACCATTATCCTCCACAATAGCGAGATTCTTATTGAAATTTGGAATCAAAACCTACTTCACCTGCGCACCTACCTCTGGATCCCTTCTCCGAAACCAGATCATGAAACTCAATGAACCTAGCAGCACACCACGAAACGCTATTTACTCCATAGAATGTATGAACTGCCCAAAAGTATACGTAGGCGAAACCGGGAGACATGTCAATATTAGAATTCATGAACACAAAAGAAATATTGATAACTTAGACCATAGATCCTTAATAGTACAGCACATAAACGAAACTGGCCATTCCTTCAACATTACATCACCGAAAATTCACTATTCCAATATTGCCAACAAACACCAAAGACTAATCATTGAATCTATCCTATCAAGCAAATTCCATAGCCTCAATAGAAAAATTGATTTACCTGAAATTTACAATGTAATATTCCCTGCAGCCACCAAACCCCTCGGTATCATGAACTCTGCGATACAATAAATAATCTTTTATTTTCGATATTTCAATGGGCTAAACGGCCATCTTTTTCAAAGATCTCATCCCCTCCCGCGGCAAGCCTCGCATTACACTCGAGACACGGGCGTCTCACAAATGTATATATAGATTAGATCCGAAAACTTTAGTAGCTAATATAATTTTTACTGTCGAAGGGCGGTTGAGCCCGAAAGCTAGAAATAAATGTATTTAAAAGAGACTTATCCCTCAAGCTTATTGATTAGAACATAATATTATGGGATTACCTATTAATTGTTAAACATGTATAGACTTAATAAAAATACCACACCTATAATGTTTCTTTGTTAGCCACACAAAGTTACATATAATGTAAACTAATTAAATCCATTGTAGAATATAATGCAATTTGACCAACAATATAATTCCAAAATGGGAAACTACCAAAGATAATTTAATGAACATATAATAAAGGATGTTAGAAGAGTTAGGCTTAAAATATCGTCTGAAATATATTGGATGTGACATCTTCAAAATTTTCTTTTTTTCGCTTTATTATAAAAATATTTCATTAAAACTCTCCGTGTATTGTATTTTATTTTTATAATTCAATATATAGATTGTACACAATGCGGGTGTATCAAGTTCAATTCTAAAAATATATATAATATATACTATTTTTTTTTAGATTCAAATTAAAAAATATATATAATAGGTATATATATTTTTATCTCTCTGAAAATAGAACAATATATATTTGAATCCTTAGATCATAAAAGGAATATATTGAATTGAATGAAAATTATTTTTTTGACAATATTTCGGTTGGCTAAACGCCAACCTTTTTTTAAAGGCATAAATTATATATAAGCAAACTCTCTCTCTCTCAGGGCTGCCTAGTGTTATATAAAGACACTATGCGGCGCTGAGTTTGTTTATACAAAATGTAATGCCTTGACAAAGGTTTCGGCCAACGGAAATATTGGCAAATAAATCTTTTCATTTAATCCTACATATCTATTTTATTATCTAAAATTATGTATATGTGAATATGAGCTATAAATGGTGCATTGAACATGCGCAAATGATGAGACCTAAATCATTAAAACAAACATTTATTGAAAATTGTTTGGCTGTTCTTTGACCCACGTACAAATAGCCATTGTAGAGAGATATCTACCATCTCTACTGGGTAAATCACTAACTATACACACTTATGGACAGAACTTAAGGAAGTTGTACCTTTCAGCATGTATATCGGGATTCAGACAATAACTCTGAAATATATTACAGTTGCCTTTATTGAAGACATACGAGATAACCAATATACATTCATGGACAGAACTTAAGGAGGATGTACCTTTCAGCATGTATATCAGGATTCATATAATAACTCTGAAAGATATTACAGTGACCTTTATTGAAGATACACGAGATAACCAATATACACTCATGGACATAACTTAAGGAAGTTGTACCTTTCAGCATGTTTATCGGAATTCAGACAATAACTCTAAAAGATATTACTGTTGCCTCTATTGAAAACACGAGATAACCAATATACACTTATGTAAAACACTTGAGAAGGTTGTATCCTTTCATCATATATATCGGGATTCAGAAAATAGCTCTGAAATATATTACAGTGACCTTTATTGAAGAAACACGAGATAACCAATATACACTCATTGAAAGAACTTAAGGAAGTTTTACCTTTCAGCATGTATATCGGGATTCAGATAATAACTCCGAAAGATATTACAGTGACCTTCATTGAAGACACACGAGATAACTGAATTTGAAAAAAAAATTGTCTCTGTCTCCTTAAAAGGAATAGACAATCGTCAATATTAAAGAATTTCCACTTACTTAAGTCTTGTCCATTTTATAATTTAAATGCTTCTTTAACTCTACTTCACACAAAATGCATTAGAGTACTGCAAGAAATGGAATTTTTCTTAATAATATTATTTTAAAATAAAAGAACTTTCTCTACTGTCATTAAGATGATAAAATATTGGGAGAGCCATTGCTCATCATTGGCATTCCCCTATCAGCGGTTTCCCCCGTTTAATCCATCATAAACTTTTGTTTTAAGTTAATCGGCTTTATATCTACCACTTTAAATTAATTCTTCATTAGGATGTTTAACGACACTAAGTAAATAAGCTTTGAATTAACTGCATTTCTATACATCAAATATAATCTATTAACACGTCATCTTACTTTAGGAACTTAAACTATTATAAAACAACTATGAAATCGAACTATAGAGATTTAAAAATCCCTCGTGATATTCAATTCAGGCAGTGACTTCTAGAAAGGTCTGGTATATTTGTCTTAATTATCTGATATGCTATTTCAGTTGAGTCGATATTTGGAAGGAGTTTCGGTTTAGCGTGTGATCTACTGATCTACTTCCTTTTATCCAAAGAGAGGTTCTTGATGGATATCAAATTTATTTTTAATTTATTTCTTTAATTAATTCGATTTCTATATATTACATTGGTTTTATTTTGTTTATATTTAATTTTGTTTCAAATGTATAGCATAGATGGGTTATCGCCCAACAAGCTTGTAAGACGTCTCATTACGACCTGCTGTGTGGTTCATAACAAACACCTCGTAAAAGATGGACGATTGGTCCATCGAAATATTGGATTAATAACACTTATTAAATCCAAAGAGATGTTCTCCATCATCGACCGAAGTCCCGCAGTCCTGGATCTTTCCAGTTGATCTTAAGGACCACGCTATCATCTCAGCTGAGAAGAATGCGATCTACGAATTCTTGGTGTACCGCGAAATGCGTGGTGTCGCTGGAGACCCGTCGATTATAGCGAGATAACCGAGTATAAATAGAATAGCTCTCAAAAGAAAATAAATTCTGAATTTTAAAACACGCTTTATTAAATAAAAGACATACTCACGAAGTGCGTATTATATAAAAGGCGCAAATTATTTTTTAAAAAAGTCATTCAAAAGATAAAAATATATATAAAGTATGTTAAATTACAAGTTTAATTTAAAGATGACAATGGTTTTGTAGAAAAGCGAGATGCGACATTGAATATTTTTCATTCCTTCTATGAGTGTAGTATTTAAGAGAATGATCATCTTCTCGCAAACACGATATAATTATAGACAGGGCAGTTATTGGGTTAGACTTAATAACATAAGAAAATAATTGATTGATTGTCTGAAATATTGAAGGAAGAGGACAAGCATTCAGAGAGAATGAAAAATAGAATAGGATGATCAAAAGAAGGAAAATGTCGAGATTTGACCAATGTAAAGTGTGGTTTGTTTAGTGTAGGAATAATATCCGGGTATTTGCAATGCGCAGTTTGTAGAATGAAATCATTTCAGAAGATTATGGACGTAATAGCCTTCCTCCGTGACTTGAATGTCGTCTGCATTCTTTAGCGGGCCTTTCTTCTATAAAACATTTTACGGATTGTATCTTATGGATTATATATATATGTATGTTATATTGAAATATTTTATTTAAAAATGTTATATGTTAAAATGTTATTTTATTTAAGGTTATAATTTCATAGATATAAATACTCTGTTTTAATCGACCGCCAGAGGTCACGCCTTCTCTATAAATAATCATTGTTGTTGTTCTTCCCCGCTGGTCGGCTCAAACCATATGTAATTATGTAAATATTCTTTTGTTTTTCATATTTTTTATTCTTACGCCTTAAGCCAGGCGGTACTTGTACAAAATTATGTTTTTAATATGAATTCATTTCTCAGCTCAATAAAGCAATATCTGATCAAGACCATTTTATTATTATTCTTTCAAGAAATTTAGCCACGACTGCACCACCATTACAATAATCCTCAACATGATCAAATATCAAGCAGAAACTCAAAAAACATTTTTTAAAATTAATATAATATAAGCCGACAGGATATTTACCTGTTTATGCCAAAAGCACAATTTTTCGAATTCAATTATGCAAATTCTCCAATCAAAAATAAGTCATTTCAACCAAATATAGCTCATTTCAACCAAAAAATAACCTACTTTAACAAGACATAGCCCACTACAATCAATCCTACCCATCTCCAAACAAACATAGCCATCTCCAAGAAAACATAGCCATCTACAATCAACATAGCCATCTCCAAATAAACATAGCCATCTCCAAGCAAACATAGCCACTACAATCAAACATACCCATTTCCTACCATTTCCAGCAACAAGCAGTCTTCCACCCAACACCAGCCATCTCCCGAGATCTTCAAATCCAACCCAAGGTACTTTGTATCTACCTTTTTACTTATTTATCTCTTTTTGACTTTTTAATTCTCATTCATGTTTACAATAGTTTTCAATCACTTATTTGCTTATAGTTACATATATTCCTTTTATGTCATTTCTTAAATATTTTTGCCATTTAAATAATGCCACATTTTCTTTGTATAATTAGTTACTAAATGTACCTCTCTCATTCTATATTTTACTTTTAAATATTTGCAATCAAGTTAGACCATTTTCACCATTTTTTATAATTCTATATGTAAAACAGTCGGCCGGGAGGACAACAACAACAAATTAACATATTTCTCAACATTCAATTTTTTTATTAAAAATTACCTAAACTTTAAATGTTTTTAAATATTTTTCAATTTTTCTTTTTCAATATGTTCAAAATTCCTTAACTTGTGATACTTGATATTTTCTTATTCTCATTTCATATGTTATTTAAAAAATTTGCATTTTTACCCCCTTTTAAATTTCTTTTTAAATGCCATAATTTTTTTGTTTCTCATTTCGCCTAACAAACATGTAAATTTACCGTAGTAAACATATGTAAATTTCAACTTTTGTTTTGTTCACCTTGAATCTTTTTTCAAATGATCATTTTCTATTCTTGCCATTAATGCATTTATCTTTACATGTCATTCCTTTTTTTTACATTTTGCCTTTTTTACATAATATTACCCTTGCCTTTAATTACTTTTCATAAATGCCTTTTTCTTATAATCATCAAATGTTTTTAGTATTTCCATATATCTTTGCCAATTATTTTTTATATTGTTTTCTATGTTTTTCTTCTTTATTTTTCATTCACATACTTTTGCAATTATTTTGTTTTTAATGTTATCTTTTCTTTAAATTTTCCTTCCTCATTTTTGATGTTATATATGTGCATTTTTTTTATTGTATCTATTTCCAATCTATTGGTTAATAACAAACCAATATGATTATGGAATATCATATTTTTACTCTTTACCATATTTTTGTTATCATCATTCACACTTTGTAATTTCCAATCTATTGGTTAACAATAAACCAATATGATTATAGATTATCACATTTTTATTTTCACTTCTTTTGTTATTATTCACATTTTTATAATTTATATAATTTTGTACTTTCCTGTCTATTGGTTACCATACAAAAACCAATATGATAAGTGAATATCGCCTCTCACATTATTTTCTTTCCATTAATCATTTTATCTTTTTTTAAAGCTATATTTTTTACCACTTTACTCTTAATTACCCCATATTATTCTCTTCACAGGGGGAAATGTTATATTGAAATATTTTATTTAAAAATGTTATATGTTAAAATGTTATTTTATTTAAGGTTATAATTTCATAGATATAAATACTCTGTTTTAATTGACCGCCAGAGGTCACGCCTTCTCTAAAAATAATCATTATTGTTGTTCTTCCCCGCTGGTCGGCTCAAACCATATGTAATTATGTAAATATTCTTTTGTTTTTCATATTTTTTATTCTTACGCCTTAAGCCAGGCGGGTACTTGTACAAAATTATGTTTTAATATGAATTCATTTCTCAGCTCAATAAAGCAATATCTGATCAAGACCATTTTATTATTATTCTTTCAAGAAATTTAGCCACGACTGCACCACCATTACAATAATCCTCAACATGATCAAATATCAAGCAGAAACTCAAAAAACATTTTTTAAAATTAATAAATGTAATTAAAATTAATATAATATGTATATATAGATAAGGTATTACAAATATATTTTGTATATTAATAGTACCGCGTTATGAGAATTTCAAGATTTATAAAATTTGTTATTCAGTTTAAACATTGTTTTTTTTTATTTGTAATAAATCAGTAGTTAGAATATAGTAGTATATATAAAAAAGTAACACCAGCAAAGCATCGGCGGTTAAACGTCTTAGGCTGGGTAAAAAAAAGGAATAAGCGAAGAGAAAGTTTTATAGAAAAGAGCAAAGAAAGAACCATGATAATAATTTTCCAAATATAAAATTATGCTAATTTATATATTAATTAACATATAATTTATCAAATCAATACTTTTGATAATTCTATATAAGTCTTCGGCCAGTTGGAGTTCAGTAAAAAACTCCAACTGGCCGAAGTGTCTAATTTTTTATATAAATATGAATGCCGGCCAGGCAACCTCTATCTTTTCGATCTATATAAGTCAATATCCTGCCATCTATATATAAAACATGGAAGCATTAACGCACGGATGTTTCTTTTAAATATAAAACAAACTTCTACTGTCCTTACTGCGGTGAGAAATATATTAGGAGGGTTGGTTCATACACATCAGTGGTAAACCTTCACTGCGACAACAGAGATTTCACATTTTAGCCTTTTGTAAATATAGCCATCTTTAATTAAACCTCTAGATGATAAAGAGGTATATATTAGAAAATAAAAACATCGAGACGATAATTATTCTTTCATACATAAAGTAAATTTCTTCTGCCCTCACTGCGATGGAAAATTTTTGGGAGAACTTGGCTCATCAGTAGTGAACCCTCCAAGCGGCTTCGCCAATTTAATCTACCACCCCGCCTTCTAGAGCTCTAATACTGTAATTGGATCATTCTGCTTTGCTTATATATGCTACACTGAAAGGTAGAATCTTAAAATGGTTTTCAAGAAAACAATAGATATAAGCTTTTAGGACAGTATAATTATATAGATTCAACTCTTGAGTGTAGTATATATAAGCAGAATCATATCCAATACAGTATCATTAGTGTTCTAGATTGAATTGACGAAACTTTCGGGAAAGTTCACCATTAATGAACCAAGCCCTCTCAATATTTTTTCATCGCAGTATGGACATTAGAAGTTTATTTTATATTGAAAATAAACAATCGTGCTTTAATGTTCCCATTTCTAATAATGCTATATTTGTCGAATAAACCTAAAATTATTTGAAACATTTTTTTAATTAAGAATATTCTATTTTTTGACTGGATATATCAATTTTAAATGTAGTTGAGTCTGTTTTTACATAATATCTGGAACAAATATTAGTAGAATTTAAAATTTTAAATAATAAAAGGATTCTTGGAATTTATATATCAGAATATAACGTTTTTATATAAGTATGACGTATTTCAACGCCATCTCTTGACAAAATTATTTTATCATTTCAAATTTACAATTTTCAAAATAATTCCTTATAGAGATTATTAAATTGCTTTTCCCAACGTTATCTGTCAAACATTAATGGAAATATTTTAAATGTTTTTTTTTCTATTATTAAATATTTAATATTCCTAAAAATATATACAGTAGACTCTCCTATAACGCGAGTTTTTTACAACGCGATTTCGTACAACTCAATAAAAAAAATTGCGACAAATTTATTTATACAACGCGAATTTTGGTATAACGCGTTATAAAATAAAACAATTTACCCCTAACAACATTCGCGTTATACAAGTTTTATTTCGTACAACGCGAATTCCTATAACGCGATTTCATACAACACGGAACACATTAATCGCGTTATAGGAGAGTTTACTGTATATATTTTTAAATATTTAAACACAATTATACCGTTATACCTATAACATAAGAATGGAAATAATAATTTTATTTATGTAACAAAAGAGCCGTCTAATTATGCATCAGAATAAAGCACTGCGCATCATCTTAGTAAAAACATTACTAGCGATGATAAAGAATAAACCAAACACCAGTTTTGACAAAAATTCAGACAAAAGGCCAACCTGTATACCAAATTCTTTATCATATCTATAAAGTTTTACTAGGTTTAGAGAGAGAAATTCGCTTATCCGCCGCTTGACACGGGCGATTTTTCATACTTTCCGTTAGTTTTAGGATTTGAAACTTTTGAGGTAAGCAGATAAAAGAGGAGAAAATGTATTTAAAGTAAGTATTTATTAGGTAAAAGATAAGACGTTATACAAAACAAAACAACTACATGGGGAAGATTAGGGTGGCTGTTCTTTTGTCTGTGGCTCCTCCAGGCGGTGGCGCCAGGAACTAAAAATGACGTCACGTGTCGTCTTGCTTTCACTCTTCAACATAAACATTCTTTGTTGAAATGTTTTCCGCCTATATATATATTTCGGCGTTGGTTATTGTAACATCAATGAAAATAGCGCCATTCTGTTCCTCTTCATATTGACTATCCGACTATGCCGAAAACATATTTATAGCTTCCATCCTATCGCCCTCTATGCCTGAAGAACGAGAAGCTCGCTAGCACGTGGCTGAGAGAAAGAGATACACAGAGCAACGTTTTGATGCATAATTGAAGGGAGAGGTACCTATTTTTGGCATATGAATATTATTCTCCCTCTCTACATCTTACCATAGAGATCCAAAATACAGATAGGTGATTGTTAAACACTAGCTTTATAGGTTATTTATACAGTACTTTACTCCATTTCGGCATTGTCTGAAGACGTTTTCCAGCTTGAAGGATTAAATAAAGTCTGAAAAATCAATTTTAACTTTTATAAATCGTCAAATATGTTGGGGAAAATTGAATATTCGAAGAGGGAGAGAAAGGACCTTTATTTCCTAAATATATAAAAACAATAAAAGAAGGACAAAAGATCAAACTATATGTACATTAGCAGCTCACGCTGGTCTGTCCTATCCAATAACCACTAGCCAACTAACAATCCAACAAGGCCGCGCTATATAGGGCATATATGTCAATTTGCATAGACAATACTGAATTTCTATGCAAACACAAGAGTATTCTATCGTAGAAATATCTGGAATTGTTACTTTCAACAAAATGGTGATTGTGTGAATAGAATTCCGCTTCATATTCCAGCAAAAGCCCATTATTGAAAAGAACATTAATCATCAAGAACCAATAAACTAAAAGATCGCCGTAGTCAAATATAAATATTCTTCCTCCCACAATTACGATAATTATTATATTTATAGATTAATCTGAATCGTGTCTCTGTTATATATTATATATAAGTATATATATATTTTACACTATAGAATATTAAAAACTATTATAGACGCATATGTTTTTTTTTTAATTAAGCAATATCTACTGCCCTTACTGCAATGGAGAATTAATGGGAAGAACTGGCTGATCAGTGGTGAACCCTTCCAGCGGTTTGCCAGTTTAATCTACCATACCGCTGTTATATTGCATTTTTCCTCTTTACTTTTATAGTGATACTGATGCTAGACTCATGTGATGGGTATTTTAGATGAACTATAGACATGAGCTTTGAGGACAGTAGAAATTTATACAATTATAAACATAAAAAAATAGAAAAAATAATAAATAAAAAATCCAGGTGTTTATATAAAAAATAATGAAGGCATATCCTGACCAGGAGCACATGTGCTTTTTAAATAGCAGAGCCCCATCTACTTGAACAGAAATCAACTAAACATTGATTTAACCTGTTCCCTGATATTTGGCCAACCCATTTTTTTGAAAATCAAGAAAATCACCCATTAACGCGTTTCGCGTTCTGCCATCTAAAAAGCACACGTGCTTCTGGTCATCCACGCTGACGAGCGTCAACAGCGCGAAACGCGTTCGTGGATGACTTTTCTTGATTAATCAAGAAATTAGGTGGGCCAAATATACGGGAACAGGTTAAATCAATGTTTAGTTGATTTCTGTTCCACTAGATGGCGCTCTGCAATCTAAACAGTATATGTGCTCCTAGTCAGGATATGCCATTATTATTTTAAATTATAAATATATAATTATATAATTTTTACAAAAGAATCATGGGCGTCTATAATAGTTTTGATTTTCATAATAGATAGCGCGCTATTGAATTATACTATAGAATTTTTTGTTATTGTTGTTGTCGAGTCCAAAGAAGAGTCTCAGATGTCTCCATGCATCTCCATCACAGCAGCAGCAATATCCACTATCAGAGAATTTATTGTCGTAAAAAACATAAGTACGAATTGAAAGAATCACTTGTTAAGTTGAATATTTACTTAGATTAGATCTATATTATATTGTGATACAGAAAAGATAGAGAGATGGGGGAACATCCAAGCAAATTCTATGTAACGTCTGATAAATGGAAACATTGATCGGGTCTATGTATCGATTATTTTTATCTATCACCTTATGTCACTAAAGGTCATTAGATGGAAGGTCATTATAGTAAGCCCGTCTGATGATTTATTGGGCTTTTGTTTTGTTCTTTGATAAGCTGGTCTTCTTCCATGTGTGTTACTCTCAAGTCTGTAGGGTATCTTCAGACATACCATGGCACAGACCATAGAATATAATAATACAAAGCAATTACACGCATTATCTATATATATAACGATGGAAGACATTAAAACGCGAATTTTCTTTTAAAAAATAAATCAAAATTCTGTGAGGGTTCATCAATGATTAACCAAGCCCTTCCAATATTACTTCATTCCAGTAAGGACAGTAGAAGTTTGATTTTGAAGCAAAAAAATGACTATTCTTTGAGTGTGAAAGCTTGTAAAAATAGGAACTCATCCTCTATCATTAATTTGTTTATTTTTCTTTGTCGTCTGTTTTGTATAAGTTGAATCTGGTTAGAACGATGTATGTAAATTAGATGATTCTTTTGGTGCCTTAAATACGAGGTAATTAACTCGTTTCTCTCTCTATATCTAAAAAGGTTTAAAGTTTAATTTAATAAATCTGATGGTTGTCTTCAAAACCGATCCAACAGATTTATTTGTGAAAAGAAACAAGTTATATATGTTCAATATGTAAATATTCATAGATAGAATTGAAGGACTATTTTGTGGATTAAAAATATGGAAGAAGGGCTAACAGAAAAAAAAAACAATAAGTTGCAGTATCTTTTTCTCTTTTTAAGTCAATAAAGTATTTAATGAAAATTAGAAACTATTTTAGACGCGAAAGATTCTTTTTGAAATTGAACAATATCTACTGCAGTAAGGGCAGTAGAAATTGTTTAATTTCAAAATAGTATCTTACGCGTCTAAATTAATTTCTAATTTTCATAACAGGTGGCGCGCTAGTGCATCGCGTAATGTAAAAATATTTAATATCAAATATATTCTTTTATGCATAATCAAAGTATATAGAACAAACCTCATTAAAAAAATAATAATTTTTACTAGGTAGAAAATACCTTATATACATATATTTATTATTTAAAAAACAATTATTTCATAGTTGAATGATTCCAAGAAATATATCCATCTATATATGTATCAAATTTGTAGCGTAGAAATCAAGTCTTTGTATATCTGGAGATGTGAAAATATTTATTGATGACGTCACCACGACCAGTCGACAAATATTAACAAATTAACCAAAACTATCTACAGCTAGAGAATATCAAGCAAGCAAACTCTAGGCAACTATTGATGATTTTACAAATAATAAATCTGTTTCCAAATATTAATTGAAATATTAAATTAATTCTTCGCCACAATATTTATCAATATAACATGTATAATATGTTTGACCTATTTATAATATATCATATATGTTAATATTATAAATTTGCGACCATTCATTGAACGGATCATTCTAAATAGATGTGAAGTGTAGAAAAAGTTTTATATTTTCCTGTAAACGTAGACTTCAATATATCAATGAAAGTAATTAGTTTTATAAAGTTTGACTTTTGATTTTTCTTCTCAAGAAAAGTTGGCTTGCACGTCTTAAAGTATCGCTGAGAATTCCAATGGCTACGATACCTTTTTGATGTCGTGTGGAGTTGAACAAACTCTTGTATTTGGTATAATTTGACGTCACGTACTTCTGACATATCTATCACTATATCGTGTTGGTAGCAACGTTTTCATACTACACCGTAGTAATGCTACAATTTGTATTTATATTAATAAAGGACAAGTGTGTTCATATTTTTGATACTAAAGAATATACAATATATATTTTTAATTATTCTAATATAAAATTTAATTATAGGTACAGTCTACTTCACGCTGACTAGCGCCAACAGCGCGAAACGCGTTCGTAGATGGCTTTTCTTGATTTATCAAGAAATTGGGTTGGCCAAATATCAGGAAACAGGTTAAATATATGTTTATTTGATTTATTTTCCACCAGATAGCGCTCTGCCTTCTAAAAAGCACATGTGCTCCTGGTCAGGATATGCTTTATTATTTTTAATATTTTTAATTAAAAAGGCATATATTTGATCGAAATATCATTTATTTTACCTTTATATATTGTTACATCAATTTTAATGCGCCTTACATTTATTCAAAATATTCTATGATATTTAATATTTATTTAAAACAGAATATTTAGATTAGCATCATTCCTTTTTATAGTTTCACTCCTTTTTTAATATTTATTGTACATATATCTTTATTGCTTTTTGGAGCGGGAGAGGACCTAGACGAAGACTGGGGATCGCAACATACGAGGAAGTCAAGAATAAATAAACACAATAACTTTAAAAGTAATTTATTTTTATTTAATTTTATTTATTTACTTTTAATATGGAAACCCGCTCGGGAAACGTGTATAACACCAAGAAGGAAGAAACCAAGGTCGACGACCCTGCAAAGCTTCAACTTGGTGCAACAATATTTTAATATATAAGTTGGCTGACCGCCAACATTTTTCATTTATTATAACATATGAAAAAATATGTTATAATACCTTGAAAAAGGTTGGCGTTCAGCCAACTGAAATATTAAAACATGTATCATAATACATGATATTTTGATCCAATATATATATCTTTTTAATTAATTATTTATTTATGGATTGCTCTATTTTCAAAACAATATATGTTATATAGAGTTGCTGTCGACTTATCTGTGATGAGGTATCCTGTCGACTCTCGCTATAAGCTGTGGTAACCGAGGGTCAAACCTGTAGTAACCGAGAGGGACAGTCAGGCGTGGAGAGTTTTTCCAGTACCTCTCTGCACTTTGGAAGACCTTTAACAGTTTTCACAGAGTACAGGCAGTCGTGGTCGAGGCAGAGTGGAAAGCTTGGGAATGTCCACACACACAAAACGAAGAGACACAGCTGTAGTAGGAAAGTTCATGAACAGATAGGAGTTGAGCTAAGCAAGATGGAGTTAGAAGAGATCTTACTGTTTTACATGGCGATCAGGTGGTCCTGGCTATAAGCGACAAGGGCTCGCGCTGACGGTGAAAGGGGTGACTGCTGACTTACTACGGACTAACTAACTATGGTCGGCTAAAACCGAGGTATTTATATACTATCCCCGAGGAGGGGGGTTGGAGATGTCTGAGAATGTGAACTTTGGACGTCTGCACCCTTTGACCTTGATGGCAACGACTGCTGAATTCCTTTTCAGGGTTGTTGGATTTCTCTCTCGATTTTAGACGTTTTTGAACTTATCAATCTTGCTTTAACTCAGCTCTAAATCTATTACATAGTTTTATTTATTTGTCTTTAGTTTGTACAAAGTACATTACATATGGTGATGCAATGACACAGATTAATCATGCATATAATTATTTATAGATGTGTTTCTATATACAACATGACAATCTTGTTATAAGTAATTATACAATATAGGGTTGTTGGTTTAAATTACCATATATATATATTTGAAATCATTATAATACCTTTTATTAAATATTTCACTACCCAAAAAAATGATTTTAATTCTGTTTTTATTATTTATAACAATATGATTTTAAAAATGACGTTTGGAACTGTGTTTAAAAATAAAATGAAAACACATTCTAGAGAGAGAGATATAGAGATTGATGTGTGAATTTGAAAATATTTAATTGGAATTGAATTCTTTACCTCCGCGATATTAAAAATACTGTACTAGTTAGGTGAATGGTAAAGAGAGTAATTATTAACTACGACAATTGTGTACCACATCCTGACTTTTATTAAACACAGATATTAGTTTTGAACGGAAACTGTTAACGCTTTCGGTGAAAGATTAATTTTTCAGAGCTCATTGTCCTTTATCTTTCAGATAGTGTGTCGTAGATGTGATGGAACACATTTTGTATTTATAAAACATTTGATATTATGGAATACATTTCACACTAATTTTGTTAGAACCAGTAGATCGTTCTTAATTTCATTGACGTAAACTGTTCAATCTATTTGTTGTTGTTGTTGTGTCCATTGAAGAGCCTCAGATGTCCCCTACATTTCTATCACAGCAGTCGCAATGTCCACTATTTTGGGTGTATAAAGCTACTGTTCTGCGTCCATGTAAAATTTCTGTTGTTGTTGTCGTGTTCAATGAATAGCCTCAGATATCCCCATACATCTCTATCACAGCAGTCGCAATGTACTCTATCTTGGGTGTGTAAAGCTACTGTTCTGGGTCCATGTAAATTTTCTGTTGTTGTTATCGTGTCCAATGAAGAGCCTCAGATGTCCCCATGCATCTCTATCACAGCAGTCACAATGTCCACTATCTTGGGTGTGTAAAGCTGCTCCTCTGGGTCCATGTCAATTTTTCTGCGGCCATTGCTGGACATGAGAATATATGTGTAGGTTTTAGTTCCACACCAGGACAGTTACAATTACAATTATTTTATTTCCAAAGCGCTATATCCCGCAAGGGATACTTGCGCCAAACAAGGAGAAAAGTTTATTTACATGAGTTATTTACATTATTCAACGAATAAAAACATTAGAGATCCAGATTTTGTAGAAATTTTAGAATGTATTTACAAAATGAATTGAACTTTAGATATGATTTTTTATTGGAGATCAAATCGTTTAATTCATAATCAACTAGTTCATTCTTCATTCTATAATCTTGAAATGCTGGGCAGTCGATCAGTAGATGTCTTGAGGTTTGTTCCTCCATACCACAAAAGCAACTTGAATCCTCCACTGCCTTTATTCTATTTAAAAAACTTTTGAAATTTCCTTGGTTTGTAACAAATTGAGTATTATAAAAATTTGGACGAAAGTATTTAGGGATTTCTTGGGGAAAAAAAGCTTAAGAAAGTATTATTTGCTTCGTTTTTCAGAACATTCATTCTTGATTTGAGAAAGGTATCTATAATTCCTGGAATAAATGGGTCATGAATTTGTTGATCATCTGTGGATAAGTTTCTCAGATCAGATATCATGATTCTGGATTCGATAAAGTCTGAGATCAGAGGAATGTTGGCCAAACTATGAACACAGCTATATGATGTGGATTTATAGGCTTGTATACACCATGTCAGTATTTGATATTGGGTTGAATTTAATTTTTGTAAACATTTTTTATTTGAATATTTGAACCAAATTTCGGCTCCATATGTAAGTATTGGTCTAAAAATGGATTTATATAAAGTTAGCCTTTTCTGGATGCTTAGACCCCAATATTTCCCGCAAATTGAGAAGAGATAATTTTTAAAACGTTTTGTACGATTTACTATTTCTTCTATGTGGTATGTAAAATTTATTTTGTTTCTTCTTCTGTGATTTGCAATTATTATTCCTAAAATTTTGGTCTTCAGAGTTGGTATGATTATTTCATTATTAAATTTGATTGGGATTTTTTCTTTGTTATGTAAATAAAGTATATTAGTTTTTTCTAGACTTATTTCAAGTTTGTTACTCTTACACCATACATCAATCGTATTTAATGCCTGTTCTATAACTAATTTCAGGTCTTTGCAATTGTTGTGCCAGCATATAATTGAAACATCATCCGCATAACATACCACTTCACTATTAGGAACTTGATATTTGATCAAAAGATCGTTTAGTAATATTATCCATAGTAGTGGAGATAGCGGGCCACCCTGCGGACATCCCTTTGTAATTTGTTTATTTATTGTTAAGTTCTCATATGTAAATTTCGTTTTCCTCGATTTGAAATATGATTGAATAGTCCTTATTAAACTTTCCGGCAAATTATCTTCATCTATTATTTTAAAATCGCAGGCCACCATGCGTTATCAAAGGCTCCCGCAATATCTATTGTGACCAGAGCTGTCAGTTCTTTGGTTTTGTGTTCCATTATTATATCGATTATATTATTCAAGGCTGTAATAGTAGATTTTGACTTGATGAATCCATGCTGTTTGGGACTTAATAAATTGTTTTGCATATAATATTCATAAATTTTCTTTTTAATAACTTTTTCGTAGATCTTAGACAGATTAGATGTTAACGGACAGTTGTGTTCAACCTAGTTACTTACTAATTAAGAACAATTTATCGTAAATCTATTCTGTTACAAAATATGATATTTTACTTATATTGTCCATCTTCAAAATATACCCTTTTATAATCACCGTGGCGTCAAATATGAAACGCTCCTTTAGATTAGATGTTATTTCCATGTTATATTCATATACCAAAAACTTTATCATTAATGGAAAATCAAAGTTCATAATAGACATATGGTTCTATTGGGTCAGTAAGGGAATAAAGAAATATATTTTCCTACGTTTAACTTTATTCCTGACACCTAATATGTTGAGGAAAACAAATAAATATGAAAATATAGGTAAATTATGGTAAAAAAAAAACAGAATAGGTATATATATAAACCCTCTATTATTTAATACTGTGAATTTCGTTTTGAAAAAAATCGATACACAATTTATAAACTTTATAGATATTTAGCGATTATTGATCTATTATATAAAATAAAAGGACTTAAAAGCGCGAATGTTTCTTTAAAACATAATACAAATTTCTACTGTCTTTACTGCGATGAAAAAAATATATTGGGAGGGCTTGGCTCATCAGTGGTGAACCCTCCCAGCGGTTTCGCCAATTTAATCCACCAGACCGCTTCTCAGAGCTCTAATACTGTATTGGATCATTCTGCTTTTATATGCTACACTGAAGGATGGAATCTTAGAAATGGTTTTCAAGTAAACTATGGACATAAGCTTATAGGACAGTAGAATTACATTCAAATATTTGCTTCGAGCAATGCTCTTCAGCAAACAATAAAGACAAGGCCAGTTAGGCATAAATTAACACAAAGCAATAACGCGCCATCTATACATATAAAATAAAAGGACTTAAGCTGTCCTATAAGCTTATGTCCATAGTTTACTTGAAAACCATTTCTAAGATATCATCCTTCAGTGTAGCATATAAAAGCAGAATGATCCAATACAGTATTAGAGCTCTGAGAAGCGGTCTGGTGGATTAAATTGGCGAAACCGCTGGGAGGGTTCACCACTGATGAGCCAAGCCCTCCCAATATATTTTTTCATCGCAGTAAAGACAGTAGAAATTTGTATTATGTATAAAAGAAACATTCGCGCTTTTAAGTCCTTTTATTTATATGTATAGATGGCGCGTTATTGCTTTGTGTTAATTGATCTATTAGCACAAATAATTTTTAAATTAATTCTAAATATTCAAGAAACAAGAGTGAGATAACAAATCAAAAACAACTATATCTCTAAGCTCCCTTCTAAATAACTAAACCAAGCAGCAGTAGCAGAGAAATAAAACCAGGCAGGAATATTATTGGTACACTTACCATTAGAAACCATTTACTGTTTCCGATCCCTAAAGTAGTTTTTACACCAATCGTTGCTAAGTCTGGTGGTGTACCAAGCCAAGGGAACTCTCCTTCTATCCTCCTCTATGCAAATTGTTTGGCTACTACTGCCTTTCTGTATTTGCATAGTATTTGCTCAGTAATATAGTACATGTCAACATATTTCATTTGTAAAAACATGATGCATTTGCGCGACATATGTTAAAAAAAATTTTATATTTTTTTGACACGTATAAATACATAGGCGTCAAAATAATATGGATATTTTATATATACGTACTGAAAGAGACATCTCTCCCTTCAATTATATATATATAAACTCAAATATTTATTTATTTAAAAATATATATTATATTTCTATTGATAATTCTACTTTTATTATCATCGTTTTTAAAATGACTTTCAGTTTTGTTATAAATATGCGTAGTTAACATATCTATCTTTTTGAATCACTAACATAGGACCAACTTCATAAATTCTATATAATTGTGAAAATAACTAATGTATTATAAGTAGTAAGTAATTAAAAATAAAAAAATACTTAAAGTGAATAATTATCTTTCTTTTATCACGACTGCACCTTCAACCCTTTATCTCATTAATCCTTTATCTAACAACAAACATATTATTCATAACATATATATTTCATTTTACATTTATTTAAATTAACAATATTTTAATTAGATTTTATTTTTGTTTATATATATTCTCTTTTAAAAATGTTAAGCGCGATTATATTCATAGAAGATATAAAAACCCAGTCGTTGAGAGTATGTATTATATATCTGATAATAAAAAAGGAAATATTAGAAGTAGAGAGAAATCTGTGAAAAAATGTTCGAGGAATAAAAGGAAAACCATTGGAAGAAAGTGTAAAAATGAAATAAAAGGATTTTTTAGAATGTGCATCGATGTTTGAAAGAAAGAAAGGTGTGAGGGGGGTCTCCAGGGAATATGAGTGTTAGGGGAAAGTGTAAACATGGTTCACATTGCCTTCGTGGCCTACATTATTTCTTAGCTCTCAACTTGATGTAAATATTTCCCTATTTACATATATTATATATATAACAACAACTAAAGGCTTTTATTAGGGCCCATTGCCCTATATGGATTCGCCATACAACAACAAAATAATACAGTAATATTTCCTCCCTTTCCCCATATGCACGTGAGCCTTTGTTTGAAAAGGGATTTATTTACACATCTGTTCTAAAACTTTCTTCACTACCTCTTCTGTGTATGAATCTATTTACAATTGATATGTAGAAATTATAAAGTTCTATTGCTATATTTTTCTTTTCTGAAATAGTTCTCAGCGTCTTCAGTGGTATATTATATATTGAGGAGAGAGAGAGATTAAATACTTATAATAGTTTGACGTTTAACAAGTTTTACCAAATGTTTCTTTTTACAGAACAAAAAATCGTAATTTTCATTATTTAAGGAGATATAACCACTATTCTTATCCTTAGGAATAAAGTATGAAAGGATGAATTGTGAAGAGTAATGATAAACGGAAAAATAAAAGTGTCCAGGGATGGGAATCGAACCACAGAATTCCGCTTACCGGACAGATGTCATGTCCACTAGGCTACCCTGAACATATTTATCCGTTCGTATATATTATATAAAGTTAATTTATAATACAATATAATGTGGCTATGATATTAGAACGACGTTTAACAAGTTTTACCGCAAATATTTCTTTTTACAGAACGAAAATCTTAATTATCATTATTTAAGGAGAAATAACGACTATTCCTATCCTTAGAGATGAAGGATGAAAGGATGAATTGTGAAGAGTAATGATGAACGGAAAAATAAATTTGCGATAAAACTTGTTAAACATCGTTCTATAAGCATAACCGCTTTTTATTGTATTACTTATAGTTGTTTATATAATCACATAATAAATGTGAAGAGTAATGACATACGGAAAAATAAACATTCGCGGTATTATTGCAATTTTTGTTTTACAATCATCAGCCGCGTTATATTGTATTTTAAATTACTTTACATAATAAATGGTAAATAACTACAAAATAAAGTTCAAGATATATTTTTAACCAATGATTCAATTAATACAAAGCTATAACGCGCCATCTATATATAACAAATCAAGACATTAAGACACGAATGTTTCTTTTCACAAATAAATCAAACTTCTACTGTCCTTACAGCGTGAAAAATTATTGAGAGAGCTTATCACTTTAGTAGTTTAAGATTTCATTGTAGCATATAAAAGCAGAATGATCCAATATAGTATAAGAGCTCTAAAGAAGCGTTCTGGTAGATTAAATTGGTGAAACCGCTTAGAGGGTTCACCACTGATGAGCTAAGACTTCCTAATATTTTTTCATAGCAGTAAGGACAGTATAGATTTGATTTATTTGTGAAAAGAAATATTCGCGTCTTAATGTTTTCATTTGTTATTTGATTTAATGCCTCCTTCCCTGATTATAAACATCCTACTTTTGGACATGGTCAAAATGTGAAAAATCTTTATAGTCTGATATTTAAATAAAAATATAGGATTCAATTTCTCACATCAATGTGATACATTAAGCCTCCCAATATATTTCATCCTTCCGTTTGTTGATTGTGGATATTTGTCTATTAAACAATAACAAAAATATCGCGTATAAAAATTATAATTCATCTTTTCACAGAGAAGATGGCGCTGATTGCGCGCGCGCAATATTCAAACTATATTATCCTCTAATATCAGTTAAACTCCAAGAAATAAAGAAATTCTTCTATATCGGTTATAACGATGGAAAGATTCAGTCAAAATGTATCAATATAAGCTGTGAAGATTATTTCTAACTTTGTAAAGTACACGTCACTTCATATAATTAGCTAATAATTTATTCAAAACCCTCTCTATACATTCATTAATATATTAATTAAAACAATAATTGGATTAAATATTTATATATAGTTTTTATAAAAAGTATCGCTGTTAATAAAATTAGTTTAAAACTTAACTGAATTGCTAATGTGCAAAATAAAATCGTAAACTCCCATTATAAATAATTTATTAATTATTTAAATAATAAACAGATGCAAAAGTGAAAACAAATCACTTTATTCTAGGAAATATATTTACAGATTTACAAAATATGCATATGGTAGTAGGTAAATAGAGGTAAAGAAATTTCGTCCCAAAAGATGTTTACTCAATGTACCCAGATCCGTTTCTCAGAAATGAAAATAAAAGATTTATTGTTTTCTCAAACCTCACTGAATAATTTATAATTTTGTGTTTATAGAATTTGAAACTTTATTATTAAATTATCTAAGCAATTTTGTTAAGATATTGAAATAGGAATATTTTGTTACAATAGAGAAATTTATCTAAATCGAGTTCACTGAATATTTCTGTGTGTTTATTTTGGAAAAGAATATGAATTTATTAATATTTTCTATTCGATATATATCTATATTTGTATATTAGTGTCTATACAAAAAATAATTTCTATAAATTCTATATTTGTTATTTTATAATAAACAAGTAATATTATATATATTTTATCTCACACATAAATTATATTTTGAAAAGGAAATTGAAAATAAATATATCCTATATAGTGTATTGTGTCGAAAGATTATAAAAACCAAAATCGAAAGATTATTATCAAATAGCGTTTTTTGAACTCTAGACAAAAATATAAATTTATATGTTTAATAATTAATATTAATTGGTTATTTAATTCTATATGATTATGAATTATAAAAATATATTTTTCACAGATATAATATATAAGATAACTATATTAAAAAATGAACACATATTAATTAATTTTAAAAATGGTGTCTTAGAAAATGTTCAGACTGTTTATAATAATTATAAATGATGAGATAGAATAATAAAAAATATATTATATAAAAAATAAATATATATGTGGAAGAAAAAGGTCAGGTATTGATATTAAAAACAAAAAAGGTATATCCTGACTGCTTATATGATCATTTTAGATGGCTGAACCTTTAGTTGATTTGGATTTTGTCTTAATACCTTGTGTGAAAACGTGTTTGTTGTGTGTGAATTTCAAAAGAAGAGATTGATTAGACCTCTTTACACCCAACAATAAACATGAAAATACTTCTTCCACTTAGTACTATATGACCTTTGTGGAATTGAGTGAAATGTGAAAGCTCTTTAAAGAGATTTCTTTCTACTCTTTATGAGAAGGAATCGACACGTAAAAAAAACGTTTTTTTCGGACCAATAGTGTTGCGTGTAGGTCCTGCTTCACATTCCACCCCCGTCACTTCCTACTGGTTAGTTAATTTAATCATAACCTCTGCTCAAAGGTGTCGTTCGATTCAAGCCTTCCTTCCTTTCTATTATGCCCCACATTCAATTCGGAATTCTTTAATTAGAAATTATTTTTGGTAATTATTCTTTTTGTTATAGATACTCCTAAATGATTACGTTATAGGATTTTCTATATATAATGAATATTGTAATATTTCAATAAGATCAAGAAGCAAGTCATGGTTAAGTATCTTTTACTTTTTTATTTCTCTATACCTCAGTAGCGTGGTTAACCTTGTCGAAGGGCTGTTGAGCCTGAAAGTTTGTATTGCCGTTATATATAAAAGCGACTCTTCCCTAAGCGAATTGTCTTTTATATAAATTTTACCGAAGGGATTATAATATTAACAATTTCTTGCTTCATTAATTATAATATTGCCACGTGGAAAATTAGGAACGACAAACTTCAGGATGATGCAGTAATTTATTTAAGGCAAGGGCAAACTATGAATGGTAAACAAAATATAAGCAATGTGGGAAGATTGCAGAGTAGTAAAATATAAAACATAAAAAATAATACTCTGTTAATAAAATGAAAAATACTTTTTTTTACATTATTAATATTTTTCTTTTTGTAAATATAATACCTTGAATAATTGTATATCTTTGTATCGTATTTGTGATTTTATTTCTGTTTCTATATTACTTCTCAAACACAGATTTCATTTTTTGATACCTTATTGTCAATGTATGGTTTTCTGTAATATACCAAGTGCATCATTTTATAATTAACTAGCCGAATGACCCGGGCAACGCCCAGGTTTTACCCGATTAAATGTTTTTTATTCAAATACTATTCGTTACAATTATAAATTGGCGCCGTGGATGTCACTCTTGTGAAACGTCCCGCTCCAAACTTTGTGTCAGAGAAGCGTAATCTTTATAGAAAGATGATCTGGATTTTGTTTTCTGCTCGAATGAATGTTTTTCTGTTAGAATTTTGTTCCTGCGTACAAAATAATGAACTGGTTTCTCCCGTGGTCTCTGCTTTTTGGAATTTTTCCCGATATAATTTTGTATCTGATAATCAAACATGATACAGCAATATCGTCATCATCATTTTCTGGCTAAAATATATAGTTTTAATAATTGATTTATATATTTTTAAAATAGCCTATCGTCTTCCCCGTATTTCTTTACCTATGTATGGAAATTTTGGTTTGAATTAGTGAACTACTGCGAATTTGTATACCAGACATACAAACAAACACACCAAAAGACAAACATACAAACATTCATTTTATATATATATAGATATTCGTTGATTTTTCTAAGGAAAGCATAACAACATTCATTTTGTCTTAAATAAATGATACGATAAATGATCAATTTATAAGAAATATTGAGAAAAACAGATAAATATTTGTAAACTGATATGAATAGTGCATTCCACCATTTCCTTTTTCTCTATGTACCTAACCAATTATTGGCCTATTTGATCTCAAGTTCTATATAAATAATTAGGCTTGATATATTCTCCCGACTGTAGAATCTTTTGATCAAGATCCTTTTATTATTCAAATTGGATCCTCTTCGATTCCATTCCCTAATTTCAATTCGGAACACAATTGGAAGATTCAGCGTTTATTGATAAAGGAATACCCCAATGTTGCCGGGTCATTTCTTTAATGATATAAATATATCACAGAAGCTTTTCATTATTAGATTTTTAAAATATAAAATATTTTTTATTTTAAAATTCTCTATTGATTTATTACATTATTACGTATAGCCCTATTCTTTTTATTTCTTTGGATTTTAGGATATTTCGTTTTCGAAATTTTATTTTATATAAAGTGGTGATTTTTATTAGAATATTCGAATTTTTGTAATTGTTATAAAATGTGCCATATTTAATGAATTTCCCTTTATAAAATAATTTGATAATTATTTAAATGGTATGTTTTTAGCCATATAGGTGTTAAAAGGTAATATCCTACATGTTGAGGTATCTTGGGTATTTTAAGGGAATTTTTTTCATTATTTTAATTTTTAAATAAAAAGGCATATATTGGATCAAAATATAATTTATTTTACCAATATTTCAGTTGGCTGAATGCCAACCCTAACTCAGCCAACTGAAATATTGGTAAAATAAGTGATATTCTGTTCCAATATAGGCCTTTTTTATGGATTGTCCTATTTTAAAAATTATTTTAATTGATTTTATCTAAATAATAGCTTCCATACTGGTATGGAGAGTCTCTGCCTCAGGTACTATAAAAAAGAAGAGAACGATTATGATATTATGATTTCGTTGTTTCACCCTCGTAACATATATCCGGTATAGATTATGTGTGAACTTTCTCTCTCCCTCTAACATTTATTGACATGAGTGATGTCTACATTACAAAAAGCGTAAAAAACCGTGAATTAAAAATAGGCCAGAACAACCACATGATAAATCACACATTTAACTAAAACCAAGCTATATTATTCTATAGTGAAAAAGGAACAATCATGAAAGACTGGTATATGATAAACCTTTTTTAAAAAGAAACAACAATTTAAACTGAAATATAGACCTTCCTCTCTGATCTTTTTGTGATATCCCAATTGAATCCATAGATAATAGTTTTATTAGGATTACCTCAATTTAGATATTCCTTCTCTTGCGAATGGAAGCTCTTGGAATATAATCACTGGAAATATTTTTACGTATTTTGTTTAAACTATTTAATACATATCATATAAAATTAAATTAAAAAGGCATATATTGGATCAAAATATAATTTATTTTACCAATATTTCAGTTAGCTGAACACCAACCTTTATCAAGGTGTTATAACATGTTATATGTTAATGTATAAATGTTATAACACTTTGATAAAGGTTGGCGTTCAGCCAACTGAAATATTGGTAAAAATAAATGATATTTTGATCCAATATATGCCTTTTTATAATACAATATAACATAATGCGGCTTGTTATTGTAAAACGACATTTGAAATACTATCCCGCATGTGTTTCTTTTCCCTGGACATCCCTGGACACTTTTATTTTCCGTTTATCTTTACTCTTCACAATTCACCCTTTCATATCTCATCCAATAGGTTAGAATTATCGTTATTTCTCTTTGAAATAAATTTTGAATATTCGTTGAAATGAAACACATGCGGGATAGTATTTCAAATGTCGTTTTACAATATGCCTTTTTAATTAAAGATTTATCTATGGATTGCTCTATTTTCAAAACATATCATATGTAAAACACAATCGCACTGTGTTTATGGGATCAATTTTCTTCAGCCTTCCTTATTAAATAATACAACAGGTTTTTTTTCTGGAGATGAGTTTCTTTTCATTTTATTCATGCAATCTCAAGCTTTCGGGTATCTCTGTCCATCTAAAGGTGTATATTATTATTCGTTTCTTGTAGTTCTGTAGAAGGGCAGATATATTCTCGAAAGCTTGAGATTTCATGAATAAATTAATCGCCAGAAAAACTTGTTGTATTAATTAATTTATATCCTGAAAATGTTTGATATGAAAATTCAGACTTATTTGTAATATTTACAAGTGGAAGAATGACCACGAGGTTTGAATGCTCGAAATACAGTCCCCCATTAAAATAATAGTTTAGTTTTTGAATTTTTATCGTACTCTTTTTTTATGGGTGTTTATTTCAATCAATAAACTAATATTAATATTTATATGAATGCCGGCCAGGCAGCTTCTATCTTTACTAATATTAAGTATTATTACTTTAGTAATAATGTGAGTTTTGAGACTACTTAGACTGTTTGTTACGTCATATGTCTATACATTTGTTAACAAGCCATAATAATGGTAGGTAGAATGCTATAAGTGCCTTTACAATAAGTACACCATATTTCTACACATTTAGTAACAGGAAAACATAATCATGGTGTGTAGAGGGTATCGAGTGCTTGTACTGTATGTAAACACATGTTCTACAGGACATGCTACAATGGTCCTGGTGTGCAACTAACACCTAACCACATATCCCTATAACCAGCAATGGCCTCAGCCTTGAGGAAAATTGAAATGGACCCAGAACAGCAGATTTGCCAACCCAAGATAGAGAACGACTGCTATGATAGAGATGCACGGAGACATTTCAGGCTCTTCATTGTACATGACAACAAAAACAAACCACCTGTCTACTAATGTAGACAGTTTTTATCCATTTTAAATTTTCAACTGCAATTAGAATACGTTTTTTATATGAATTCCTCCTCTCACAATAAAAATAAACGATAAAGTAAAATATTGTAGCAATTAAATGAATCATAATATATTAATAGAGATAAACATCACAATAGAAATATATTATTTGGAATATAAAACAAATATACGGTATAAATATCTGTTAAGGAGTATCTCTCGAATTAACTTTATTCTAAAGTAATCGAAAACATTATAAAGAATATAAAAATTGAGTTGAAGATACATCGATTATCATATAACATTCTTCAAGGATGAGTGATGTTCCTGATTCAATATTTCACAAAATTCAATATTCACCTCTAATGCTGCTTATTGGCGCAAAATTAATAACTCGGATTCAACCGCTGCTGCTGGAGAGAAAACAATAAAAAAATAAATCCCCACGGGAAGTAAATAGAGTAAAAAAATGAAAATATTTTTATCAAAATCAATAAAAAATTTATATAAAAAAATGGTTTTTTCGATTTATTTAGGAAATAAAATCCATGTAAATTTTTTAAAGAAAAGGTTGAAATTATTTTCATAAAAATATATTTTTATGTGTGTTTGGAAAAATATTAAAGATCTTATATTTGGCTTGTTTATCATTATTTAGTTAATATTTTATATATTGATGGATGTACTTAGCCAAAATTCTTAAAGAATCTATATTTGAATTTTGTTAGATAAAATTTCTTCTGAGATACAATGAGCAAGAATGTTATCATTGCAGTAACGGCATAAAAAAGGCTATTATTGAAAAATCACGCAGGATTTTATTCTATTTTTAAAATATAGATAGCGCGCTTCTACGTGATGATTAATTGGATTATCGGTCGATTTGGACGCTCAAGTCCCATTATCAGAATTCCATATTGATAGTTTTATTTGCATAAGTCAGATATTCCTAAAGAAATAGGGTCTGGAACGGTATAGGTGAATGGTAAAACCGTTTTCTACCAGTGGGAATATATGATGATGCATTTTCCATTATATTGAGTCGATAAATTCTGGCTATGTTTATCATAAACCGAACTGTTTTGTAAATAAAATACAAAAATATAAATTTGATTCTATTTAAGGAGCATTCAAGAAAGTATACAGAGAAAATACTTTCCATATTGCCAGAGTTGGTTATAAAGCCTTGTAGGTCATATCTAATCAGAGTTGGAAAAAATATAATCATAATATCAATTTTATTAACAGTGAAGTATTATGATGCATTTACAGTAAGGGCAATAGAAATTGTTTAATTTTTAAAAGAATCATACGCGTCTATAATAGTTTCGAATTTTGATATAACAGAAAAAGTATAATAATTATTTTACAATTACTTAATTCAATATTTAGAAAAACAAAAAATAAATATAATTATATATGTTTTTTACATATATTTTTTACATTATAAATATTTCAAGCAATTCTAAAATGCATTTTGCATCTGTATCAAGCTTTTTTCTTTATTTTTAATATTTTCCTAATATACATTGCCTTGTTACAAATTACTTTGTAATCAGGATAACCTTGTAATAAATGAACCAATTAAAAATGTAAGATCATCGCAAGGTAATAATGTTTACTTGTAATCCAATTATAATTTTCTAAGAGGTAATGATTTACAATGTGTGATTATAAATACCTTATATATATGCAATGCAATTACATATTTATAAAGTAATGCATTTCCAAAGGTAATTTCGAAGTATTTCAGTATTAATTTCAATATTTTATTCAGTTATCTGTTTCCCAATATAAACTACTTAATTAGTTTTAGTGTATTGTTATTTATCAATGTTGTGAACTTATAAAAACTAGCTCAACACATAACTAATAATTAAGGGTTGACTAGTCATCTTATACTATTACATAGTTAGCTTAATAAATGAAGTGATTGTTTTTTATATATAGAATTCAAAACACATTTTATTATAATATCAGAATTTTAAATATCTTATAAATATAACGAAAAATAACTATAAATGAATTTTATAGAATTCATCACTAAAGATGTATTTATTTGATATTTTCTGCACAATTCGCAAAATATGGATTGTTGAATTAACGTTGTTGACTAGACGTAGATGTTGTTGTGTGGTGTCAAGTGAAGAACCTTAGATGTCCTCATGCATCTCTATCACAGCAGTCACAATGTCCTTTATCTTGGGTGTGTAAAGCTGCTGCTCTGTTTTCATATCAATTTTCTGCAAGGCTGCGGCCATTGCTGGGCATGAGAATATGTGAGTAGGTGTCCTTGTGCCATCTGGATGTATTATCATGCTAAACGTTCAAATAGTGATATTGTTTTGATGTATTTATTAATTGATTTTATATTATATATTTAAAAATAACCAAATCATCAAGAAAATAGTATAATGTAGGTAGCTTCATGTTTCATTTGATAATTTATTGCTCCAGATTAGTAATCAAATTATATATATTCATAATACTTTATTTTGAAAACGAAGTATTTTTACACTCATTTTGTATATTTCGAAAATTTTTATATGCTTTATACTATACTAGAATATAAAAAACGCTTCCTCTAACCTGTTAACGCAAGAAAGTATAATTATCTATATACACCTTTCTTTAAAACTGCTATACATCATAAATTATCATATAAAATACTCTCACAAAGTCAGTCTCTATTGAACACTACTATATACCAGTTAATTAAAGTGAACAAATTCAAAAGTGGATAACCTTTTTAAATGGAGAGAAAAATCTTTCCCAATTTTCTTCTCTCAGCTAGGAAGCAATGGAAAGTCATTATGCCCCATGGATATTGATGTTTGTTGATTTCACTTCTTAATGAAGTAATTAACTGTTAATTTAACTCTGTTGCATATCCTTCTAATTATCTTTTCTCTTTTGCTTCGATTCGTAATTGGATTCGTTGATGCGCTGGCTGATTCTATTTGATAGTTTATGAGACCTTACTTTCTGATATATCTACCTAAGAATTCTCTCAGGATTTTATTAACTCTATTTTTATAATAGGTTTATCCATAATAAATCAAAACGCATATTAATCGACTTGCTATAAGTTTATATTATTGATTAAAAAATCGGAGAACTTTTTGTCTCTCGAATTTTCTTTGGATCGTACACAATTAAATGAATGGATTGAACTCTAACATTATAACCAGTTGGGAAAAGGCGCTGGAAAAGCTATGATATCGAATTGAGAGTATAGACCTAGTTATATATTCTAGCTCATTATGGCATTCCATACTTATGTTTGAGTGGTAAATGTTAATATTTATATTTGTATCAGGCCCATGAAGAGTCGCCGCTATACACCATCAACAGAAATGTGAAACAGACTGTTGATCGTTTTGACTGATGCCTATATATATGCAACTTTGATCAATTTCCATATATGTATAATATGTAACACATCAATATTATTATCCTCAGCATTTAAGCGTCATTCTCATCGTGAACTTGTTATAGGGCTATATTGTATTAAAAATTCTAAAAACGTTTTGATATCTTAAAAGATATTCCTTATATACTTTAACTTAATTTTATTTACTTTTTTTACACTATTTTTCTCTCTATCTCTCTCTATATCATATATTATAGAACACTACTTTACAATTTTGTTCAGTAATAACTTGCTATAATAACACTATTTTTTTAAATTTGATATCAATTTATTATAAGGATTTCTTCAATCATTGTAAAATATCTTTTTATATATACAATGCACATAACGTCCTATGGTAAAGGACTTCTTAAACGACAACGAAAGGTAAGAAAAATAGTTCAAAATGCCCAAATTCCTCACCTTCAAAACGTGTTGTATGCTATATATATGTCATAAAAAAACGTATATTCTAGATACGTTAACTTTCATGCAGTCGTGGATAAAAAAAAGAAGAATAACTTTTTATATTTTCCTTAAATTATATTTATTTTCATTATTTCTCAAAGCAAACGGTTTTACATACAAAGACAATCAACAATGTATATTATTATTTTTAAAAAAACAAATTAGGTTATATTCTTTTTGTTTGGCACACATTCCTTTACATTTTAGAAAAATTAACTCTGTGTTTAGTTCTTATTTTTAATTTTATTATTTAAATTATAATTTCAGTTATATTAGGAAAATAGTTTTAATAAATATTATGGTTATGTGATTATTTTGTTCTAGAATTTTAATTATATTATGAATAATAAAAATCATATTTTTATTATGTCATATATATATATAGAAACTATTGAACAAAATTTGAATCTATCCAACTTCAATAACGTCTTGTTGTCGAACAATGTCAAGTCCCATCCTGGTATCCATTGCTAACTTGTATACAATTGCATCGTCCATTTTGTGCGAGAAATAATGGATCCCAATATTTTTTCATCGCAGTAAGGACAGTAGAGAAAGGTGTTTTATTTATTTGTGAAAATGAAAATTCACATTTTAATATTTTATTTGTTAATAATGGATCTGTTTGGTTTGCTGATTGGTGTTCTAATATTGTGTCCATCAGAAACCTGAGTATACTATCAAATGTATTCGATAAAAAAAACGTTCTTAGCGACAAAATCGATATATTTATTCATTATAACAGAAGCACGAAGTCTATCAGACTATTGTGATATATTATAATTATTTACATATATATCTTTCAACAAGTACATGAGCATGACGATTTGTTATAGTAAGGTCTATTATGTTTGAAACTCGACAAGTTTTGTCCCGATTATTATGAATAAGCATGTTATTAAAACCTATTATAGACTGAAGACCTTTACCATTCTGATTTAAAAAAGCGATATTTTCAGCCATAAGGTGTTAAGTGACGATCTTGCGATAGTGATTACTGGCCTGTTCTGACATCATAACAGACAACAACCATTGCTGAAATCCTTATTGATGCATAGAATCGGACAGGTCTTCACAACCGTTCTATTGTTATCGTTCGCCATTAATGACGCAAAAAGACTGAAGGTTGATTAATCAACTGTCTTCATTGACTATTTGCAATCCAAGCAAGGACTTTTCCATTCTATATATATTTTCCAGAAATCAAATGTTTGAGGCATCCTGAAAAAGGGTAATCAAGGTCAGAATAGCGTGAGAACGCCAAACTACTTTAAAATATTTTCTACCTACGATTGGTAAAGAGTTATTTTCTAGAGCGCGAGCAGGAGACCACCATAAGTATTCCCATAGATCACAAGAACAAATTCTGTACACATAACTACAATCTGTGTTATATCTACCTAGACCTGTTGGCGGAGGGGAGGTGATGAGAGTGTGATGGCAATTATGGCTTATTTTGATGGTGAGACGTGTGATTGGGAAGACAAAGGTGGTGATTAGGTCTAGCGATATATCACATTTTAATTAATTTGTATAATAGAGGGCGTGTAGTATCCAATCCTAATTCAAAAATAAAATAGTATTAATCCCACTTGTGTGGCAGGTGGGCTTGAGTCGTTGTAACTTATGGACAGTTGTTTATTTAGTTTATTGAATTTGTGTATTACTTCTATCAGGATGGGTGAAGTTCAACATTCTGTAGATAATTTGATTTGTTTAAAGCGCCATACGTTTTTTACCTTTAGTGTGAATTACATAGAATCTCGAACTGTAAATTGAACATATCTTTGTGAAAATACTAAAAAAAAAATAACCGGCTTCGCTCAGGCTCTGTTTACCCAATTTTTTAATGTATTATACCTATAATTATTAGTATTAGTAAAATTGCCCTCGTTGTAATCGTAACAGTAGTAACGGTGATAGGAATTCCATTATATTCTATCATTTCATTTTCCAATCCCAGGATATATACAAATTGACCTTGTTAAACTAATTTGCATATTTCAGGTTGAAACCTCTGATACGGACTCCTTTTTAAAATATATGTGTAATTTGGAAATTGGAATCGGTTTGGATTTATTCGCGTATCACAAAGTTGATAGTCTAAAAGTTACTTCGACCCTAAGTATTCGATATAGTGGTAAATTTCTATTCAGGTAGATAGAGTGTGGTAGAAATGTAGGCAGATAAACGAAATATGCAAATATAATAATAATTTGTCTATTTTGAGCTTGATAGTCACTTCTGTTCAGTTCACAGTCACTCACTCCTAAACCTATCTTCATTTAATTTTAAAAATATGTTTGTCTATGTGAAATATTAGGAAAATATATGCGAAAGGAACAAACACAAAAACATTTTTTAGTTTTATATAGAGATAGAAAACACACACATATTAAATAAATAATAATAAAAGGTCTATTTTGACCGCTCAGATGAGCAATTTTAGACGAAAGAGCGCCATCTAGTGGAACAAAAATCAACTAAACGTTGATTAAAGTCTTGTTCCATATTTTCTCATATGACCGGACTGAATGTGTTTATTTTGTTTCAAATATCAACAACTTTCTATAATTTCTTATTTTTTATATAAATAATATATTTTTGGTATAAAAAAAATAGTAAATATTTAATAAATGAAAATAAAACATTTCATCTTTTTTTGTATATTATAGAATTTAAACATGATATATATATGCATAATGTTCAAATTTATAATATAATATAATGCGGCTTATGATTGTAGAACGAAGTTTGACAATTTTACCGCACATGTTTCTTTTGAACGAAAATTCGAAATTTATTTTAAGAAGAAATAACGACTATTTCTAACCTAAGGGATGAAGTATGATAGGATTAATTGTGAAGAGTAATGATAAACGGAAAATAAAAGTGTCCAGGGATGGGAATCGAACCCACAGTGTTCCGCTTACCGGGCAGATGCCATGTCAAACTTCGTTCTACAATAATGTTCAAATATGTCAAAATATTATTAATTGTTTTCGAGAGAACAATGCTCGAATTATGCATATTCAAAAGTATATTTATACATACAGGTTTACTGTATACAGACTGGCCTTTTGTCTGAATTTGTCAAACCTGGGGTTGTGACTTATTCTTTATTATCACTAGTAAAATTATTTACTAGGATGATGAACAAATGAATCGTTTTGATGCATAAATAAAGGGAGAGCTTCCTCTCTCGAGACATGAATATGATCCTCCCTCAACTTTATTTTCCTTAAAACTTATACGCATGAATCCTTTCAAATACATTTTTCGAGAGTTCATCTCCAGTACTGAATTAAAATAAAAATACCCCAATATAATATTATAGGAGAATCGTAGATTACACTGATGAAACCGTTGGGCAGGCTTGTAACTGATAAGTCAGGCCTTCCTATTCTCTTTATATTTGCAGTTAGAGCAATAGACAATTGCTTTATTAAAAAAAAATTTTTTTTTGCTTATCCCTTGTACACGTAGCTCAGGCCATGATATTCATGGTGGGTAGAAGTAGGCGACTGCTTTTACTGTAAGTACACCACATGTCTACACATGTGAAAAGCAGTTCGACTATGCACTATGTTTGGTTGCTTTCACTCACTGGTGTAGTTGGACTTATGCAAGAATCGGTGCCATTGGAGCATTTTTATTTAGAAAAGAAATTAGTGCCCAATACGGGAATCAAACCCGGGTCGTAGCAGTCGAAAACCAACAGTTTAGACCAACCTTCCACCGACCCCATTATTTTAAAAATAAACATTCGAGGTTTGAATATATCGGCTATAACTTCCCTATATAAACCTATTTCCATTTATTTAAATAAATGTTCAATGAAATAAAATAGTCTTTTAAAAATACAGTTTATTGAAATATAAGTAAAATCATATACTACATATATATATATATATAGGGGGTAGAAAATATATCGAAATACTATCTCATCTATATACAATATTTTATAAATAAATACATAAATAAATCTTAAAATCTGTCTAGTATAAATAATATATAGGGTAAATTTCGATCAACCGAAAATATATTTTCCTCTTCAATAATTTTATATCATTTATTTATTTATTTCTCTCAAAGATGATGCGTAATTTAAATGCAAATCGCATCTTGTCAGTGAAGTCATTTCCCTAGGAAAACAAAATTGTTGAAGAAGGCATTACTAATTGCCGACCTAGCCTGCTAATTGAAGTTATTAAGAAAGTAAACTTGGGAGAAAATTTTGTTGACATTTAATTTGAGGGGGTTCCATTTTTTACTGATCATTGATATTTCTTCTTTGTGGTTTTTTATGGGTATTTAGATCTGGGCTTGTGAGCGTGTTATTTTGTGATAAACCTTCTTTTTATATTATATTTTAGTGGCTAATTAATTTTTAATGAGAGGTGATAGATGGCATTTTATTTCTTATTTATATATATTTTGTATGATTAATTTTAATTTTGTATGATTGTGAAATGTAATGCCTTGATAAATGTTGGCTTTCAGCAAACTGAAATATTGGCAAATAAATCTTTTATTCAATCCAATATTTGTCTTTTTATTATCTAATAACTAAAATATCTATATTCAAACTGTTAAAATATTTTTTTAATCGAAAATATAGATTAAAAATTGAAAAGTTGTTATTAAAGTGTTGTTTGTTGAAATTAAAGGGTAAAATTTTGTCTTAAAATTTCATTCCCTATATATGAACATATTTAGATTTTATATGCTCTCTCATTGATTATATTTTCAACAACAAATTTATAATATAATATTACATAAATTCATTTTATATATTGTTTAAATAAATATTTTTTATTTATATATTTTACATTGAGAATCCTTTGTTATGATATATTTCATCAAACGTAGATATATATATAAATTATTTTAAAATAAGAATAAAATAGAAAATATATTGTTTTATATATTCAAAAATACAAGTTTATGATTAAAAATCTTATTTTTCTCTTACTCTTTTTTCACATTATATATTAAATATATTTTATATATAATAATCATGTTTTTAAATATATGCTATTCAAAAATTATCATAGAATCTATGTTCATTGTATTTTATTTTATAAAGAACGCTTTCAGTAAGTCAAACTCAATTTTTAATCTCAGAGAGGAAAAGATCAATAAAAATCTTTTTATAAAATAGCAAACAAAATCATTTAGAGTTCTCACTTTAGTTTTTTTTTTTCAATTTTGTTTTTTACGTTTTGTGAATTGTTTTTGCTTCCCAAGTTTGTTTTCCTTAGGAACAAAATCAAATTGACTTGGTAGGTTTCTTCAACTAATATTTCTGTATTAAGGTCTTAGATTTGTCTTTCCACATAATCAATTCGACAACCCTGCCAATAATCTAATATATCCTGCTCACAGAGTAATATGCTCTCTTATCACTTAAATTTCAATTCTATTTATTGCCCAATAATTGAATTTATATCTCATGTTCTTTATCTTTGACATTTGCTAACATTTGTCATTCGAATAATAGAATAACTTTTTAAAAAATTATTTTATAAACGTTTAGGAGTTGAGATTAAAGTGTCACATATGGTTATTTTCTTACTTTTCAACACATATAATGTTCCTTTTATTTTATATATATTTTTTATTATTACGGTTCGTGAATTTTGACGTCCTTTAAGCGGAAAATTGACACCTCTTATATAACTCAAAAAACTTCTTTATACTATATACATTTTACTTAATATTAAGGTAAAACATTGACAAAAAGAGAATGCGCAAAAACATATGTTAAATATTAGTTAAATAAAAATGTATATATCTATATATATAAAAATGAATGTTTGTATGTTTGTCTGTCTGTTGGTTTGTATGACCTGTATACAAATTCGCAGTAGTTCACTAATTCAAACTAAAATTTCCATACATAGGTAAAACATAACGGGGATGACGATAGGCTATTTTAAGAAATATATTTAAATCAATTATTAAAACTATATATTCAAATTATTCTACTTAGCTCACGAGCAGCGCCCTCTAGAACGCGGGCGGCGGTGCCGGCGGCGCGCGCCCGTTGGCTGCCGGCGAGCACGTGATTTCCCTGCCCCCTGCCCCCCCCCCCCCCCCCCCCGTCGAGAAAATGTAATCGTCCGGCTGCCGGCCGGTTGGACAGTCCAAGTTCCCACCGACCAATCAGAGGGATCAAGAGGTCCTGGCGCGCGGGGGCGGAGTTGGTGACACAGCTGTGCCAAGAAAAAAGCCTCGCGGGTGACCTCCGGGAACTACGTCCAAATGTAATATATTGGGAGTACAAATAAGTTTTGAGGGATTTGCAAAAGAAGCCACAACAAATATTATATAAATAGCATCGGACCTTGTAAGGTTTCATGTTAAGGCTTCATCATTTCCCCAAAAAAATCAGAAGAAGTCTTTTCACTCAAGTGTAAGGAACTTTTTTTTTGAGCTCTAACCATGTCAACCTTTTTGCCAACAAAACACAATTTGCGGGAAGCGCTGCTTTTTGTTTTAATTTGAAGAAAAGTGCAACTGATGGACATCGATTGCTGTGTGAGGCATATGGTAAACATGCTCTATCAATAAAACCATGTGAGTACTGGTTTCGGCGTTTCAAAAGTGGCGATTTTGACACCAGAGACAAAGAACGCGGAATGAGGCCAATAAAGTTCGAAGAAGCTGAGTTGGAGGCTTTATTGGACGAAGATTCAAGCCAAACTCAAGAGGAGCTCGCTGAAACCTTGGGAGTGACTCAACAAGCGATTTCGAACCGTCTCAAGGTCATGGGTATGGTGCAAAAAACAAGGAAATTGGGTTCCATATGAACTCAAGCCAGGAAACATCGAACGCCGTATTTGCACGTGCGAACTACTGCTCAAAAGACAAAATCGGAAGGGTTTTTCGCATCGAATCGTGACGGGGGACGAAAAGTGGATTCACTACGAATACCCAAAGCGCAGAAAATCGTGGGTTAAGCCCGGTCATGCATCAACTTCAACGGCCAAACCGAATATTCATGGCAAGAAGCAAATGCTGTGCATCTGGTGGGATCAGCTCGGAGTGATCTACTATGAGCTACTTCAGCCTAACGAAACCATCACTGGAGAACGTTACCAACAACAATTGATGCGATTAAGCTGATCATTGAAGATTAAACGCCCACTATATGCCAAAAGACATGAAAAGGTGATCTATCAGCACGACAACGCTCGGCCACATGTTGCAAAAGTTGTCAAGGAGACTTTGGAGGCGCTTCAATGGGATGTCCTACCCCACCCGCTGTATTCACCAGACATTGCTCCTTCAGAATACCACATGTTCCGTTCGATGACACATGGCCTGGCCGAGCAGCACTTCACTTTTTACGAAGAGGAGAAAAATTGGGTCAATGTTTGGATCGCCTCAAAAGACGAGGAATTTTTCGACACGGTATCCGTATGCTGCCTGAAAGATGGGAAAAAGTCCCGAAAGCTCAAGATATGTTAACAAAATATTGTTCTAAAAGCATATCCCTGGGATTTTATTTCTCAGATGATATGAAAAAAGGGATATCAATTTTTAACATATCGTAACTCGGAAATAAAATAAATAGTTGAAATATAAGCACGAGTAACGTTAAAATAATTTGAATTTTCATTCTGTACACCTAATCTCCTAAGTATTTAAAAAAAAACATAAGCATGGCTGAGTTTCGATCTAACAAATAGCCACCCTAGCTGCTGCATAAGAGCATTAGTGAATAATTTCTTCTTAATTCGTATGTTTCTGTGTTTGTGTTTGAAGGCCAGTAACCCTCATTTCCCCATTAAAACGAGAAAGAAAAATAAATAGGGTAAACTCTCTTATATTCAACTTCAGGTATCATATGTTTTAGATAAAGGATTTTTCTGTCCTTCAAAAGACACCTGTACTATAGCTGCAAGCAAGACAAGGCCTATTGCTGCTATTGTTCATATGTCATGTATCTAGAGAGTTTATGTACTTTGAACTAATGCATTTATTTAAGAAGTGTTAATCGTTAAAATAATGCCAATTAAGACAACTTGATATTGACCTCTCTCCCTCAAGGATATAAATCAATATAGATAATAAAAAGGCATATATTGGATAAAAATAATTTTTCCAATACATAATCCAATATATTCCTTTTTATTATCTAAAGCTATATTGTAGATTACTTTATTTCTTTCAAAAAATGAATCACTATAAATCTAAACTCCTTGCGTTAAACTTGATGATACGGGAACATTCTCTAAAACCTAATGTCACCTATTTTTTCCTCCTAGAATATTTGCTGCCAATTACGATACAGAAGCGGCTGTACATGTTATCCACGTGTTTTTACCGTAATAATTAGCATATTTCAAGTTTGAAAGAAACTCCGCCTTTGCCGGTCCCAAGCCCGGATGGAAAAGGAGAAGGGGAGGCAGTAACAAGCTCGCTAAAAAAACCTGGGTTCAGCTGGCCCGGCTGATAGTACCCTGTAAGGGCTCCTAATCCAGGGATACAGGATGAGCAGCGTTTGTACTCCATGTTAGGAGCGGCTGCACATGGCGTCTGTTCCTCATGTCAGAGGCGGCCATTTTTTTGGAGCTAAGTCGGCCTGCCACTGAGTAGTGCTCCCAGTCTTAATGACAAAGGCAGACGTATTCTACTTCACCCAGTCATGGTTGTTGTCAAACAGACACCATCAAGGGTCACAACTTGATACCCTAATGTGATTGAGTGGAGATAAGAAAGAAGAAGAGAAGTTTGAAAGAATGATAACGACTCAATTCTGATTTATCTCTATATGGTGTCAAATTTAATAGGTCAAGTATTGCATGCCAAAAAAAAACAAGAAAATAAACCTCTCATCCTTATAGATGCATGCACGAAAGCTTATAATGATGTTTAGTGAATAGAAGAAACGCCTTTCCATAGTCTTCTCGGTTTGACGTTAAATATTAAAGGTTGATTATAATTTATTGTATGAATAAATCGTTGATTGATTGCATACTGATTTTATATTAATTTATTTGCTATTTAAAAAAAATAATAAAATTATATTGAATATAAATTTATTGAATATATAATTTATTAGGGTAATAATAAATATATTTATTATAAAACTCAATGGCCTAAGATACTACGGTGTTGGAAAAATGTAGAAGTTAGGAGTAGAGGAGAATGCAAGAGTGGGAAGTTGGTAGTGTTTAAGGGTAAACTTGGGAACATAGATAGTGGGATTTGGAGGAATAGGAATTAGGGAGTTGTGGATGTGGACTCTGGAATTTAGGGGAATTCTGGAGTGGGGAGTTAGGGGATATGAGGCTGGAATTTAGGAGAAAGCGGGGGAAGGGAATCGGGAATGTGGAGGCTGGGATTTGAAAGAAAGCGGGGGAAAGGAATCGGAAATGTGGAGGCTGGGTTTTGAAAGAAATTAGAAATGGAGAATTAGGGGGTGTGAAATTTGAGTGATGGAGGAATATGAAAGTGGGGATTTGGGGGAGGTGAAGTGTGAGATTTGGAGGAAGGTTGAAAAAGGGGGATATGCAGTCGGGAAATTAGAACTGGGGAAGTGAAGAAGGGAAGTAAGGGGGATAGAGGTAGGGATTTGGGGGATGTGGAGTGTGAGATTTGGAGGAATGTGGAAATGGGATAAATGTAGTTGGGCAAATATAGATCTGGGGATGTAAAAATGGGAAGTTAGGGGATATAGAGGTGAAGATTTGGGGGATGTGGAGTGTGAGATTTGGAGGAATGTGGAAGAGGGGTGTATGTAGTTGGGGAAATAGACCTGGGGATGTGAAGGTGGGGAGTTAGGGGGTATAGAGGTAGGAATTCGGGGGGTGAGAAGTGTGGGATTTGGAGGAATGTGGAAGAGGGGTGTATGTAGTAGGGGAATATAGACCTGGGGATGTGAAGGTGGGGAGTTAGGGATATAGAGGTGGGGATTTGGAAGATGTGGTGTACGGGATTTAGAGGAGTGTGGATAAGGGGTGTATGTAGTTGAAAATAAAGCTGGGGATGTAAAGGTGGGGAGTTAGGGGATATGGAGTAGGAGTGTGTAGGTTACGGTAAAGCAACTATTAAACCCCACACAAGGCCAAGCGGTGAAGAGATCGAGGTTTTGAATATTTCAAAGAGATTAAGTGCTGCTATCATTTAAATGGGGGACAGGGTCATGAATAATCATGGGCCCTAAATCTTATTTTGATTGACTTTTCAAATTTAAATAAATTACCCCTCTCTCTCTGTATCACTTTAAATTGCATTGCCCTCAGATTTGAAATGGAAATTTTTAATATTTTATCTCCATGCAAACACGGGCTGTGTTTACCCTTATGATTATAAATGGAAAATATATTCTTTGTACCTTCTCTCTTCCATTAAGTTTATATAATTCCAAGTTTAGATAGTTTACATTATATTTTAGGAGCAGTTTCTGGAGCTTCATTTGTTTAGTTTAGGAAATTGCTGTCTCTATTCCATTTTGTTTGTTTTTATATGTGCTGTATTTTTAGGTATAAGAGTTAATTAAATATTTGATCTCTTTTTCCACTTTATATTTCTGGTTCCGTTATATCCATGTAGGAAAATTTAAATTCGAAATATATTTGTGCTAGGTCAAAAGCGTGATCTCAATAGATTCTATTGTGGATTATATCCTGAATCTTTATTATACACACTCATGTACAAAACTTAAGGAGGTTGTACCACCCTCCTTTTTATGATAAAAATATTTTTTTATATTTTTCAAAGGAGAACATAATCAAATTTACTTGTATGGGGAATCAGCCGTTATATAAGCGAATAAGGTGTGGTGTATGCTTAAAATATGAAACTCCTTTTTAGGTTATGTCCATGAGTGTATGTATTTCAAATATATATACAAATATAATTATAAATACTATTGTCCCTAATATTTTTCTATATTTTAAAACTTTTAACTGTTGAATTAGCTAAATCAAAAACTTAATTCAACCACTGATTACAAAAAGATTATATATATATAATTGTTTAAAATCAACGATAACTATGTAACTATTTCAAAATCACTTTATTAGGTGCCGCTCAAAAAGAGCAACCTAGTTTATGATAATTGAAACAATGAATAATATGTGAAGTTTATTCACATATTAAACAAAATGTTAACGCTGGATTCAATCCCGGTTCATGGCTGTCGGGAATCGAGGGTGTTACCTACTCGCCCACCGATTTCTTATTTATTAACTATGTAATTTAAAATATTTCACAGAGTGTAACTTATTTATAAGTTAGTAAATGGATCCATTAAAAAGCCTAACTACGGATAAACGGTTCAATATATTAATACCTCTATAAATATGTTTATCTAACAACGGGTGTCAGTTTATTGATCAAAGATAACTAATACAATTTATTATTCATCAGATATAACAGAGCCATATCCATAAGTTTATACTCGCGCAACAAACCAATACTTATTATTATATCATTAAATATTCACAAAATATATATATAAGTTATGATAGTGTTTTATAAATATATGGATATATATTTACAATATAGTTTGATCATATTTTGATATATAATATTCTGAATATATATCAACAAAGTATTTTTCACTTCCCTATTAATTTATTTGAATTGGTGAAGTCTCTAGTACAGTTTGAGAATATTTTTCTATGAAATAATTGTTTATATTATAATTAGGTATTCAAATTATGAATAAAATATTTTGTAGAATAATGGTGCAAAGTCAGAATTGAATCATATTATTATTATTGAACACATAAAGTAATATTAGAGAAAGAAGAGAGACAATTAGTACAGTTTTATTGACATCTTATCCATAGATGGTTCAAGTGCATAGTCCGCACTATTTAGGTAATGAAAATGATGATGACTATATAGCAAAAATCGGATAAAGGCTATGTACAATGGATATGTAACCCAGACATGACTAGATCCTACAGGAACTGCAATACATTTCCTAACACCCAACTCACTCCGGACCATATATACCCGGCCATCCTTGCAGCCCTCTATATGGCAGACATCAATCCAGAAGAGGCCTACATACGGCACTTCGGTTGGCCGGTATTGTGAACAGGGTGCATGGACCGATCTGCTCTATGAACAAGACACCACCAGCACCTAAGTTGGTCGTTATTGGGATCAGGGTACACGGACCGATCTGATCTTCTCCATGGACAAGACACCACCACCACCTCAGTTGGCCGGTATTTTGATCAGGGTGCATGGACCGATCTGCGCTATGAACAAGGCACCACCACCACAAAGAATATATACATGGCGTCTCAGCCACCGCTGCAGAGTTTGATGGAAGATCGCCAGTGGGTTTCCAGCGACACCACGCATTTCACGATCAACGAAGAAATCGTAGAACACATGCTTCTCCGCTGAAGAAATGGTGATGGCGTGGTCCTCTGGGCCCTTCGCGAAGATCCAGGACTGCAGATGCAGTTGATTTCTTGCAGAATCTATTACTAAACAAGAAATTATCACATTGAAGAATTCATTATATTGCAATTCGTATTTATTGCAGACTTTTATTACATATTTGCAAGTGTATTCAGGTTAATAACTATATAATTAATCTCAAGCATATATCCAAGTTTTTAGATTCCATAAAATATTGAGCCATTTAACTTAAAATCAACTACTATCTCCAAAAAATACGTTAGTAATTACATTTTCAATGTGGGATTTCTTTTTTTATCTCTACTGAACTTTATGTTTGACAACAACCAGTCTTACATCAAAGAATTTTGAAAACAGATATTGTTACATTTTTCACAAAGAAGTTATATATATTTCCTTTATCAAAATTAATCTTCAAAAAGTTTCTAAAGAATAAAAAAAAAATATCTTCATGATAAAAAAAATCATTAACTTTTATAATTTATAGTTAGAATGTTTTGGGGTGGGCTGGGGGAATTTTCTTTTAGCAATTAATATTTATTTGCTCGCAGACGAAAATTTAGTTCATCAATTCTGAACCACAGAGTAATTAATGTTCGATCAGTCGTCTGTTCTTCAAAATATGGGCGGGAAATTTACAGATGTTCGTTTGGTTTTGAAATATCGTTTGATTTCTTCATTCATTTTTATTTCCAACAAATTAATGGTTCAAAAATGTATCTTTTCTTTATTGTGGTTGTTGTCCATTGAAAGGCCTCAGATCTTTATTTTAGTCTTTATATGTATTGACACCTATAAAACCTTATAAATACTGAAAATATATAATTTTAAATATATATTTCACACACACACACACACTTTTAAATCAACCTTGATATAATACATCTTTGAATATTAACGATTAGATAAGGATTTACTTCCAATTGCTCATATTTAGCCATTTACTTAGTAATACATTTTGGTTTCAAGAAGTCACCTAACTTCTAATTCATTGACTTCCATATAACTTAGATAAAACGCTATCAATTTTGCTTCAATAATTTTTCGAGTCGAGATCCCAAATTGTATTTTTTCTTTTACCTATTCATCTTTATTTATTAACACAAAGCAATAACGCGCCATCTATACATATAAAATAAAAGGATTTAAAAGCGCGAATGTTTCTTTTATACATAAAACGAACTTCTACTGTCCTTACTGCGATGAAAAAATATATTGGGAGGGCTTGGCTCATCAGTGGTGAACCCTCCCAGCGGTTTCGCCAATTTAATCCACCAGACCGCTTTTCAGAGCTCTAATACTGTATTGGATCATTCTGCTTTTATATGCTACACTGAAGGATGGAATCTTAGGAATGGTTTTCAAGTAAACTATGGACATAAGCTTATAGGACAGTAGAATTACATTCAAATATTTGTTTCGAGCAATGCTCTTCAGCAAACTATAAAGACAAGAACATTAGGAATAAATTAACACAAAGCAATAACGCGCCATCTATACATATAAAATAAAAGGATTTAAAAGCGCGAATGTTTCTTTTATACATAAAACGAACTTCTACTGTCCTTACTGCGATGAAAAAATATATTGGGAGGGCTTGGCTCATCAGTGGGGAACCAGTGAATACCAAAACCTCCAATTACTATTACCATACTATTTACTTAATATAACCATATTATAGTTTATAATAGTAAAGTGTATTTACACTCTGACACGCAGGAATATCACCTACTTCTAATCTTACTTACAAATGAAACAATTAACTATCTCTTTTACTCATATTGTTTCTATCTCATTTATGAGAGATTCAGTTTCGCCAGTTTAATCTACCATACCGCTGTTATATTGCATTTTTGGAACTTCCTTTTATATTGATACTGATGTTTGACTCTTCTATTTTCCATTGCAGTAAGGGCAGTAGAAATTGTTTTATTTTAAAAAAATATTACGCCTCTAAAATAGTTTCGTAATTTGATGTTTTTAATTATGTTTATGCAAGAAACATATCTTTAGACAATTTTTCCGAATTATCATATGGTGTAAGGATAATAAATCTAAATTGAAATTTTAAATTTGCGGGAATTGAAGCTGGGTCGTAGCGTTCTAAAACCAACGGTTTAGACGATTCTTCCACAGAACCCCTTCACAAATGAGATAGAAACAATATGAGTAAAAGAGAAAGTTAATTGTTTCATTAGTAAGTAAGATTAGAGGTAGGTGATATTCCTGCGTGTCAGAGTGTAAATACACTTTACTATTATAAACTATAGTATGGTTATATTAGGTAAATAGTATGGTAATAGTAATTGGAGGTTTTGGTATTCATCAAAATTTGTATGGTAATATATACGTTTTTTTTTAGGAGTTATGATTAATTTATTATTTGGGGACTTTTTCCACACTAATGTTATACATTATTAATGTAAATTATATAGCGCGTCATGTTATATTTATACCCATTGTTATATACTAAAAGGTATAATTATATTTATATATATATATATTATAATAAACTAATAAATTATACACTTTTATTTATTATAATAATTCTCTTTAATGTGGGTTTCACTTATAGAAAGACAGTGGATAAGGTTACGATAATATAGTTAGTAGATTATTTTGTGATTGTTTGTATTGTAACTGTACAAAACATCTACATATGTGTGGTACCAGGCAGTGGCGAGTGTTTGTAATGTAACTACAATACATATATACACATGTGTTACCAGATGATGGTGGGTAGAGAGTTGTGATTGCTTCTACTGTGAATACACTACATATCTACATATCTGATAACAGGGCATGGAAGGTATATAGAGAATTGCGATTGCTTGTACTGTAAATATACAACTACACATGTGTGGTATCAGGCCATGGTGGGTGAAGAGATGTGATTGCTTCTACTGTAACGAAAACTGTAAATAAAATCTAACGCGTCTAAATATGTAGGTCTATAGTGGGTGGAAGCTTGTGACTGTTTTTACCGCAAGTCCACTACATGTCTACATGTGTGAAACCAAGCCATGGTGGGTGAAGAGATGTGATTGCTTCTACTGTAACGAAAACTGTAAATAAAATCTAACGCGTCTAAATATGTAGGTATATAGTGGGTGGAAGCTTGTGACTGTTTTTACTTCAAGTACATTACATGTCTACATGTGTGAAACCAAGCCATGGTGGGTAAAGAGATGTGATTGCTTCTACTGTAACGAAAACTGTAAATAAAAACTAACGCATCTGAATATGTAGGTCTATGGTGGGTGGAAGCTTGTGACTGTTTTTACCTCAAGTACATTACATGTCTACATGTGTGAAACCAAGCCATGGTGGGTGAAGAGATGTGATAGCTTCTTCTGTAACGAAAACTGTAAATAAAAACTAACGAGTCTAAATATGTAGGTCTATAGTGGGTGGAAGCTTGTGACTGTTTTTACCGCAAGTCCACTACATGTCTACATGTGTGAAACCAAGCCATGGTGGGTGAAGAGATGTGATAGCTTCTTCTGTAACGAAAACTGTAAATAAAAACTAACGCGTCTGAATATGTAGGTCTATAGTGGGTGGAAGCTTGTGACTGTTTTTACTTCAAGTACATTACATGTCTACATGTGTGAAACCAAGCCATGGTGGGTGAAGAGATGTGATAGCTTCTTCTGTAACGAAAACTGTAAATAAAAACTAACGCGTCTAAATATGTAGGTCTTAAGTGGGTGGAAGCTTGTGACTGTTTTTACTTCAAGTACATTACATGTCTACACATGTGAAACCAAGCCATGGTGGGTAAAGAGATGTGATAGCTTCTTCTGTAACGAAAACTGTAAATAAAAACTAACGCGTCTAAATATGTAGGTCTTAAGTGGGTGGAAGCTTGTGACTGTTTTTACTTCAAGTACATTACATGTCTACACATGTGAAACCAAGCCATGGTGGGTAAAGAGATGTGATAGCTTCTTCTGTAACGAAAACTGTAAATAAAAACTAACGCGTCTAAATATGGTGGGTGGAAGCTTGTGACTGTTTTTACTGCAAGTCCACTACATGTCTACATATGTGATACCAGACCATATTGGTTAGAAAATTGATTTTGTTTGTACTGTAGCTATATTCTACACATGAATGGTAGCAGACCTTGGTGGGTAAAGAGTTGTGTGTTATTGCTTCTACTGTAACTAGAAATGCAACTAAAAACTAACACATTCTACACATGCATGTCCATAGGGGGTAGAGGTTTGTCACTGTTTGTACAGTAACTATACTACATGTCTACACATGTGGTCCCAGGTCATGATAGGTAGAACCTTTTGAGTGTTTATAATGTAACTATACCAACCAACTACACATAAATAAACAATTCTAGTTTGTTTTTAAACTTTTTAGCACCCTATGATACCGAGAATCTGCGAGGATTCCGTTTGTTTTGAAACGGATTTAGTAATTGAATGACGTTCCTCTATTGAAATTTACAATAATAATATCTATTTTTTATTTGACTTCTCGCCTATTCTATATTATAAGTTAAACTATTAGAATGTTATACGTTTATATATGTGAGTGGTCAGAATATGCCTATTTTTGTTTTTAATATCAACACCTGACCTTTTCTTCTATTTTTTAAAATTATTTTATCACACGTTTATATATACACCTATCCCCCGATTACACGGTATTTGTTTTACACGTTTTCGCTTTTACACGGTTTTCCAAATGAGTTTTTTTTTTTGTTTTTATCGCACTATACTAAATGCTACTGTGATTGAACACATGCGCTGTGTACACATCTCACGAGGAATCCCGAGCTTATGTGCTGACTTGCTGCACACGCACACTGTGTCTGTATTTCTAATTTAAAAAAAAAATCGATTTACACGTTTTTCTCAGGAACGTATCTACCGTGTAAATCGGGGGATAGGTGTATTATATATATTTTTTCGAAAATAAAGCAATCCATAAATAAATATTTAAATAAAAAGGCATATATTGGATCAAAATATCATTTATTTTACCAATATTTCAGTTGATTGAACATAAACCTTTATTCTTGTAAGGCGTTTAGCTTCATAACCAAAACTGGTTGATATCGTTTGGTGTTCAGCCAACCGAAATATTGGTAAAATAAATGATATTTTGATTCAATATATGCCTTTTTATTTGAATATATTATATATTGTTTATATTTTTCCCAAAGTACTGGAGGAATGAAGGAAATGCCTTACAATAAGGACCCGTCTCTTATGAATAGAAAATTCCTATTTGGCGCCTCTACGTGACGGAGAGTAGACAACTACATAGAACGGCTTAGTCAAAGGTAAAAAGTTTCAACTCCATCCTAATAGGGAAGAGGGTACCGATTTTCCTGAAGATCAAGTGACCCGTTATCTGAAGACGGATGCTCCCCCTCGTGGTGCCGGCTTGAACTAGCTGGCGCCATCTGCGTATACATATCGTTTGTACTATTTTAATAAATCTTTATATAAAGAATATATGATATTTATGCTTAAAATAATAACTTCTCCTATTATGATAGTATCATTGAAACAATTATTCTCTGCATAAACATATTCATTTATATTTAAAGTAACATTTAAAATACAATATAACGCGGCTGATGATTGTAAAACGAAAATTAAAATTATACCGCGAATGTTTCTTTTAAAAATTTTTAAAAGAAACATTCGCGGTATAATTTTAATTTTCGTTTTACAATCATCAGCCGCGTTATATTGTATTTTAAATGTTACTTTAAATATAAGTTATGAACGGAAAAATACGTCCAGGGTAGCCGAGTGGACAAGGCACCTGCCCGGTAAGCAGAAGGGTGTGGGTTCGATTCCCGCCCCTGGACACTTTTTATTTTTCCGTTCTCCATTACTCTTCATGTTTCACCTTTCCATACCTCATCCTCAAAGTTAGAAATGTCGCTATTTCTCTTTGAAAATAAATTTCGATTTTTAAAAGAAACATTCGCGGTATAATTTTAATTTTCGTTTTACAATATTCATTTATATTAATATGCGTAATATTATTTGAATATCGAGTTATAGAACCCGTGTATCATATAAAATCATACAACTATACTACATAAAAGGCATACTAAATGGTTACTTTGTTAAGTTATTAGACTGAAAAGTTTAAAATTAGCTTCCAAATAATACACAAAAAAAAAATTCAAAAATTAAAGAAATCTTGAAAATTTTAAATTAGAACCTTGAAACGAAAAAAAAAAAACTTAAAAAATAACTTTTAAATAAAATTTCCGGCATTTGAACTATTTAAAAAAAATGCTCAATGGATTTACTGATGA
>CP092864.1:198729569-198746811 GCA_030710605.1 Cordylochernes scorpioides | reverse complement strand
GCGAATATTTGCGCTAGAGCAATGCGGTAAACACCATTGTATTCAGGATGCAATGGGATTTTTTATGGCAAATAATGAAAAATTCGAAATTGATTTTAGTTACAATTTTATTCGCCAGATGGCGCTCTACCAGAATCAGAGATTCAGCGGCCAAATTGTTTGATAAATTGAAAAATATAACTTATCGACACGTATTTTTCCTTTTTGAATACCAGGAAAGAACCATAATAATATCAAATAACAAATTAATAAAACACCACTTCGCCAAAAGTATGAAGAATTGTTTAACGATTTTTAAATACAATCAGAGATATGTAAAATAGGTAAATGCAAATTAAAACATGTAGCAAAATATTTATTTTTTATATGAGGTTTTGTGAAATAGATTGAATGTTTGAAAAACCCTGCTGATATCTATACACGAATTTTTGAAATGTTAATATAGTACCAAAAATTATGATGGCACTATTAATAGGATTTCTTGCTATAAGAAATGTGTAGTTTCTTGACTGATTGGCGACCCTTGACTATTTAACTAGATATTTGTCATGATCCAACAAATGAAATATAGAGGGGAGTGACAAAATATATTTGTCGTACTTTATTCCAAATATCCTATGGGCTTGTCAAATGTTATCATTGTTTATTATACTGTACACAATTTTAAAAATGTGTCCCCTCAAAAAAAAAATTAAATCGACCTTTTGCGTTGAAAAACGTGGTAGTAAAATCATTTTGTATTTTTTTTTACAAAATTTCAAAGTTATTGGTGTACAGAAAATATTCATTATGCTACATGTATTTCTTATGTATGTATTTCTATGTTATCTATTATCTATGTATTTCTTCTAATGAGCGAAAAGCGAAAAACTAAACATAAGGGGTAAAATTGTGTGTACCAGTGTTATTCGAGAAGTTATAACACTCTGGTTTGCACGACATAATATGTGAGCAAATGACAAACAAAATATTACTGTTCACAAAAAAAAAGAGTCAAGATGTGAGGATAGCATTTATTATCCCCATATCCCAGCACAAAGAGCTGCAAAATATTGATAGATAATATAATACATGGCGGCTTATACAACACATGAGGTAACTGCCTTCTCTCTTGTATTAGGTCACAATCCTTGCTCAATGTGGCACCCTTCATTCTCAATCACCGTCTGCAGACGATGAATGACAGAATGGACAGCATTAAATAACATATCTGTTAAATTGATAAAGCGTGCCATCTGATAGAAGCCTTCAACATAGCCAATGTGGTAGGCCAGCATCGATAAACACACGATTTAATGTATCCCCATAAACAAAAATCGCAAGGCGTCAAGTCTGTTGATCTTGGAGGCCACTGGTATATAAAGTGGCGACCTATCACACGATTTTCACCGAACGTATCCTTCAGCAATTGTTTGGCACCTCGGGAGATATGAGGAGGTCCTCCATCTTTCATGAATGTTATTTCGCTTAGTGCTTTTGCCCTGCAATATGGGAATACCCTTTTCTCATAACGTTCACCGGTTACAAAAACGGTTTTAAAAGTTCTTCCATTGATTTTTCAAAGAAAAATGACCCAATAATAAAAGAAGTGAACCCACACAAAACTGTAACTCTAGGCTGGTAAAGTGGCATTTCTGTGAAAATCCTAGGGTTTTCTGTTGCCCAAATGCGGCTGTTTTGAATGTTAAATTCTCCGTTTAGAGAAAAGTGAGCATCATCTGTCCACAGAACATTCGACAGCCAGTTTTCATCAATATCAATTTGCCGGAAAACCCATGCAACGAATTCTTGACGCATCTCAAAATCGCCAACTTTCAGCTCGTGAAATCTTTGAATTTTGTATGGGTACACACAATAGAGACATTAAGTGAAGCGTCTTCGGATATCACAATCATACTTCGGCGAATTTAACGCCAAAAGTTCAATTCGGGGATCACCTGTCCAGGATAACAAAAGTCAGTAGGTTGAGGACATGCTAACCGACCTCGACCTTACACCGTTAAATAACGGAGAGAACACCTATCTATCTAAGTCCACACAGGCACAGAATCCGAAATAGACATCACAGCGATAAATTACAACATCTTTTTTAAGACTTCATAGATGGCTATAAGTTCTGATCTGAAGATTGAGCAAAAATCTGGGTTTCTTCTGTTCATTTTCTCATTGCCATTTGTGGTTTTAATGAGAGAGCCACTGCCAGTGTGTCCCAACTCGTCTCTGCTACCATCGGTATAGATAGTTATTGCATTTTTAGGAATTTTATTAATTATTTCTAATGATAATTGTTTTAAGTATTCTGGATTTTGGTATTGTTTGTTGGTGGGTTCATTTAAAGTGGCATTAAAAATAACATTTTGTTAGTGGTTCGCATGTAGATATTTTTTCAGCCAAATAATATTTTTCCACTTTATATTTTAAAAATCCATTTCTTTTGGCCAGGTGGAGAGGGCCTTCTTTTTAGAGTCTTATATTTGGTTCCCAAATAAGTATGTAATTGAAAGTTCTGTGTTTATTTTCATAACTCTTGATTTTGTTTATATATTTTGGCAGATTGTAGCTTATTCTATCCTTTAAGGGCATAATGTCTGCCTCGCAAAGTACAATATTATTAGGGCAGGTATTTCGGAGACCTGTAATAATTTTAGGTGCATTTAGTTGTATCCTTTCCAGTGTTTTTAGATTTGTTTCAGATGCTGTACCATAGATTTGATATCCATATTCCAAGATAGGTCTCATTAGAGATGTGTAAGTTAATTTTAGTGTTGTTGCTTCAGCTCTCCACTCTTCCTTAAATATATTTCAAGATTTTTAGTCGGTCTCTTCCTTTTCTAACAACTCCTTCAATATGTTTACTGGAGTTAATTTCTGGATCCAGGGTGTAGCCGAGATATTTTGGATGTTTATTATATTGCAATTGTTGTTCTTTCAGAATAATATTTGGTCTTATTTTGTATAGTTTCTTATCGGTAGTAAAAAGACAGGTTTCAGATTTTTGGGGGTTAAATTCTAATTTATGTTTATTAGCAAATTTTTCTAGGTGGAGAATAGTCTTGTTCAAATCTCTTTCAGCTTTTTTCCAGTTAGTGTTTCTGCTCCATAGAATAATGTCATCAGCGAAAAGTCCAATATTGGTTTTATGTGAAAATTTTTCTTTTATGCCTGCAATAAATACGGTGAAGAGAGTTGGGCTAAGGACTGATCCTTGTGGTAATTCTTGGTATAATTTGAAGGTTTTAGATAGAGTGCCATTATATTTGACCCTGATGTATATATTTTTAAGGGAATCATTTATCCAAGTGATAGCTTTTCCATCAATTTTGAAATGTTTGTATAATTTTGTAATTAACTTGTTTTTCCATACCTTATCAAAAGCTTGTGTAAGGTCTAAAAAGCAGCTATGGTGTGGTTAGTTGGCTTTTTGTTTTGTGCATCTTTTACTTTTGTGTGAAAAATAAGAGTTGGACTATTGTCCCATGTCCTTTCCTAAATCCATATTGTTCTTCTGGTAAGAGATTTCTTGTGTCGGGGTGGTAGGTGAGTCGTCTGAATATAATTTTTTCCATTAATTTGCAGCAAATATTTGTGAGGGAGATAGGTCGGTAGTTTTTTGGGTCATCAGCAGATTTGTCAAGTTTTTTAATGGGAATTATTGTTGCATTTTTACAGTCTTGAGGCAATTTTCCAGTTTTCCAGGAGTTATTGAAAATATTAAGAAGTCTTTCTTTGCCAATTTTGCCCAAGTTTGATATCATTCGGCCATAGATTCCATCTGGCCCCAGGAGTCTTGTTTAGGTCAGTGTTTTCTAATGCATAAGCTAGCTCTTTCATATTGATTTTTTTCATGGAAAATATTATGAGTGCTGGTGACATTTTTACAGTCATGAATAATATTTCGGGCCTTTTTTCAACCTTGATTTTACTACTTATTTGATATGAATTACCTAAAAGATTGGCAGCAATTTTGTCATTAGTTGCTGGTGTACCATCTGTATTCTCAATCATATTTGTGTTTTCAGTTTGTGGCTGGACTCAGTCAATTTGTTTTTCCAAATTCCAAAGTTTTGTATTTGGGTTTCTTGGGTTCAGGTTTTCACAAGTTTGTTTCCATTTTTCCCTTTTCAAATTTACGTATAATCTTTTTATTTTTGCAATCACAATGTTCAGTTCAGTTCTACAATTTGTTCGGTTTTGGGTGCACTTTTTTGTAGTTCATTTCTTTTAGTTATAAGTGTTTGAATATTTTTTGCCTGGTGTGTATAATTTGGAATCCATTTCTTAATATAACCTCTTGGTATTGAAACTTTAACTGCTTTAATAATGGTGTTTTCGAAAGATATCATATTAGCCTTTTTGAAGTTCCATAATTTTTCTTAATTGAGCTAGTTTTGGTCTTGGTGCTAATTTCCATCAAATTAGGCAAATGATCACTTTCAAAACCTTTTAATATTTGCTATTTGCATTTGTGGAAAATGTCAGGATAGAAAAACTTATATCAAGGGCTTGTGCCGTATTATAGCTGTAGGAATGGATTCCCATCATTTAAGCACATGAGAAGGCATTGTCGTCAAATATGTTTGATAGTATTTTGCCTCTTGGGTTTGGCGTAGAACATCCCCATAGTTGATGTTTGGCATTAAGGTCACCTAAAATAATAGTGTTGTCTGTAAGAAATTTAGCCATTGTTCCATCGTCAATAAATGTATTGTTTGGAGGGTGATACATATTGTATATGTTGATGGCTTTGTTTGATTGAGGTAGACTTTGATACCTTGGGTTTCGAGGTCTGATGTGTTTGGAATATTAACGGCTATGTCCTCATAGTACAAATTATTGATAAAAAATGCTAGGCCACGCCCTTTAACAGCATATACAGATGGATCTTCAGACCTTACCCTGAGTAATGGAGGGGCCGGAATTAACATAATACTGCAAGATGGAACAAACATCAAAATCAAAGAAGGAGCAGGACAGATTTCGTCAAACTTCACTTGTGAACTGACAGCTATCTGGAAAGCCCTTGATGTATGCCTTAACCAACCATCCCTGCATCAAGCAGAAGGAATTTTAATATACAGCGACTCCATATCCGCTCTAGAAGCAATTCAGAAGGGCAATACTAAAATCACACAGAAAATACACTCATTACTTACCCAACTGGAACCATTGGAGAATAACTGCATTCTACATTGGATCCCTGCCATGCTGGGATCGGGGGTAATGAAATGGCCTTTGAATTGGCAAAGGAAGCCAGAAAGTTGAGCCAAAAGAAAGAACAAATGTCATTATTTGACGCTGATTCTTTGTCAGAATACAAGATAATTAAACAAAAAAATAAGAAAAGATCAAAATGCGAAATAAACTCTGAGAGAAAAATGACAAAAACTATAACAAGACTTAGAACAAAACACTATAAAGGAATGACAATACATCCAGATGGCACAAGAACCTATAGGGCATGCAACAATTGTCCTGGTGTGGAACTTACACCTACCCACATATTCTCATAGCCAGCAATGGCCGCAGCCTTGCAGAAATTTGACATAGACCCAGAGCAGCAGCTTTACACACCCAAGATAGTGGACATTGCTGCTGATGTGATGGAGATGCATGGTACATCTGAGGCTCTTTATTGGACACGACAACAACAACGGCATTCCAGAGTAAAATAAATTATCAGAGATAGATACATATTTTTCAAATGAATTAAAATAAATATGATCGATACTGAGTAAGAGTTGAATTAAATATTTTAGAAATTTATTATCTTCGGAAACAAACCGTATCTAAAATATCAATTTTTTTTTTGCTACATGTTTTAATTTGCATTTACCTATTTTACATATCTCTGATTGTATTTGAAAATCGTTAACCAATTCTTCATACTTTTGGCGAAGTGGTGTTTTATTAATTTGTTATTTGATATTATTAGGGTTCTTTCCTGGTATTCAAAAAGGAAAAATACGTGTCGATCAGTTATATTTTTCAATTTATCAAACAATTTGGCCGCTGAATCTCTGATTCTGGTAGAGCGCCATCTGGCGAATAAAATTGTAACTAAAATCAATTTCGAATTTTACATTATTTGCCATAAAAAATCCCATTGCATCCTGAACACAATGGTGTTTGCCGCATTTCTCTAGCGCGAATATTCGCGGAGTTATTAATTTTTAAAGTTGTGCGGGACTTTTGGATCACCCTGTATATCTACAAAATAGTTAAATCTATGATAATTCTCTCTGCTATTTACAAATTGGTATAGATCTACAATTATCTAGATTGGATATAGCGTGTCTTATTTGCAACTGGTAATAAAATAAATAAATAAATATTTAGATATATTCAAAATTTTATATATATAAACATATTTATGCAGTGTAATTAATGAAACTAATATTGTAAAAATGTGTAGAGATATTTTATACATCATTCAATATAAAGGAATTAATTCTAAAAATAAATTGATTTACCTATTATAATAAAATTATAGATAAATAATTGTAATGATACACATATAAAGAAATTGAGGAGAGTTATCAATCAAAGTTAACAACCCATTCAACATCGCGTCAATTGTTGAAATGTTTTTGTCCTCTTTTCTCGACAAGTCAAATTGTGGAATGTGTTATTATCTGTTGTCTTTTCTGTTTTTCTACACACACTTGTTTTAATTTTTATTTTAGTAGCGTTCAATACTTGTTCTGTTGTTGTTTTTTGGTGTTTTCCTTTCCTTTTTCTTTTTTCATGGTATTGTTCTATATATATTTATAAACTTTTCTTTCTCTCTGAAAAAAGATAGAGTGATATTCATAATCTTATAAATAATTTATTTAGACGTTTTCGTGTCTGTTTATAATATAGCTGTGTGTGCGTTTGAATATTTTATATAGTTAAGGTAGATTTTTTGTTACTATTAGGTGATGGTATATAAAGCTTTTTTTATGAATATACCTTGTACACGTGTGCAGGATATTATAATCATGGTGTGTAGTTTGCGACTGGTTTTACTGCAAGTACATCACATGTCTACATATGTAGAAAGCAGTCCGAATTTGTGCTTACAAGTGTGCCAGAACTTCGTTCAGTTACTTGCACTCACTGGTAATGTTGGACTTTGCAAGAACCGGGGGCCAATGAAACGATTTTATTTTTCAGAAAAAGGTTACCAATGCGTACTTCGATCATTTGTCGTGGTTTTTGTGTCTGGCATACGTTTACTCTGAACTTAACCAATCTGGTTAGAATCTTACTAGGAATTTGAGTTTTGGCTGGAAGAAGTGGATTCGTAGGTGTTGGGCGACCTCGGAATCAGCTAGAAGAGCACGAATAACTCTGTTTAAGGATCGGTGGAAGACCTATCGGAGTTAATGGACCTGAGAGCCCTTGTCTATGCACCCACCCTCTTTGATGCCGAACACATTCCAACCAGACTAGCAAACTGCCGGATCGGATTGACGCATCTCGATTGCAGAATTCTTCTACCAACGAAATTCTCAGATCGTGTCGCCCAGTACAAGAACATCTACTATACGCTCTCGGACCATCGAGCTATCCTATTCCAGCTGGGCTCAGTTCCTTCATCTCGCTAACCCTGCTTATGATTCGAATCATGTTAAACATCGGACAATCGAGAGAATCTTTGCCTCCATCGCAGGTATGACTGGCAAGCTTGCTTTTAATGAAGGCTCAACACCGAGCCCAACTTAAGCCGCTAAGTACGTCAGAGCTGTCGGTCAGTTACCATAGCATTTGATACATCTTGACATTTAAACAAATCTATTTGAAATTCAATTTACAGCACAGAACTCATGTATACTCCATTTTGTACCTTTTGTACTTTGTACATTTATGTCGTTTTATCATCCCTGAACAGCGTCGGATAACTGAATCAGTTATCTTTTAAAAATACATTATTCTGAATTTATAGACTAATCATTTGTGAAATCATCGTATCCAAATTTGAACATTTAATATCCGTTACATTATTATTTAATATAACGTTTTTATATATTTCCCTAAGGATATATGAATATATATTTCTCAAATAATGAAGAATTTAAGTTGAAAAATCGGTGTTCACGCGACTACAATAATGGGTCAGTAGTTAAGACCCTGCCCGAGCACCGTAAATGGCGGGCCATGACATCGTCTATGGTCGATGGTTTTAACGAACCTGAGCGATGAAATTAGGTCTGTCAGTGAAGTGGAATAGGGATCCGTTGAGGTCCTAGGCTGGGAAATTCTTCCTACTTCCCTACAGATTGAACCTCACTATAAACAAAGAGGCGTTCCACCGGGCATATACCTCCTGGGTGGCTTTGTGAATTTTGTCCCCATGAATATAATATATTATTAAAAAATAAATACACAAATATTAACACTCCTAATAAAATTAAAACATTAAACTGACTAAAATCAAAACAAAAACTATGTATTATATTCATATACTCTCAATCCTGCCTACTTGTGTGACCTTTTATTTTTTGATTGGCAATATCATTCTCCCATTTATATATAAATTTTTATATTATATATATATTATTATTTACTTTTTAAATTGGCGTAACTTACATATAAAAGGTTTATTTTATATACAATATATTTAATACTGTCTCGTTTTCTCAAAATCTTTTATTAATAATATGAATATATATATAGAGAGAGATATAGTGATTAAAGATTACTGCCTTTCTAATAAAATAGTCTTAAATGAAAAAAAAAAACATTTGAGAGAGGCATTTTTTAAATCCACTAAAAAGGAAATAAATACCTTAGCTCCTCTTATAGAACGATCAAACTTATATGAATCAAGGATAAAAGCGGAGGGAGACTATTCATAATGAATTACAAATTTAATGCTATAAAATATGTCAATGTTAAAATATTCCCTAATAAGTTAATATAGCGAAAATATAGAACATGAAAACATATAATTAGAGAAATTATATAACCTATTCAATATGTTATAAGAAATTTATAATGACCCTTCAATATATTATAAGAAATTTATAATAACTCTTTAATAATATTCTCACCCAGATAACAAATTATAAATATTTAAAAAAAATCGCTGTCAATTATAAATATTCTTTCAAGTATTCTATAAAAATAAATCATATTTATTCCAGTAGATGGCGTTAATTTTCTTTATCAATAAAAAAAAACACAAAAATAAGGATGGGGATAATAAAGGAAGGAAAATACATGTCAAGATATTAACTAGATAGGAAGGTTTTATCGAAATAAAAATCGTAAAGAATTCTCTAAATAAACGGATATTTCGATAAGGTTTTACTTAAATACCGTTTGTTTTAATATCGTATGCTTGCCATAAGATAGTTTTAATCAACCTGCCGATTGGCTCTGGAGTAATTAAGTAATTCTCTATTTGAAATCCAATACTTTGGTCTTCTTGGAGATTACATCCGTCCATACTTTCTTTTGCTACAAATCGATATTAAACTTTTTATCTTTAATTTCTATTTTTATACTCTAGAATAAATGGGTAGATAAAACTATAAACGGTTTTCTCAATTATATCTATGTAATCAATGTAATATATTCTGGAATGTGATACTTTTAAAAATAATTTATTTTCAATACCAATCGTTATATTTGAATAATAATTTTAAAAAGTCTTCATCGATATATCCGATAAAGGAAAGTACTTTTTTATTTGTGTCAATAGAAAAAGTTAAATGTTTTCAAAATGTAAATGAGTTCTTTCAGTAATATTGCTCTAATTTTCGCCCAGTTTTATGTTGAATGAATAATTCAACTAGATGACGTTGAAGAACGAGATGCTTAATGATAATTTAAGGAAATTAATAAATATTAGTTAATATTAAATTATAAAACTATTTTTGAGGCGTATTATTCTTTTTAAAATAAAACAATTTCTACTGTCCTTACTGCGATGAAAAAATTAAAGGGAGGGCCTGGCTCATCAGTGGTGAACCCTCCCAGCGGTTTCGCCAGTTTAATCTACCATACCGCTGTTATATTGCATTTTTGGAACTTCCTTTTATAGGTGACCGTTGTAAGAATCTTGGAATGGGTATTTTAGAAGAACTATGGACATAAGCCTTTAGGACAGCAGAATCAAATATAATTATAAATATATAATTATGCTTCGAGCAATCGCTCTTCCGCAAATATCAAATTGTGTCTTTTATAATAAAAGACACAATTTGATATTTGCGGAAGAGCGATTGCTCGAAGCATATTATATATTTATAATTATATTTGATTCTGCTGTCCTAAAAGCTTATGTCCATAGTTCTTCTAAAATACACATTCCAAGATTCTTACAACGGTCACCTATAAAAGGAAGTTCCAAAAATGCAATATAACAGCGGTATGGTAGATTAAACTGGCGAAACCGCTGGGAGGGTTCACCACTGATGAGCCAGGCCCTCCCTTTAATTTTTTCATCGCAGTAAGGACAGTAGAAATTGTTTTATTTTAAAAAGAATAATACGCCTCAAAAATAGTTTTATAATTTGATAACAGGTGGCGCTCTAGTACATTAGTTAATATTCCTTCTTCTTTTATTAATATTTTTTTTTAATTATCTCAGTAAAATCATATCACTTGTCTCCCATTATACTTCTATATCAACAACAACAACTGCTTTATTAGGACATTTCCGTCCTGTAAGGACTCGCCATACATCATTTTCATGGAGAAAGGGGTAAAAACATAAACAAAGGAGAGAAGAGGAAAATGAGAAGGAAATCAAAGTATTCAACATAACTATACAAATTAACTATGGATGGAAATTGTTCTGTAATTTTAGTTCTTAGAGATTACTTTGTTCTCTGATGCTTTATGAAAATTAAATTTCCTTCGGACCTGTACTTTTATATATTGTTATAAATTATGCTTTATCTTCACGCCCGTTGAAGAGCGATGTCGTTCGAAATCTAGCAAAATAAACGTGTTATACACAAGAAGCTCCTTTTTGTTCTTTTATATTGTATAATTCTTCTCAATGTATAATTTTCTTACAACATAAACCTTAGATTATTAAAACATTGGATCAGTAAACATGAGGGCAACCATTTCGTTCAATTACATTACTTTATTTTTCATATAACATTTTTGTAAACAAAAAAGGTGATGATGATAAATTTAATGAATATTTACACAATCATAGAAAAATTATATTAAACCTTTATATAAACATAAATATTCTAACTTAATTAAACATATATTATCGCAATAAGAAAATCATACATATACTAGATTTAAAGAAACATTCGCGCTTTATGGCTATATGTATATAGCTTTTATGTATAAATGGCACGTTATTGTCTTATTTTCAATATACACCTAGCAGGCCTTGTCCTTATTGTTTGCGGAAGAGTATTGCTCGATGCAAACATTTATATAGAATTATAATGCCCTAAAACATATGTCCATAGTCTAATAAAATTCCATAGATAATATTCCATCTTTCAGTGTTACATATATAAGCATAATCGTCCAATACAGTTTTAGAGCTCTAAAAACGGTCTAATGGGTTAAATTTGGTGATACCACCGGGGTCACTACTGACGAGCCGAGTCCTCTCAATATTTTCCATGCAGTATAAAAACAGTAGAAGTTTGCTTAATTTATATTTAAAAGAAACATACGTGCTCCATTGTTAAATGTCTAAAAAAAGAAGCACCTTTCCCATTAATTATGCACATGAGATAAATTCAATAATGTTATCACCTCACTACACAAAACTTAAAGGCGGTAATAGAGATGAACTACAGAACTATTAGAGTAGAATGGATTTTTAAAACAAATTTATCTAAAATATTCTATTAATCGCAAAAAAATATATAGACAAAATGATCCGCTTTTTCAAAAGGTAAAGAGTAACTGTCTTATGAATAATTAGAATTTGAAAAGTAATATTATTATATGCCTATATATATATACATAAGGACAACTCCGGATAAAGTGAAGAAATTTAATTCACGAAATATGGGAAGATTTTGAAAAATTCAATTTATCGAATACCGAATAAGCACATTTCATTTGAAATAATCAAAGTTGTATTTAATGTATTTTCCTAAATATATTTTGCATACCGCTTTGTTATGCCATAAGAGAAGGATTGGAGAGATCACATCTTCAATACCTAAATACATATATGCAAATATTTGTCACTATTTGCGAATATATCAAACCATTGATATGCATAAACATAAATAGGTGCCAATAAATATCTAATTGTTTTAAGCTATCTTAATAACTTGACGAAATAACACATATTATTCAAATATACTTACAACCTATATTGGAAAACATGATAATTGCTAACAAACACTGTGGAAAGTTTTGATATGTTTTAAGGCTGAAATTCTTTTATGAAGTTACTATGAAATAGGTGTATTATTAAGTGTTTTGGACCTACTTTTATAATTTACTATAATTTCACTATAAATAGCATATAATAGCAATAATTTAGTTGATAGTATTATATTTATAATAGTAATAGTCAAGTTGCATGCATGTATATATAAGGTAATTGTGTTAGTAGTGTATATACAATAATTACATTGAAGATAGATAGATTGTAACAATTAACTTTCAGCAATGTTTTTCTTATTTGCATATATCATCAAATATTGTCTCTATAGACCTTACTGATATTATTAAAGTTATTGACTGTGAGGATTTGGCTCATCAGTGATGAATCCTCTCATTCAATTACTTTTATCATTGCAGTAAGATTAGAGATAATATTTGATGAAATATGCAAAAAGAAAACACATAGCCCAAAGGTTAATTGTTACAAATTTTATAGATAGCTGGAATTAAACTTTATAAATAGATAGTTTGTATATGAGTACTAGTTAAGCAGGAAGTGTATATAAGGGCGGGAAATAGTTAAGAAGTATACGGAAGAGGGTGTAATAGTTAAGTAGTATGTAATTAATACACGTCCCGATGTCCGGTCATGCAGCAGAAGAATGTCCTAATGACATCTCCAACCTTTGATAGGAGATCAATAGATCTTAGAGGAATACTATCTCATACTACCATCTTCCCATGTAGTAATTTGATATATATTAGGAAGTTTTTCAACTATTAAGCTTGTATCAATCAATAAAATAAACCATTTCTATTTAATTTAATGGTAGAATGCTCAATGTATAATTGATATTCTTTATTATATGTGGAATGGATTCGAATTATTTTCTTTCAAGAGGATATTTGAATAAAGAAATTTTGAAAGTATTTACAGATATTTTTTAATAAAATGTTTCTGTATAAAATATATCTAATTCATAATAAAATAAATATATTTTTCACATACAGAATACTTCTATCTACATATCATTACATGATTCTTTGCTTATAAATAATTTTATATAAATATTTTTATTACAAGGGTTATCATTAGAATATAATTTATATTTAAAATACTTTCTTCTCAGAAAAAATTTCCTGAATAATAATTCTAGTTACTGTATTAATCTATGTATTATATATTATTGGTATTTAAAAATAAATAAAATGAAATATATACGCATTAATAAATATATTTTATAATTTTCATAAAATATATTTTATAGGAAATCTAAAGTATTTAAAATATTTTAATTCATTAAGTTCAAAATATATTTCAAAAGATGTTTTAAAAATTTGTAAAATATATTGATTAATATATTTATTATTATTGATGAGATTCTATATTTGGAATTAGTTATTCATATTTTAAGTGTACCCTGAGTAATATTATATCAAATATATGTTTAGCCTTTAAAAATGAATGTATTACAATTTAAAATGATAAATTCGTCTTTCAACTAAATTATAAATTTGATATTGAAATTTGTCTAATTTTATATAATTATTTATATATATAATATATAAAAAAAGGCATTTAAAAAGTAAGTATTATTTGAAACATATAAAATATTTACTGAGAAAAATAAGGAATATATTTAAAAAACTGGTAACATGGTAATAGTTTAAATCGACTAATCTATAAAAAATGAAAGTGACAACAAATAAATGAAAACGTTTATAAAAAGTGTCTATAGAAATTTCTGAAATAATTACCTTAGCGCCAAACTTTAACCCTAACATTCATCTCCATTAGCGATGATAACTACTTTCCATTTAATTAAATAAAATGTCTGAAAACTTTTGAAAGTTCACATCCTCAAAATAAAAAAAACTTTTTCTCTATATTCATGAAACATTTTTCAAATATGCGTTATATTTCATTTTCTCTATTAGTTTTCAGTGATATTTTCATAGAATAAACTCAATATTATATATATATATCGTATATATTTTTATTATACACAGTATTTGTGTTTGGTCAAATATAATTTTTGAATGTTATGTAAAATTATTTTCGATTTCTTTTTGAATATAACCATTTTAAAAATATTATTTACATATATATATATTAAGAAAAAGGCATCTCCTTATCGTGCAACTGAAAGTTGCTGATGGCTGGCGCCATCTATCGGAATAAATATCAACTATTCTCGTTGATTTTTAACGACATATATATATATGTCGATAAGAAAAATATTTTAAAATATGTTTAGTTGTTTATTTTTTAAAAGAGAATCTAAAAAGGGGATATTTGAACCCATAATATGCGATTTTAAAATAAAACTTGAATGCATATTAAATTTAGAAATAAATTTATATTATAACATGTTTCAAAAAATTTGTGAAAATGTATTTAATGATTCCGAGTTTTGCCAAATTTTATATTAGTAGAAATTGAAAGAAAAAAATCAGGTATAAAACAAATTTATACAAACATTTTGTTTGGTTCGAGAAACTTTTCAACTTTATTGCTGGAGGAAGAGTTAGGGTTTAATCAATCTTTCTATGGTCCAGGAAAAGTCTAAAAAAAAAGGCGGGAAAGAAAGGATCTCATGTTAAAGGACGGGTTTGGACAAATTTCTACCACCATCCGTCTTCAGTTCTCGCCGCTAGGTGGAGTGCCTACAGCGACCTCTTTCAGTGGTGTCCAATCTATTGACTTAAACGGAGCGTTGTCGTCTGCAAACCTTTTTCTCCCGTAAGTACATTTTTTCTATCTCCCGTCTATGCATTTATATTCCCCTGATAAATTTTGAAATAATCTTTCTTTTATTTTATTGTAGCTAGGACTTATTTTTAACAAACTTATTTTTTATTTGTTGATTAAAAAAACAGATTTTAATAATTTAACGTGAGTGCAAAATTTCGTCTGCATTTACAGACTCCAAAGAATTATTTGGAACTTTAATATTATTATTTAAAAAAAAATATATTTCATACAGTTTTAATAATTTAGATATATCTTGGATTTTTTATTAATTGTAATTTTAAAATGAGTGAAATATTTCGTGCATAAATGAATTTTCGTGTATGCCTCTATTAAAAATATAATTTTAGTATATATTTTCAAAACTTCAAATTTTTATATTTTAGTCGAGATAATTTTAAAGTAGAGCAAAAAGTATTTTAAGAGTAAAAACTCATTTATTAACCTATTATTCCATTAGAATATTTTGTATATTGTGTTCCTTGACCTTTTTTCTTATAAAATATAAAATTGTTAAAATATTTCTCATAAATTTCTTTTCGTATTCAAAAGGAGAAACCGGGTATTTTACTTTATTAAAATTACGAAAGTTTGTCAACTAAAAATAAATATACGAACATAAATATAACATTAGGATTAAAACATGCAATGAAATAATAATTATCATATTTATATAAATATTTTAAAGCACAAAATGAAAAATTAAAAAAAAAAAATAAATTAAACTATTTTATAATTTAATCAATTTTTGAATTGAAAATTAAAGCATTCAATAGATATTTTACATATTCTAATTAGATAATTCCTTTAGCTATTTAATTTGAACAAATAAAACCTATTACACCTGTGTTAATATTTAAACTTTTTCGAATTTTATTTATTTTTTATTGAAACTATGACTTTTACTTTCTGAAAAATACTTAATCATATTTAGCTAGTAAATTTTAACATTAGAAATAATTAGATTTGCGTCCTTTTTAATATTTCGTATATTATTAACGTAAAATGTATTTATTTAATAGATATTTCGACTGAATATATATAGTAATTTATTTATTAGGCATTTATATATATAATTTATTGAAGTATTAATACATTCTCTTTTATGTTTTCAAGGTATATAAATTTTAATGAAATATTATAATAAATTGTATAATATATAAAGATAGATTAGCTATTTTATAAAATACTAATATATATCTCTCTCTGTATTATTATTTAAGAATTTCATTCAACTAATATTTAAGTTTGCGCTGTTTTTCTTTTGAGTTTTATGGCAAATATGACAAAGTTTTTAATTTATTTTCAAAACCTTTCTACATCAAGAGAATTAAAATTCGTTTTATGAAAATATGTTATATATTCAGTAAGCTCTATTATTATTCGAAAACTATGAAATTATTTTTTCAATATAAACCTTTATTGAAAATATTTTTGTTCAAATTTATAATTGACGCTATGGCGCTTGGCAGTTACGACCAGATAACGGTCTTCAGAGGTAGCTGTTTTTCTTTTTCTACCAGAACCTTCTTTTCTTTTGATGGTTCCTGTCTCAATGAACTGTTTCCATATTTTGCTGACCACAGATTTATTCACATTTAGCCATTTTGCTACTTCAACTTGTGATTGCCCTGCCTCCATTCTTCCAACAGCTCTCCATTTTAAATCATCTGCTAAATTTTTTCGTAAACTCATAATTAACTAAGGATTAAATAAAATTATAATTGGACAATTCTTAGATGGGGTAAACGACACGCGAAATAGCACACTTATAAAGACAAGCAAAAATTTGCACATTCTCAATTTTACCGAATCGAATGGTTGCGATAAATAAATTTTGACTTAAAATACCTAATTAAATTACTTTTTAGCTTTTAGCGTTGCATATTTCAAAACATATAATTAAAAAACAAAAGTTTCTTATTTTTTGGACACCAGTGTAGTTTGAAAAATAGAATGAGTTCGCTCGTCTTGGATCAACCTGTTTTTTGTTTTTTTTCGACAATTTTTACGAATGTTAAATGGTGAATGTTTTTACGAATATACTTCGCTTCTAAAAATAAAACACTGAAGATATTAATTACATTTGTTGAAACCTGAGTTTTTAGGCTATCCTATATTAATAGAATAAGCCTGAGATTATGAGAGTATACTTCAAAAGTCGTTGCGGGAAATTCAGAA
>CP092864.1:198409530-198725126 GCA_030710605.1 Cordylochernes scorpioides | reverse complement strand
AAATTTTTCAAACAGAGAGTAGTTTGAAATATAAACATATGAGAAAACACTCAAATAAATGGAAGTCTTTTATGCCATCAGTTGTCTGTTTATCATATTTTTAAGGAGATAAAGACAATTATGTTCACAATTGGTTATCTCATGTTTCTTCAAAAGATTACTGTGTATCAAATCTATTTCAGAGTTATTGTCTGAATTAAGATATACATGCCAATATGTACATTTGTCCATGAGTGTAAATGTGAAGTTATCAAAGGCCCATGGTTTGATTAGAATTTTCGATAAGGTTCCTACCTTCAAATATTATAACTTAAAAAACTGAAGTAGTGTATGTGAATAATTTTTAAAAGGAATCAATACATTAAGATTTTTTAAAATCTTTTCTATATAAGTATTTGCTTTTCAGAGCTTTTTCTTACCTTCTATGATTACAAACCTCAATTCTCTTAAAAATTATGATTTGTAACATCCAAAATTGATTTCTAAATTAATAATAATTTTCTATTTATGTAAAAAATTCCATATACATATAGAGCAAAAATAGAAGCTTTTCCTCTCTTCATTTAGGAATATTGGACATGTTTAGCAACTTTTACAAGAATTTCGATATTTCTTCAATTAAATAAAATTTCGAGAAGTACTATAAATAAGATAAAATATAATTTATTACAAGTTTTAAAAGGATTATTTGGCAGGATTGTAAGATTCTAAATGGATAATCCATTGGACCAATCAAATGTCTTCCCCACTAATAAGGGTTCAACCCATTGTGACGTCACATAAATGATAATAGTTATGGGAGAAATAATGGTCAAAACCACCAAAACCTATTAAGAGACATTATCGTTTTTTGTCTGTGTGATGTTCGCAGAAATATTTTAAAAGCTAGATTATCTCTATGAATTGGATATTTGTGAAAATAGATTTACTGCTAGTGCGTGAAAAATTTTGATGACTTCCATTTTTTTTATCAATTTAAAAAATAAATCTTGAATAAATTATTAATTGTATAATTTGTTATTCAATCTATAATAATTTTATTCGAGAGTTCTATAAGATTTATAAAAGAACTTTAAAATTAGCATTATATGTTTTTATAAATAAACAGAAATATATATTGATTTTATTATGCTCTCTTTGTGAAATATTTCTATCATTTTTATTCACAACCTCTTCCTCTTTTAACATTAATTACAGAAGAATTTTTAATATAGATAGGTTTAATTTTGATGATAAAAATTTATATGAATTTACCACTTAATATATAGTTTATCTTTGTGGCTCTATAAAATTTAAACAATTGAAAGAGTCTAAGTATTTCTTTTTCAGCATCGTCGTTAAACATGATTTAATATTTCATAAAATATACATCTAATTTGATCTAATAACATCTAATTTATAATATACATACTAATATTGTCTCTAATTACACTCATGAACAAAACCTACGGATATTTTTCACCTTTCAGCATGTATATAATGATTCATACAATAACTTCGAAAGATATTAAAAACTCATGAGATAACTAAATGTGAAAAAAATAGTCTCTGTTTCCTTAAAAAAAAACAGACGTTCGGCAAAGACTTCGTCTTCTTTAGGTTTTGTCTAAGATTGTATATTCAAACACACCTTCAATCCATATATTTCTGTGTAAATATTTCTATTTAACTGAAAAGTGTTTTTACAGATTAGAATAGGGATATTAAATGTTTAAAATAGAATGTATTCAATTCGAAAATCTTAAAGAAAAATTGAATAAATTATAATTTACTTTTAAAAGCTGTTTCATAAGTGAAACCTTTTTTTATATATTCAAAAAATCTAAAATATTTCTATCAAACTCAATAAAAATTGTTATTAAAATTAAAATGTCATCATAGAAATCAAAATGTATATATTTTAAAAAGTATTTTACATTTCATCTTTATTAGAATTAAAATAAAACTGTTTTCTAAATGATACTTTTAAGATATATATTTTATTTTTCAAATCTATGTATTAATAAAATATGTATAATCAAGATTTTTATTCCCGATGATTAAAATAAAATATACACTTTAATTTTCTTATTTTATTTTTTAGAGATAAAGTGTAATTAATATATCTATAATTTGTTTTTGAACATATAAATAATAATTTATTCACATTTCAGAAAATTTATTTTATAAATACCTGTATTAATAAAATACTTTTCAAACCTTTGATTAGCAAAAATTTTATATATAGTTTTTAAATGTTTTGACACTTTCTAAAAGTCTGTATGAAGATTTCATTCTTACAAAAACTTGAACCTACACGTATAAAAGGAATTTCAAAAATGAAGAAATATTTATATTCAGATATTTGAAAAAGAAAATATATATACTTTTGCAAAAACTTGAAATAAATTTCGTCATTTATATATGTCTAAATAAATTTCAATCCTAATAAAAAATATTATTAGTAATCATATTTTTAAATAAGCTCTATTTTTGATAAATATTTTAAAATAGATATAAATAATATAGTAGCGTAGAAATCAAGTCTTGGAATATCTTAAGATATAGAAGTATTTATTGATGACGTCAGTACGACTAGTTGACAATTATCAACCAAACTATCTACAGCTAGGGAATATTGAACAAGCAAGCAAAGGAACCTTCATGATGATTTTACAAATACAGAGTAATAAAAATCTGTTATGAATATTTCATTGAATAATTGAATTAAATAATGAAATATAAATTATCTCTTCGCCACAATATTTAGTTTTAAAAGTAACATTTTTAAAATATAAGGATTATTCGAAATCAAATTTTCGGTATAAGATATATATTGGCCAGGTTGACAAAGGCTATTATTCTTTATCATCATTTGAAAATATTATAGATTTAGAATTAATATTCATGTATATATTAGTAGGAAAATCAGCCAATAAATTATATATATATTATAAATAAAAAGATTTTCTGCTTATTTTGTTTATCTTGAGGATTATGCTATGGAATTATTTGCTGGTTCTTTTTAGTACTAAATGCTATTGGTAATGCAGTCGTGGCAAAAATTTTGGAAGTATAATAATAAAAATAGTTTTAATCAGTAATTGCTTTAAATAAGTTGAAGGAATATATGATAAACATAAATTGATGACAGTAAGGCCTGGCTTTAGGCTTAAGAATAAAATAATAAAAGACTTATTTACATAATTTACAAAAGGTTTGAGCCGGCCATCGAGAAACAACAACAATCGGTTTTATATAGGGAAGGTCCCGACATCTGGTGGTATATTTAACAAAGTATTTGAATCTATAAAATATATTTTGAATAAAATAAAAATTTTATATAACATTTATATATTTTGAGTAATTTGGGAGAAGTTATATAAAATATAATAAATTTGACGCGTATTGGCTGAAGTCATGCTGGAGTTTTCTTTTTTTCCATCCTATTAAATCCTTCTATTTTTTTATTATATATAAAAAAACAAACCTCTTATAATAACAAATATACATAAATATTTTCAAATTTTCATAATGGTATTATATATATATATTATGTGATATACATCATAAACTATAACTATTTTAAACTAGTAAAGAGACAGTCATACGACTAATTATATAGACATTCCTTTGACTATTACAGCAAACAAGCCTTTCCAAAATGGCTGCTGCCATTAAATGGTGGAAAATCCCAACTCAAAATTGCTTTCCTCTCTAATGAGCAAACAGTACTCTTTGTTTAAAAACAGTTAGAGGGATAAAATATATAGAGTTTGATAAAGAATTCACTAAAATATTTAATATATTATAATATATATATAAACTTCTTTGATGCGTCTTCTCTTTATGTAATTATATATATTATTTTCTCTTATTTTTGAAAAAATATATATTTTTATATAATCCTTGATATAATAATGATAACCATTTTTGTATATAAAATTTATTTTTATATTCATCTATAGATGAAATATAAAAATAATCTTATATGAACTAAGCCAAAAATTGTCAAACCTCGTCCTTCTTTTGAAAGAGACAGAGGCAATTTTTGTTTACAGTTAGTTATCTCGTTTTTATTTATTAAATATCACTGTGTATCAAATATATTTCAGAGTTATTGTTTGAATCCCGATATGCATGATAAAAGGTACAACTTCTTAAAGTTTTATCCATGATTGTAATCAATAATAAACATGTAATGTTATGCAGAATATAGATTCAAGAAATAACATTCAATATAGGCTTGTTGAAGATCTATTTTCACTTAAACACTTGTTGTTGTTTTTTTTTTTTTTCAATTAAAAAGAAAGGCTGCTTGTAACCAATGAGCTTTAAATTTTATTTTTATTTAATATACCATGATATTGTACTTACACCCATGGACAAAACTTAAGGGAGTTGTGCCTTTTAGCATGTATAAGGATTCAGACATAACTCGGAAAGATATTTGATACATAGTGACCTATATTCAAACAACATGAGAATTATGAACAAAATTACTTCTAACTCCTTATAAAAAAATAGAGGTCCGGCGACTTCAAAGATTTTTAACTTGCTTAATTTTTTCCCATGAGCTATCTTTGGTCTAATGGTGTTTGTTATGCCAAGATACTTGGTACCATGGTGCGTTTGGATTCCGAGATCAAGAAAGAGAAACTGAAGATTGATATGGTTCTGTTGAATAGACCTTTTAAATTCTTTAGAGTATTGTATCGTCTTGTAAGGTCCGAGAATCTTTTTATCCTTTTTACGGCAAGGACGAGCTTTTATACTTGTATAATAATTTATTGGGGAGTTCACAAATGTCGTCTTATCATCATTTTTATTATTATTTTGTATCTATTTATATCTATCTCCGTGATTTTTATTTATTAAAATATGTTTCTAATAGTTCCGGATACATTGTATTTTTTATATAGTTATTGCAATTTTGTTTATAGTGATCTTCAATTTATAAAATACGTGTATATTTTATATGGAATAAATTGTAGGGCATGACTATTTTTGTTTTAAAATAAATAAGTACTTGTACTACGGCATTTGAAAATTATCCCGCATATGTTTCTTTTTGAACGAAAAATCGAAAATTATTTTAAGGAGAAATAACGATTATTTCTAACCTAAGGGATGAAGTATGAAAAGATGAATTGTGAAGAGTAATGATAAACGGAAAAATAAAGTGTCCAGAGATGGGAATTATATGGGTATTATGAGAATGGGTAATATAAATAAGTACTTATATGGGTTCGAATATATAACTAATTGTGTTATCACTTTATTTATTTATTTAACAGTTGGGAGAGACTCGCCATATCCACAATTTGGATAATTGCGTGTATATCTTAAATTATATACAATTAATACAATTGAACATTGGGAAGCATGAAAATTAGGCGTTCGATGTCAAATTTTGCATATAGTGTTTAAAAATGGTAGCTTGAAATATATACAGTCAACACTTTCGCCTCAAAATATACATCCTGCAGAATCTATTAAACTTAGTGTATTGGTCTTTATTGCAAGCAGCTTGTTTTGTATTAGTCAGGTAAAGTTGGTTTTCTTCCTTTAGATCAGAAGTTAATGGACAGTTTATCAGAAGGTGTTCAGGGATTTGTTGTTCGTTTCCACAAGTTCATGCAGGTGAACTAATTTTGCCAATTCTAAACAAATATGTGTTGAAGTCACCATGTCCAGTAAAAAATTGAACGTTATAGAAGTTGGGTTGAACATAGTTGGGAATTCTTGAAGTATCAAAGAATCCCTTGAAATTATCATTGGCACCCCCATAGTATTCCTCAAATTTATGGTTTATAAAATTAGAAATAATTTTTCTTTTAATTGGATCTGATTTTTTGTATCCAATATTTATTTTTAATATATTTGTCTCAATAAAATCCGTGAGCTTTGGTGTTCTAGCAACAATATGAGTACAGTTTGAAGATGTTGAATTATAAACCTGTGTACTGTGCTTCAAAATTTAGTGTTATCACTTGAAAATAAAAAATAAATATTGTCAAGCATCTATGCAACTCCGGTCACAAAAAGCTCCATGGGACACCTGTCAATTATCACTGGATTCCGGGGTTCTCGGATCTTATCGACAAATAAGGAAAACGGGACGGTGGCTGACCACTCTCATTATTATTTTTTTTTTTACATTGAGATAAGTTGTTATCTCTCTCCCTATAAATACCTCTTGTATATAATTTTATTGGAGAACTAAAAGGTAAATATCCTTTATTAACACAAAGCAATAATGTCCTATAAGCTTATGTCAATATTTATCTTGAAAACCATTTCTGAGATTCCATCCTTCAGTGCAGCGTATATAAGCAGAATCCTCCAATACAGTATTAGAGCTCTGAGAGGCGGTCTGGTGGATTAAATTGGCGAAACCGCTGGGAGGGTTCACCACTGATGAGCCAAGCCCTCCCAATATATTTTTTTCATCGCAGTAAGGGCATTAGAAGTTTGTATTATGTATAAAAGAAACATTCGTGCTTTTAAATCCTTTCATTTTATAAAAATACCCTTTATAATAAATTAATTATTCCCAAATTTGCATTTGCTTCATTTATCTCCGCGAAAATATGATAAAAAAGGAGGTAAGGTGAAAAGTTCTCGGCCTGACCCAGAGATCGACAAAAGATTACGTTTCCTTTCTGTGGGCGTTTTAATCAGTTTGAAGGACAAGTTTCAACTTGTTCGTTAAAGTAGTTTGTGTATACAAATCGTTACAGTACACGTCTTGCACGTGTATCGTTAAAATGGATAAACTTGAATGTCGTGCAGTTATTAAATGCATCGTTTTAGATGGAATAACGCCAAAAAAATTCTTCTGAAGTTTTGACAAAAGTTTACGTTTCCTTTCTGTGGGCGTTTTTCATCAGTTCGAAGGACAATTTTCAACTTGTTCGCCAAAGTATTTTGTGTAAAAGAGTCTTTACAGCACACGTCTTGCACGTGTGTCGTTAAAATGGATAAACTTGAATGGATTAACCCAAATAATTTCATCCAAAGTTTTGACAAAAGTTTATGGGATTTCGGCCCTTCAATTTCAACCAACAAATTGCAAACTGTGTTCTTCAGGTGGGCTTTCTCAAAGCTACTGTGTTGGTCAAATTGAAACTCCGCATTAGTAGATAAGCTTATTTGATGCTTGATAAACAATTTCGAAGTTCAGGCAAGGTATTTCAAATTGCCTACAAATACATTTAGAACTTAATCTAACTAAAAGTTTAAACAATACTTTTTGAACTGTCAAGAGAAGGAATATCAGACATTTTATATAAGCGGTTATAGTATTCAACTATTTTTGACGCGTATGCTTCTTTTTAAAATAAAATAATTATCTATAATCTTTTTAATATAAAAATAAAAAACACGCGACAAATATTTTCCAATTACTTATAACAGACGGACGGCTAATGCATCATATTGTATCATATTATTTATCAATCTATGAAAATATTTTTAATTTCTATATTTGTATTTTGATACACTGAAATTTATTTCTCATTGCCTCTCTGCTATTTTATTAGTTTTTATTTGGCTTTAAATAGATTGCTGCGTCATTCTGAAGTATGTCTTTCCTATTTTTATACGTTACAATATTATAGGTATTTGACCATTATAACTAAATTCTGCTATAAACCATTTTTTTTTCAAATCAGTTTCACCCAAACATCCGATATTTCGAATCAAGATAGTTATCAATCACCATTTTATTTATAAACAGTGACTTGAAAGATCAATTCATAATTCTCACCCAAAACAACATGCAGTTAAACCTCTCTATAGCGCCCCCCCTTGGGACTCACCAAATTAGGGTGCTATAGAGAGGGGGTGCTATAGATAGGTAACTTTTAATGTAAAATTATTTACATTTCAATCCTAAAATCGGGCGCTATAGAGAGGAAGGCGCTATTTAGATTGGGCGCTATAGACAGGTTTGACTGTATTTTGAAACAAGATTTAGGTAGTGTCATCTATGCGGAATTCCTGAAAGAGCCTTAAATGATGTGGTGTACCCAATCCAAGTATTCTATTTAAATGATTTTAAAAGTTTTAATACATGTGTGTGATTGTAAAAATTTAAATACATGTAATTATTGACAATTGATGGCAATATATTTTAACATTAATTCGAGGCTTTGAATAATATATCGCTCGAATATAATAAAAAGCCTAAATTATTTATCAAAGCTTTAAAAATTGTTCTATTAAAAGTACAATTCAAAATATATTTTCATTAATTGATACTCTTTTACCAAATATAAGTATTCAAGTAAAAGGGTTTTCCTCCTTTTTTATAAAAGGCAGACGAATTTTTTTTAAATACGCCTCAAAGGTACCAAATAAATCTAATCTACTTAGCTATAATAAAAATATCAATTCAACTATATATTCCTAATTTTAAAATGAAAAAGTCAAGAATCAATAAATCTATTTATTCATAGAACATAATATTTTCACAAATCAATGGTTCTCAGATTGAGAAATAGAAATATTATAGAAAATATTATATTAAAATATTTCTATAATCCTTCTTCAATTAGTTTTTTGATCAAAAGAATATCATTTTCTTTAGAATTCTATTTTAAAATATATTTTCTTTTTCTAAACAATCATGTTTAGATAAATGGTCAATTCAATTTTCTATTAAATCTGCTTTTATTGTTGTTTGTTGAATTAAAAGATTTCTTCTTCCTTTTATAAAAAGGAAAAAATAATTGTAAATTCGTTTCTTCATAGATTTTGTGTATTTGTATAGAACGCTGAAGAAAATCATTTATTATAATTACTCTGTGTTTATTTATATGATAATTATGTTTTTTTTTTGTATAACTATATATATATTTATTAAACATAATATTGAGAGGAAAAATTAATTTATTATTTAATTTAATTATTCAACGAAAATATTTGAAACAGATTTAAAATTTCACATTTGTAAAATCATCATTTAGTTATCTAGCTTGCTTGCTTGATATTCTCTAGCTGTAAATAGTAGGGTTGATTTGTTGATATTGGTCGACGGGTCGTGGTGACGTTATCAATAAATACTTTTACATCTCCAGATATACAAAGACTTGATTTCTAAGCTACAATATATATACACACAAATATCGGTAAAGGTATATTAAATAAAAAAATATAACAATTATTAAATCAACAAAAAGGCATCTCCTTATGGTGAAACTGGAAGTTGCTGATGGCTTGCGCCAACATACCGTTCATAAGGAGATGTCTTTTTCTTAATTTATTCACCTTATCACAGTACAGATTCACATTTGTACTATATTTTCGAGTTAGAAAATCAATTTAATGAAAATAAGAGGCACAAATAATTTAATTCTATATATATTTAAATCTTCTAAATATCAATTAAACAAGTCAATAAACCTCTGGAGATGAGTTTCATTTTATTGCCAACTCTAGAACCAAAGGTGTGATATTATTGTATATTTGTACTCCAGTGGAAGGGCTACGAAAGCTAAAGTTGGCAATAAAAAGAAATTAGAAGCTCATCTCAGGAGACTTATTGAATTGTTTAATTAACAAATAATTTATATTTTTCTAATAATATGAAAAATATAATATTTGAATTTCAAATCTCTTATTGAATCTAGTTGTTCTTGTTGTTGTGTCCAATGAAGAGCCTCAGATATCTCCATACATCTCTATCACAGCAGCAGCAATGTCCACTATCTTGGGTGTGTAAAGCTGCTGTTCAGGGTTCATGTCAATGCAGATAGGGATGTTGTTGTCGTGTCCAATGAAGAGCCTCATATGTCTCCATACATCTCTATCATAGCAGTCGCAATGTCCACTATCTTGGGTGTGTAAAGCTGCTGTTCTGGGTCCATGTCAATGCAGATAGGGATATTATTGTTGTGTCCAATGAAGAGCCTCAGATGTCTCCATACATCTCTATCACAGCAGCAGCAATGTCCACTATCTTGGGTGTGTAAAGCTGCTGCTCTGGGTCCATGTCAATTTTCTGCAAGGCTGCGGCCATTGCTGGGTATGGGAATATGTGAGTAGGTGTTAGTTCCACACCAGGACAGGTGTTGCATATCCTATAAGTTCTTGTGCCATCTGGATGTATTGTCATTTCTTTATAGTGTTTTGTTCTAAGTCTTGTTATAGTTTTTGACTCTAGTGTTATGCCGATATTATATTTATTTTCTAACAAAGTTTTCTCTATATCTTTGTACTAATTTATAAATAATTTCATAATGAAAATTGTCATATCGATACGTCATAATGAATTTTTGTATGAAATTTATCGTCAAATGCTTTATTTAGACCATTCGGCAACATTCGAATTTTCTTCTCACAGGAGAATTTCATAGAAATGATTCATTCTATTTATTTATAAAAACCAATATGGAATGGTAATTAAAGCGTTTTCGCCAGCTATGTTTAGCTTATTCTTGATTTTATTCAAAGTACACGCTGGACAGGCTATGAAAAACATGATAGATATTTAACGACTGATTTTATCATAAGTACGCAACATGTTTGCACTGTAAAAACAGTTTTAACTATGTACCTAGAAGGTATTAGATTTGGGTTTGATTACTTTAACACCCAGGTGTGATTTTGACATTCCAAGAATCAGGGATCATTGTTACACACACACAAAAAAAGTTTCCAATGCGTGGTTCGATCCCGGGTCGCGGTTATCGGAAATCGATAATGTACATCGCACCTCCAGTAAATTCTACTGATAAATAAAATACAATTTAGAGAGAGAATCTTCGGATATATAAATCTATAGGTTTATATTCTTATATTTACCTAACTGACTTAGTACTTATTGTTTACGGAAGAGCATTGCCCGATGCATTTATTTATATGTAATACTGTCCTAAAAGCTTTTGTCCAAGTTTAGTTTACTTGAACTAACTTAACTACCATTCCTAAGATTCCACCATTCAGTGTAGCAAATATAAGTAGAATCGTCAAAAACAGTATTAGAGCTTTGAGAATCTGCCTGGTAGGGTTCAAAACTTATGAGGCAACCTCTACCCATATTGCAGTAAGTAAAGTGGAAGTTTGTTTTATTAGTGAAAGAAACATTCATGTATATCTATTGTTATATATGGAGATTAGTCTGTTTGTTAAATCCATCTAATTTGAATTATAATTATATAGGGAACTGTTTGATTTTTTTATTAATATATTCTCAATCAATTTATCAATCCCACATTCAATATTTAAATAATCGTCTTTAATGTTGGTGCGCTTAAAATTCTATATAATTGTAAATTTTGATTTTTTTTTAATAATACCTTTTTTAAAAATGGAAATTATAGATATCTCTCTATAATAATGGAATTGGGAAATATTTGAAATGGTTAGATAACGATTCTAATGAAGCTTTTTTTTCAAGATGGAAATTTGCAGTGAGAATATTATTCTATAGAAAAAAAAAAGGTCATTTCTTCCGTCAACACACAAGTCAAAACTATGAGCCTTCTATTCACCGTCTCTGCAAACTAGCGGTAAGTGAGTAATCCACTACATTAAACATATAATTGATTACTCTAACAGAAAACTAAACACCAAACAGCTAATCATTACAAATTTCTAATATTTCCTTTCTTTTACGGTTAGATGTTATGGAACAAAGTAACTACAATTTTTTCATTTTTAATATTTATTAACAATGTTTTGGTAGCTATCACATGAAATTACTACTATTTTAGATACCGCTTCAATAGTTATTTTTCTATCAACATAAAATAAATCACAAACCTGCTGGATTATCCGTCGTCGAAGTTGACGGGCGTCCTGGCCTTGGGTTTACTAGTTACTCTGACGGCCATCTTTAACTCTACTATACCTAAATATACCGAGATTTTTTTTTTGTAATTATTTATATGAGAGCGATAAACAATAAACCTTTATCTGCCTACAATGAAGTTTACGCATGCGCTATTACCTGTTATTTGTTGTTTATGTTTTATTATAAAAAATCTCCTTTTTTTACTATTTGTTGCAACTCTTGTATTTAAAAAAAATCTATTACTTTTTGATGATATATTGCAATGATTTTTTGTTTAAAGTCAAGATAACTTAAAGAAATTCTAGATAAATGTTACTTTGTTCGACAAACTAGCGATAGGTTAACTTAAAGAAAGCTAAATAGCGCCCTTCAGATAGACGTCTTTACTTTAACAGTGCTAAAGGTTATTTCTTATCGCATTAAGACCTTGATAACGGCTTTCCAAGACCTTGATGAAAAGTATATAAGACCTGATGAGGGGTATTTAAGATTTTGTGATAAAGGCTATTCAAGACCTTTATGAAGAGTATTAAAGGCCTTGATGAAAGCTATTTGAAATCTCTTGTTGAAGGCTATTCAAGAACTTAATAGAGGCTCTATTTGAGATATCTTGATGACGACAATTTAAGATCTTGATGAAGGCTATTTAAGACATTGAAGAAGTTTATTCTAGACCTCAATAAAGGATATTTAAGACCTTAATGAAAGCTCTATTCGAGACCTTATGAAGGGTATTTAAGACCTTGATGAATACTATTTAACAACTTTGTAAACCTATTTAAGACCTGTCTTGATGAAGGTTATTTAAGATATTGATGAAGGCTCTATTGAAGACTTTTATGAAGGATATTGAAGGCCTTGATGACAGCTATTTAAGAGCCTAATAAGGCTATTCAAGACCTTAATGAAGGCTATTTAAGAGCTTGAACGCAATACTCGTATTATCCAATAAATAATCAAATATCGCTAGAGCTGTTTAATATCTCTTAAATTTGAATGGAATCACCCATTTTTTAGCGATTGATTATTTTTACATAATTGTATAGTAGTTTTTAATTACTGAGTGATTAAGAAATGTTTATAGCTAGAGGCAGAACAATTAAATCTTTCTCCTCAAATTCCTCTATTATGATATAATTATAGCTAGTGTGTAGCTAGAGAAGAAAAAAACACTGGTTATAACATTTTTATTGCAACAAATTACCAGAGCACTTAGATAGCTCAAATACGCCGTAGAAAAAGAATTATACTATCAATAAATTTCTAATTACCGTATAAATAATTATGAATAATTAATAGATATTTATCGATGATTTGTAATTAGAATGAAATTGCGACTAATTAGGAATAATTTTTGGGAGGTATCTGATAATTGACCTCGTTTTTATTTTCACTTCCGGAGATTATTTGTCAATTATTTCTAAAATGCCATTGGATTATTGATTTATTCGTTAATATATTGTTAATTTATACTTTAATAATTTATTGAATGATTTTCTATTTTGTTTTAAAACCTTTATTATGAATCCTTTTAACGGAATTCTATTGAATATATCAGAATTATAATTTGTTATTATAAAATAATATATATATGTCGATTTATAACATGAAATTATGTATGTATTTCAGTTTATTCGTTAATAATGCAATCCTTTCGGGGGGTAAAATTATCATAATAAAATAACCGCTGAGGACAAAGTTTCTTTTTAATCACGGCAAGCTTCTGGGCGTAAAAGTCCTTCGACAGGTATAACCTCGCTACTAAAAGCAGAATGGTCCAATACAGTATTAGAGCTCTGAGAAGCGGTCTGGTGGATTAAATTGGCGAAACCGCTGGGAGGGTTCACCACTGATGAGCCAAGCCCTCCCAATATATTTTTTCTCGCAGTAAGGACAGTAGAAGTTCGTTAATATATAGGGGAGGCATTCGCGCTTTTAAATCCTTTTATTTTATATATATATAGATATATATATATCAAATTATGTTTTTCATAAATCCCATAAGCTCAATTAAATCTATTTCTAATCTTCATTATTTTAACTATTTTTATTTTCAAGATTTTAACCACGACTGCAGAACAAAAAACATACTCATGTACCCTTCAACAACCTAAGAAAATATTTTTATATATAACATACATAAATATAGAGAATTAGGAAATATGCAATATATGCAAATAATAATTAACGTAATACAGTTAAAAAATAAAGTATGGATTATCAATTAATGCTAATATACTATTGAGGCTATGTGTTATTAAAGGAAGCATACAAATCATATTGAGACCAAAGACACCAAATAAATATTGAAAGCTGGGTATGAATGATATTGAAAAAAAAGAAGGAGACTATATAAGTAGGGGATTCCGGAATTTATTTGCCCATAATATAAAAATATATTCTCCCGATTGAATATAACAAAATATTTTTAAAACTTAATTCTATTGAGGTTATGTGGCGCTGAGATTGTTGTTGACACACATTAAATATGTTATAACACCTTGATAAAGGGTGGCGTTCAGCCAACTGAAATATTGGTAGAATAAATGATATTTTGATCCAATATATGCCTTTTTAATTGAAAACTCTCATATATGTCGGGCAAATCTATGGATCTATTAATGCCTTTGTGAGTTTCTTAGTAAGTAAAGCTTACAATACAATAGGCTGGTGCTTGTTCTTTATTTCATGATAATGGGTTGAGGGTTCATTAATATTAAATGAAAGGCCTGTGATATGGTGGTATACGAGAGAACGGGGAACCTTTCCCTTAACAGATCTTTCATGCTCAGCCATTCTGATTCTCACTGTTCTCTCTGTCTCTCCCACATACGTAGCTTCACACTGCAGACATTATATTGAGTATATGGAATTATTCTTGTTGAGGGAATCAGAAGAGGTGTTATTTCATTCCATGGTCTGTCTGCGAGGCTCAGTGAATTGGAGAAATAGGTATTAATGCCATGTTTCTTCAATATTTGTACTATGGCGGTGGATTGGGAAGAGAAGGGAGTAATACAGTTTGATAGGTATGAAGGAGGATATCTTGCCGTGGACAAGTTGTAAAAATGCTTCAAAATGAACGATATCGGACAGCCAACAGAATTTATGGTTATATTCGATTTTCTATTGATTGGAAAAATGGAATAGAACAGTGGGTGTATATGTGCCTTGATAAAGTTCTAATGATGCAAATTTTGTTTGAAAGGGGACAGTAGGATAAGTAATGTGTGTAGTTGGGAAGGAATTATTTTTGTAAAATACAGTAGTATGTGTTATCTGATAGGGGTTTGGATTATTTAAGTGTCTAAGAATGGAATAACCAAGTTTTGTGCTTTGTCAATGGTAAGGTTCATGTGACTATAGTAATTATTGAGAGAGTTTAAAATTGCATCTACTGAGTTCCTGTCGCAAATACAAAGGATGTCGTCGACATATCGACATTAGAATTCTATGTCGGTTTTATACTTGTTATTAATTATATTGTCAATCCTGATAAATATCAGTGAGAAGATATCGAATATATCAGACTCAAATATCTATTGTATAATATAAAGACAAAATTGCTTAATATAATTGCAATACAATCTTAATTTGCACATTTTCAATTAGAAATATTATGCAGTTAGGTAAACCAATCGTATTCGACTTTACATCTGACATGCAATAATTTTACCAATAATTGAAATAACCTTGCGCATTAAAACCTTTTTGAAATCAAGAAAACAGTTACAAAAATCGCTCCAACACTTAAAGGAATGTGAAAACATTTTCGATAGATCTACTTTTGTTTCTTGTTATTTCCCTAAGGTGGAAAACCAAAAATAAACATCTCTCTCTCTCTCTCTCTTCAAGTAAAAGTTCAAATATTTTTTATTTTTTCTCTCAAACACAACATTCTATAATCTATTTCCCTCTTTAAAATTTTGTATCTTTATTAAATGAACCCTATAAAATATTCTGTATGAAAATGAAATTATGCGAATCCTTTTTCATTTTTAATAGGTACTTCAAGTTAGGCTACACTTTGATCTTAAGAGCTGATAAGAACAGATACTACCTACTTCAAGTTAAAAGTTGTTAAAATTATAACGAAGAAAATAACAGGAAAGATTAATTAACTTAATTAAGTTTGAATATATATATAAATATATTTAATTAAAAAGGCATATATTGGATCAAAATATCATTTATTTTACCAATATTTCAGTTGGCTGAACGCCAACCTTTATCAAGGTGTTATAACATTCTAAAGTCTGTCAACAACAAACTCAGCGCCACATAACGTCAACTTGATAAAGGTTGGCGTTCAGCCAACTGAAATATTGGTAAAATAAATGATATTTTGAATATATGTCTTTTTAATCAAAGAATTATTTATAGATTGCTCTATTTTCAAAATAAAAATATATATTTTTGAATTTCAATATTAAAAGCTATGTGCTACAAGGGACACCTACCCCAAGTAGAGCATAAGTTATCTAACTTTATTTACATTTATACAACAAAGCTATGACTTACAAGCATATTGTAGTTTAAATTTCTTTATAGGTAAGGATATTAAATAGTGAATTTTATTTGAATATATAAACAAGACGGTAAATACTGTATATTTATAAAGACCCATATATATACAAATATAACAATGGAACTCAAATTTCACTAAAAACTGTAATAAACGGCGTGCCGATAACGGTCAAACTCCGACATAAACAAAAATTTCAATAATTGATTTCATAAAATAGGCTCATTCCATTTTTTCACAGTAATCAATTATAGAACAATAGTCATGGAACTGAATATCGAAAATATTCATTGAAAACCTAAATAATAGAAGGGAAATAATTTCATTGTGTCACAATGAATTTTACATTGAGTTAGACATAAATTATTTCATGATATAATTTTTGTGCTTGTGAAGAATTCGGTTAATTGAAATCAATTTTAAATCAGATTTTTATTAGTAACATTTAACGAACGTTCTAACAAGGATAGAATTAGAAAAGGTTTACCAAACTGCAATTAAAACAACATTCAAAGATCATTAAGTATAAATGTGTGAATAATACAACATAAATGTTGCTGTATTAAGAAAATTCAGAAATCGAAAAACATACAGTTGGAATGCCCACTTTTTTACAGCGTTAGACAATATAAAGATATGAATGCAGAGAAAAACACAGCCATATTAACTAATAGTTCATTTCATGGTTGATATGGCTGTGTTTTTCTCTGATTCAACTTCCAACCAACAAATGATCTTTAGAGCATTTACTAATGTTAAATATATGTATAGATTTATAAATAGCAGAGAGAATTGTAAAAGATGAATTCACTTTTGTAAATATATATTCACAACTATCTGTTTTACCTGAAAGAATCAGGTTCCTAATATATCTTATTGTTTCTTCTTTTTCGTGAAAAGGGTAATAAAATGAGGTTATATTCATAGATACAGGAAAAAAAGCCAACGGGAGAAACCTTACAGATAGAGGCAAAGACATATTTCTGGCGGCGTAAAGCTTTCCAAAGGGTAGAATCTTAAATGTCATAATGACGTGGATATAGCTTTTTTGTGAGTTGATATGAATATAATACATATTATAATAAATATCTGAAAAGGGTTGTATGATAAGCTTATATTTATAGATACAGAACAAATGTCAACAAGAGAAATCTTACAGATAGACGCAAAGATATTTTTCTGGCGGCGTATTGTTTTCCAAAGGGTAGAATCCTAAATCCTAAATGTCATAATCACGTGGAACATAATTCTAGATTGAAATACGAAAAGAGTACAAGGTCTAGGTGCACCATAATTCCCCTGACATTGATCTCTCATGGTGAGAAAGAGAAAGTATTCATAATATCATAATCCGTTTAAAATTTCTCTCGTCTCCACAATAGAATATGCAAGAATGTTTATATACATATGATTCAATAATTCGAGAATATTCTTCATTTTTCCCGAGGAAATCATGCCGGAATCTTATAATAAGACGACCTGGCAAGTGCTTTGGGTATAGTGAAGTGAATAAACTAGAAGACTATAGGACACCACATGTAGAACAATACAGGAAAAAAGAGAAGTTTTTACTCTAGAATCGGTACCAAGTCGTCAATAAATTCTGTGATAGATAAATTAACAAAAGACATACTTCTATATAACTTCTTCAAATCAGTTGAAACAAAGAAGTAACTGCTAAGAACTATAATATTGTAGTGTATATGTAATATATAATTATAAATATATGGGTATTCATTCGGGAATATGTAATGTAAGGCGTTGGCCCTAATTGAAGGATTTTGTTTTATTGAATTTAAAGGTTGTGCGATAAACACAGAGTATGTATTGAACTTCTAGAAAATAAATTTAAACCTGAGAGTAAGACAAACGGCCTTAGAGGTTTAACTCAGAAAAAAATATTATCAAGAAGTGTATTAAACTAAGAAACATACTTAAAGTTTTATTAGGTAGTTGATTACATCTTTAAAAATTGAACTTTTCGATTACCAGATGTAGTTCGAATCAGATTCCTAGTGATTATCTTTATTTAGCCATTTCAGAATATTGCCAAAGGGACCAATCTTCAGAGTTTCAACCGATTTCAGGAGTTTACAATAGAAAAACGATTTTTATTGCGAGATTATTTACAAACCTCTCGAATTTGTATGGCAACTATTGTATATACAATGGATACACACACAATTATAATTGTAATTGCCATACATTTTTTTTTTTTTTTAAATAATTTTTTTTTTTTCAAATTAGAGTAATTTATATCGATATTTATTTTCTTTAATAAACTTATCTGGAATAAACTTATTGATATAATTTGTTTAGCCAATATTGTAAATTGAGAGTTTTTATTACGTTGAACCTTCAACCTTTTTTCGATTTTTAAATCCCTTTACCACAAAAAAACATTATTTTAAAGATTAATAATTTTTACATGTTAGAGCTTCTATGGAGAGAGAGAAAAAAGATAAAAATATTTTTTAAATCTATATCTGGAAGTATTGTTTTTAAGAACGAAATTTGTTCAAAAAACAATTTATACAATAAATATATAAAAATATATTTTTATTGATTTGAAAAAGTTAAAATGCTTTTAGAGAATTATCAAGTATTAGTTTTATATATTACAGTTGTTTTGCAGCACACATATATCTGCTATATAACTTTAATTGAAATTAAAGTTTCTCTCGAAGCATTAAGGACACATATCTTTGTAAAACGACATTTGAAAATTATCCCGCATGTGTTTCTTTTGAATGAAAAATCTAATTTTATTTTAAGGAGAAATAACGATCATTTCCAAACTTAGGGATGAGGTATGAAAGCATGAATTGTGAAGAGTAATGATAAACGGAAAAATAAAGTGTCCAGGGATGGGAACATATCTTTATACACATATCTTTAATACGATAGGATTATGTGTTATATCTAATTTATATATATAGTCATATATATATATGGTGAGGTATCCAGTCGACTTAATCTATGGTGTTCGATCCTGTCGACTCTCGCTATACTGTGTTAACCGAGAGGAACAGTCAGGACGTGGAGAGTTTTCTCTTATCTTCTTATAAGTATTAAACAATATGGGGTTGTTGGTTTAAATTACCATATACATATATTTAATATTCATTGTTTATTAGAAGTGATAATATATTATAGCACATACAAATATAATTTCAAAAATAGCAGGTATAATTACTTTTTTTAATTTACGGTAACCAAAATAAAGCTCTTTTTAAAAAATATTTTAAATTAATAGATATTATATACAGTGTACTCCGCTTATAACAAAGTCGGTTATAGCGAAATTCCGCATATAGCGAATGAAATTGTCTGCACGAAAGAAAAGAAGGGCTCAAACCATTAAAAGAACTCTGGATATTGCGAAGTCGGATATAAAGAATTTTCGCTTATAACGAAGTGATTTGCATGTATACATTTTTATTTTATCCGTTTATAACGAAGTTTTCTTATTTACCATTATAATTGACTAATATATTATGCATAATATATATCAAATTACAACGTGTGAATGACACAAATTTAATGATGCACAACAAATAAGTTAATAATATACAATTTTAAAATATGCAAACATATTATAAGTATTTTTTTACATTATTTAAACAAAATTAAATTGTTTAATAAACGCTTATATTTTATTAACGTTTACCATGGCAGGAGAACGAAAACAAACAAGAAACTCACTATCTCTGTCAGTCAAGCTGCAAATCCTAAGAGAGATTGAAGTGGAGAAGAAGAAAAAGATAGATGTTGCCCAGAAACATAATATCCCACAGTCGTCGCTCAGCACCATAATAAAGAACTCTGAGAAGATCCACCAACAAGCTCTGCATGCGGGAGAAAGCAGTCGGAAACGAGCACGTGGATCTACATATGCTGATGTTGATGAGGCTCTGCTGCAGTGGTTCAAGCAGGCAAGAAGTGCAGCGCTTCCAGTTAATGGTCCATTGCTTTCCGAAAAGGCGAAGACCCTGGCTCTTGAATTTGGATTAAAGGATTTTACTGGGAGTGGTGGATGGATCGAGCGTTGGAAGGCAAGGCATGGCATCAAGCTGCGCAACATTTGTGGAGAATCAACTAGGTCAATCGTGAGACAATGACGAACTGGTTGACCGATGTAATGCCTAATATAATCAGTAACTATGCTTGCAAAGACATCTTCAACGCCGATGAAACCGGTCTCTTCTGGCGTCTTCTTCCTGACAAGACACTTCACTTTAAGGGAGAAACTTGCACCGGCGGAAAGGCTAGTAAGGAACGGATCACAATCCTTCTATGCTGCAATATGGATGGTTCTGAAAAGATGCAACCTTTGGTCATTGGAAAGGCGAAACAGCCGAGATGCTTCCGAGGAATCAAGCACCTTCCTGTTCAGTACGAAGCAAATCAGAAGGCCTGGATGACTGGACTACTCTTCGAATCCTGGGTTCGGCACATCGACAAGAAGATGGCTGGACAACATCGACAAATTATCCTCCTGCTTGACAATTGCGGCGCTCATCCCCCAGACATGCAGGGCCTCACAAATACTCGTATAGCATTCTTGCCGCCAAATACCACTTCAATGCTGCAACCATGCGACCAAGGCATTATTCGCAATTTCAAGATGATTTATCGAACGCGTTTAATGAGGAAATATTTGACGGCATACGATGCTGGAACAGCATTAACAATCAATCTTAAGCAAGCTGTGGATATTATATCTGTAGCATGGAATGATGTGCTTCCAGCGACAATTTCCAACTGTTGGCATCATAGTGGAATTATTAAGTCCGATGTCAGTTCTCCATTGGATACACCACAGCCTGCAACACAAATGTGGGAGCAACAAAGCCTCTTCGATCGCATGAAAGAAGTTTTAAAAATACCGTTAGAGATGGATTTCGATTCTTATGCTGACGCTGACAATGACGTCGTTACAAATGCCATGTTATCCGATGTAGAAATTGTCGAGAGCATTCTTCAAGCAAAAGAAGAAGAAGAAACGGACCAAGTTGATGAAGAAGTAGACCCAATTGTCCACATTCCGCATCCAAAAGAGGTCTTGGAGAGCATTCAAACTCTGCGATTGTTTCTTCAATGTCAGGATGAGTCCAAGTCTCTTCATAGGCATCTGTCAGACTTGGACAACATCGAAAAGAGTGTTCAGCACCTGTTACTGACTTCTAAATGTCAAAAGAAAATCACAAACTACTTCTCCAAAAACACCTGATGAGGTTGTTATTGATCTTTGTGTTGCTCTTTTGAGTTGAATAGTAAATAAAATTATTGGTACAAAACATTTTTTTTTCCAACTGCGGATATAACAAACTTCGGATATAACAAAGTGATTGTCATGGATAATGCGACTTCGTTATAAGCGGAGTACACTGTATAGGTATTGCATAAATTTATAGATTTGTAAATATATTTAAATATATATTTTTCACTTTGAAGACAACATTTGCACTTTAATGGCAACATATCCAAAGTGATATTTTCGGTTTTATATGAAAAGTTAACTGTAATATATTTTCTTCTAAAAGAGACCAAAGAGTCTGCAAAACACTTTCTTTTTAAATAAAATTATATTATTATTGTACTAAGAGTAAAATGTTATTAACGTATAACAGGTTATGGTTATATTGTCAAATATTGGTATTAAAGTGTAAAATGTATTTTCAAATTGCAAAACATATATATAGACCAAAATATACAAAATGCTCTCTTTTCAAAAAATTATAATATATTAAAATGCTTTTCAATAAAATTATAATTCATTCATTAATCATAAAATATTTAAAATACATTTTTCTAGAACAACACATATTTTTAAAATAATTTTTATTTAAAAATTCTCAGCAATTACTTTTTAAACTATATTTTTAATTTTATCTTAAATACCTATATTTTAAGATTCTCTAATGCATATGAATAAATTTTAATATCTATCAATATTTATTTAGAGAAAATTATCAATATATATAAATATTGAAATTACTTCAAATAAATTTGATTTTTTTAATATAAATATTATTGAAATAAATTTGAGTATATTTTCCGTATTAAAAAAAATAACATTTTGGAATTTAATAATCTTATATGTGAATGAAAAAGCAAATTCCTTTATATTTATTTATTTTGTTACGAATTAATATTTGAAAAGAAATTTCATTTTCTAATATGCTGGCTCAGTATTTTTTTTTTTTTTTCAAATTTGATGGATTTTTTAGAAATAATATCACAGATATTTTGACTTGATAGGTTTAGATGGGTTTTTTGAAGTGAATAAAATTGTTCTTTATACCATTAAATATTTAGTCTTATATATATTCCTTTTATATCGAAGCACATTTATATTAAAATTCCTTGATATACTAATATTTAAAGTTTATATAAAAATGATTTTTGAAAATATATTTTGCATAAATGAGCAATATAATAAGTCTATTTGCAAAAATAAGGCTTTGCACTTTAAAAAACAACATTTTACACTTTAAAAAAATATTTTGCACTTTTATAACAACATTCTACATTTTAATGGCGAATCTTTCATTTTGATAACAATTAATATTTCTTTTAAAATATTTTTACAATTCAATAACAACATTTTCAATATTTGTAAACAACATTTTTTATTTTTGAATGATATTTTCGATTTGATTTACAAACTTTGACTGTATATATTATATTTTATTTTTTACAATTTCCAATTGACACTTTTAATTAATTAATTATCTCAAACTGCCCATCCTCGCGGATAAGCAGAACGATATCGTCGGCGTATGCCAGAACGTGTCCTCGCCCGAGTAACTGCTCCAAGTGAAGAAGAAGAGGTCCCATGCAGATCGAATCATCAGCGCTGGACGCGCTGCCCTGCTTCACTCCGTTGAGCAGGAAGTACAACGGAGTACGTCTAGCTCCATCGATCCTCACGACCGCTTGACACTTTTAATATAAACGAAGTGAGTTTATTTTAGTACTTTTACTTTTTGAGCAAAATTAATCATTTCTCCAGGGAAAAGTGTATTTTCAAAAACATTTTTATTATTCTCTAGCTTTCGGACACAGACGCTCCTCGTTTTCTCCTGTAAGCTAGAGAACAATGAAAATGTTTTTGAAAAGACACTTTTCCCTGGAGAAATGATTAATTTTCTCAATATTATTGCAGAGGATTAACTTATAGAATTTTTACTTTTTGTTAATTTTTAATTTTAAGAAGTATTTTAATATCATAAAGAGATTTTTGATTGAAATAAGGACATTATTTTGTTTGTATTTTATAAACACATTTTAAAAATTTCTAACGAATTTGTGGGGTTTACTATCAACATTTGATGGCTTAATAGCAAATATTTCAAGATATAAAACTTGTTTAAAAATTAATAATGATATAAATATTTATTTAGCGCTACTTCTAATATATATATATATATATATATATGTGTGTTATGATTATTTTTTGTTTTGTTGTTGAAAAATATATATATAAGTGAAAAAAAAAAGAAAGATAGTTATTTACCTTTCAAGTAGTTTTTATTTTGAATTACTTGAAGTAAATTCACACATAAAATATTTATCAAAGCAATATAGAATTTATAGAATGAATTCTATAATCGTGATTTAAAAAAATAGGTAGGGTTAACTAAAATATTTACAACAATAATAAAAAGTGGTATATTCTAAATCTATGGTCAAAAAATGTAGAACAGTCAATGAATGAAAATAAAATATATGTTTAAAAAAAAAATAATAATTGCATTTTAGAATATATAATATTTCCCCCCTGTGAAAAAGATTTTCAAAAAGTTAAAATTTGAAAATAAAAATGGCAATTACAAAAATAATTAATTAAACGAAATCAAAATGTCTATAGGAATAATTACGATTTAAACAAATAAAAATCAATGTCCATATTTTTACAAAATAAACAAAAGAAAGTTTGTTTATAAATAATTTATATATAATTATGGAATTAAAATAAAACTATATACAAGAAATAATAATGATAAATTGATATAAAAATCTATATGAAGCCAAAAAGGTATTTAAAATATGAGTAATTATGTCATTATGCTTGTTGTATTTCAAAATATTAAATGGCAGTAGAAATGTTTATTTTTACACAAATATAATTTAAAATGAATTGTTTCTAAAATATTAACATTTAAATGTATGTGAAATAATATATCAAAGTATTTCTCAATAATGGATGAGTAATTAAATGATAATAGAGAGATATTTGAAGTTACATTAAGTTATGTGTGTAGGCAAAAGAATTGGGGTTGATATTTGTTCTTCATGGTCCATATCCAAAATATGGCCTTCCTGTAAAAACATGGTTTATCATCTATATCTATTAACTCTGTGTCAGAATTTTGGTTTACTATCAAGTCATTTTCTAAATTAGTGCTATTTTGAAGTAAAAAATCTGATTCTGGGTAAAATAATTTGTTTATTAGAGTGTATAATTTCTGTTTGTTTTCTTTGAGGTAAATTGGGTTTATTTATTTCATATGTGACTGGAGAAAGTTGTTTTAAAATTGTAAATGGGCCTATATATATTTGTGTTAATTTACCAGTGTTTGGATAAATAAAGGTTTTTACTAATACCTGATCTCCTTCTTTAAAAATGGGTTCTGGGTGTTTAATATCATAAAGCTGTTTGCTGTGTCCATGGGTTTTTATGGTTCTTTCAATAGCTAATATTTTGTCTTTTCTATTGGTGTATGTGTTTCTGTGCCATGTTCTATATACTGTGGTTGTATTCCATAGTAAAAGAACCTAGGTGTAAAGCCTGATATGGTATGTATTGTATCATTATAACTTTCAGTAATGTTAGGAATATATTTTGTCCAAGGAATCTTTAAATTATGATTATATTCACATCTTAACCTATTTATGATAGTTAAATTTGATCTTTCCACTTTTGCATTTGTTTCTGGGTGATGGGCACTAGTGAGTAGATGCTTAACATTATTTTTCCCTAAAAAATGTTTAAATATACTGCTAAGAAAAGCTGCATTTCTGTCAGTTATTAATATTTCAGGTTTATTAATTTGGAATAATATTTTTAAACAAGTTATATAAGAATCAGTTGATACAGATTTTGTTGGAAAGGTCCAAAGGAATCTACTGTGATGATCTACTATCATATGGATGCTGTGTCTGGTTGTCCCATAATTATGTAAACCTCCCATTGTGTCTGAAGAAAAAATATGATTGGGGTGTGTAGCTATTGGCATCTGTTGTAGTGGTCCATAAACAATTCTGTTATCCCTAGATTTATTAAACTGGCAGGTTTCACAATGCTTTGTGTAATTAGCAATATATCTAGTCATATGTGGCCAATAATAGTGTGGAGAAATTATTTTAGTCATTTGAGTTGTTCCAATATGTCCATGCTTTGTATGTGTATGTGAGGATGGACAGTTGGTGATAATTAATTAATTAAAAGTGTCAATTGGAAATTGTATAAAGGAAAATATAATATATACAGTCGAGTTTGTAAATCAAATCGAAAATATATAATTCTATACAGCCCCCCATAACCTGCAATAATTAATATTTGTAAGAAGAATGATATTTGTGTTTGATTAATATTTTTAATCATAAAGTTATTCAACACATATTGTTATATAATTACTAAATTCCATTTTTGAATATTAAAATATTGGTATTTACACTATAAAAGTATTTTCAAACTTTTATACGATGATATGGTACTTTGATAGGTCGTTGTAAATCTTGAAGATTGTGTTTTGAAATCTAAAAATATTCGATAAGGTATTGCTATTACTATAGCATAAATGTCCTTCCATAACTTTTAAGTGAGCTTCATTTAAGCCTGTAAAAGAACTTTAATTATAAACAAGCAAAAAAGTACCTATTGAAATCAGAAATGTTAATTTGAAAATAAAAAAAAAGTCCTTTTAAATAATAAAACAGTACTAAAAAATAATTTTATTTGAAATAAAAGTTTGAAAATATTAATGCGAAAATTTCAGATAAATTATAATATCGCTTAAAAATAGAAGTTTAACTATTACAAAAATGTATAATACTTGTTATTAAAATTAAGAATATTCTCATTTAAGTTCAAAATTTGTTGTAAAAGGATAAAACCAATATAAATAATGTTTACAAAATTCTCTGGTGTATATTTTCAAAATATAAATAAAATTTCCAAAAATGTTATTAATAAAGTTTATGAAAATAAATATAATTTATAAGTTATTTTAATTATATTATAGAATCGAATTATATAGCATATTACATTTAACACATTTTGAAATTCAGATGGTTTAAGCATTTAACGTTGAATATTTTTAACAAATCTATCATAAAAAATATTACAATATGCTATGTGAAAGACATAAAATAACAACTAAATCAATATATATATATTTCATATAAATATATATGAAAAACAATAGACAAAATAAAAAATAAGTGGGTCAGGTGTTGATATAAAAAATAAAGAAGGCATTTCCCGACCACGAGCACATGTGCCTTTATATTACATACATATATTGTATATTAAATACATTTTGATATAAAAGGCATATACAAATCTTTGCCATAAGTATATTTTGTATGAAATAATAAGAGTAATATGAAATTATGAAACCATAATATACAAGTTAATTTCTGCTTGAAATTTCCAAAAATGGTGTAGGGCTTTTTCCTTAACACAACTAGCAAAGTATTTTACTAGTGTCAAATAAATGTAATGCATTGTTCAAATTTATAAGAAAAGAGAAAGCTTCCTCCTTTCAGTATATATATTATAAAAATATTTTTTGCTGTTTTTGGAATTAGCGACATATAATTATTTTCTTGTCTTGGGGAAACATGAGTATGTTTGTGATATTGTTTGCAGTCATGTGAACAGAATATAAAAATAGGTTTCAATCACAATTTGTTTTAATTGTTCTAATGAAGTATTGAATGCATAATATGAGAAGAGTACGATTTTACTTGAGGTGTGACGAATAAGGTAAACAGAAGACCTATTTACATATCTACAAAAGATTTGAGCCGGCCAACGGGAAAAAAACAACAATAGATTTATAAAGAGAAAGTCGTAACATCTGGTAGTAGACTTAACAGAGTAATTTGATCTGGGAATTACAATTTTAAAAATGAATACAATTTTTATTTAACATATATAATATGCATTTGTTTAAAATATCAGAGTTATAATGAATAATATAAATATAAATAAATAAAAAATCTGAAATGTGTAGTTAATCATTACCAGTTTACTAGTTAAAATACATGCAGACGAGCAATGTTACTCTACACTCTTCGATGAATTAAACTGTTGTAAATTTACACAAAGTAACAATCGCTATAGATGAGCTCGTGTTGAAAAGGAACTTGTATGTATATAATAATTATTGTTTTTTGTTGTTTTCACTATAAACATTTAGCAAGATTTGTTTTGTATAATTGCTATTTGAAAAATAAATATTAATATCAGGTAAAAAGTTTATTTTTAATTTAAATTTGCAAGCTTTCGAGCAAATATACTGCTCTTCAACGCGCTGATTTTCTATGTACAAACTCTAAATAATTTTATACAGAATAATTGAACACTTTTGCTTTTAGCATGTGCTCTCGCGGGCGTGCATCAGACTGTTACAAGCTAAAGTAATATATATTATACTGGGATTAAATATATATATATTCCAATAATTATTAATATATAGATGGTAACAGTCTGATGCACGCCCGCGAGAGCACATGCTAATAACAAAGGTTTTCAATTATTCTGTATATATATTATTTAGAGATTGTACATAGAATATTAGCCCGTTGAAGAGCAGTATATTTGCTCGAAAGCTTTCAAATTTATATTACCTGATATTAATTTTTACTTTTTTTCAAATAATTTCTGGGTAACTATTGCTCACATAATTGCTATTAATAATAAATAATATGCAAAGTTAAATTTTGTTACGTCCTTCTTACTTACTTTAATTACATAACATAAACTACATCAGTACCTTACATATACGATAAAAATATAATAAATGCAACTCTGCTACTATACTTTTTAAAATGTATTTTTCAAGAAATACATTTTTAATGTTTCTGCCCCGGGATGTAAACCAGGTCACTGACGTGGTAGGTAGGAAGTTGAGGCAACACGCTAGGAAAGGGTGTTAATTTTACTAGCCATTATGTTGTGAAGACTTTAATTCCATTCTAAAATTAATATAATGAAGTATTAATATAATAATTTAATGAATTAATGAAACAAAAAGATAATGTATACAAGAATCTAGATCAGGCTCTGTTTTTAGCTACAAAAATGATAGTTGTAGCTCTAGTAAGGATGGTCAATATAGTTTTTAAAATAGGTTTGAATCTGAAGAAACTGTAGCAGGCGCTAGAAAAATAAACTGTAAACTTGTAAATAGGTAAATACATTATTCTATAATTAATTAAAATACTTTGTTAGTTTTGTAATAATATTTAAAGAATTTTATCCTTTACATATTATTGCTGACTTTATCATTTACTTTATTTATTTATCATTTATATTTGTTTTTTGTTTTCATTCTGCATTGTTTACCTTTTAAAAGAATACCTGAAAATAATTTCGAATTGATTATTTGAATATAAAAATATAGATAATTATTAAAAGTGAGAACTTTTAAATAAATATGTTTATTTGAATTTTAAGTATTTATAAATATTTCTAATTATATATGTAAATTTTAGAAATGTTAATTATAATCAATATGTAAACCGTGGAATAAACAGTTGCTAGATTGCTTTGTTTTTGATTCATTAAAAATCTATAAATATTTGAAATAAAACATTGTTTGTGTCTAAATAACTACTGAATAATAATTTTAACAACTTGTTTAAACTTTAATTCTGATTAAAGTCACTTTTAACTAAAAAAGACGTAACAAAACTGTTGATTTTATGTAAACAAACCTTCTTAGAAAGATATGCGAGGCTATAGGTAAAACTAAATATGAATCTCTCATAGGAATTTTAAGTATTCGGTGGACAAATATATCGAATTATCATACACAGATAAGAATAAACTGCAAGTCATTGCGCAATATCGAATTATATTTGAAGCATATCAAACTATATTCATACAGATGTTTTAGAAACCTGAAACAATTGTAAACAAAGCTTTCTATAAACAATATTGCTGAAACTATAAATGAATAAAGCAAAGCATCAAGGGCTGCGTATCTTTATTAGAACAAATATATACGAGCTTTCGGGCACATACGCCCTTCTACAGGAATTATGGGCGTATGTGCCCGAAAGCTCGTATATATTTGTTCTAATAAAGATACGCAGCCCTTGATGCTTTGTTTTATTCATTTATAAATCGTACAGGGCTTTTTCAATTGATTGCTGAAACTGAAATTTATAAATATTGATATATTATTCATCTATTTGTTGTTATAGATCAGAAATTTCAACCATAACCATTTTTTCAACAATAAACAGTGGAGATGGTGGTGTCTTGTCCATAACAATAAACAGTGAAAAGAGAATTGAATCAGTTTGTCTTGAATTAGTTTTTCGCATAATATAAATATAAATATTGTTTTCAGAAATATAAATGATTTCAAAATTATAAAAATTTATTGTTATTTTTTATTTTTAATTCTGTTGAGAAATACTCTTCAATTACATAGTAAAAAGGAATATATTGGATTGAATAAAAGATTTATTTGCCAATTATTCAATCCAATATATACCTTTTTACTATTTAATGATTTAAGTATGGATTGCTATATTTTCAGAATACTCTTCAATGTTATATTTGAACCTTTTAAAACACGGTTGATACTAATGATTAACGCATCTCGTTTTTTCCTTTTACAATATTTGACATATTTTTGAAAATTATGAATTTTCTTTGTACTTAGTAGATAAACCTTTCAAAATCATGATAGAGAGATGAATTAAATACTAATTTTCAAATTAATACAACAACTTAGAGCAATATTTAAACTATTTTTCAATTTGTAATTTACTTGATGAAGCAATTTTTTGTATTGTAAGAGAAATATTTCCAATATATTTGTTCCTTTCTCTGGTATTGATCTTGTTTTTACCACCAAGGAAACTAAAATTCGATATCTCAAATCAGAAAATAATTTCAAGAAATCTTTAGCTTCCTATTTTATATCTGGTATTAGCTTTAGCGTGTTTTACTTCAGTATTTTTCTGCCATACTGATATCTTTATAAATATTCTAAATCACTATTTAACTAAACAATTTTGTTTATATAAGTACTTTTGATTTAAATATTATTTTCTTAATATAAATCTATAATAATAAAATTCTGTTTATCAATTAAACTCTTAATAATATAAAAAATTGTTTTGAAAATAGAGCAATCCATAAATAAATCTTTAATTAAAAAGGCATATATTGGATCAAAATATCATTTATTTTACCAATATTTCAGTTGGCTGAACTTCAAACTTTATCAAGGAATTATAACATATTTAATTGGCGTTCAGCCAACTGAATATTGGTAAAATAAATGATATTTTGATTTAATATATGCCTTTTTAAATAAATAAAAAATTTTATGTATAACCTCTTAGATATAAAAGACATATATTGAATTAAATAATATATAAATATATGCAAAAACGATATAAAAAATAAAAAATGAAAGGGTCAGGTGTTGATATTATAAATAATTAAGGCATATCCTGACAGGAGTACATGTGCTTTTCAGTAGGCAGAGCGCCAGCTAGTAAAATATAAATCAACTAAACATTTATTTAACCTGTTCCCTGATATTTGGCCAACCCAATTTCTTGATAAATCGAGAAAAGCCGTCCACGAACGCGTTTCGCGCTGTTGGCGCTCGTCAGCGTGTAGTAGACTCCTAGTTAGGATATTCCCTCATTATTTTCAATATATATTTATATATATATTATATAATCTATGAATTCAAATATTTCTATATTTTAAAAATATATATTTTATTTTATTCATTGATTTTTCTACCTTTTGGTTATCATCGTTTTTCAAAGACTTTCAGTTTTGTCGTAAATATGCGTAGTTAACATATCTATCTTTTTGAATCACTAATATAGGGTTAACTTTATAAATAATATATAATGTGAAAATAACTAATGTGTTAACCCAAGTATTTGAAAATTATCACGACTGCACCTTCAACTCTTTATCTTATCGATCCTTTGTTTTATCAACCCTTTATCTAACAACAAAAAAAATATTCATAACATATAAATTCGCGTCATTGTTCGAGATTAATGAAATCGATTAATTTTAAATAAAAAGGGTTACAGCCTGAGGATCGGTAGAAGCTATTTTTGAGCCAAAGACAATATATGAAAACAGAATAATTATATTCGTATACAGTAAAAGACATGTCTATATTTGAAATTTTCATTTCTTCTAATAAATTCACTACTTTATTCTTAACAGGCAAAGGTACCTTCTTAAGTTTCCTATTCAAACTGAATGTTATCAATGATCCAACATGTGAATGCCGCTTAGATGTTGAATCACCAGAGCATCTTCTTTTAACTTGCTCTCTGACTAATCAAATTGTATGCAAATACTTTGAAACATTACCAAATTGTCTTTGTGTATATACTCAATCTTATGAGAACTTTGTTAAGTTCAGAACTATTTGTACAATAATTTACAAAACACTACTTATCCATCGTGTAAATAATTAATCATATATATGTAAATAATACTAGCACAGAACAATAGTCCTTTGGACTTCGTGCTTTTTTGTAAAAATAAATACAAAAATTAAATAAAATATATTTGAAATTGTATTATAAAAATCTAGTGTAATAGCATATTTGGAATCTCACAACAGTACATTCTGAATTAATTAATCTGCAAAGAGATAGATGCTTCTTTTGATACAGATGATTTCTAATCTAGATAAATATTCCAAAATAAAAATAATGTAAATTAAATTTAATTGCCATCTATCGTTAAATTTTACACAAATAAATTTACTGGCAATGCGCTTCTTTTAAATATCATCAAATATTATCTCTACAGACCTTACTGCATTGATATGAGTTATTGAATGAGATAACTCATATCATTGCAGTTACATGGTCTGTAGAGATAATATTTGATGATATTTAAAGGAAGCACATTGCCAGTAAATTTATTTGTGTAAAAAAATAAAAAATAATGTGAAAACATATTTATTCTTTGTCATAAGAAAGAAAGAACGATGACCTAATTTAGAGGAATAAATAAATCCTATATATTGAAACCAACAGACAAATCTCTTTAGAACTAAAACCCTGACAGAAAAGAATGTTTATATAACATAGTAAATTGCTAAGGAGGGACATAAGAGGTTTATAATTATAAAATGTTTGGGAGATTTTATATCAAACGACAGTTGATTAAGCGTTATCGTATGGCTCTCTAAACGGCTCCAGTTAACACATAAAACACAATTCCCTCTTACCTCAAAAGTTAATTGCATTCTTAAAAAGTAATTAAAGCCATTTCCCCACATATTTAATTTCAGACGAACCTTTGAAATCTAATGCTTCAATTTATTCATACAAAAAAAAAAAAACAATTTTGAAATCCTATTCAACACGAAAAGACAAAGGATTTATATATAAAAAAGGCAATTAATAAAATAATCACAGAAATTTCTTTTTATATTATTTAGTTTTATTCACAGAAATAATCATTTTTAATAATTTGTGGTTGAATTCCAGAAGTAGAAGAGAGTTTGAAATTCATTAATTTGACTGAACCACGCAATTCTCTCATCTCTAGACGCCATTTTGTTTCTTCTAAACTTATCTTCTGCCTCAAATTATGTCCATTCTTTAAGGGAAATATTCGTGACTGAAACTTTTTCCTTTTAGTAAATTCGATCTTCCAAACTGGATAATTTCCCTAACTATTGAAATTTTCATCTCTTCTGTGCCTAGGGAATATATCCATTTATCTTAATTTGACGATATTCATTTGATAACTCACACACACATATATATATTATATAATCTAAAAACTCAATTATTTCTATATTTTAAAATTATCTATTTAATTTTATTCATTGATTATTCTACTTTTTTTGTCATCATCGTTTCTTGAATGACTTTCAGTTTCGTTGTAAATATGCGTAGTTAACATATCTATCTTTTTGGAATCACTAATATAGGATTAACTTTATAAATTCTATATAATGTGAAAATAACTAAGGTGTAATATTTCCTCAAGTAATTGATAATTAAAGCTACTTGATGGTAAATAATTATCTTTTTTTATCACGACTGCACCTTCAACCCTTTATCTTATAGATCCTTTGTTTTATCAACCCTTTATCTAACATCAAACACATTATTCATAACATATAAATATTTTATGAAAATAGAGCAATCCATAATATATATTTTAAAATAAAGGATTATTGGGTATTTAATCAGAGTTTTTATTTATCCAATTTATATATATTGTTGCATCACATGGCTAATGAACCTATATTTATTTTAAATTGTAATATTAGTTTTCATATATTTTAAATTCAAATTTATATTTTATATTTATTTATTTTATTAAACAGAATATATATTTTAAACATATTTATGTATTATAAAATCACTATTTGTATTTTGGTACCCTGTGTGACTTCACTGCTCTCTTTGATGTGAGAAATAAATAAATTATTCTGGAGGCTACTTAAAGTTATCTCATTATTCCCTTATATAAATTTGTAGGAAGGTTGAAACACGTTCTGGTAAGATACAAGACCCGGCACAGGAGAGAATCAAGGTTGAAGAGTTTGCCAAGCCGCAATATGGTGCAACAATATAGAAGTTTAGATATTTATTATTAGTATATTTAGGTATACATTTTCTTAGAGTTGTTTTGTTTGTCATTGTTGATAGTTTTATATATTTTTTTATTTAGTTTTTTATTTATTACCAGTTGCAAATAAGACACGCTATATCCGATCTGGATAATTACGCGTGAAACTATTCACAAACCATTTATTTATATTACACCCATACCTCGCTTTATGTCGGGGTTACGTTCCAAATAAACACGACGCAAAGTGAAAATATGTGAAGGCGCAATCAGAAACAAAGGTGTTGTCATGTTTTAGGGAAAAAAAATAAATAAAGACTCGAATCCAAAACAACGCAACTTCGAAAATCTAACGACGCACAGTGAAAATCAGTAAAAATTAAGCAGCGACGCAACTTCGAAAAAAAAAACGCAAAACGAAACGACGCAAAGTGAGGTATTGGTGCATTTAAAAATCTCTCAATTATTTATATTTATTTATATATATTACATTGTTTTTGATTATTTTTATTTTTGTTTAGGTTGTATATGATATAGACGGTTTATCACCCAACAAGCTTGTAAGACGTCCATGGCTCACCGCGACCTGCTGTGTGCTTCATAACAAAAACTTCGTAAAAGATGGACGATTGGTCCATAGAAATATTGGATTAATAAAACGTATTAAATATAAAATAAGGTTCATTTTAACAATATATTTTTATATGTAAATCATGAATTTGTTGTTTCGAACGGACTTTTGAAACAGTAATTTATATTAATCATATATTATTATAAATGAACTAATAAAATTTATATTTTAAATAATATATTAAGAAAAAGGCATCTCCTTATCGTGCAACTGAAAGTTGCTGATGGCTTGCACCATCTATCGGAATAAATATCAACTATTCTCGTTGATTTCTAATTATTTCAGCATTGGCCAAAATATGTATTTTCTTAATTTACCTTATCCCAGTACAATATCACATTTGTACTATTTTTTCAAATGATATATTATATTAGATTTTATATATAAAAATATAATATTCAAATTATCATATTAAAAATATGGTTCATAAAGCATTTTAATTGCTCATTTTTGCTTCAAATGTATGAGAAAATGATCATTATCATTCGGTTCAAAATCACTTTATTAGGTATCGTTCAACAACCTAGTTTATGATAATTGAAACATTCACATATTAAACAAAATGTTAACGCAGGATTCAATCCCGGTTCATGACTGTCGGGAATCGAGGGTGTTACCCACTCGTCCACCGACTTGATCATTAACAGTATTAATTGTATATAATGAGAAGCCAAAATAATTTAAAGGAAGAAAGATTCCAATAAATATATATTATAAAGAAAAATCATGCTCACTCTTATTTCATATAAATTATAAAATATGAAGATATAGTAAACATTTGAGATGTCGTCTCACAAGACCTTCAGGATAAAGATGAAGCTGGTCAAGAAGGACCGGCAGAACATTCCCCAGTGGATCCGTATGAAGACCGACCTCAAGAACAAGTTCAACGCCAAGAGGCGTCACTGGAGGCGCACCAAGCTCAAGTTTTAAATTGTTCTGTCCACCTGTTGTTCAGAGGATAGCAATAAAGACTTACCAACCTTCTATAGTAAACAAATAAATAAACAAATAAATAGAGAGAAGGAGAAAAATATTTTTTCTTTTCATTTATGAAATGTGTACCTTCCTTTAATATATTTATTTAAATATTATAAAAACTATTTCTCTTACTTGATTATTTCTTTAATCAAGTGATGAAATAAAAGATTTCTTTAAAGATCTCACTCAAAGGTTTCGCTATTGTATTCTTCAAATTGCTTCAACTGGTGTTTTAGCGGATAAAAGGAATTTGAGAATACATTCCCAGATCTATTGAATGTTAAATTGAATAGACTATATAAATATTATCTTTGTTATTCCCTTAAGGTTCTTAAATAATATCTCGCAATAATAAGAAAGGAATGCAGACACAATTACATAACATGATACAAATAAAGAAGCTAATAAAATAAAAGAAAGAGAGATTTGAATTTATCTTTAAAGAGAATAAACAGAGAAGATTAACATGAATAATAGAAGCTAGGAATAGACAAGGCAATTCTCTGGTTTCATTGTAAATATTTCATCATTCTAAATTATTTCAATCTGAATTGAACTGAATCAATTACCAACTCTATCTAGGAAGTGGAAATTTCTGATTTCTCTTTCACATATCCTTGGTTAAATCCGATATTATTGATTTATCTCAATTATTTTATTATTTATTATTATAATAAATAAGATTTAATAGTTAAAATGAATGGTTGATCATAAACTTGCATCTTGAACGAAGCGGTCAAGAGCATAACATATAACTGATGAATATAAAGTTGGCAATTGGCATATTATCTGTAATACAATTAAATCGAAATTATTTTTATATTTTTTTATTAAAATAGCGTTCTGGCATCTCCAATGCTCATTTGATTTAGCTGTAAGTAAGTTATGTTGATTTATCCTTATAAATAATACACTGAGTTTTTAGTTGTAAAGTTTTAAGCAATTCTCCAAATATACTGAACTATACATAGCAATCTTTTTTTAGAAATAAAGCAATCCATAAATAAATATCTAATTATAAATACATATATTGGATCAATATATCATTTATTTAACCAATATTTCACTTGGCTGAACGCCAACCTTTTTCAAGGTATTATAATATAGTTTTGTCCATGAGTGTATATTGGTTATCTCGTGTGTCTTCAATAAAGGTGACTGTAATATCTTTCAGAGTTATTGTCTAAATCCCGATATACATGCTAAAAGGTACAACTTCCTTTAGTTTTGTCCGTTAGTGTATATTGGTTATCTCGTGTGTCTTCAATAAAGGTCATTGTAATATCTTTCAGAGTTATTGTCTGAATCCCGATATACATGCTAAAAGGTACAAAGTCCTTAAGTTTTTTCCGTTAGTGTATATTGGTTAACTCGTGTGTCTTCAATAAAGGTCACTTTAATATCTTTCAGAGTTATTGTCTGAATCCCGATATACATGCTAAAAGGTACAACGTCCTTAAGTTTTGTCCATGAGTGTATATTGGTTATCTCGTGTGTCTTCAATAAAAGTCACTGTAATATCTTTCAGAGTTATTGTCTGAATCCCAATATACATGCTAAAAGGTACAACTTCCTTAAGTTTTGTCCATGATTGTTTATTATTTTAATAATTATTTACGTGTAATGTGTGTTGAAAGAAAGGCATAATATAATTATCGAAGTTTGCCATCTATCTGCTATATGTTTATATGGCACAAATAGATTTTTCAATTTATTGGAATATTTACCATAATGAAGAAAGAAGTGGTGGTACAATATTCCAAGCAGGTCATGACAATCATAGTGGGCAGTAAGTAATTGATTTTATTGTATATGATTTAAATGTTTACAATGTAGAAGGCAGTTCACACATCTTTTGCACACGCAGTGTAACAGAACTTTGTTTAGTTAGTTGCACACATTGATGGGGTTGGACCTATGCAAGAAATGGAGATTATTGAAACAATTTCATTTTGAGAAAAAAATTCCCAATTCGATATTTGATACCTAGTCGTGGCTTTTCAAAATCAATTGTTTAAACAGATAACAGGCATTCGCACCTTCCATCCCTTATGATTATCATGGCCTGGTACTACATGTGTAGACATATGGTGTATTAACAGTACAAACAGTCACAACCTTTTACCCACTATGGTTATAACGGCTTGGTACTACATGTGTAGACATATGGTGTATTTTCAGAATTAGTAGTCACAATTATCTACCAACCATGTTTATCATGGCCTGGTACTAGATGTGTGAACATGTGGTGTATTCATAGAACAAGCTGTCACAACCCTCTACCCATCATGTTTACAATTACCTGGTACTACATGTGTAGACATTCGGTGTTAACAGAACAAGGAGTCAATACTCTCTAACCAACATGTTACCATGACCTGTTACTATATGTGTAGACAAGTGGCGTACTTACAGTACAAGCATTCAACCTCTTTGTCCACCCTAATTATTATAACCTGGTACTACATAGAGTGTACTTACAGTAATATCAGTCACAACTCTCTTCCCATCATGTTTATAATACCCTTGTACTACATATGTAGACATGTAATGTACTTACAGAATAAACTGTCACAATCTTCTACCAACCATGTATACAATGATCAGTTATTAGATGTGTTGACATTCGGTGTAAACAGAACAAGGAATCACTACTCTCTACCAATGTTTACCATAATCTGATACTACATGTATAGGCATGTAATGAACTTACATACCTAGCAGTCACGATCGTATACCAACCATGTTTACCATGATCAGGTATTAAATGTGTAGACATGTGGCGTACTTACAGTCAAGCATTTAACCTCTTTGTTCACCCCAATTATTATGATCTGGTACTACATATGGTGTACTTACAGTACAATCAGTCACAACTCTCTTCCCATCATGTTTACAATGACCTGGTACTACATGTGTAGACATTCGGTGTTTAAAAAACAAGGACTCACTACTCTCTACCCACCATGTTTACTATAACCTGGTACTACATGTGTACACATGTAATGTACTTACAGAACAAGCAGTCACAATCTTCTACCAACCATGTTTACCATGATCAGGTATCAAATGTTAAATATGTGGTGTATTCATAGTAAAATCTCTCAATCTAAGTACAAAGAGAATTATATGCTCTAATTTACCATGCACCCGTTCAAAAAATAAAATACTCATGAAAATGGCATTTTACTGTATAATTGTTTAACGAATATATAACATTCGCTAGAAAATGAAATAAAAAATAAATTGATATTTAAGAAGATACATAATCTCCTTTTCTATGAAACAGATATTTTTAAAAATAATCAAATATCAAATTTCTTTTGCAAAAATCGATTTTTCGTATTTCAATTTCCAATTTTAACAAAATAAAGATATTGTAGACATATATTTCGTTTTTATTGCAAAATTTCGCATCAAATAACAAAATATTATTAATCTATTTAGTTTTAAAAAGAACCAAATATATTATTTATAAAAATATATAATCAAACACCTTTCTACTTTATATATTTATTAATTCATTATTAGTCAATAAAAACAAATAGAAACGAAATAGCGATAAATAAATTCGATTTATTTTATCATTTATTTTTCCATTTTAGTACGTTTTTAGAAAAAAAATATATATTTTTGAAACCTTCAAATATTTCTATTAAAAATAACACTTAACACACAATGACAATTTCTATTTTTTAAATTTGGCGTCAACACAAAAGAGTTTTAAAATGCTATAAAGCTATAAAAACAAGTGGAAAAAATCGAATTACTTTTTCAATTCCGCTCAAAAATATATCTATTAAATATTAAATAATAAAAAGTCATATAAATTCTGATCAACAATGACACAAATATATTTTTTATGGAAAATGAAATTGAAATAATATTTGTATCTCTATTATGTTATCAAACGACAGAAAATAACAATTTGAAAGAAATCTTAACAAAAGATATTTTCAAATGAAATAAAATTTTAAAAGAATTCTTATACAAAATGCTTGAAATCAAAGATTGGATATAAAGTTATTTATAAAGGTAAATTATATAAAATCATTTTATAGTATATATTATATATATTATAATATTGAATATTATGAATAGAAATATAGTATGATACAGCTTAATTTTATAAGCCACCTTATATTCCGCGTGATAAAGCATCAATAAGATATTTTATATTTAAGTACAGGTATACAAAATACACAAGTACTTCTAAATTTAAAATAAAATCATAACCTGGCCATTCACTTGGCCATTTATATTAAAACGCGCATTGTTCTAGTTAATTTTTGTTCAACTAGATGGCGTTTTGCCGTCTAAAATACTTATAGAGGTCAGGATATGCCTTCATAATTTTAATATCTGTTGTGATATGTAAATAACCTATGTTAAGTGTTATAATTGTTACCTATTATTAACTATGCAAAATTATTCCATTTGTCAATTGTTTTAAAAACTTATGTAAATTATTTCCTTTTTATCTCTATCTTGTATATAAGAAGATTGCTAGATTGAATAAACATTCAGTTCAACTTGTAAGTCGTAGCGAGTTTGTTCAGACAACTCATACACATTACAATATGGCGCAGACGACAAAAGTATCGAATTAAAACAGATTAATTCAACATTGAGTAGAATGGAAGGAATCAAGCCGCCGGCGGAATTTGTCCCGTACAGCAACGAGAAAAAATGGGAAACCTGGAGAGAGTCGTTTGAAATTTTTGCAATAGCGGTAAATTTAGAAAGCATGCCGCTGGTGCGTCAGCGAGCAATCTTGAAGCATATTGCTGGTGAGAAAACAGTGATGATATACAAAACATTTCACATAAGTGAAAATGATACCTACCCAAATGTAAAGGAAATGCTTGATATGCTTACGAACCATTTTAAGCCCTTCAAATACGATTCAAAGGAGAAATGCATTTTTTACCTGTGTACAAAAGGAAAGGCAGGGAATCATGGAATTTGTCACAGAATTAAAGCATCTGGCACAAGAATGTGAATTCGAGAATTTAACAGAATCTCTCATAAGGGATCGCCTTATAATTGGAATACTTGACCGAGAAGTGAAAAGAAAATTGTTAGAAGATCCACAGTTGACACTACCAAGGGCAATTTCGATAGCTGTGATCTCCGAGTCAACATGTTCACAAGTAGCATCGTTGAATGAGCAAAAAATGATTGAAAAAATTGAAAAACGTAATTGGGTGAAAGATACAATTCGAATGGAAAATGCAGAAGCAGGACCAAGCGGTATAAACCCGAGAAGAGAAAGAATAATAGAACCATGTAAGTGGTGTGGACAACGACACAAGTATGGAAAGTGTCCAGCATATGGGAAGAAATGTAATGCATGCGGAAAAACCAATCATTTCTCAGTAGTTTGCCGAACAAAACGTATAAGAAATCTCTTAGCGGAAAGTGAAGCTGAAGAATCCTGTGACGAGATAAATCTAAATGAAGTTGCTGTAAAGACTGTTCGGTCGGACAAGTGGTCCGCGGTAATAATAATTAATGGCAAGAAGACCACGGTACATTTGGACACTGGCGCACAGATAAATGTGCTTCCTCATAAAGTAATAAACCAATGGCCATTAAGACCAGAAATCAGACCCACGTCATTAAAGGCGTTCGCATATGGAAATACAGAATTGCCTATCGTCGGCAAATGCAATGTGCTATGCCAATATGGTGAAAAGAAAGGAATGTTTGAATTTATCGTAGCCGATGTAGAAGCGCAGACACTTATAACGGGCGATACTTGCGAGAAGCTTGAAATATTGAGGCGAATTAATCATATAAACACGGATGAAATGAAATTGTGTTCTGAAACTCAAAAAATCCTCGAACAATACCACGAAGTATTTCAAGGAGTAGGATTAATCAACTCGGAATGTAAGATTTACACAAAGCCTGAATATTCTCCTGTGCAAGTCCCTCCCAGGCGCATCCCAACAAGCCTCGGAGCCGAAGTTCAGTCTGAATTGGAAAATATGGTGAAGCAAGGAATCGTAACAAAAATATATCATGAAACAGAGTGGTCTCATCCTATGGTCGTTGTAAAAAAAAAATCTGGTCAAATCAGAATATGCCTGGATCCTCGGAAATTAAATGAGGACCTTGTGGGAAGACATTTCCAGACTCCGGCTCCAGCTGAACTATTGCACGAGATACCCAAAGCTAAGTATTATACCGTGTTAGACGTGAAATCAGCCTATTGGCATATTCCGGTTGCAAAGGAATACAGAGATCTATTGGTGATGACCACGCCATTTGGCAAATTCAGATATAACCGATTGCCATTTGGTTTGAAAATATCGGCACAAATTTTTGTTGAGAAAATGACGAATATCTTTAGGGATAGCTTTCAAAATATTACATATGTAGACGATTTGCTGATATATGCGGATACCATTCAAGAGCACAATAAAAAATTAAAGGGAATTCTAGAAAAAGCAAAAGAAAAAAAATACCAAATTTGATTTAACAAAGGCTCAAATATGTCTAACGAAAGTTCGTTTCTTGGGCCATGTGATATCACAAAATGGAATTGATCCAGATCCAAATAAGATTGATAAATTAATTACCTTTAAAAGGCCAGAGGATAAAAAGTCGCTGCAAAGAATCATGGGTCTTTATAATTACTTAGGAAAATTCATTCCAAATTTAGCTGCGTCCACATCCAATATAAGAGGAATATTAAGAAAGAATGTTGTCTGGCATTGGGGGCCTAAACAGGATGGGGAATTCGATCATATTAAGGAATGCGTGAGGAATGCTCCTTCGTTGGCACATTTTGACAAAAGCAAGATGCTGATTTTGCAGTGTGGTGCCAGCAAAGATGCAATGGGAGCTGCTCTGCTACAGGAAGATCGACCTCTAGCATTCGCATCCGCGTCATTTAGCGACTCGCAGAAACAGTACTCTCAGATTGAGAAGGAGCTACTGAGTGTTTATTATGGATGCAAAAAGTTCGAATATCTATTGTCAGGACACACTTTCGTTGTCCAGACGGATCACCAGCCTTTATTGCCTCTAGTCAAAAAACCGCTGAGTGATATATCTCCGCGTCTACAAAGATTAGTAATGAAGCTTATAGCATTTGACTTCAAATTGCAGTACAAACCAGGAAAATACTTGTTTGTGGCTGATACCCTATCCAGGGATACTCACCCCATGGACGAACTACCAACGCCTTTTCTTGAAGACAAAAGAATGGTCAAGATGGTACGTGTTAATATCTCGGACGAAAAACTGGTAGCGATGCAGAAAGATACCCGAGAGGATCCTGCTTTGGTTAAAGTAATCGATTATGTGATTGAGGGATGGCCTATATGCAAAAAAGACGTCGATGAAGATGCCAAAGTATTTTTCGATTTCAGACACCGTTTGTATTTATGGAATGATCTATTATGTATAGGATCGGCCATAGTGATTCCGAAGACACAAAGGAATAATATGCTTAATTTGTTGCACCAATCGCACCAAGGGATATCTGCAATTCAGGGTTTGGCGCGAGAATCCTTATTTTGGCCGAGAATGTCCATCGACATTGCTGAAAAAGTTAAAAATTGTGAAATTTGTCAAAAACATCAGAAATCAAAAATACGGCAGCCGTTAAAACCTTTCCCAGTTCCAGATTATCCATGGCAGACAGTATCATTGGACATATTTTATATTCAGAAAAAGCCCCATTTGTTAGTGGTCGACAGATATAGTGGCTACCCGGAGGTATTTACATTGGACCCACCTACGGCGATTAATGTAAAAAATAAATTGAGAGAAACATTTGCACGATTCGGGATTCCGGAAACCATGATGTCCGACAATGGACCACCGTTTCGCTCAGAGATTATGACTGACTTCTGTATAAGATGGGGTATAAAACAGCTATTTTCAAGTCCACACCTTCATAGATCTAATCGTCTGGCCGAGAGAAACATTCAAACAATAAAAAATCAACTAATCAAATGTAGAGATGAAGGGTCCGACCCATATCTGGCTATTCTGGCATATAGGAATACACCAAAAAATGACCTACCGTCACCCGCACAGCTATGTTTATCGAGGAGCCTTCGATGTCAGATCCCCAGAATTACACCGCTATATAGACCGTATCAAACTAATTGGAGAAGTGTAGAGAATGCCAAAAGAAAAAGACAGAGCTCAATGAAAGAGCAGTATGACAGAAATATTAAAAGCTATCCCAAGGTCAATGTAGGAGAGGATGCATGGTGTCAAATACATCCAAGGGAGACATGGACACCGGTGAAGATTTCAGCGCAGGCTGATTCTCCTCAGAGCTTTGAAGTTGTGACACCATCGGGAAATAGGTTGATAAGAAATCAACAATTTATTAGGCCAAGGGATGGAGGCTACGAAAAAAGCCAGTTGTTTTCAGAACCAATTACCGCCTCCCCAGAAGCTCAACATCCGCAGTGCGACAGTCCAACGATGGGCGAGTCATCCACAGCCCCGATACAGCGGTCAAGTGAAGAGACCAATATTGACCAGAGGGAAGGCGCGACTACATCCGCTGGGATTGCACCAGAACCATCCGGAAGGCCCCGGTTTTCAAGGTTTGGAAGAGAGTTAAGAAAACCACAAAGATTTGGTTTTTAAGCAGAGGGGAGGCATGTCAACCGCCTTTTGATTTGCCTGATCTGATTGTTGATGGTTGTCTAGATTCGTGACATTCTTTAATTGTTGTAGCAGAGGGGAAACATGTTGTGATATGTAAATAACCTATGTTAAGTGTTATAATTGTTACCTATTATTAACTATGCAAAATTATTCCATTTGTCAATTGTTTTAAAAACTTATGTAAATTATTTCCTTTTTATCTCTATCTTGTATATAAGAAGATTGCTAGATTGAATAAACATTCAGTTCAACTTGTAAGTCGTAGCGAGTTTGTTCAGACAACTCATACACATTACAATACACCTGCCATTTTTATATTTTTGTTACTTTTTCAAATATATAGGTTATGAATATTTTGTTGTTGTTGTTAGATAAAGGGTTGATAAGACAAGGATCGATAAGATAAAGGGTTGAGGTGCAGTCGTGATAAAAAAAAAGATAAAAAAAGATAATTATTTACCGTCGAGTAGGTTTTATTTTCAATTACTTGAGGAAATATTACACATTAGTTATTTTCACATTATATAGGATTTATAAAGTTAATCCTATATTAGTGATTTAAAAGGATAGATATGTTAACTACGCATATTTACAACAAAACTATACAACAAAAACTGAAAGTCTTTCTAATGATGATAACAAAAGTAAAATTATCAATGAATAAAATAAAATATATATTTTTTAAATATAGAAATATTTGAGATTTTAGATTATATAATATTTATATATATACATTGTATACAGAGAGATTATTGTACATTTAGTCATTTATTGCTAAAGCAGGTGTTGTGGTGTATTCTTTGATAGGTATATATATTCCTTCTACCCGAGTAAAGTACCCAAATATAATTGTTTAAGGTACAAATTTAAGGAGAAATATTTTATCCACGAATCTATGAATATTTAGAAATTTCAACACATACCATCCATACATGAAACTTCAATAATAAAATGTTATATTTAAAAGTGAAAAAAAGAATATATTTATCAATATATCGGTTGGCTAAACACCTTTGAATTTGTATTTACATAGTATGAGCTATTATATATATAAATAAGTTGTTGTACTTAGGAAAAGGTTGGCGTTCAACCAACCAAAATATTTTTAATTCGATGCAGTTTCTACTTTTCTTTGTGTAACTATGTGTGAATTTATATTAAGTCAAATAATATAAAAGGAAATACTTGACACATAAACACAATCTCAAATGAGCATTGGAGATGCCAGGGCGCTATTCTAATAAATAAAAATAAATGAATTTTGGTTTAATTGTATTACAGATATTAGGCCAATTGCCAACATTCATTTTACCTCTTTGTCTTTTTTTAATGTACCTATTCTGTTTTTAAAAGGTTATTTCGATATATATGTGTTACTAGCGGATGTACCCGGCTTCGGCCAGGTTTTTCTCGAGGGAATGTTTGTAGTCTAGTAATAATAAAATATACTACACCTAAAAACTATCAGAGGAAAGAGAAACCACGGAAGGTGAACAGAAAAATGCTTACAATGGATGTTATGTTTACGATATCAAGTTAAATAAAAACAAAGATAAAAATTTGCATATGTTGGTCACTATAAATTTGTATATTTGTTATGCGAAATTAGAAACATGATAAAACAATTGGGTATTTAAAAACAAATGTATAAATAAAAGTTGAAGTATAATAAACAATGTTAAAGATTAGTTTTAATTAAATAATCAAGATTGTGTGTGAATATGTGAGAAAGATGTAATATCGTTGTTGTTTTCTTGGCCGACTGTTTTACATATGGTGTTATCTTAAAATTGCTTGTTTTGAATAATTTTTAGATTGAGATTATTAGCTATTATGTAAAAAAATTAACTCTGTTGAAATTTAATTTTGTATTTATATATAAATAAAATTAACTCTGTTGATTTTTTTTTATTTAATCGATAACAGCGAAGTTACGCATGTTAATGTTAGGAAATATATTTTGATGTTAAGCAAAACCTGCTCCATCTCGTTTTACATAAATGTTGAAAATTTGGTTGAAATTGATGCATTGTAACGAAAGTTTTTAGTGATGTCCACTTATCCTAGTCTCCCTCACCAATTAATATTAGAAAACACTAAATCCTTGTTAATAGAAAATAGATTAGACCAAACAGTCATAAACAAAATAATAGAATTAATAGACATATCATTAAAATCGAACATCTTTAACTTCAACTCACAATCATATAAACAAATAAAAGGATCGCCCATGGGCAGCCCACTATCTTCCCCGTTAGCCGAAATAGTTATGAACACAATAGACAAATGGATAACTACACAATTCCCCACAGACATAATAATATATAAAAGATACATAGACGACATATTCTGTATATGCACAGCTAACAAAGTTAACCACATATTAACCTCATTAAATAACTACCACCCTAAAATCAAATTTACAATAGAATTTGAAAAAAACAATAAACTACCATTCTTAGACATTAATATCATAAGGTCACAAAACAGATTACATACCTCCGTATACTACAAGCCAAGTTTCGAACCAAATTATATACATTTCACCTCATATTGCCCACTAAGCCATAAGATAAACACAATTAAAACACTAACCAAAAGAATACACACCCATTGCTCACAACAGAATTCAAAAACGATTGAAACACAGAACATCATAAATAACCTCCAGCAAGCAGGATACCCAATTACCTTTATATTAAAACATTTTCACAAAAATATAACAATCAATAACCCAATAAACAAAACCACAGATATTTACAGAGCAATATGTTACATTCCATACTCACAAACAGCTACAACAATAGCCAACTACTTAAAAAACTTCGGCATCCAAACACATTACAGTAATTCCCCTAACATAGGCTCCATCATTAAAAATCCACTATCTAAAAATAATTCTAATATCATAAAACCCACTAACAAAAAAGAAGCAATATATTCCATAGAATGCAACAACTGCCAAGCCAAATACGTGGGGGAGACAGGAAGGAGAGTCAGCAATAGAATATATGAACATAAACGCAACATAATAAATCAAGACAATAGATCCCTAATTTTCCAACACTGCAAAGAAACAGGCCACACTTTCGCATTAGAAGAACCCATACTACATTACAATAACATAAACAGCAAATATCAAAGGCTTATAATCGAATCTTTATTATCCAGAAAACACAATAGCATCAATAGAAAAATAGATTTGCCCGAAACATATAACACAATATATCCTAGTACCAGCTAATTATATCAACAATAGTATAAGTAACTTATATGCAATAGCCAATAACCATTATAAAACTAACTTAAATATTAGAATTCCGAACCTATAAGATAATTCATAAAATATAACAAACAATAGTAAAATATGTAAATACTTTAACCAAATAAAAAACATATCTTAAGTAAAAAATAATATGCAAAAACATCCTAGTGTATATATATATATATATGTATATATGTACATAGAATCATAATAGTTTTAGCATCAAGCGGCGTTATATTTTCTCGTTATATAGTATATGTTTCTCCTGTAGAAGGGCGGACAAGCCCGAAAGCTTGAGAAGACCAGAATAAAAGATACTCATCTCCATAAACGTTTTACTTAGATATCACTTATGAAATATCCATTTTATTAATATAGATGATTATTTTTGTTTTGTTGTTGAAAAAGATTTAAAGGTGCAGTCGTGAAAAAGTAAAGATAATAATTTACCTTTCAAGTAGTTTTTATTTTGAATTACTTGAAATAAATTTAAACATAAAAATTGTTTATTACAGCAATATAGAATTTATAAAATGATTTCTATAATCGTGATTTTAAAAAATAGGTAGGTTCAACTATACATATTTACAACATTAATTAAAGTGGTATATTCTGAATCTATGGTCAAAAAATGTAGAACAGTCAATGAATGAAAAATAAAATATATGTTTTTAAAAAAATAAAATATTTGCATTTGAGATTATATAATATATACATAACCTTATATACTATTATCTTATTAAATATAGAGGCTTTTACTTTCCTTTTGATATAAAACAGAGATTGTGTAGAAGAGTCAGGTAATCGTTTCACAAAACACTGATGCGAAATTCGGTAGAGGAATTCGCAATGATAATTCTTTTGTGGGCTGTTGCAAGGGTTTAAATCAGATCACTAAATAGCAGAAAAGAGAGGGTAAAAGTCTCCAAACTAACTTCATTAAAATATATTAAGAGGAAAGAGGAAAACACCCAACTGGTCAACAGATCAGGCGGTGCTCTCTTCCTTTGTTGCCGGCTGGCGGGTATGTTTGTTTACTGTCACCCAATCCGTCTGGCCGAAGTCCCGAAGTGGATCTCCATTATTCCACAGTGATGATTATCTTTACTTCATATTGTAATCTAAAAAATGATATTTTTTCCTTTATTGATTCAAATGGATATAAAAAAGCATAAAATAGTAAAATTATTATAAAAAGCAAAGTGTTTTTATTTATATATCTAAATTCATATCTAGTTTCATTCTCATAATATAAATTAATGCGCATTATATTTCAATTTAATATGAAAAAAAAATTTTGTTATTAAAGTGCAATTATTACTTGTTAAAATTCTGGAAATTGGTATTAGAATATAAAATATTATCTTAAAAATTCAAAATCTAAAGTCAAACCTATGAGTTTGAAACATATATAAGTGAAAATATATTATGTGTAATATATATTTAAAACATTTCTATCATTTATAGATATCGGATCCACCGTCAATAATAACACATATGCAAATATAGGATAAGATTATTGCAAACGAATATTGAATAAAATGAAAAATCCGTATAAAAAGATAATATAAAAATAAAATCTCATAAATCGAATAATAACTCACATAAAAACAACATGTATATGTAGTAAACCCGATGTGGAATGTGCTGGGCAGTCGTGGTAGTGGGTGCGTGATGTGGGATTCCCGCACTGGGACAGCAAGAGACAGAGGCAGGTCTAGATGGTAACTTCAAGAGGAAGAGGTAGACCACGGATGAAGACTGTCGCGGATGCCCTAGCCGACCGTCTCACGGCGTCGCTCTGAAAACAACTACCTGAATCTCTTTGTCCCATTTCTGGGCTCTTTATATAACTCTGGACGCCCGCATATGTGGCGATTCCTGATTGGCTACTGTAATCACGTCATTTTATGGCGCCAGGTTGTTTTTCGTCTGGCCTTTGTCGTCTCTGGTCTACCTCTTTCTTCTTTGTTTTATTGTCACTTCCATTGTTCGATACATATTTTAATATATAGATATGGGGTTATATAATAAATATCAGAAGAAGGTTGTGAACCATATAACTCAAAATATACTACAGAATGTGCCCCCGGTGATGAAGGTTTGGTTGGGGGAATGACATGTAATGAATGATAACCTAACAAACCTATTATATAAAAAAAAGAAATAATTTGCATACAAATTAGTTAAAATTATTAAAAAGTTACAAGTTAAACAGAGAAAGATGTTGTAATGGTGGTGTATCAATGAAATATAAAACAAGGTTATAAAAATAAAAAGGTTCAAAATGAATGATACAAGATTAAGGGAAAGTATATAATACAAAATGATAAATATGGTAAAATGATTCGTACAAGTAAAAATATCTTATTGCATAAAACATGAGCGGAGAAAAAGTTAGCTTATTGGTTGAACATATAATGTGACGCTAAGGTTGAAAAAGGGAAAGCGGGTATCTGAGCATTTTTCTGCAAAGTTGTATCCCAAGCATTCTGCAATGCAATGCGAACTTGTTTAAGTGAGGCATTGTTTTCATTAACAGAAGGCCCAAGATACTCCGCCTGCATCATTAGCTCAGATAGTGAAAAGAAGTGGGAAGAGTGATGGGGTAAAAGGGAGAGGTAGAGGTAAGAGGGGTAAGAGGGATCCCTGTTGTCCATAATGATTGTGCCCGGTTGAATTATGAGAAAAAAAAAATGAAAAGTTGAAAAAAATGGTGAATTGATATGATGAGTCGGGCGATGAGAGAAAAAAAAAATAAAAACATCGCGCTGGATATCCTGAACTCATTATGGGGAATGGATATAACGAGGAAGGATTGTTCCAGTCGGATTAATCAATGAAAAAAAAAAAAAAATGTTCGGCAAACTGGAATCCCTTGGAAGGTAGTTGGAGGTTTGAAGGATGTGGGAAAGGAGAGGTGGATGTAAGAGATTTATTGCTGTCATTTTGATTGTGTCCGGCTTGTGTGATGAAAAGAAATGTTGAAAAATGAAAAAATGATGAGCCGGACGATGAGAGGAAAAAATATAAAAATCTAACAGGGTCTCCTGAGCTCACTGTGGGGAAATGTACAGCGAGGAAGGGTCTTCTAGTTAGTTTAATCAATAAAAAAAAGAAAATGGCTGACGAACAATAAACTCTTGATGGATGTAAAAGGTTGGGAGGAAAGGTTCATGGGATAGAGTTAAGAGGTTGTAAGGGAAGCGTCAAAAAATAACATTTTGAAAATCTATTAAGAAAAATAAAAATGATAAATGTTTTACCTGTTTAAGAAATATTATAAATATTGTTAGTTGTAGGTTTTTTAAAAATGGTGCCTAAAATAGTTGAAGTTGTAAAATGCTAAGTCTAAAAATAAAAATATTAAAGGTAATAATATATAAAGGGTTGGTTGGTAGTTGAAGGCATTAATATAAAAATGATATTATCGATTAATAGTGAAATGTTTTATCCACATCTGTAAGTAAAAAAAAAAAAAAAAACAACAAAGTCCAACACCACAAAACTAGGTAAACTGTAAGTCTATTTACAATAAATGAGAGAAAAGTTAGCAAACCTATTAAATGGTAAATAATTTGGGGCACAAATTAGTCACTAGAATAAAAATAAAGATAAAGGGGAGTAGTGGTGACACACTGATATAATATTATAAAACTACAAAAAATATATAAGAGGAGTACATAGGAAGGATAAATTTAAAGTAAACACACAAATAAGTTTAGAAAATACGATTCGAGTAATTAAAATATAATATGATTTTTTTTTTTTTTTTTTTGTAATATTGAAATTAATGAATTAAAATTTAAAAGTTGTTTAAAATAAAGTAAAAATTAATAAATGAGGGTGTACAAGATTATTGACGTCTTTAGTTTGGCCTACGGGGAGGCAATGTGCCCTATGTCGCTTTGGTCCGGTCTGAGAAGTTGGTCTTTGCCAGATCTTCCCGATTATATTATGTGAGACCAGACGGGGAGCGATCTTGATCCCTAAAATGATGTCATGGAAGATGGGACTTTCTAGGTACATGTAGTATGTAGTGCATGTTTTAGGCGCTTAAAAAGATTGCAGAGCGTTTTATGCGGTTAGTCTGCAAAATTTTTAGGTGAGCCTACCCAAACGCCGGCTTGTTACGTTTGGGGAAAAACAATTAATATTAATTTAACAGATCTTTTCTCCAATGCGTTACACATGGATAACTGAGATGTGAGAAAAAGAAAAGTTAGTCTTTTTTTTTTTTCCTAACGAGGGAGCCGGTAATGTAATGCATGTTCGTATTAAGCGTACCTAAAAGTCCTATAATTGAAGGATTGGTAGGCAGGAGTGTTGAAGATTGGAATATTGTCGTGGCGATGGGAATTAAAATTGATGTGAACAATCTATAAAAGTGTGAGATAAAAATGTATGTTTTAATAGGTAGGCAGGCAGGCGCCAAATTGGCGCGAGAAAGTCGAGCTCGTGCAGCCTTGTGTAAGCAAAACCGAACACCGCGGTGGCGAGCGTTGTGTTTTGTTTTGATAGGAGGGTAATAGGATAACTATTTATGTAACATGGATTGTTTGCCAGTCTGTGGCATCTGTGTACCAAATGTTCTTCTAATCGAGTTAATATTGCGAATACTTTTATCAATAGATCAGGATATATGAGGGAGGGTCGGTGCTTAAGTAATTCAGAACCAAGGGGTTGGTGTAGAGGCATATAAAGAGAATAGGTTTTGTGAGACTTTCAGGACCTATATTTTCGCTAATTTTATGAGAATAGTTGGGGGGACAAATGATTAAAAGGTTCGGAAAACCGATGAGCTATACTTTTTTCTATTGGACTAAACAAGTTGGGGTCTATATGTCGGAAAGGATCTAATATTCCATTTATTTTTACGGATTCTAATTTGGGTGGTGAAATATAAAGGACCTCTTCATTATAATATTGTAATTTATTTACATGTACAGTATCGCTATCGTTACCTGTAATCCTATTGGGTCTATTTATACGTACGACATTATCAGAAATTATTTCAATAATTTTATATGGGCCGGTAAAGTAAGGTACTAACTTACCGCTATTTGGATGATGATACGCCTTTACCAATACCAAATCTCCTGTATCAAAGTGTGGATTTTTATGTTTGTTATCATATTTAAGTTTCTCTTTGTCGTGTCTGTCATTTGTACGTTGTATGGCAAGTTTCCTACTTTCTATTATACTGGGATAGGGGTTTAGGTGGTTATTTAAGTCTGAGGGGATTATATTATACATTAAAAATACGGGGGGAAATCCAGTTATCGTATGGGGGGTATCGTTATATTTATTAGTTACTATCTTAATTAACTTAGTCCAGGAGGTTCCTGGATTCTCTAAGTTCAGTAACCTCAGCTTCCCGGTGAGTGTCGCGTTAAGACGCTCGCATAAACCGTTAGCTTGAGGGTTATTTGCAGTGGTTAGTAGAGGTTGTATCCCGTTCTTTATTAAGAATCTCCTGAACTTTGGGGAAGTAAAAGCAGGTGCTCGATCCGAAAGAAGGCGTTTTGGGCGGCCACACTGCAATACCTTTTTGAGACACTGAATGTATGTGATTATATTAGTTGACTTACTGGGGAAGGTCCATGTATACCGACTTAGGTGATCTACAATTACGTGTAAGTATGACTTAGAATTACCGTATTTAGAAAAACCTGAAATAGTGTCTATAGATAATATATCGTAGGGTTGTAAAGCTATAGGGGGGCGTTCTAATCTACCATATAATGGACCCTTCGGTTTCTTTATAAGTTGGCATGTGGGGCAGGACCTATTATACTTAACTATAGATTTGGTCATTCCACACCAGGTATTTTTTGTGGAGATGAGCCTAATCATTTGGGATACACCAGGATGGTTATATTCTAAATGTACTTTATTAATTAGCGTATGTTGTAAAGAAGGGGGAACTATAATCTTGACAATACCTTTACGTTTGATTGTATGGAGGCCATCTATATTCGTTTTTATAAGTGTAGATGGAGGTAATTGGGGTTGCTTTTCTATTATTTGGGTGGTCGTGAGAAAACCACATAAAGGATTGCGGGACAGTAGGTCTGCCTCGTACTGCGTTTTACCTTTTATATATTTTATATCGTATTCGTATGCGGACATCTTTAAGCTCCACCTAAAAAGTCTACCTGTTGGGTTTTTTATGGTTTTTAACCATTGTAATGCATGGTGGTCCGTAAAAATTGTGAACCTTACACCTGCGAGATAGATGCGGAATTTTTCCACACTATCTATCACAGCAAGGCATTCCAACTCTGTGATGGTATAATTTTTCTCGTGGGGTCGGAGTGTTCTGCTGTAATATTGCACGGGGTGTAGAGTGCCGTCGGGATGTTGTTGTTTTAGGATGCCAGCTATTCCCTGAAGTGAGGCATCACAGAATAGCTGACAGGGTAATCCTTCTTTAAAGAGGTGTAGTACCGGTTTTGTGGTGAGACATTCCTTTAGAGTGTCAAATGAATGTTGACATTTTGCATCCCAGTGCCATGATGTACCTTTCTTAAGTAGATTATTGAGGGGGGTTCCTAATGCGGGCGTGATCTTTTATAAATTTATTATATACATTGATGGAGCCTAAGAATGATTGGAGGGATTTAACGCTAGTGGGGACCTTAATGGCATTAATTACATCTAAATTTTTTACTAATGGAGTGTATGTGCCTGATGATATGGTATAGCCTAAAAATTCTATTGTAGTTTTAAAGAGGTCACACTTAATATAATTTAATCTAAAATTTTCCCTATTACACATATCAAAAAATTGCTGTAAGTGATCTAAATGTTCTTCTATGGAATTTGAAAAGATAATGAAATCGTCGAAATAATGTGCTATAAAACCTAACCTATTTCTTTGCAATATCTGACTGACTGCTCGCTCATACACCTGGGGTCCTATTTTAATCCCGTATGGTAATCTTTTGAAATTATACTGACCCTCTAACGTGACAAAAGATAATAAATTCCTATCAGGGGGACTTATTTCGATGGACCAGTATGCTGATGAAAAATCGGCGCGGGAGTAAATTTTGGCGTTGGCTAATTTATCTAAGATATTCTCTATGAGCGGAAGGGGGTGAACATCGGGGAAAATTATTTCATTCAGGCGGCGGTAGTCTACGCAAAATCGTTTTGTCTTATCCCTTTTGGTAACTAAAGTAACGGGGGATGAATAGGGGGAGAAAGAAGGTTCTATAATATCATATTCTAGCATTTTCCCTACTTGTTCTTGTATTTCACGTTGATCTGAAAGAGATGTACGATACGGTCTGAGTGCAATTATTTTGTCTGAATTTGTCCTAATATTGATAGGGGGGATTTTCAATTTTGGGATGTTATATTTGTTAGTAGAAAAAATATTTGAGTAATTCTTAATAATATTCATAAAAGTTAAAGGGATATCAGTCCTAACACATAAATTACAAGAATCATTAAAAATTTTACATTGATGTTCAGAGGGATATAGTGGGGGTAATAAATATAAATGGGGAAGATGAACTAAAGTTTGGCTGGGTGCATTTTTGTCACAATTGGTAGAGGTCTTGTTCAAAGTAATGGGACATGGTATAGGATGGATATTTTCCCCTTGCAATAATGGAGAATGTGAATTAGGCATGTTTTTAAAATGACCCATATTGGGCGAATTGTGGTTACTCTCTCCATTATTACATGGGGTTACATAGGTTATATGGTACCATTTCTTAGACAAAGGAGCATCACATTGATAAATAGAATGATTATATAAATTTAAGGTCAAACAAAATTGACTAATGGAATTTAATGACAGTATACCAAAAGGTAATAAATTATCTATTATATAAAATTTAATTGATTTTGTAATTTTTCCTATGGTAGTGGTCAAAAATGTATATCCTATCGAATTTATTTGAGTAGATATGGAATTGATTAATATATGGCATGGATATAATTTTAAAAGATTAGATAAGTTTTTACTAAGATGGTTAAAAATATTTAAATTAATTATGTTAATAGAGGCTCCTGTGTCTAAGAGGAATGGGCAATAACAATTATTAAAAATTTTAGGTTTACATAGAATATTGGATAGTTTAGGGACGAAAACTGGAGTTTTCGTTACTTTGTGGGGTGCGAGAAGACCTGGGGGCCGGCACCGGAAGGTTGTGGGCGCCATTTTGTTCAGGTGGGAAATAGTGCGCCGTAGGTTGGTTGTGATAGGCCTGCTGCCTGTAGGGTCGCCTGTTCATGGAACATTCATTGTTCCAGTGGTCACCTTGGCAGTATTTGCATGGTGAGGGTGGTTTCCTGGCACTAGAAGGGTATCTTGGGGTACTGTCTGTTGAAAAATGATTGTAGTTCCTTCCTCTAGAAGGGGTTCCGGTATTACGGTGAAAAGCACTGGTGTTGGTAACACCTTGAAATTGTTCGGATGAAGTAGGGAGTGAATTTGTACCTTTTATTCTATTCATGGTAGTGTACCATTCGGTAAGGGTTTTAGGGGCTATGGCCCTCATGAGACGCTGATCATTGGCCTGGAGGCCTTCCGTTAATGCCTCTACTATGATGGGGTTGGTTAGGCCCAGTTGTAGTCCCATTGCTATTTTTTGACGATAATATTCTCCTAATTGGATTTGATTATTTAATTTAAACGTTAAGAATTTGGTGAAGGTGACCTCGGATTTTCCGGGGTAGAGGTCTATCAGAGTTTGTTTTGCCTGACTGTATGGCAGAGAGGCCAGATTTAGTTCGTTATAGAGGGAGAGGGGCTCACCTTTGAGCAGTGTGCGGAGCCGGGCTTGCAGCGTGGCGTCATCTTGCGGTCCCTCGCTCGTCCGCTCGAGCTGTTGGATGAAGTTGTTTGCCGTGTAGGATCCGTCGAAAGGGGGAATGAGGGCTTCCTCCGCACGAGGCATGGCTAGGCCCCGAATGGCGTCTGTTAGGCGGCTTACTAGTTCGTCGCAGTGGGGCTGCATGTTGGTGAGGGCATCCGCGAAGTACTCGTCTTCGGCCTCTGTCATCCTCTGCAGGTTGCCGTCCTCAGTCATCCTGTCGACTTCAACGGGGTCTGTAGTAAACCCGATGTGGAATGTGCTGGGCAGTCGTGGTAGTGGGTGCGTGATGTGGGATTCCCGCACTGGGACAGCAAGAGACAGAGGCAGGTCTAGATGGTAACTTCAAGAGGAAGAGGTAGACCACGGATGAAGACTGTCGCGGATGCCCTAGCCGACCGTCTCACGGCGTCGCTCTGAAAACAACTACCTGAATCTCTTTGTCCCATTTCTGGGCTCTTTATATAACTCTGGACGCCCGCATATGTGGCGATTCCTGATTGGCTACTGTAATCACGTCATTTTATGGCGCCAGGTTGTTTTTCGTCTGGCCTTTGTCGTCTCTGGTCTACCTCTTTCTTCTTTGTTTTATTGTCACTTCCATTGTTCGATACATATTTTAATATATAGATATGGGGTTATATAATAAATATCAGAAGAAGGTTGTGAACCATATAACTCAAAATATACTACATATATATAAATAGAAAATATATAATATTTAAATATATAAATCTTTAAATATATTAAAACAGACGACATTTTTATAAACTATGAAAATAGAAGTATATTTTTAATATTTCGAATATAATTACAAAAAAAAAAAAAGAAAAAAGGTTATATATATGAAATATAATACCCCTAAATAACCATCAATAAAGGTTCACATTGTTTATAAAAAAACATTTTTATTTTTTTGATACAATCGAATAAAAACAAACAAGACAGTAATATATATTAGAGAAGAAATAAGAAAACGGACGATTAGATTCCTTTATCTAGCTGCAGAAGATACTGAGTTCTAACGATCCCAAGCCAGATGGTGAACGCCGATAGGCTGATGCTATGTGCCAATCAAATTCCGATTTATTAGAGAATGCGGCCGTTGGGGAGAACAATACTAAGCCTAAAAAAAGTGTATGAGCGATTATCCAAGCTTTAACACAAACATAGAATTTTAATTAACAACTTAGTGTACCATAGCTTTTCTATGGACTTGGGAATTGTCTGGCTAATTTACCATGACTAACGACTTACAAGACCTTCTAATAACTGCGCAGAAGACTCCCCCCTCTTATATTAACCTTTATTGATTTTAGGATCTTTTTTAAATTTGACTCTGTTATCCTCTTGCAAACAATCCCTTACAACACTTTTGTCTTTATTTCATATACTTTTCCACGTTACATCCACGGCTGAAAGGGTAAACTATTTATTCTATTAAACATATTATTCAAATACTTTGAATATTTATCATGCTTATTTTTTATAGAAACTGAATATTGAAAAAGTAATATGAATATTATGTATTTTATGTATTTTCGCACATCATGTATTTTATTTTGAAATTATTATATGAAACGAAATTTTGTAATCTATAAGTACTTTTTGAACACAAGTAATCTTCCAAAATATAAATATTTTTTGTGAAATTTGTGTAAAATATGACGGTATTTGATATTATTCTCAATGAAAAATGTCTACACGAAATATATAAAATATGATATTAAATGAATATAAATAAATATTTAAAAATAGTTATGCAATATATATTTCTGATGTTACAAGTATGTAAGTAAGTCTGTATGTTACAAGTTATAAATTGAAATAAATTGCCGAAATGATGAAAAACATGTTCAAGGAGAGTTCAATAACATTCATATTTATCATGGAAGAGTGGAAGACTCCAGAAAAAATGAGCAGAAGATCACCCTAGCCAAATTAAAGAAATGAGCATTAAAGTTCTCTTCTTTCAAAAAATTAACCTGACGAAAAAGGTCACTTAACAGAAATAAAGGACATCCAATTACAAAGAAGAAATTCGTCGATCTAAATTGGTTCAATAATACACTAATATCATAGAACCGTATTTACCTCGTATAAACCTCTCTGACAATCAAGAACAGGTGACCTTAAAACACTTCCAAGAATGACAGAAAGATCTTGGAATACTTTACACCAAAGTAGACTTCTACTAGTAATTTCGAACAATCTATTCAACAGTTCAAGATTTTAAAAATACCTCTTGATATAAATAAATCTTGATATGTATTAATAGTTTCAGAGAATATCTTATACCTTAGTAAAATACAGATATTGAATATTATATTTAAAATAATTTTAAAACAGAAATATGGATTTTCTCAATACATTTTTGAAATATTTTATTTGGGTCCTCTCTTTAAACATTCATTTTCAACGGGATTTAGTTATAGTCGAATATATTGTATAGTAGGGTTGAATATAGACATATTGCCTCGTGGAAAATTAGGAAAGACAAACTTCAGGATGGCACAACAATTTATTTAAGGCACATTCATATCATTAATGATAATAATACATGCAATGAAGGAAGTTTACAGAGTATCAAAATATAAATATAAAAATTGATATTCTGTTGATAAAATAATAAATACTTTGTTACATAGCTCCTTCCCTATGAGAGCTGTGACCCTCAACTTGCAATTATTGTAGTTACTGACATGGATCTGACGTTCTTCTGCCAAGGATTCCATATGAGTCTTGAAACCTTGTTCTTAGCATCTTTACGTCCTCTTTCTTGCGGCGTGAAGAGGGCTTTGTTTTCGTATCGTCTATAGGGACATCGTCATCTTAAAAGGGAGTCTTGGCTTTGACACGGCGGTGGAATCCTGGAGTCAGTCTTTGAAATTGTAGATCACAGCATCCATGGCCTCAAAGTCTTTTCGATCTTCAGATCTTTATCATAAAGATCTTCAGTTTGTATTCCCTAATTTACTCAGCATCTCCACCAAATTGCCAAGTGGTATGAAAGACAAACTTCAGCATGACACAGCAATTTAATTATGGCGAATACAAATTATGAATGATAAAAATATATAAGCAAAGAAGGAAGTTTACAGAATAACAAAATATAAATATCAAAATTGATCATTTATTGATACAATATAATAGATACTTCGCTACAATATAGAAAATGACAATTGAGATATGATAAATTCGAACCTTCATCAATAAACCTAATCGTAGAACATGTCAGCAATTTAAGTTGATCGATAATATATCCAAAAGAAGCAAAATATCGTTATTGATAACCGTGAATCCATATAAATTTTAATTTGAATTGATCATGTAAACGACAATATAATACATGTTAAAATTCGTACATAATAACATATTTGTTAAATGTTATAATATAATTTTATTGGCAGTTCTTTATATTGTTGCATCAATTTTAATGCGCCCTGCATTTATTCAAAATATTCTATGATCTTTAATATATATTTATAACAGATTAATTACAAGGGTATCATTCCTTTTTACAGTTTAATTCCTTTTATAATATTGTTATTAAAAATAAAGGAAGCATATTCTGACCTCGAGCACATGTGCTTTTTATACGGCAGAGCGCCATCTAGTGGAACAAAAATAAACTAAAAGTTTATTTAACTTGCTCCGTGATATTTGGCCAACCCAATTTCTTGAAAAATCAAGAAAAGCTATCCACGAACGCGTTTCGTGCTGTTGGCGCTCGTCGGCGTGGAGAAGGCTGTACCACTGCGACCAAAAATATTTTTGGTCCCAGAGGCTTCTTGAGAAATATTGTTATTGTACATATATCTTGATTGGTTATTGGAGCGAGAGAGTAAGACTGCGGATCACGACCTACGAGGAAGACAACAAACAAATAAACATAATAATTCTAAAAGGTAATTTATTTTTATTTACTTTTATTTATTTGCTTTAAGTGTGGAAACCCTCTCGAGAACCGTGTATAACACCAAGAAGGAGGAAACCAAGGTCGACGAACTTGCAAAACTTCAACTTGGTGCAACAATAAACAATTATATAGTTAAAAAAAACTGTTTATATTTTAAAACCATTTCAAAATATGGTTATTTTTAAATTTAAACAATATCTCGTCATATACGATCAAGAATATTTTACAATATTATTTATGGAGGTAAATATATGAATATTTTATATAATATTTTAAATTAATATTCTTTTTTTATTCATTATATTAATTAATAAAAAATGATATTAAATTTAGGACGCCATTTTATTCTAATTGATTCACTCATTGACAACTTTAAGAAGTGGAATGTTATTGATGTTTTCTGTAGTCTGATTTTTAAAAGACACAGAGAATATTTTTTTCACACTTGGTTATTTCATGTGTCTTCAATAAAGGTCGCTGTAATATATTTCAGAGTTATTCTATGAATCCCTATATACATGGTAAAAAGTACAACTTTTTTAGGTTTTGTACATGGCTGTACATCGACGTTGTTCAGATGACATTATTGGTTATCTAGATCTTCAGTTAGGTATTTTATTGATAGGATAAATATTTGCTAGGCAAGTATCAGATCATTTAGTTGAAGTACCCACTTACTGAAGCTGTTTTTAGGCATCTAGTGCAATTTCTCACGAGGTATTCATTTCTCCCTTCATTATCATCAACACAGCTCTTTAATCCAATGTTTTGACACTTCAAACACACTTTGATAGTTCCCATTCCACAAAACTATTAATTATAAATCCTCTTCTATACCACCTATGTAGAAATGAAAATATTTTATACATTAATCTCCAATTCGTTCAGTTTTAATTAAATTATATAATATATATAATCAATTAGGAAAAGAGAGCATCTCCTTATTGTGCAACTAACTATTACACGATTCTCACCAGTAAAATTTATACTATTTTATACTATTTATTTACAATATATGTAATATAGAAAAGAGCCTAGGGCGCCTCTCCGTCAAAATAAACGTCAAACCTAGACACCATGTATTTATATAAAAATCATTCATTATATTATTACAATTTGTATAATTAAAATTCAATTTTAAATACACCTATCCCCCGATTTACACGGGACTTGTTTTACACGTTTTCGCTTTTACACGGTTTTCCAAATAAGTTTATTTTTGTTTTTATCGCACTATACTAAATGCTACTGTGATTGAACACATGCGCTGTGTACACATCTCACGAGGCATCCCGAGGTTATGTGCTGACTACATATTTTAACCTGTCAATGCATTTTATTTTTATTTCTGTGTATACCTATCCCCCGATTTACAAGTTTTTATCAGGAACGTATCTACCGTGTAAATCGGGGGATAGGTGTATTCAAATATAAAGGTCGCCTCTTCCCTCAAAATAGACGATAGAACCAAACGCCATCTATTGACCGTCGCCACAAACTAGCGGTCTCAGGTCGGTGACAAAGCCACAACACCAGCTTTGGCAAACTGAGAAACGTCCATCTAGAGACCATGGTTTCAGGCTAATGGCCCTCGTCATACATATATAATTGAGAATTTGAATAAATATCAACCTCTGATTGGAGAATCAACGTATAAAATACTTGAACAGGAAAAAACAGTACTTTATAAATCTATGTTACAAAATAGTCATACACATATTGGGTTGAATATATCGCACGTGGTCAAAATAAATAAAAACCGAGAATTAAATGAAATACAATAATTTAATTACCCCAATAAATTTATTCAAACTTTAAGTAATATATCCGTTATATAATTTTTACATTATCGCTAATATAAAATGAAAGTCGAATTTCAAAGTTAGGAGAGAGTTTAGTTGGTCGGAATTTCACTTATTTTTTAAAGGTAATTTATAGAATTGCTTTATTGGTTACACGCGCGAGTGTCTCTTTCTTTTCGTCATTAGCCTTAGATAAAAATGTGCCTACAGAAAGCAAAATATATGAAATATCAAAAATATAACAAACATATTTCAAATATTTTTATAAAATACTTTATATTGAAAAAATTATGAATTATATAGATAAAAGGTTATCTCAAAATATAGATAAAACAGGTTAAATTGTAACATGAAAAAAATTATTCAGACGATAGTTGCAACTTGTTTCAAACGATTTTAAAGAAAGATAAAAAAAAAACATTAAGTTATATTTTTAAAATCAAAAGGCTGAAAACGGTGTCATTAATTATATAATATTTTTTTTTATTATTTTCCAACCCCTCTCATTTTTTTCTTTTAAATTATATATAATTATAGGCTATTAGGTCACATGGCAAAAGAATAAAAAGAGGGGGTAAGGAATGTCATAAAAATGACTTCCTTTTGAAGTATTTCCCTTTTTTTTTTCTTTAAAAAATCAATATATAATTGGAAAACTAGACTCATTTAACACAAGACCCTTTTTCATTTCTTTCGTTTTATCATCGCTTTTTACAATTTTTTTTTTTCTAGAAATTTCTTTAATTGTGAACTCATCTTTGACAAAATCTATTAATTTGATTTAAGGTCAAGAGAGAGAGAGAGAAAAGTGCGAAAAAAAAAGAAAGAAAGAAAATTGTAGGGTTAACAAATGAAAAATTTATTTCTGATGAAAAATTAGAATGAGACTCATTAGTAATTCTCATTTTTAATTAAAAATGGTTCCCTCAATTTTTAATTTAACGGTAACAGAGTGTAAAAGAATAAAGGTGTGAGTAAAAGGTATATTAAATTTAAAGTCACCGCGTCTTTTGATATTTTATCCCTGTATTTAAAGTCGGCAGAATGTTTTTATAAAACTAATTTTTAACCTCTTTAATTAATTCATCAGTAAATCCATTGAGCATTTTTTTTAAATAGTTCAAATGCCGGAAATTTTATTTAAAAGTTATTTTTTAAGTTTTTTTTTTTTCGTTTCAAGGTTCTAAATTAAAATTTTCAAGATTTCTTTAATTTTTGAAATTTTTTTGTGTATTATTTGGAAGCTAATTTTAAACTTTTCATTCTAGTAACTTAACAAAGTAACCATTTAGTATGCCTTTTATGTAGTATAGTTGTATCATTTTATATGATACACGGGTGGTATAACTCGATATTCAAATAATATTACGCATATTAATATGAATGAATATGTTTATGCAGAGAATAATTGTTTCAATGATACTATCATAATAGGAGAAGTTATTATTTTAAGCATAAATATCACATATATTCTTTATATAAAGATTTATTAAAATAGTACAAACGATATGTATACGCAGTGGCGCCAGCTAGTTCAAGCCGGCACCACGAGAGGGAGCATCCGTCTTCAGATAACGGGTCACTTGATCTTCAGGAAAATCGGTACTTTCTTCCATATTAGGAGTTGTCTGTAGTTGTCTATTTTCCGTCACGTAGAGGCGCCAAATAGGAATTTTCTATTCATAAGAGACGGGTCCTTATTGTGAGGCATTTCCTTCATTCCTCCAGTACTTTGGGAAAAATATAAACAATATATAATATATTCAAATAAAAAGGCATATATTGAATCAAAATATCATTTATTTTACCAATATTTAGGTTGGCTGAACACCAAACGATATCAACCAGTTTTGGTTATGAAGCTATACGCCTTACAAGAATAAAGGTTTATGCTCAATCAACTGAAATATTGGTAAAATAAATGATATTTTGATCCAATATATGCCTTTTTATTTAAATATTTATTTATGGATTGCTTTATTTTCGAAAAAATATATATAATACACCTATCCCCCGATTTACACGGTAGATACGTTCCTGAGAAAAACGTGTAAATCGAAAATTATTATTATTTTTTTAATTAGAAATACAGACACAGTGTGCGTGTGCAGCAAGTCAGCACATAAGCTCGGGATTCCTCGTGAGATGTGTACACAGCGCATGTGTTCAATCACAGTAGCATTTAGTATAGTGCGATAAAAAAAAAAAAACTTATTTGGAAAACCGTGTAAAAGCGAAAACGTGTAAAACAAGTACCGTGTAAATCGGGGGATAGGTGTATATATAAACGTGTGATTAAATAATTTTAAAAAATTGAAAAAAAAGGTCAGGTGTTGATATTAAAAACAAAAATATTGACCGCTCACATATATAAACGTATAACAATTTAATATTTAACTTATAATATAAAGGAGGCGAAATATGAAATGAAAAATAAATAGTATTATTGTAAATTCCAATAGAGGAACGTCATTCAATTACTAAATCCGTTTCAAAACAAACGGAATCCTCGCAGATTCTCGGTATCATAGGGTGCTAAAAAGTTTAAGTAGTTGGTTGGTATAGTTACATTATAAACACTCAAAAGGTTCTACCTATCATGACCTGGGACCACATGTGTAGACATGTAGTATAGTTACTGTACAAACAGTGACAAACCTCTACCCCCTATGGACATGCATGTGTAGAATGTGTCAATTTTTAGTTGCATTTCTAGTTACAGTAGAAGCAATAACACACAACTCTTTACCCACCAAGGTCTGCTACCATTCATGTGTAGAATATAGCTACAGTACAAACAAAATCAATTTTCTAACCAATATGGTCTGGTATCACACATGTAGACATGTAGTGGACTTGCAGTAAAAACAGTCACAAGCTTCCACCCACTATAGACCTACATATTTAGACGCGTTAATTTTTATTTACAGTTTTCGTTACAGAAGAAGCTATCACATCTCTTTACCCACCATGGCTTGGTTTCACATGTGTAGACATGTAATGTACTTGAAGTAAAAACAGTCACAAGCTTCCACCCACCATAGACCTACATATTTAGACGCGTTAGTTTTTATTTACAGTTTTCGTTACAGAATAAGCTATCACATCTCTTTACCCACCATGGCTTGGTTTCACACATGTAGACATGTAATGTACTTGAAGTAAAAACAGTCACAAGCTTCCACCCACCATTGACCTACATATTCAGACACGTTAGTTTTTATTTACAGTTTTCGTTACAGAAGAAGCTATCACATCTCTTTACCCACCATGGCTTGGTTTCACACATGTAGACATGTAATGTACTTGAAGTAAAAACAGTCACAAGCTTCCACCCACCATAGACCTACATATTTAGACGCGTTAGTTTTTATTTACAGTTTTCGTTACAGTAGAAGCAATCACATCTCTTCACCCACCATGGCCTGATACCACACATATGTAGATGTATATTTACAGTACAAGCAATCGAAATTCTCTATCTACCTTCCATGCCCTGTTATCAGATATGTAGATATGTAGTGTATTCACAGTAGAAGCAATCACAACTTTCTACCCACCATCATCTGGTAACACATGTGTATATATGTATTGTAGTTACATTACAAACACTCGCCACTGCCTGGTATCACACATATGTAGATGTTTTGTACAGTTACAGTACAAATAATCACAAAATAATCTACTAACTATATTATCGTAACCTTATCCACTGTCTTTCTATAAGTGAAACCCACATTAAAGAGAATTATTATAATAAATAAAAGTGTATAATTTATTAGTTTATTATAATATATATATATATATATATATATATAATTATACCTTTTAGTATATAACAATGGGTATAAATATAACATGACGCGCTATATAATTTACATTAATAATGTATAACATTAGTGTGAAAAAAGTCCCCAAATAATAAATTAATCATAACTCCTCAAACGTATATTTTACCATACAAATTTTGATGAATACCAAAACCTCCAATTACTATTACCATACTATTTACCTAATATAACCATACTATAGTTTATAATAGTAAAGTGTATTTACACCCTGACACGCAGGAATATCACCTACCTCTAATCTTACTTACAAATGAAACAATTTACTTTCTCTTTTACTCATATAGTTTCTATCTCATTTATGAGGGGTTCTGTGGAAGGATCGTCTAAACCGTTGGTTTTAGACCGCTACGACCCGGGTTCAATTCCCGGAAATTTAAAATTTTAATTTAGATTTATTATCCTTATACCATTATGATCATTCGGAAATATTATCTAGAGATATGTTTCATGCATGAACATAATAAAAATAATCAAATTACGAAACTATTTTAGACGCGTAATATTCTTTAAAAAAAAACAATTTCTACTGCCCTTACTGCAATGAAAAAATTAAAAGGAGGGCCTGGCTCATCAGTGGTGAACCCTCCCAGCGGTTTCGCCAGTTTAATCTACTTTTTTACAATACAACTGGCGAAACCGCTGGGAGGGTTCACCACTGATGAGCTAGGCCCTCCCTTTAATTTTTCCATTGCAGTAAGAGCAGTAGAAATTGTTTTATTTCAAAAAGAAGATTACGCGTCTAAAATAGTTCCGTAATTTGATAACAGATGGCGAGCTAGTGCATCGTAATAATAAAAACTTAAAACTTCAATTCAAAATTAGCAATCCTTTGTGCCATATTCTCATTCCTAATAAATCAATCAGGGGTAGCTCTCTTGAATATTCATAGTAATATTTGGACTCTTTAATTCATATATTCGGTAAAAGGGAATATAACTCAGAAAATTGAAGTTTTACAGTATTTATTACAAGAATCATGACCCTGGAAGTCTTTTCTCCAAAAAGACCACTCGTATGGTAGAAAATATTTTATTATTAGAATATTCTAAATAGATTCAATGTTTATAGGATAGACCTTTTCTAAACATTAATATTTGAGGGCCAACAGCCCGAAACGCGTCCGTAGTTAGCTTTTCTTGATTAATCAAGAATGGGTATTTGGCCAATTTTTGAATAATTAAAAATCAACGAGAATAGTTGATATTTATTCCGATAGATGGCGCAAGCCATCAGCAACTTTCAGTTGCACGATATGGAGATGCCTTTATTATAATTAATATTTGAATTGTTTTCCGAGAAAATGTGCTTTGACGATAAAAACTACATTTAATATTATTATGTTGCCGCAAAACTTAGTCTTGACGCTTTTCTGAGATCTTTGCTAACTATGGGATAAATAAAGATGAATAGGTAAAATAAAAAAGAAAATTCAATTTCGGATCTCGACTCGAAAAATTATTGAAGCAAAATGTATAGCGTTTTATCTAAGTTATATGGAAGTCAATGAATTAGAAGTTAGGTGACTTCTTGAATCCGAAAAAAATACTAAGTAAATGTGTAAATTTGAGCAATTGAAAGTGAATTCTTATCTAATCTTTAATATTCAAAGATGTGTTATATCAATGTTGATTTAAAAGTGTGAAATATATGTTTAAAATTATATATTTTCAGTATTTATAAAGTTTTATAGGTGTCAATACATATAAAGACTAAAATAAAGATCTGAGGCCTTTCAATGGACAACAACTTCAATAAAGAAAAGATACATTTTTGAACCATTAATTTGTTGGAAATAAAAATGAATGAAGAAATCAAACGATATTTCAAAACCAAACGAACATCTGTAAATTTCCCGCCCATATTTGAAGAACAGACGACTGATCGAACATTAATTACTCTGTGGTTCAGAATTGATGAACTAAATTTTCGTCTGCGAGCAAATAAATATTAATTGCTAAAAGAAAATTTCCCCAGCCCACCCCAAAACATCCTAACTATAAATTATAAAAGTTAATGATTTTTTTTATCATGAAGATAATTTTTTTTTTATTCTTTAGAAACTTTTTGAAGATTAATTTTGATAAAGGAAATATATATAACTTTTATGTGAAAAATGTGAAAATATCTGTTTTCAAAATTCTTTGAAGTAAGACTGGTTGTTGTTAAACACAAAGTTCAGTAGAGATAAAAAAAATCCCACATTTAAAATGTAATTACTAACGCATTTTTTGGAGATAGTAGTTGATTTTAAGTTAAATGGCTCAATATTTTATGGAATCTAAAAACTTCTATATATGCTTGATATTATTTATATAGTTATTAACCTGAATACACTTGCAAATATGTAATAAAAGTCTGAAATAAATACGAATTGCAATATAATGAATTCTGCTATGTAATAAAATATGCTTTGGTAATAAATTCTGCAAGATATCAGCTGGATCTGCAGTCCTGGATCTTCGCGATGGGCCTCTAGGACCACGCCATCACCATCTTCTCAGCGGAGAAACACGCGATCTACGTTTTCTTCGTAGATCGTGAAATGCGTAGTTTCCCTGAAGACCGCTGGCGATCTTCCAACAAATTCTGCATCAGTGGCAGAGGCGCCATGTATATATTCTTTGTGGTGGTGGTGTCTTGTCCATGGAGCAGATCGGTCCATGTACCCTGATCACAATACCAGCCAACCGAGGTTTCGTATGGATGTCCTCTTCTGGATTGATGTCTGCCATATTGAGTGCTGCAAGCACATTCTGCAACAAACCACTCAGCCATGATCCATGCCCCAAATATCTGGGAGTAACCCTTGATAGAATATCATGACTAGGTTGGCAGGCACCACGTGGGGCTGTGGTGCTGACACTCTACGCACGACTGCCCTCGCCTTAGTATACTCAGTTGCGGAGTACTGCGCCCCTGTGTGGGAAAGAAGCTCCCATACAGACAGCATAGATGCTCAACTTAACCAAACTATGAGATTAATAACGGGAAACATGAGACCTACCCCCATAGACTGGCTCCCATATCTCTCTAACATAGCACCTCCTGACCTCAGAAGAAAGAAATCTACCTCCAACCTTCTCAGTAAAATTAAAGCTAACACTAAGCTTCCAATCAACACTGTTCTCGAAATTCCTCCCCCAACTCGACTAATATCAAGGAATCCTGCATGGGTGGCCGATGAAAATGTAGATCTTAAAGAAGAGTGGAGAAACCGATGGAGCAATCTTGCCATCGCCAACAAAGACCTGGTGGAGGACCCTAACACCAAACCTCCCGGCTACAACCTACCTAGGAGGACCTGGTCAACCCTCAATAGAATCAGGACCTCTACTGGTAGATGCAACTACCTACTAAATAAGTGGAACATGAGTCCAGACCAGAACTGCGACTGTGGACAAATACAAACAATGCACCATATCCTAAGGGACTGTCCTCGAAGATTCTTCCAGGGAACACTTGGGGATATCCACCGGTGCACAGAGGAGGCCCTGGAGTGGATTCGTCACCTCGACATTCCACTCTAGAGAGACTTGCCAACATTGTTGTATTGTGCTGTAAAAAAACAATATCATACGCAATATATAGTGCTGCAAGGATAGCAGGGCAACTGTATATAGAGTCCGGCGTGAGTTGGGTGTTGTAACAGTTATTGCAGTTCCTGTAGGATATAGTCATGTCTCGGTAAAATATCCATTGTACATAGGTATTATCCAATTTTTGTTATATAATCATCATCATTTTCATTACCCAAATAGTGCGGACTGTAAAATTGAACTATCTATGGACAAGATGTCAATAAAACTGTAATAATTGTCTCTCTTCTTTCTCTAATATTACTTTATTTTCAATCAAAAGCATATAATTAAACTTTTGACTTTGCACCATTATTCTAAAAAATGTTTTATTCATAATTCGAATACCTAATTATAATATGAATAATCATTTCATAGAAAAATATTCTCAAACTATACTAGAGACTTCACCAATTCAAATGAATTAATAGGGAAGTGAAAAGTCCTTTATATACAGGGTGATCCAAAAGTCCCGCACTATATTTTAAAAATTAATAACTCCGCGAATATTTGCGCTAGAGCAATAGAGCAATTCATAATTTTAATACCTAATTATAATATAAACAATCATTTGATAGAAAAATATTCTCAAAGTATACTAGAGACTTCACCAATTTATATTAATTAATAGGGAAGTAAAAAGTTTTATTTATATATTCAGAATATTACATATCAAAATTTAATCAAACTAAACTGGAAATATCTTCATATATTTATAAAACACTATCATAACTTATATATATTGTGAATATTTAATGATATAATAATAAGTATTGGTTTGTTGCGAGTATAATCTTATGGATATGGCTCTGTTATATCTGATGAATAATAAATTGTATTAGTTATCTTTGATCAATAAACTGACACCCGTTGTTAGATAAACATATTTATAGAGGTATTAATATATTGAACCGTTTATCGGTAGTTAGGATTTCTAATGGATCTATTTACTAACTTATAAATAAGTTACACTCTGTGAAATATTTTATATTAAATAGTTATCGTTGAATTTTAACAATTATATACAAGGTATGTCCCATAAGTTCCAGGACTGGGTCCATAAAAAAATAAATAAATGAAAAATATAAATAAATTTGACGGTTTATTATAGAAAAAATATCAGGCAACACGGTGGTACCAATATCGAGGCGTTACATTAGCGCGCGCCAAGGTCATTCTAATTTATTTAAAGGTCACACCTAGTGCTGCGGCGATTTTACGATGGAACAAAAATTGAAGCAGAGGATTTGTATAGAATTTTGTGTGAAACTTCAAATATCTGCAACCGAAACTTTTGAAATGCTTAATAAAGTATTCCCCAATGACTCTCCAAAGAGAACAACTGTTTTTGAATGGCATTCTAGATTTAAAGCTGGCAGAATTTCCATTGAAGATGAACCTCGGCAAGGACGCCCAAAATGTGCAAAAAATCACCGATTTGATAAAGAAAATCCTCCAACCACTTTGCTGGAGCTAGAGCAAGAAACAGGCATCTCTAAAACAACGATTGGAAGGATCGTAACCAAAGATTTGAAGCTCAAAAAGACTCCTGCAAAATTCATCCCAAGATTCCTCACTAATGAGCAAAAACTGTGTCGGCTTGCAACCTGTGAGAACATGTTGGAAATGACAAGAACGGATCCGGAATGGAAAGACAAGATAATCACAGGCGACGAGACATGGGTCTATGACTATGACCCTGAAACCAAGCGTCAAAATGCCGAGTGGAGAGGTCAGGGTGAGCCTAGACCAAAAAGAATCCAGAATATTTAAATCCAGAAACAAGGTATTGCTGGTCGCTTTTTTGGATAACAAGGGCATTGTTCATCACGAGTATCTTCCTGCAGGCCAAACGGTTATTAAGGAAATGTATTTGGACATTCTTCGCCATCTAAGGGGAGCGATTCGAAAAAAAATGCCAGAAAAATGGCCTAATGGTGACTGGATTCTACACCATAACAATGCCCGCCCTCACACAGCGCACTTGGTGACGAGTTTTTTTTTTTTGGCTAAAAACGGGAGAGAAATCCTACCTCAACCACCCTATTCCCAAGACATCGCACCAAATGACTTTTTCCTGTTCCCCAAACTTAAAGCAGTTCTAAAAGGAAGACATTTTGACACTAGGGATGACATAATAGAAAAATCGCTGTTGGCATTGAAGAGCATTCCAAAAGAGCTCTATAAAAACTGTTTAGACAATTTGGGGAAACGATGGCGCTGGTGCGTTGAAGCAAGGGGGGATTACTTTAAAAAGTTTTAATAATTTTTTAAAAAAATATCTTACCTTTTTTTTTATGGAACCAGTCCGCGAACTTATGGGACATACCTTGTATATTATAAAACACTTAAAGTTTCACCGCATAAGTTTCTTTTCTGTGAAAAATCAATATTTATTTCAAATAGAAATATTTACTATTTCTAAATTTTTTGGATGAAGTATGAAAGGGTGAAAATATGAAGAGTAATGGCGAACGGAAAAATAAAAGTGTCCAGGGGCGGGAATCGAACCCACAACGTTCCGCTTACCGGGCAAATGCCATGTCCACTAGGCTACCCTGGACGTATCTTTCCGTTCGTAAATAATACTTAAAGTAACTTATAATACATTATAAAGGACTGCGGCGTATGATTATAAAACACTTAAAGTTTCACCGCATAAGTTTCTTTTCTGTGAAAAATCAATATTTATTTCAAAGAGAAATATTTACTATTTCTAACTTTTTTGGAGGAAGTATGAAAGGGTGAAAATATGAAGAGTAATGGCGAACGGAAAAATAAAAGTGTCCAGGGGCGGGAATCGAACCCACAACGTTCCGCCTACCGGGCAGATGCCATGTCCACTAGGCTACCCTGGACGTATTTTTTCGTTCGTAAATAATACTTAAAGTAACTTATAATACATTATAAAGGACTGTGGCGTATGATTATAAAACACTTAAAGTTGCACCGCATAGGTTTCTTTTCTGTGAAAAATCAATATTTATTTCAAAGAGAAATATTTACTATTTCTAACTTTTTTGGATGAAGTATGAAAGGGTGAAAATATGAAGAGTAATGGCGAACGGAATTATATATATATATATAATCTTTTTGTAATCAGTCGTTGAATTAAGTTTTTGATTTAGCTAATTCAACAGTTAAAAGTTTTAAAATATAGAAAAATATTAGGGACAATAGTATTTATAATTATATTTGTATATATATTTGAAATACATACACTCATGGACATAACCTAAAAGGAGTTTTAATATTTTAAGCATACACCACACCTTATTCGCTTATATAAGGGCTGATTCCCCATACAAGTAAATTTGATTATGTTCTCCTTTGAAAAATATAAAAAAATATTTTAATCATAAAAAAGAGGGTGGTACAACCTCTTAAAATTTTGTACATGAGTGTGTATAATAAAGAATCCGGATATAATCCACAATAGAATCTATTGAGATCACGCTTTTGACCTAGCACAAATATATTTCGAATTTAAATTTTCCTACATGGATATATCGGAACCAGAAATATAAAGTGGAAAAAGAGATCAAATATTTAATTAACTCTTATACCTAAAAATACAACACGTATAAAAACAAACAAAATGGAATGGAGACAGCAATTTTCTAAACTAAACAAATGAAGCTCCAGAAACTGCTCCCAAAATATAATGTAAACTATCTAAACTCGGAATTATATAAACTTAATGGAGGAGAGAGGGTACAAAGAATATATTTTCCATTTATAATCATAAGGGTAAACACAGCCCGTGTTTGCATGGAGATAAAATATTAAAAATTTCCATTTCAAATCTGAGGGCAATGCAATTTCAAGTGATACAGAGAGAGAGGGGTAATTTATTTAAATTTGAAAAGTCAATCAAAATAAGATTTAGGGCCCATGATTATTCATGACCCTGTCCCCCATTTAAATGATAGCAGCACTTAATCTCTTTGAAATATTCAAAACCTCGATCTCTTCACCGCTTGGCCTTGTGTGGGTTTTAATAGTTGCTTTACCGTAACCTACACACTCCTACTCCATATCCCCTAACTCCCCACCTTTACATCCCCAGCTTTATTTTCAACTACATACACCCCTTATCCACACTCCTCTAAATCCCGTACACCACATCTTCCAAATCCCCACCTCTATATCCCTAACTCCCCACCTTCACATCCCCAGGTCTATATTCCCCTACTACATACACCCCTGTTCCACATTCCTCCAAATCCCACACTTCCCACCCCCCGAATTCCTACCTCTATATCCCCTAACTCCCCACCTTCACATCCCCAGGTCTATTTCCCCAACTACATACACCCCTCTTCCACATTCCTACAAATCTCACACTCCACATCCCCCAAATCCCTACCTCTATATCTCCTTACTTCCCCACTTCACTTCCCCAGTTCTAATTTACCGACTGCATATCCCCCTTTTTCAACTTTCCTCCAAATCTCACACTTCACACCTCCCCAAATCCCCACTTTCATATTCCTCCATTACTCAAATTTCACACCCCCTAATTCTCCATTTCTAATTTCTTTCAAAACCCAGCCTCCACATTTCCGATTCCTTTCCCCCGCTTTCTTCCAAATCCCAGCCTCCACATTCCCGATTCCCTTCTCCCGCTTTCTCCTAAATTCCAGCCTCATATCCCCTAACTCCCACTCCAGAATTCCCCTAAATTCCAGAGTCCACATCCACAACTCCCTAACTCCCTATTCCTCCAAATCCCACTATCTATGTTCCCAAGTTTACCCCTAAACACTACCAACTTCCCACTCTTGCATTCTCCTCTACTCCTAACTTCTACATTTTTCCAACACCGTAATATCTTAGGCCATTGAGTTTTATAATAAATATATTTATTATTACCCTAATAAATTATATATTCAATAAATTTATATTCAATATAATTTTATTATTTTTTTAAATAGCAAATAAATTAATATAAAATCAGTATGCAATTCAATCAACGATTTATTCATACAAAATAAATTATAATCAACCTTTAATATTTAACGTTAAACTGAGAAGACTATGGAAAGGCGTTTCTTCTATTCACTAAACATCATTATAAGCTTTCGTGCATGCATCTATAAGGATGAGAGGTTTATTTTCTTGTTTTTTCGGCATGCAATACTTGACCTATTAAATTTGACACCATATAGAGATAGATAAGAATTGAGTCGCTATCATTTTTTCAAACTTGAAATATGCTAAATATTACGGTAAAAACACGTGGATAACATGTACAGCCGCTTCTGTATCGTAATTCGCAGCAAATATTCTAGCAAGAAAAAAAAAGGTGACATTAGGTTTTAGAGAATGTTCCCGTATCATCAAGTTTAACGCAAGGAGTTTAGATTTATAGTGATTCATTTTTTGAAAGAAATAAAGAAATCTACAATATAGCTTTAGATAATAAAAAGGAATATATTGGATTATGTATTGGAAAAATTATTTTTATACAATATATTCCTTTTTATTATCTATAGTGATTTTTATCCTTGAGAGAGAGAGGTCAATATCAAGTTGTCTTAATTGGCATTATTTTAACGATTAACACTTCCTAAATAAATGCATTAGTTTTAAAATACATAAACTCTCTAGATACATGACACATGAACAATAGCAGCAATAGGCCTTGTCTTGCTTGCAGCTATAGTACAGGTGTCTTTTGAAGGACAGAAAAATCCTTTATCTAAAACATATGATACCTGATGTTGAAAATATAAGAAAGTTTACCCTATTTATTTTTCTTTCTCGTTTTAATGGGGAAAAGAGGGTTACTGGCCTTCAAAAACAAACACAGAAACATACGAATTAAGAAGAAATTATTCACTAATGCTCTTATGCAGCAGCTAGGGTGGCTATTTGCTAGATCGAAACTCAGACATGCTTATGTTTTTTTATATACTTAGGAGATTAGGTGTACAGAATGAAAATTTAAAATTATTTTAACGTTATTCGTGCTTATATTTCAACTCTTTATTTTATTTCCGAGTTACGATATGTTAAAAATTGATATCCCTTTTTTCATATCATCTGAGAAATAAAATCCCAGGGATATGTTTTTAGAACAATCTTTTGTTAACATATCTCAAGCCTTCGGGACCTTCACGCCATTCTAAAATTACAGCACCACCCCTAGAATTGAATATATGTATATATACTATATATAAATTTTTATTTAACTAATATTTCACATATGTTTTTGCGCATTCTCTTTTTGTCAATGTTTTACCTTAATATTAAGTAAAAATGTATATAGTATAAAGAGGTTTTTAGAGTTATATAAGAGGTGTCAATTCTCCGCTTAAAGGACGTCAAAATTCACGAACCGTAATAATAAAAAATATATATAAAATAAAAGGAACTTTATATGTGTTGAAAAGTAAGAAAATATAACTATATGACACTTTAATCTCAACTCCTATACGTTTATAAAACTATTTTTTAAAATGTTATTCTATTATTCGAATGACAAATGTTAGCAAATGTCAAAGATAAAGAACATGAGATATAAATTCAATTATTGGGCAATAAATAGAATTGAAATTTAAGTGATAAGAGAGCATATTACTCTGTGAGCGGGATATATTAGATTATTGGCAGGGTTGTCGAATTGATTATGTGGAAAGACAAATCTAAGACCTTAATACAGAAATATTAGTTGAAGAAACCTACCAAGTCAATTTGATTTTGTTCCTAAGGAAAACAAACTTGGGAAGCAAAAACAATTCACAAAACGTAAAAAACAAAATTGAAAAAAAAAAACTAAAGTGAGAACTCTAAATGATTTTGTTTGCTATTTTATAAAAAGATTTTTATTGATCTTTTCCTCTCTGAGATTAAAAATTGAGTTTGACTTACTGAAAGCGTTCTTTATAAAATAAAATACAATGAACATAAATTCTATGATAATTTTTGAATAGCATATATTTAAAAACATGATTATTATATATAAAATATATTTAATATATCATGTGAAAAAAGAGTAAGATAAATATAAGATTTTTAATCATAAACTTGTATTTTTGAATATATAAAAAAATATATTTTCTATTTTATTCTTATTTTAAAATAATTTATATATACATCTACGTTTGATGAAATATATCATAACAAAGGATTCTCAATGTAAAATATATAAATAAAAAATAGATATTTAAACAATATATAAAATGAATTTATGTAATATTTTATTATAAATTTATTAGAAAGAAGGAATCATATATCGCCGCAACTCTTTTTTATTATTAACGCGATTAAAAGCTTTCGGGCAAGCCCTTCTTCAGCTAATTATAATGTACAAAAAAAAAGAGATTATATATCGTATTCAAAATAAAATTAAAAAAAAAAAAAATTATTTTATTTTATTTTGAATACGATATATAATCTCTTCTTTTTTTGTACATTATAATTAGCTGAAGAAGGGTTTGCCCGAAAGCTTTTAATCGCGTTAATAATAAAAAAGAGTTGCGGCGATATATGATTCCTTCTTTCTAATTTGTCGAAATCCGCAAAACGTTTACCATAAATTTGAAAATATAATCAATAAGAGAGAGCATATAAAATCTAAATAATATTCATTTTAAGACAAAATTTTACCCTTTAATTTCAACAAACAACACTTCAATAACAACTTTTCAATTTTAAATCTATATTTTCGATTTTAAAAAATATTTTAACAATTGTAATATAGATATTTTAGCTATTAGATAATAAAATACAAATATTGGTTTGAAAAAAAGATTTATTTGCCAATATTTCAGTTTGCTGAACGCCAACATTTATCAAGGCATTACATTTCACAATCATACAAAATTAAAATGAATCATACAAAAAATACATAAATGAGAAATAAAATACTATCTATCACCTCTCATTAAAAATTAATTAGCCACTAAAATATAATATAAAAAGAAGGTTTATCACAAAATAACACGCTCACAAGCCCAGATCTAAATACCCATAAAAAAACCACAAAGAAGAAATATCAGTGATCAGTAAAAAATGGAAACCCCCTAAAATTAAATGTCAACAAAAATTTTCTCCCAAGTTTACTTTCTTAATAACTTCAATTAGCAGGCTAGGTCGGCAATTAGTAATGCCTTCTTCAACAATTTTGTTTTCCTAGGGAAATGACTTCACTGACAAGATGCGATTTGCATTTAAATTACGCATCATCTTTGAGAGAAATAAATAAATAAATGATATAAAATTATTGGAGAGGAAAATATATTTTCGGTTGATCGAAATTCACCCTATATATTATTTATACTAGACAGATTTTAAGATTTATTTATGTATTTATTTATAAAATATTGTATATAGATGAGATAGTATTTCGATATATTTTCTACCCCTATATATATATATGTAGTATATGATCTTGCTTATATTTCAATAAACTGTATTTTTAAAAGACTATTTTATTTCATTGAACATTTATTTAAATAAATGGAAATAGGTTTATATATGGAAGTTATAGCCGATATATTCAAACCTCGAATGTTTATTTTTAAAATAAGGGGGTCGGTGGAAAGTTGGTCTAAACTGTTGGTTTTCGACTGCTACGACCCGGGTTTGATTCCCGCATTGGGCACTAATTTCTTTTTTAAATAAAAATGCTCCAATAACCCCCGATTCTTACAAATTTCCAACCCCCCAGTGAGTGCAAGTAACCAAACGGAGTCTGTGACATTTGTAAGTGCATAGTCGAACTGCTTTTCACATGTGTAGACATGTGGTGTACTTACAGTAAAAGCAGTCGCCTACTTCTACCCACCAATGTTATTATGGCCTATACCACGTGTACTAGATATTATAAGCCTTCTTTTTTTTTTAAATAAAGCAATTTTCTATTGCTCTAACTGCAAATATAAAGAGAATAGCAAGGCCTGACTTATCAGTTACAAGCCTTCCAAGCGGTTTCATCAGTGTAATCTACGATTCTCCTATAATATTATATTGGGGTATTTTTATTTTAATTCAGTACTGGAGATGAACTCTGGAAAAAATGTATTTGCGCATAAGCTTTAAGGAAAATAAAGTTGCGGGATATTCATGTACCAAAAGAGGAAGCTCTCCTTATAATAACGCATCAGAACGATGCATTTGTTCGTCATCCTAGTAAATAATTTTACTAGTGATAATAAAGAATAAGTCACAACCCCAGGTTTGACAAATTCAGACAAAAGGCCAGTCTGTATACAGTATACCTGTATGTATACCTATACTTTTAAATATGCATGATTCGAGCATTGTTCTCTCGAAAACAATTAATAATATTTTGACATATTTGAACATTATTGTAGAACGAAGTTTGACATGGCATCTGCCCGGTAAGCGAAACACTGTGGGTTCGATTCCCATCCCTGGACACTTTTATTTTTCCGTTTATCATAACTCTTCACAATTCATCCTATCATACTTCATCTCTTAGGTTAGAAATAGTCGTTATTTCTTCTTAAAATAAATTTCGATTTTTCGTTCAAAAGAAACATTTGCGATATAATTGTAAAACTTCGTTGTACAATCAAAAGCCGCATTATATTGTATTATAAATTTTAACATTATGCAGATCATGTTTAAATTCTGTAATCTACAAAAAAATATAAAATATTTTATTTTAATTTGTTAAATATTTATTATTTTGATATAGAAAGTTGTTGTTATTTAAATCAAAATAGGCATATTCGGACCGCTCACATGAGAAAATATGTAACAAGCCTATAATCAACGTTTAGTTGATTTTTGTTCCACTAGATGGCGTTCTTTCGTCTAAAATATCTCACATGAGCGGTCAGGATAAGTCTCTTTTGTTTTCATTATTATCTTTTTAATATGTGTGTGTTTTCTATTTCTATAGAAAACCAAGGAAATGTTTTTGTGTTTGTTTCTTTCGCATACATTTCCCTAATATTTCATATAGGCAGACGAATATTTGAAATAAATAAAGAATGGTTTAGGAGTGAGTGACTGTCAATTGAACAGGAGTGACTATCAAACTCAAAATAGACAAATTATTCTTATATTTGCATATTTCATTTATCCGCCTACATTTCTTCCACACTCCATCTACCTGAATAACAATTTGCCACTATATCGAATACTTAGGTTCGAAGTAACTGTTAGACTATCAACACTGTAATACGCAAATCAATCAAAGCCGATTCCAATTTTTATATTACACATATATTCCAACAATATTTGACCTGTCGGAATATGATGATAAATATGCAGCCAATCGAAAAGGAGTCCGTGTCAGAGGTTTCAACCTGAAATATGCAAATTAATTTAACAAGGTCAATTTGTATATATCCTGGGATTGGTAAATGAAATGATAGAATATTATGGAATTCCTATCACCGTTACTGCTGTTACGATTACAACGAGGGCAATTTTACTAATACTAATAATAATTGGGATAATACATTTTAAAAATGGGTAAACTTAGGCACAGGGCCTGAGCAAAGCCGGTTTTAATTTTGGTATTTTTACAAAATATGTTCAATTTATAGTTCTAAATTCTTTGTAATTTACCCTAAAGACCTAACAAACGTATGGTGTATTTATATAACATTACAAAATATCTACAGATTGTTGAAATTCACCCACCCTGCTAGACGTACTATGCAACTTCAATAAACTTAATCAACAACTGTCCATAAGTTACAACGACTCCAGCCCACCTCTGCCACCCAAGTGAGATTAATACTACGAGTATTTTCTATGTGTATTAGGATTAGATACCACACGCCCTCTATTATACATATTAATTAAAATGTGATATGTCGCTAGACCTAATCACCACCTTTGTCTTCCCAATCACACGTCTCTATATCATCATCAAAATAAGCCATAATTGCTATCACACTCTCATCACCTTCTCTCTGCCAACAGGTCTAGGTAGATATAACACAGATTGCAGTTATGTGTACAGAATTTGTTCTTGTGATCTATTGGAATACTCATGGTATTCTCCTGCTCGCTTTCTGGAAAATAACTCTTTACCAGTCGAAGGTGTGAAATATTTTCATGTAGTTTGGTGTTCTCACGCTATTCTGACGTTGAATATCCCTTTTCAGGATGCCTCAAAAATTTCAGTTCTGGAAAATATATATAGGATGAAATATTCCTTGCTTGGATTGCAAACTGTCAAATGAAGACAGTTGCTCATTCTTCCTTCAGTCTTTGTACGTCATTAATGGCGAACGATAACAATAGAAAGGTTGTGAAGACCGGTCCGATTCTATGCATCAATAAGGGCTTCAGCAATGGTTGTTGTTTGTTATTGTGTCAGAACAGGCCAGAATTCACTATCGTAAGATCCTTACCTAACACCTTATGGCTGAATATATCGTTTTTTTTAAATCAGAAGGGTAAAAGCCTCCAGTCTATAATAGATTTTAATAACATGCTTATTCATAATAATCGGGACAAAACTTGTCAAGGTTCAAACATAATAGACCTTACTATAACAAATCGTCATGCTCATGTACTTGTTTAAAGATATAAAGTAAATAATTCTAATATATCACAAAAGTCTGACAGACTTCGTGCTTCTGTAATAATAAAATAAAATATATAGATATCGTCGCAAGGAAAGTTTTTTTTAATTGAATACATTTGATCGTATACTCAGAATTCTGATGCACACAATATTAGAACACCAATCAGCTCACCAAACAGTTCAATTATTAACAAATTAAAATATTGAAACATGAATTTTCATTTTCACACATAAATCAAAAATCTTTCTCTACTGTTCTTACTGCGATGAGAAAACATTGGGATCCATTATTGCTCGCATAAACTTCACGATGCAATTGTATACAAACTAGCAATGGATACCAGGATGGGACTTGAAATTGTTCGACAACAAGGCGTTATTGAAGTTGAATAGATTCTAATTTTGTTCAATAGTTGCTATATATCTCTTATATAAAGAAAATAGATTTTCTGCTTGAATTTAGGTTATGTTGAGGTTTATGCCATGGAGTTATTTTCTGGTTCTTTTAAGTACTAAATGGTATTGGTGATGCAGTCGTGACAAGAATCTTGAAAGTAAAATAATAAAAATAGTAAAGATTAGAAATTGCTTTAATTGAGCTTATAAGATATATAAAAACATAATTTGATAAAAGTACTGCCTGGCTTAAGGAGTAAGAATAAAAAAGAAAAGCTTATTTACATAATGTACAAAAGTTTTGAGCCGGCCATCGGGGAAGAACAACAACGAGTTTTTTTATAGGGAAGGCATGACCTCTGGCGGTCGATTTAACAATATTTAAATCTATGATATATATTTTAAATGAAATAATATTTTTCTACATAAAATATATATTTAACATATAACACGTTTTGAAGGTGAGGATTTTGGGCATTTTGAACTATTTTTCTTACCTTTCGTTGTCGTTTAAGAAGTCCTTTACCATAGAACGTTGTGTGCATTGTATATATAGAAAGATATTTTACAATGATTGAAGAAATCCTTATAATAAATTGATATCAAATTAAAAATATAGTGTTATTATAGCAAGCTATTACTGAACAAAATTGTAAAGTAGTGTTCTATAATATATGATATAGAGAGAGATAGAGAGAAAAATAGTGTAAAAAAAAGTAAATAAAATTAAGTTAAAGTAGATAAGGAATATATCTTTTAAGATATCAAAATGTTTTTAGTATTTTTAATACAATATAGGCCTATAACACGATGAGAATGATGCTTTAATGCTGAGATAATAATATTGATGTGTTACATATTACACATATATGGAAATTGATCAAAGTTATATATATATAGGCATCGGTCAAAACGATCAACAGTCTGTTTCATATTTCTGTTGATGGTGTATAGTGGCGACTCTTCTTGGGCCTGATACAAATATAAATATTAACCTTTACCACTCAAATATAAGTAGGGAATGCGATAATGAGCTAGAATATATCACTAGGTCTATACTCTCAATTCGATATCATAGCTTTTCCAGCGCCTTTTCCCAACTGGTTATAATGTTAAGAATTCAATCCATTCATTTAATTGTGCACGATACAAAGAAAATTCTATAGACAAAGGGTTATCGATTTTTTCACCAATAATATAAAATTATAGCAAGTTTATTAATATGTGTTATGATTTTTTATGGATAAACCTATTATAAAAATAGAGGTATTAAAATCCCGAGGGAATTCTTAGGTAGATATATCAGAAAGTAAGGTCTCATAAACTATCAAATAGAATCAGCCAGCGCATCAACGAATCCAATTACGAATCGAAGCAAAAGAGAAAAGATAATTAGAAGGATATGCAACAGAGTTAAATTAACAGTTAATTACTTCATTAAGAAGTGAAATCAACAAACATCAATATCCATGGGGCATAATGACTTTCCATTGCTTCCTAGCTGAGAGAAGAAAATTGGGAAAGATTTTTCTCTCCATTTAAAAAGGTTATCCACTTTTAAATTTGTTCACTTTAATTAACTGGTATATAGAAGTGTTCAATTGACTGACTCTGTTTTATATGATAATTTATGATAAAGAGTAGTTTTGAAAAAAAGTGTATAGATAATTATACTTGCTCGCTCTAACAAGTTAGAGGGAGCGATTTATATAATCACGTATTGTATAAGGCATATAATAATTTTCGAAATATACAAAATGAGTGTAAAAATACTTCTTTTTTAAAAATAAAGTATTATAAATATATAATTTGATTAATCACCTGGAACAATAAATTATCAAATGAAACATGAAGCTACCTACAATATACTCTTTACCTGATGATTTTGTTCTTTTTTTATTTTGTTTGAAAATATTTAATATATGAAATCAATTAATAAATACATCAGAACAATATCAATATTTGAACGTCTAGCATGACAATACATCCAGATGGCATAAGACCCTACGGGACATACAACAACTGTCCTGGTGTGGAACTAACACCTACCCACATATTCTCATGCCCAGCAATGGCCGCATTCTTGCAGAAATTTGAAATGGACCCAGAACAGCAGATTTACACACCCAAGATAGAGGACATTGCCACTGCTGTGATAGAGAGAGAGATGTATGGAAATATCTAAGGTTCTTTACTGGACACGACAACAACAACAACGTCTAGTCAACAACGTTAATTCAACAATCCATATTTTGCGAATTGTGCAGAAATGCATTTAAAATTCTGATATTATAATGAAATATGTTTTGAATTCTAAAAAACAATCTCTTCATTTATTAAGCTAACTATGTAATAGTATAAGAGATGACTAGTCAACCCTTAATAATTAGTTATGTGTTGAGCTAGTTTTTATAAGTTCACAATAATGATAAATAAAAATACACTAAAACTATTTAAGTAGTTTTCAATTGGGAAACAGATAGCTATCAACTAAATAAAATATTGAAATTAATACTGAAATACTTCGTAATTACCTTTGGAAATGCATTACCTTATAGATATGTAATTGCATTGCATATATATAAGGTATTTATAATCACACATTGTAATGCATTACCTCTCAGAAAATTGTAATTGGATTACAAGTAAACATTATTACCTTGTGATAAACTTATACGAGTATTTTAAATTGGTTAATTCATTACAAGGTTATCCTGATCACAAATTAATGTATAACAAGGAAATGTATATTAGAAATTATTTAAAATTAGGAAAAAAAGCTTTATATAGATGCAAACTGCTTTTAGAATTGTTTGAAATATTTCTATAATAGTAAAAAATATATATAATTATATTTATGTTTTGTTTTTCTAAATATTAAATTGAAAAGTAATTGTAAAATAATTATTATACTTTTTCTCTATGAAAATTCGAAACTATTATAGACGCGTTTGATTCTTTTAAAAATTAAACAATTTCTACTGCCCTTACTGTAATGCATCATAATACTTTACTGTAAATAAAATTGATATTATGATTATATTTTTTTCCAACTCTGATTAGATATGACCTACAAGGCTTTCTAACCAACTCTGGCAAAATAATTATTTACTCATATAGGTATGAAAAGTATTTTCTCTGTATACTTTCTTGAATGCTCCTTAAATAGAATCAAATTTATATTTTTGTATTTTATTTACAAAACAGTTCAGTTTATGATAAACATAGCCAGAATTTATCGACTCAATATAATGAAAATTGCATCATCATATATTCCCACTGGTAGAAAACGGTTTTACCATTCACCTATACCGTTCCAGACCCTATTTCTTTAGGAATATCTGACTTATGCAAATGAAACTATCAATATGGAATTCTGATAATGGGACTTGGGCGTCCAAATCGACCGATAATTCAATTAGTCATCACGTAGGAGCGCGCCATCTATATTTTAAAAATAGAATAAAATCCTGCGTGATTTTTCAATAATAGCATTTTTTATGCCGTTACTGCAATGATAACATTCTTGCTCATTGTATCTCAGAAGAGAATTTATTTAACAAAATTCAAATATAGATTTTTAAAGATTTTTGACTAAATACCTTCACAAATTTAGAAAAAGTTAACTAAATAATGATAAACAAGCCAAATATAAGATCTATAATATTTTACCAAACACACATAAAAATCTATTTTTATGGAAAATAATTTCAACCTTTTCTTTAAAAAATTTACATGGATTTTATTTCCTAAATAAATCGAAAAACCATTTTTTTATATAAATTTTTTATTGATTTTGATAAAAATATTTTCATTTTTTTACTCTATTTACTTCCCGTGGGGATTTATTTTTTTATTGTTTTCTCTCCAGCAGCAGTGGTTGAATCCGAGTTATTAATTTTGCGCCAATAAGCAGCATTAGAGGTGAATATTGAATTTTGTGAAATATTGAATCAGGAACATCACTCATCCTTGAAGAATGTTATATGATAATCGATGTATCTTCAACTCAATTTTTATATTCTTTATAATGTTTTCGATTACTTTAGAATAAAGTTAATTCGAGAGATACTCCTTAACAGATATTTATACCGTATATTTGTTTTATATTCCAAATAATATATTTCTATTGTGATGTTTATCTCTATTAATATATTATGATTCATTTAATTGCTACAATATTTTACTTTATCGTTTATTTTTATTGTGAGAGGAGGAATTCATATAAAAAACGTATTCTAATTACAATTGAAAAATTAAAATGGATAATAACTGTCTACTTTAGTAGGCAGGTTGTTTGTTTTTATTGTCGTGTACAATGAAGAGCCTCAAATGTCTCCGTGCATCTCTATCACAGCAGTCGTTCTCCATCTTGGGTTGGCAAATCTGTTTTTCTGGGCCCATTTCAATTTTATTCAAGGCTTCGGCCATTGCTGGACATGGGAATATGTGGGTAGGTGTTAATACCACCCTAGGATCATTGTAGCCTGTCCTCTAAGACACGTGGTTTTCATACAGTACAAACACTCGGAATCATCTATCCATCATGCTTATCATAGCCTGATACTACATGTGTAGACACATGGTTTACTTATTGTATAGACACTTATGGCCTTCTAACCACCATGAACATTATGGCCTGGTAACATGTGTGTAGATAATACACAAGAAAATCCTAAATAATTGCAATTAGATATTCAATGAATGAAAGGAAGAAAAAATTGCAACGAGTTTCTTTATTCTGAATGTTGTGTGATATATGACGTATATACTGTCTAGGCAGACGATACTCTCGCAATTCGATAGCTTTAAACCTTATGCTCTAAAATAGGTGTATAACTCTATTTAATAAACTATTAATAATAGTTTGTTGGTTTGAATAATCACACAGAATATAAACAACGATTCAAATGCGAGAATTCAAAGATTTTTCTAATAGGAGACCGTATTTATAGATCATTCAAACCTTGAGGTCCTTTCATTGGTGTGAATTGAAAAGAACGCTAAAGGAAAATATGATTTTCTAAACACATTGCGATAGTGTTTAATGTAAGATATAATCAACAGAAATACCAATATGTTAATGAGTGTTTCAGCAAATATATTCCCAAAAAGCTATATTTATGTTTACCAGCAAGAGAACAAATATCTCAAATGAGGTAATACCAATAAAGAAATTCTAATATCTATGGATTCAAACTGGGATATCACAGAAATGGTCAGGAAGATCTATATTTCGGTTTATAACTGTTGATTTTCTTTTTTAAAAAGCTTATTATATACCAGTCTTCCATGATTGTTCCTTTTTACTAATAAAATTAGATTGGTTTTAGTTAAAAGTGTGATTTATCATGTGGTTGTTCTGGCCTATTTTGAAGTCACGCTTTTTCGCATTTAGTAATTTAAACTTCACTAATGTCAATAAATGTTAGAGGCAGAGAGAAAGTTCACACATAATCTATACCGGATATATGTTACGAGGGTGAAACAACGAAATCATAATATCATAATCGTTCTCTTCTTTTTTATAGTACCTGAAGCAGAGACTCTTCATACCAGTATGGAAGCTAGTATTTAGATAAAATCAATTAAAATAATTTTTAAAATAGGACAATCCATAAAAAAGGCATATATTGGAACAAAATATCACTTATTTTACCAATATTTCAGTTGGCTGAGTAAAGGTAATCAAAAATATTCCCTTAAAATACCCAAGATACCTCAACATGTAGGAAATTACCTTTTAACACCTATATGGCTAAAAACATACCATTTAAATAATTATCAAATTATTTTATAAAGGGAAATTCATTAAATATGGCACATATTATAACAATTACAAAAATTCGAATATTCTAATAAAAATCACCCCTTTATATAAAATAAAATTTCGAAAACGAAATATCCTAAAATCCAAAGAAATAAAAAGAATAGGGCTATACGTAATAATGTAATAAATCAATAGAGAATTTTAAAATAAAAATATTTTATATTTTAAAAATCTAATAATGAAAAGCTTCTGTGATATATTTATATCATTAAAGAAATGACCCGGCAACATTGGGGTATTCCTTTATCAATAAACGCTGAATCTTCCAATTGTGTTCCGAATTGAAATTAGGGAATGGAATCGAAGAGGATCCAATTTGAATAATAAAAGGATCTTGATCAAAAGATTCTACAGTCGGGAGAATATATCAAGCCTAATTATTTATATAGAACTTGAGATCAAATAGGCCAATAATTGGTTAGGTACATAGAGAAAAAGGAAATGGTGGAATGCACTATTCATATCAGTTTACAAATATTTATCTGTTTTTCTCAATATTTTCTTATAAATTGATCATTTATCGTATCATTTATTTAAGACAAAATGAATGTTGTTATGCTTTCCTTAGAAAAATCAACGAATATCTATATATATATAAAATGAATGTTTGTATGTTTGTCTTTTGGTGTGTTTGTTTGTATGTCTGGTATACAAATTCGCAGTAGTTCACTAATTCAAACCAAAATTTCCATACATAGGTAAAGAAATACGGGGAAGACGATAGGCTATTTTAAAAATATATAAATCAATTATTAAAACTATATATTTTTAGTCAGAAAATGATGATGACGATATTGCTGTATCATGTTTGATTATCAGATACAAAATTATATCGGGAAAAATTCCAAAAAGCAGAGACCACGGGAGAAACCAGTTCATTATTTTGTACGCATGAACAAAATTCTAACAGAAAAACATTCATTCGAGCAGAAAACAAAATCCAGATCATCTTTCTATAAAGATAACGCTTCTCTGACACAAAGTTTGGAGCGGGACGTTTCACAAGAGTGACATCCACGGCGCCAATTTATAATTGTAACGAATAGTATTTGAATAAAAAACATTTAATCGGGTAAAACCTGGGCGTTGCCCGGGTCATTCGGCTAGTTAATTATAAAATGATACACTTGGTATATTACAGAAAACCATACATTGACAATAAGGTATCAAAAAATGAAATCTGTGTTTGAGAAGTAATATAGAAACAGAAATAAAATCACAAATACGATACAAAGATATACAATTATTCAAGGTATTATATTTACAAAAAGAAAAATATTAATAATGTAAAAAAAAAAGTATTTTTTATTTTATTAACAGAGTATTATTTTTTATGTTTATATTTTACTACTCTGCAATCTTCCCACATTGCTTATATTTTGTTTACCATTCATAGTTTGCCCTTGCCTTAAATAAATTACTGCATCATCCTGAAGTTTGTCTTTCCTAATTTTCCACGTGGCAATATTATAATTAATGAATCAAGAAATTGTTAATATTATAATCCCTTCGGTAAAATTTATATAAAAGACAATTCGCTTAGGGAAGAGTCGCTTTTATATATAACGGCAATACAAGCTTTCAGGCTCAACAGCCCTTCGACAAGGTTAACTACGCTACTGAGGTATAGAGAAATAAAAGAGTAAAAGATACTTAACCATGGCTTGCTCCTTGATCTTATTGAAATATTACAATATTCATTATATATAGAAAATACCCTATAACGTAATCATTTAGGAGTATCTATAACAAAAAGAATAATTACCAAAAACATTTTCAATTAAAGAATTCTGAAACGAATGTGGGGCATAATAGAAAGGAAGGAAGGCTTGAATCGAACGACACCTTTAAGCAGAGGTTACGATTAAATTAACTAACCAGTAGGAAATGACGGGGTGAAATGTGAAGCAGGACCTACACGCAACACTATTGGTCCGAAAAAAACGTTTTTTTTTACGTGTCGATTACTTCTCATAAAGAGTAGAAAGAAATCTCTTTAAAGAGCTTTCACATTTCACTCAATTTCACAAAGGTCATATAGTACTATATATCTACCTATTCCTATTAGTATAATCAGTGGAAGAAGTATTATCATGTTTATTGTTGGGTGTAAAGAGGTCTAATCAATCAATCTCTTCATTTGAAATTCACAACAAACACGTTTTCACACAAGGTATTAAGACCAAATCGAAATCAACTAAAAATTCAGCCATCTAAAATGTTCATATAAGCAGTCAGGATATTCCTTTATTGTTTTTTAATATCAATACCTGACCATTTTTCTTTTTTCACATATATATTTATTTTTATTATTCTATCTTATTATTTATAATTATTATAAACAGTCTAAACATTTTCTAAGACACCATTTTTAAAATTAATTAATATGTGTTCATGTTTATGTTTATATATTTGTTAATTATATCTGTAAATATTTTTTGCATCATTCATAATTATATAGGATCAACTAACCAATTAATATTAATTATGAAATGTATAAATTTATATTTTACCCAAGAGTTAAAAAAAACACTACTTTATAATAATCTTTCAATTTTTATTTTTATAATCTTTCGACACAATACACTTTATAGGATATATTTTTTTCAATTTCCTTTTCAAAATTTAATTTGTGTGTGAGATAAAATATTTATGTAATATTATTTGTTTATTATAAAATAACAAATATAGAATTTATAGAAATTATTTGTATTCATACTAATATAAAAATATATATATCGCCTAGAAAATATTATTAATTTCATATTCTTTTCCCAAAATAAACACACAGAAATATTCAGTGAACTCGATTTAGATAAATTTCTCTATTGTAACAAAATATTCCTATTTCAATATCTTAACAAAATTGCTTAGATAATTTAATAATAAAGTTTCAAATTCTATAAACACAAAATTATAAATTATTCAGTGAGGTTTGAGAAAACAATAAATCTTTTATTTTCATTTCTGAGAAACGGATCTGGGTACATTGAGTAAACATCTTTTGGGACGAAATTTCTTTACCTCTATTTACCTTATACCATATGCATATTTTGTAAATCTGTAAATATATTTCCTAGAATAAAGTAAATTGTTTTCACTTTTGCATCTGTTTATATTTAAATAATTAATAAATTATTTATAATGGGAGTTTACAATTTTATTTTGCACATTAGCAATTCAGTTAAGTTTTAAACTAATTTTATTAACAGCGATACTTTTTATAAAAACTATATATAAATATTTAATCTAATTATTGTTTTAATTAATATATTAATGAATGTATAGAGAGTGTTTTGAATAAATTATCAGCTAATTATATGAAGTGACGCGTACTTTACAAAGTTAGAAATATTCTTCACAGCTTATATTGATACATTTTGACTGAATCTTTCTATCGTTATAACCGATATAGAATAATTTCGTTTATTCTTGGAGTTTAACTGATATGTAAATAGGATAATATAGTTTGAAAATTGAAATTAGCGTCATCTCTCTGTGAAAAGATGAACTATAATCCTTATAAGCGATATTTCTGTCAATGTTTAATAGACAAATTTCAACAATCAGCAAACGGAAAGATGAAATATATTGGTAATCTTAGTTTATCTTATTGGTGTGAAAAAGAGAATCCTATATTTTTATTTGATTATCAGACTATAATGATTTTCAAATTTTAACCCTGTCCAACAGTAGGATGTTTATAATAAGAGAATGAGGCATTAAATCAAATAACAAATGAAAACATTAAGACGCGAATATTTCTTTTAACAAATAAATCAAATATATACTGCCCTTACTGCGATGAAAAAAAATTGAGAGGGTTTGGCTCATCAGTAGTGAACCCTCCCAGCGGTTTCGCCAATTTAATGAAACAGACGGCTTCTTTTCAGTTCTAATATTATATTGGATCATTCTGTTTTTGTATGCTACAATGAAAGGTGTAACTACTAATGTGCCAAGCCCTTCCAATATTTCTTAATCGCAGTAAGGACAGTAGAAGTTTGATTTATTTGTGAAAAGAAACATTCGCGTCTTAATGTCTTCATTTGTTATGATGGCGCGTTATAGCTTTGTATTAATTGAAACAAATGTTACAAATATATCTTGAACTTCAGTCTGAAGTTATTTACCATTTATTATGTGATGATATGAATTATTATGAGTAATACAATAGAATGCGGCTATATTTTTGTACAACAACTGTTTAACAAGTTTTACCGCAATTTTATTTTTCCATTCATCATTACTCTTCAAAATTCATCCTTTCATACTTCATCCTTAAGGATAGGAATAGTCGTTAATTCTCCTTAAATAGTGAAAATTAAGATTTTTCATTTTGTAAAAAGAAATATTTGCGGTGAAACTTGTTAAACGTCGTTCTATAAGCATAGCCGCATTATATTGAATTATGAATTAAATTTATATAATATATACGAACGGATAAATATGTCCAGGGTAGCCTAGTAGACATGGCATCTGCCCAGTAAGCAGAATTCTGTGGGTGAGATTCCCATCCCTGGACACCTTTATTTTTCCGTTCATCATTACTCTTCACAATTCATCCTTTCATACTTCATTCCTAAGAATAGGAATAGTTGTTATTCCTCCTTAAATAATGAAAATTAAGAATTTTCGTTCTGTAAAAAGAAACATTTGATAAAACTTGTTAAACGTCAAACTATTATAAATATTCACTTCTCTCTCTTTCCAATATATAATATACCACTGAAGACGCTGAGAACTATTTCAGAAAAGAAAATATATAGCAATAGAACTCTATAATCTCTACAGATCAATTGTAAATAGATTCATACACAAAAGAGGTAGTGAGGAAAGTTTTAGAACAGATGTGTAAATAAATCCCTTTTCAAACAAAGGCTCACGTGCACATGTGGAAAGGGAGAAAAAAATACTGTATTATTTTGTTGTTGTATGACGATCCATACAGGGCAATGGGTCCTAATAAAAGCCTTTTGTTGTTGTTATATATAATATATGTAAATAAGGAAATGTTTACATCAAGTTGTGAGCTAAGAAATAATGTAGGCCACGAAGGCAATGTGAACCATGTTTACACTTTCCCCTACCACTCATATTCCCTGGAGACCCCCTCACACCTTTCTTTCTTCCAAACATCGATGGACATTCTAAAAAATCCTTTTATTTCATTTTTACACTTTCTTCCAATGGTTTTCCTTTTATTCATCGAACATTTTTTCACAGATTTCTGTCTACTTCTAATATTTCCTTCTTTTATTATCAGATATATAATAAATACTCTCAACCACTGGATTTTTATATCTTCTATGAATATAATCGCGCTTAACATTTTTAAAAGAGAATATATAAAAATAAAATTAAAATCTTATTCAAATTTTGCTAATTTAAATAAATGGAAAATGAAATATATATGTTATGAATAATATGTTTTTTGTTAGATAAAGGATTAACGAGATAAAGGGTTGAAGGTGCAGTCGTGATAAAAGAAAGATAATTATTCACAATTAAGTATTTTTTTTATTTTAAATTACTTACTACTTATAATACATTAGTTATTTTCACAATTATATAGAATTTATGAAGTTGGTCCTATGTTAGTGATTAAAAAAGATAGATATGTTAACTACGCATATTTATAACAAAACTGAAAGTCATTTTAAAAACGATGATAATAAAAGTAGAATTATCAATAGAAATATAATATATATTTTTAAATAAATAAATATTTGAGTTTATATATATATAATTGAAGGGAGAGATGTCTCTTTCAGTACATATATATAAAATATCCATATTATTTTGACGCCTATGTATTTATACGTGTAAAAAAATATTAAATTTCTTTTAACATATGTCGCGCAAATGCATCATGTTTTTACAAATGAAATATGTTGACATGTACTATATTACTGAGCGAATACTATGCAAATACAGAAAGGGAGTAGTAGCCAAACAATTTGCATAGAGGAGGATAGAAGGAGAGTTCCCTTGGCTTGGTACACCACCAGACTCAGCAACGATTGGTGTAAAAACTACTTTAGGGATCGGAAACAGTAAATGGTTTCTAATGGTAAGTGTACCAATAATATTCCTGCCTGGTTTTATTTCTCTGCTACTGCTGTTTGGTTTAGTTATTTAGAAGAGAGCTTAGAGATATAGTTGTTTTTGATTTGTTATCTCACTCTACTTTCTTGAATTTTTAGAATTTATTTTACAAATTATTTGTGCCAATAGATCAATAATTGCTAAATATCTATAAAGGTAATAAATTGTGTATTGATTTTTTTATTATTTCAAAACATAGTTTTACAGTTTTAACTGAAAAATAGTTTATATAAGTACCTATTACTCTTTTATTCTTGTTCCTTTTTAATTTATGATTATAATTTACCTAAATTATAAAATAATGATTCATTTTTTTCAATATAATTATTCACTTCAAAATCTGTGAGTTTGAGAAATAGAGTCAAACGTAGTGAGAGATATTTATTATTCATTTACTAACCCAATATAACCATATGTCTATTATGAACTCTGATTTTCCATTAATGATAAAGTTTTCGGTATATGAATATCTCAAGGAAATAACATCTAATCTAAAGGAACGTTTTCATATTTGACGCCTCGGTGATTAAAAAGGGTATATTTTGAAGTTGGACAATATAAGTTAAATATCATATTTTGTAAGAGAATGGATTTACGATGAATTGTTCTTAATAAGAATGTGACTAGGTTGAACAACTGTCCTGGTGTGGAACTAAAACCTACCCACATATTTATATGCCCAGCAATGGGCACATGAAATCGACATGGACCCAGAGCAGCAGCTTTACACACCCAATATAGAGTACATTGCGACTGCTGTGATAGAGATATATGGGGACATCTGACTCTTTTCAGTGGACACGATAACAACAAATAGGTTGAACAGTTTACGTCAATGCCATTAAGAACGACCTACTGGTTCTAATAAAATTAGTGTGAAATGTATTCCATAATATCAAATGTTTTATAAATACAAATGGTGTTCCATCACATCTACAACAAACTAGCTGAAAGATAGAAAACAATAAGTTCTGAAAAATTAATATTTCACCGAAAGCGTTAACAGTTTCCGTCCAAAACTAATATCTGTGTTTAATAAAAGTCAGGATGTGGTTCACAATTGTCGTAGTTAATAATTACTCTCTTTACCATTCACCTAACTAGTACAGTATTTTTAATATCGCGGAGGCAAAGAATTCAATTCCAATTAAATATTTTCAAATTCACACATCAATCTCTATATATCTCTCTCTAGAATGAGCTTTCATTTTATTTTTAAACACAGTTCCAAACGTCATTTCTAAAATCATATTGTTATAAATAATAAAAACAGAATTAAAATCATTTTTTTGGGTGGTGAAATATTTAATAAAAGGTATTATAATGATTTCAAATATATATATATTGTTTTGAAAATAGAGCAATCCATAAATAAATCATTAATTAAAAAGGTATATATATTGGATCAAAATATCATGTATTATGATACATGTTTTAATATTTCAGTTGGCTGAACGCCAACCTTTTTCAAGGTATTATAACATATTTTTTCATATGTTATAATACATTGAAAAAGGTTGGCGGTCATCCAACTTGTATATTAAAAAATTGTTGCACCAAGTTGAAGCTCTGCAGGGTCGTCGACCTTGGTTTCTTCCGTCTTGGTGTTATACACGTTTCCCGAGCGGGTTTCCATATTAAAAGTAAATAAATAAAATTAAATAAAAATAAATTACCTTTTAAAGTTATTGTGTTTATTTATTCTTGTCTTCCTCGTATATTGCGATCCCCAGTCTTCGTCTAGGTCCTCTCCCGCTCCAAAAGCAATAAAGATATATGTACAATAAATATTAAAAAAGGAGTGAAACTATAAAAAGGAATGATGCTAATCTAAATATTCTGTTTTAAATAAATATTAAATATCATAGAATATTTTGAATAAATGTAAGGCGCATTAAAATTGATGTAACAATATATAAAGATAAAATAAATGATATTTTGATCAAATATATGCCTTTTTAATTAAAATATTAAAAATAAAAAAGCATATCCTGACCAGGAGCACATGTGCTTTTTAGAAGGCAGAGCGCTATCTGGTGGAAAAGAAATCAAATAAACATATATTTAACCTGTTTCCTGATTTTTGGCCAACCCAATTTCTTGATAAATCAAGAAAAGCCATCTACGAACGCGTTTCGCGCTGTTGGCGCTTGTCAGCGTGAAGTAGACTGTACCTATAATTAAATTTTATATTAGAATAATTAAAAATATTTATTGTATATTCTTTAGTATCAAAATTATGAACACACTTGTTCTTTATTAATATAAATACAAATTGTAGCATTACTACGGTGTAGTATGAAGACGTTGCTACCAACACGATATAGTGATAGATATGTCAGAAGTACGTGACGTCAAATTATACCAAATACAAGAGTTTGTTCAACTCCACACGACATCAAAAAGGTATCGCAGCCATTGGAATTCTCAGCGATACTTTAAGACGTGCAAGCCAACTTTTCTTGAGAAGAAAAATCAAAAGTCAAACTTTATAAAACTAATTACTTTATTGATATATTGAAGTCTACGTTTACAGGAAAATATAAAACTTTTTCTACACTTCACATATATTTAAGATAATCCATTCAATGAATGGGCGCAAATTTATAATATTAACATATATGATATATGTCATAATTTGTATATAATTAAATGCAACCCCGACCCACTATGTATGTATCATGTATGATTTTCAAAGATTTAATAAAAGAATAAGGTAACTGGAGGAAAGAAAGTAACCAAAGACATAGGAAGTAAATCTAGAGGAGAACATATTTATTAATAACGTCGCAGTTAACCTTCTGACCCCGGGTCCCTGCGAGCTAAGTTTAAACCGACACTTCCTGGAAAAACAGGACGTATCTAGTGACCAGAAGTTATAAATGTTAAAGCTAGCACTCAATACTTCCTGACAAAGCAGGACGTATTTTGATAACGCGGAAGTAAATAAAGTGGAAATAACACTCGACACTTCCTGTCAGGCAGGCCATATCTTTCATCAAGGAGAGCCGCGGGCCAATCAGAAGACAGCACCTTAAGTAGGTCAACCAATAGGAAAAGATCATGTGACATCTCTCGACCAATCAGAAGACAGCACCTTAAGTAGGTCAACCAATAGGAAAAGATCATGTGACATCTCTCGACCAATCAGAGAGAAACTGAGTCTTGGTGTTAAATCGAAAAGCAAGAATGGTCAGTTACGTTTTCGCTCTCATAGGAACAATACCTACAGTTGTTCAGTGGCTCTCGCCGAGTTCGGACAGTTGCTCCTTCGCTTCCAACAAGGTAACATCTACTCTAGAGATCTCTCTCCCTCCGCTCATTTCATCTAAATCCCATCATCACCATGTGATCAACTAATTAATAAGTCAAATCGCTCAGCTCTTCTCAAGCTTTCTTCCCTCCAACCCAGTTGCCTTTTATTTTCAAACCCAATCACGTGTCCTGATTATTCCTAACTGTGTGCTTCACTTACCACTCAACGACTGCGCTTCAACCAATCCTCACCATTCAAATCGAACAACAAGAAATTCCGCAACGATATTGCCACAGAACGGTTAAGTCGACAGAATTCTACAACAGTGTAATACAACAAATATTGCAGTGTAATAACAATTGCTTCATATTACACAGAGTCGACAGGATTCTACAACAGTGTAATACAACAAATATTGCAGTGTAATAACAATTGCATCATATTACACATATTATAAATAGATAAAGCATATTATACTTGTTATATTGATAAATATTGTGGCGAAGAGAAATAATTTAATTATTCAATTAATTTTTGGAAACAGATTTATTATTTGTAAAATCATCATTTAGTTACCTAGCTTGCTTGCTCGATATTCTCTAGCTGTAGATAGTTTGGTTAATTTGTTAATATTTGTGACTGGTCGTGATGACGTCATCAATAAATATTTTCACATCTCCAGATATACAAAGACTTTATTTCTACGCTACAAAATTGATACATATATAGATTTGAATGAGGTTTGTTTTATATACTTTGATTATGCATAAAATAATATATTTTATATTAAATACTTTATTAATTAAAAAAGAAAAAATGTACCAAAACTTGTTGTCTTTTTCTGTTAACCTTTCTTCCATATTTTTAATCCATAGAATAGTCCTTCAATTCTATCTATGAATATTTACATATTGAACATATATAACATGTTTCTTTTCACAAATAAATCTGTTGGATCGGTTTTGAAGACAACTATCAGATTTATCAAATTAAACTTTAAACCTTTTTAGATATATAGAGAGAGAAACGAGTTAATTACCTCGTATTTAAGGCAACCAAAGAATCTAATTTACATACATCGTTCTAACCAGTTTCAACTTGTGCAAAACAGACGACAAAGAAAAATAAACAAATTAATAATAGAGGGTAAGTTCCTATTTTTTAAAAGCTTTCACACTCAAAGAATAACCATTTTCTTACTTCAAAATCAAACTTCTTCTGTCCTTACTGGGATGAAGAAATATTGGAAGGGCTTGGTTCATCATTGATGAATCATCACAGAATTTTGATTTATTTTGAAAATAAACATTCGCGTCTTAAAATCTTCCATCGTTATATATAGATGATGCGTGTTATTGCTTTGTATTACTATATTTTATGATCTGTGCCATGGTATGTCTGAAGATACCCGACAGACTTGAGAGTAACACACATGGAAGAAGACCAGCTTATCAAAGAACAAAACAAAAGCCCAATAAATCATCAGACGGGCTTACTATAATGACCTTCCATCTAATGACCTTTAGTGACATAAGGTGATAGATAAAAATAATCGATACATAGACCCGATCAATGTTTCCATTTATCAGACGTTACATAGAATTTGCTTGGATGTTCCCCCATCTCTTTTTGTATCACAATATGATAGAGATCTAATCTAAGTAAATATTCAACTTAACAAGTGATTGGTTGTATTCGTACTTATGTTTTTACGACAATAAATTCTCTGATAGTGGATATTGCTGCTGCTGTGATGGAGATGCATGGAGACATCAGAGACTCTTCTTTGGTCACGAAAACAACAACAACAATAAATTTTATAGTATAATGCATTAGCCCGCTATGAAAATTCAAAACTATTATAGACGCCTATGATTCTTTTGTAAAAATTATATAATTATATATTTATAATTTAAAATAATAATGGCATATCCTGACTAGGAGCACATATACTGTTTAGATTGCAGAGAGAGCGCCATCTAGTGGAACATAAATCAACTAAACATTGATTTAACCTGTTCCCGTATATTTGGACCACCTAATTTCTTGATTAATCAAGAAAAGTCATCCACGAACGCGTTTCGCGCTGTTGATGCTCGTCAGCGTGGATGACCAGAAGCACGTATGCTTTTTAAATGGCAGAACGCGAAACGCGTTAATGGATGGTTTTCTTGATTTTCAAAAAAATGGGTTGGCCAAATATCAGGGAACAGGTTAAATCAATGTTTAGTTGATTTCTGTTCAAGTAGATGGGGCTCTGCTATTTAAAAAGCACATGTGATCCTGGTCAGGATATGCCTTCATTATTTTTAATATAAACACCTGACCTTTTTTTATTTATTATTTTTTCTATTGTTTTTTTTTATGTTTATAATTGTATAAATTTCTACTGTCCTCAAAGCTCATGTCTATAGTTCATCTAAAATACCCATCACATGAGTCTAGCATCAGTATCACTATAAAAGTAAAGAGGAAAAATGCAATATAACAGCGGTATAGTAGATTAAACTGGCGAAACCGCTGGGAGGGTTCACCACTGATGAGCCAGGTCCTCCCATTAATTCTCCATTGCAGTAAGGGCAGTAGATATTGTTTAATTAAAAAAAAAACATATGCGTCTATAATAGTTTTTAATATTCTATAGTGTAAAATATACTTATAGATAATATATAACAGAGACACGATTCAGATTAATCTATAAATATAATAATTATCGTAATTGTGGGAGGGAGAATATTTATATTTGACTACGGCGATCTTATAGTTTATTGGTTCTTGATGATTAATGTTCTTTTCAATAATGGGCTTTTGCTGGAATATGAAGCGGAATTCTATTCACACAATCACAATTTTGTTGAAAGTAACAATTCCAGATATTTCTACGATAGAATATTTTTGTGTTTGCATAGAAATTCAGTATTGTCTATGCAAATTGACATATATGCCTATAGAGCGCGGCCTTGTTGGATTGTTAGTTGGCTAGTGGTTATTGGATAGGACAGACCGGCGTGAACTGCTAATGTACATATAGTTTGATCTTTTGTCCTTCTTTTATTGTTTTATATATTTAGGAAATAAAGGTCCTTTCTCTCCCTCTACGAATATTTAATTTTCCCCAACATATTTGACGATTTATAAAAGTTAAAATGGATTTTTCAGACTTTATTTAATCCTTCAAGCTGGAAAACGTCTTCAGACAATGCCGAAATGGAGTAAAGTACTGTATAAATAACCTATTAAAGCTAGTGTTTAACAATCACCTATCTGTATTTTGGATCTCTATGGTAAGATGTAGAGAGGGAGAATAATATTCATATGCCAAAAATAGGTACCTCTCCCTTCAATTATGCATCAAAACGTTGCTCTGTGTATCTCTTTCTCTCGACCACGTGCTAGCGAGCTTCGCGTTCTTCAGGCATAGAGGGCGATAGTATGGAAGCTATAAATATGTTTTCGGCATTGTCGGATAGCCAATATGAAGAGGAACAGAATGGCGCTATTTTCATTGATGTTACAATAACCAACGCCGAAATATATATATAGGCGGAAAACATTTCAACAAAGAATGTTTCTGTTGAAGAGTGAAAGCAAGACGACACGTGACGTCATTTTTAGTTCCTGGCGCCACCGCCTGGAGGAGCCACAGACAAAAAAACAGCCACCCTAATCTTCCCCATGTAGTTGTTTTGTTTTGTATAACGTCTTATGTTTTACCTGATAAATACTTACTTTAAATACATTTTCTCCTCTTTTATCTGCTTACCACAAAAGTTTCAAATTCTAAAACTAACGGAAAGTATGAAAATTCGCCCGTGTCAAGTGGCGGATAAGCGAATTTCTCTCTCTCAACCTAGTAAAACTTTATAGATATGATAAAGAATTTGGTATACAGGTTGGCTTTTTGTCTGAATTTTTGTCAAAACTGGTGTTTGGTTTATTCTTTATCATCGCTCTTTATCATCTTCTTTATCATCTGTTTGGTTTATTATTTATCATCGCTAGTAATGTTTTTACTAAGATGATACACAGTGCTTTATTCTGATGCATAATTAGATTGAGAGGTGGCTCTTTTGTTACATAAATAAAATTATTATCTCCATTCTTATGTTATAGGTATAACGGTATAATTGTGTTTAAATATTAAAAAATATATACAGTAAACTCTCCTATAATGCGATTAATGTGTTCCGTGTTGTATGAAATCGCGTTAAAGGAATTCGCGTTGTACGAAATAAAACTTGTATAAGGCGAATGTTGTTAGAGTAAATTATTTTATTTTATAACGAGTTATACGAAAATTCGCGTTGTATAAATAAATTTGTCGCAATTTTTTTATCGCGTTGTACGAAATCGCGTTGTAAAAACTCGCGTTATAGGAGAGTCTACTGCAGGGGTGGCGAACGTGCGGCCTTAAGGCCGCATGTGGCCTTTTCTTGCCCAAGTTGTGGCATTTTCATAAATTCAAAATTATAATTTTTGTTTCGCAGTTTTCAATCACTTTCATTATTTTATTGAAAATATCTAATACGAATGTCATATATTATATAATATAGTAAATGTAAGTATTTTTAAATTTCTAAAAGTAATTCAAGTGTCGTGCTAAAAATGAAGTACATAACTATACCACTATAAACTATTTAATTGCAAAGAAAATTATGTATTTTAATTTTGTATATTAATCCCTTTAATTAAATCGTACATATATATATATATGGATGCGGCCTTCTCAAAAATGGTAAAATGAAAATTGGCCTTCTAATATAAAAAGGTTCGCCACCCCTGGTCTACCGCATATATTTTTAGGAATATTAAATATTTAATAATAGAAAAAAAAAAACATTTAAAATATTTCCATTAATGTTTGACAGATAACGTTGGGAAAAGCAATTTAATAATCTCTATAAGGAATTATTTTAAAAATTGTAAATTTGAAATAATAGAATAATTTTGTCAAGAGATGGCGTTGAAATACGTCATACTTATATAAAAACGCTATATTCTGATATATAAATTCCAAGAATTCTTTTATTATTTGATATTTTAAATTCTACTAATATTTGTTCCAGATATTATTTAAAAACAGACTCAACTACATTTAAAATTGAAATATCCAGGCAAAAAATAGAATATTCTTAATGAAAAAAATATTTCAAATAATTTTAGGTTTATTCGACAAATATAGCATTATTAGAAATGGGAACATTAAAGCACGATAGTTTATTTTCAATATAAAATAAACTTTTAATGTCCATACTGCGATGAAAAAATATTGGGAGGGCTTGGTTCATTAATGGTGAACTTTCCCGAAAGTTTCGTCATTTCAATCTAGAACACTAATACTGTATTGGATATGATTCTGCTTATATATACTACACTGAAGAGTTGAATCTAATCTTTATAATTATACTGTCCTAAAAGCTTATATATATTGTTTTCTTGAAACCCATTTTAAGATTCCACCTTTTAGTGTAGCATATATAAGCAAAGCAGAATCATCCATTACAGTATTAGAGCTCTAGGAAGCGGTATGGTAGATTAAATTGGCGAAACCTCTTGGAGGGTCCACCACTAATGAGCCAAGTCCTTTCAATATTTTTACATCGCAGTAAGGACAGTAGAAGTTTGTATTGTATTTAAAAGAAACATCCGTGCGTTAATGCTTCCATGTTTTATATATAGATGGCAGGTTATCGACTTATATAGAATTATCAAAAGTATTGATTTGATAAAGTATATGTATATTGTACTAGAGCGCCATCTGTTATCAAATTATAAAACTATTTTAGAGGCGTAGTATTCTTTTTAAAATAAAACAATTTCTACTGTCCTTACTGCGATGGAAAAATATTGAAAGTACTTGGCCCATCAGTGGTGGACCCTCCAAGAGGTTTCGCCAATTTAATCGCTAGTTATAAATACGCGTATAAAACGCTAGTTTTATAATTTGATAACAGATGGCGCTCTAGTACAATATACATATACTTTATCAAATCAATACTTTTGATAATTCTATATAAGTCGATAACCTGCCATCTATATATAAAACATGGAAGCATTAACGCACGGATGTTTCTTTTAAATACAATACAAACTTCTACTGTCCTTACTGCGATGTAAAAATATTGAAAGGACTTGGCTCATTAGTGGTGGACCCTCCAAGAGGTTTCGCCAATTTAATCTACCATACCGCTTCCTAGAGCTCTAATACTGTATTGGATCATTCTGATTATATATGCTGCAATGAAAGGTGGAATCTTAAAATGGGTTTCAAGAAAATAATGTACATAAGCTTTTAGAGCAGTAGAGTTATTAAGATTAGATTCAACTCTTCAGTGTAGCATATATATTCAGAATCATCCAATACAGTTTCAGAGCTCTAGAAAGCGGTCTGGTAGATTAAATTGAAGAAACCGCTGGGAGGGTTCACCACTGATGAACCAAGCCCTCCCAATATTATTTCATCGCAGTATGGACAGTAGAAATTGTTTTATTTTAAAAAGAATACTACGCCTCTAAAATAGTTTTATAAAGTATATGTATATTAATATATAAATTAGCATAATTTTATATTTGGAAAATTATTATCATGGTTCTGTCTTTGCTCTTTTCTATAAAACTTTCTCTTCGCTTATTCCTTTTTTTTACCCAGCCTAAGACGTTTAACCGCCGATGCTTTGCTGGTGTTACTTTTTTATACTACTATATTCTAACTACTTATTTATTACAAATAAAAAAAACAATGTTTAAACTGAATAACAAATTTTATAAATCTTGAAATTCTCATAACGCGGTACTATTAATATGCAAAATATATTTATAATACCTTATCTACATATACATATATATATAATCCATAAGATACAATCCGTAAAATGTTTTATAGAAGAAAGGCCCGCTAAAGAATGCAGACGACATTCAAGTCACGGAGGAAGGCTATTACGTCCATAATCTTCTGAAATGATTTCATTCTACAAACTGCGCATTGCAAATACCCGGATATTATTCCTACACTAAACAAACCACACTTTACATTGGTCAAATCTCGACATTTTCCTTCTTTCGATCATCCTATTCTAGTTTTTATTCTCTCTGAATGCTTGTCCTCTTCCTTCAAATATTTCAGACAATCAATCAATTATTTTCTAATGTTATTAAGTCTAACCCAATAACTGCCCTGTCTATAATTATATCGTGTTTGCGAGAAGATGATCATTCTCTTAAATACTACACTCATAGAAGGAATGAAAAATATTCAATGTCGCATCTCGCTTTTCTACAAAACCATTGTCATCTTTATATTAAACTTGTAATTTAACTTACTTTATATATATTTTTATCTTTTGAATGACTTTTAAAAAAATAATTTGCGCCTTTTATATAATACGCACTTCGTGAGTATGTCTTTTATTTAATAAAGCGTGTTTTAAAATTCAGAATTTATTTGCTTTTGAGACAGAGGCTATTCTATTTATACTCGGTTATCTCGCTATAATCGACGGGTCTCCAGCGACACCACGCATTTCGAGGTACACCAAGAATTCGTAGATCGCATTCTTCTCAGCTGAGATGATAGCGTGGTCCTTAAGATCAACTGGAAAGATCCAGGACTGCGGGACTTCGGTCGATGATGGAGAACATCTCTTTGGATTTAATAAGTGTTATTAATCCAATATTTCGATGGACCAATCGTCCATCTTTTATGAGGTGTTTGTTATGAACCACACAGCAGGTCGTAATGAGACGTCTTACAAGCTTGTTGGGCGATAACCCATCTATGCTATACATTTGAAACAAAATTAAATATAAACAAAATAAAACCAATGTAATATATAGAAATTGAATTAATTAAAGAAATATATGACAGATAAATTTGAAATCTATCAAGAACATCTTTTTGGATAAAAGGAAGTAGATCAGTAGATCACACGCTAAACCGAAACTCCTTCCAAATATCGACTCAACTGAAATAGCATATCAGATAATTAAGACAAATATACCAGACCTTTCTAGAAGTCACTGCCTGAATTGAATATCACGAGGGTTTTTTAAATCTCTACAGTTCGATTTCATAGTTGTTTTATAATAGTTTAAGTTCCTAAAGTAAGATGACGTGTTAATAGATTATATTTGATGTATAGAAATGCAGTTAGTTCAAAGCTTATTTACTTAGTGTCGTTAAACATCCTAATAAAGAATTAATTTAAAGTGGTAGATATAAAGCCGATTAACTCAAAACAAAGGTTTATGATGGATTAAACGGGAGAAACTTCTGATAGGGGAATGCCAATGATGAGCAATGGCTCTCCCAATATTTTATCATCTTAATGACAGTAGAGAAAGTTCTTTTATTTGAAAATAATATTATTAAGAAAAATTCCTTTTCTTGCAGTACTCTAATGCATTTTGTGTGAAGTAGAGTTAAAGAAGTATTTAAATTATATAATGGACAAGACTTAAGTAAGTGGAAATTCTTTAATATTGACGATTGTCTATTCCTTTTAAGGAGACAGAGACAACTTTTTTTCAAATTCAGTTATCTCGTGTGTCTTCAATAAAGGTCACTGTAATATCTTTCGGAGTTATTATCTGAATCCCGATATACATGCTGAAAGGTAAAACTTCCTTAAGTTCTTTCAATTAGTGTATATGGGTTATCTCATGTTTCTTCAATAAAGGTCACTGTAATATATTTCAGAGCTATTTTCTGAATCTCGATATATATGATGAAAGGATACAACCTTCTTAAGTGTTTTCCATAAGTGTATATTGGTTATCTCGTGTTTTCAATAGAGGCAACAGTAATATCTTTTAGAGTTATTGTCTGAATTCCGATAAACATGCTGAAAGGTACAACTTCATTAAGTTATGTCCATGAGTGTATATTGGTTATCTCGTGTATCTTCAATAAAGGTCACTGTAATATCTTTCAGAGTTATTATATGAATCCTGATATACATGCTGAAAGGTACATCTTCCTTAAGTTCTGTCCATGAATGTATATTGGTTATCTCGTATATCTTCAATAAAGGTCACTGTAATATCTTTCAGAGTTATTATATGAATCCTGATATACATGCTGAAAGGTACAACTTCCTTAAGTTCTGTCCATAAGTGTGTATAGTTAGTGATTTACCCAGTAGAGATGGTAGATATCCCTCTACAATGGCTATTTGTACGTGGGTCAAAGAACAGCCAAACAATTTTCAATAAACATTTATTTTAATGAAATACGTGTCATCATTTGCGCATGTTCAATGCACCATTTATAGCTCATATTCACATATACATAATTTTAGATAACAAAAAATATATGTAGGATTAAATGAAAAGATGTATTTGCCAATATTTCGGTTGGCCGAAACCTTTGTCAAGGCATTACATTTTGTATAAACAAACTCAGCGCCGCATAGTGTCTTTATATAACACTAGGCAGCCCTGAGAGAGAGAGAGTTTGCTTATATATAATGTAATGCCTTTAAAAAAAGGTTGGCGTTTAGCCAACCGAAATATTGGCAAAAGAATAAATTTCATTCAATTCAATATATTCCTTTTATGATCTAAGGATTCAAATATATATTGTCCTATTTTCAGAGAGATAAAAAAATATATAACTATTATATATTTTTAAAAATTTTGAATCTAAAAAAAAAAAACATAGTATATATTATATATTTTTTTAGAATTGAACTTGATACACCCGCATTGTGTACAATCTATATATTGAATTATAAAAATAAAATACAATACACGGAGAGTTTTAATAAAATATTTTTATAATAAAGCGAAAAAAGAAAATTTTGAAGATGTCACATCCAATATATTTCAGACGATATTTTAAGCCTAACTCTTCTAACATCCTTTATTATATGTTCATTAAATTATCTTTGGTAGTTCCCCATTTTGGAATTATATTGTTGGTCAAATGTTATTATATTTTACAATGGATTTAATTAGTTTACATTATATATAACTTTGTGGCTTACAAAGAAACATTATAGGTGTGATATTTTTATTAAGTCTATACATGTTTATACATGTAATATTTTAATATATTTTTGAAATCAATGTTCATGTTATCTAGGGTTATATTTTAGGAATCTTTTACAAAATATTTCGCGATTATTAAGGTAATAAATATAATTTGGATGCCGTATATATTGGTTTACCATAATTATATTTAATACATCATGAGAAAATAATTTCCAAAGAAATTTTTAGAAAAATAAGAGTGTTTTTCCTAGAGCATATCAAGTCGAATTCAACTTTTGGTGATTATATAAACAAATATTCTTCAATTTGATCTTTTAGTTCACAGATCATCCATTGACCTTCCAATAGCTTTTTTGATCCATTCTAGCCAGCTCATTGCAGGTCTTCCTATCTTTCCTCAATTTTTCCTAACATCAACATCTTTTCTATACCATTAACTCCCATTTTTATTCGAAGTAGGTCGGTTTTCAGTTGCACATTTGGAATTCTAAGGATCTAACAGGTTTAACTTCTTTTAGGATTGAAACATTTGACTTTTTATCTGTCAAGGCCATAATAATTATATTTAAAATAAACATTATGTTTCATATAAATTTTAAAATTCGTTGGTTACAACACCACAATAAGTTACGTTTGAGGTAGAACAATCTATTTTATTGATGGTAATTTTGAAGAAAGACATTTATTTTATACACTTTTGGTATATAAGGACAAATATTCTTCAATTTATCTGTCAGTGACCATCACTCTCATCTAGTGACCTTCCGGTTGCTTTCTTGACCTCTTCTAGCCAGCTCATTGCAAGTCTTTCTATCTTACTTTTTTATTGATAACCCTAACATCAACATCTTTTCTATACCATTTACTATCATTTTTATTCGAAGTAGGTCAGTTTATATTATATTATATGATGTTGACGTTGGCGTTGTGCAAGTTCACCTCGGAGCCGGTTTAAACTTGATATTTGGGTATCTTATTCAGGATTTTAAAGAGAATTAATCCGAAATATTCAGGTATCTATATTCCACCATTTATTGGTAAACTAAAAACTGTCAAAACTCTTAAATATAGATATTTAAAAATTAATTTTTAAGCTTATTTACCTAAATTTGGCCTTAAATACCCATTTCTTGGTTTCTCAAGAAGCCTCTGGGATCAAAAACCTTTTTGGTCGCAGTGTTACATCCTACTCCACGCCGACGACAGCCAAAAGCGCGAAACGCGTTCGTGGATGGCTTTTCTTGATTCATCAAGAAATTAGGTTGGCTAAATATCAGGGAACAGGTTATATCAATGCTTAGTTGATTTCTGTTTCACTAGATGGCGCTCTGCCATCTAAAAAGCACATGTGCTCCTGGTCAGGATATGCTTTCTTTATTTTCAATATCAACACCTGACCCTTTTATTGTTTCTTGATATACAAAAATATATACGAAAAATATTTCTTGAAAATAAAGATATTTCGGCCAGTAAATCCTTTTACTGCCGGCCAGGCAGCCTCTATTTTTACGATATGGAAAATAGTACAAAAGTAAAATTGTGAAGGGATCAGGTTGATAAATAAAGAAAAATGCATCTACTGGTAGTGAAATAAAAGGTTGCTGATGACTTCCGCCATCTTTTGGAATTAATATCACCAATCGGTTGATTTTTTAATTATTCTAGAATCAACCAAATCATTATTGGGTATTTGGAAAATTCTCTGGAATAATTAAGAATAAATAAAAAGTGTATATTTTTTCGATTGATGGAGCAAGTCTTCAATTCATCAAAAATTCAACTGCGCCATCAGGAGATGCCTTTTGTTAAAATTAGTATATATGCTATTTATTAAAGTGTATTTCAAGTACATACACAGTTGATATACAGTTAAACAGTCTATAGCGCCCCCACTAAATAGCGCCTCCCTCTCTATAGTACGATACGATTTACATTAAAAGTGACCTCTCTATAGCACCCAATTTTGGTGAGTCCCAAGAGGGGGCGCTATAGACAGGTTTAACTGTATATTCTTATTGTATTTATAAAGAGAATATAAGAAAATATTTAGAAATTCTCTAAATGTTCACCTCTTGTTTTAATTTTCAAATCACCTCTGATTCACATCTATCAAACATACATCCTTTCTAACGAACTGGTCTTTGTACTATTAAGGAAAATGGCCCACTAAAAATAATTCAAATTATTATATAGTTAAACCTGTTTATAGTGTAGCCTCTTGGGACTCCTCAAAATAGGGTGCTATAGAGATGGGATGCTATAGACAGGTCACTTTTAATGTAAATCGCATCGTACTACGTATTTAAAATCGGGCGCTATAGAGAGGGAGGCGCTATTTAGAAGGGGGCGCTATAGACAGGTTTAACTGTATTTACATTGCCATCGTGGGTAAGTAATTGGAATAAGGGTTGAGGTGATTAAACGGACTGCACTCATAGATAAAACTTATTAAAATAGAGAGTCTACGATGTCGCCGGTATCTTATATTTTTAAAGGATACAGAGGAAATTTTGTTCACACTTGATTATATCTTGTATCTTCAATAAAGATAATTGTGTATCATATATCTCTCAAAGTTCTGAATCCCGATATACATGCTGAAATGTACTATTTCCTTAAGTTTTTACAAGTTCCTGGCGTCGGCACGGTAGCGCGTCCATCGCCACTTTGTCCAGGTTGGGCTCGGTGGAGAAGAGGACCCGCTCATCGCTTGGACGAGGACTCTTGTGCGCAGAGGATGCCTTCCTTCGTCCTCCACTGCTTAATCTCTGTAAATATTCTAACTTCTGTATACATTTTTTATTATTTTTCCTTCTTAAAATCTCTTTGATTTAGTAAAATTGTCGAGATGACAATAAATATGTTTTAATTGTTAATTGTCAACTTCCTTAAGTTTTGTACATGAATGAATATTAAAAATTTTATACGGAAAATGAATTTTATAACGAAATTTAAAAAACGAGGGGATATATGTTAACCGTTATCATATATTTAGAAATTTTAAGATGGTTAGATGGTTGTATAATAATGAAATATTTTAGATAAATTTTTAACGTCAGGTGGCGTAATACCTGGAACAGAAAATTAATGACACAAATGGTTTAACAAAATAGGTTATACGGGTTGAATTGATAAGAGAAAAGTAATCTCAACGAAAATAAATGGGAAAATCATTATAAATAGGTTGAAACAAAAATTAGTAATATGCAAATTTATACAGAACGTTGGATAAAACAGATTAATAATTATTTAAGGCAAGCTTATGCCATGTGCGATTGATTTATATCGCGGTGTTAATTATTGTGAAGAATTGAAAATATATATATATATTCCAATTGAATACCGTTATAAATGTGTATTCCCAACATTCCATCTCACAATTGGGTATTTCAATGTATGTGGGGATGATAGGCTAAGAAAGGTTGTGCTAAATGGTAATCGTCGTTTCCAATTAGGAAAAAGTCCAAAAATACAGTTTTAAAGAATCGGCTATTAAAGCAAGGATACATATCATAATGAGATCGGATATGAAACGATGCACTCATGGACAAAACTTAAGGAAATTGTTCTTCTGGCATATATAACAGTATTTAGACATTAACTCTGAAAGATATTTCATACACAGTGACCTGTATTGAAGACACGAGATAACCAAGTGTGAACAATATTGCCTCTGTTACCTTAAAAAACACGACTGCCGACTTTAAAATATGGAATTTCCTAAAGTTTTGTCCATGAGTTATATTTCACAAGAATATTTTTAACAAGTGAAAGTTCGGCGCAAGATAAGTGAGCAGTATATAGACTTTGGGTACAAATTGTCAGGATTCGACGCCCTAATCGAATGAAATATTTTTCGAGTTTATAACGGTAAATGAAACAAAGGTACACAACAATACACAACAGATCCATGCGAAGAGGAATGTAAAATATGTCCTAAAGAAATATGGTTTGTACCATCAGCTTAAATGTTTATGGCCATATATTTGGGCCATAGATAAAATATTTATATACAGCAACATCAGCAACAAAATCTTTATTATGACCTTTTGGTCTTAAACATAATATTCGAGCATAAATGTAAAGGTATATATAGCAATAACAGTAATAGTACCAGTATTCATCAATGTTATTCACAGTGAATCAAATATGAGGAAATATAAAGGAAGGACTTAGCATAAACTTATACAAGCAGTCGAGAAAAATCAGTTCTTTTCTTAAATAACAATAATTAGTAGAATTGACAGAAATATGAATAAATATCAGGCATATTTATAGTTTTATACATGGATGGATCAAGGGTAGAGGATTGTCTAAAGTCAATATATATAAAATCTTAGAGGTAAATAAATTAGTTCATTCACCCAGTTGTTCAGTAGAAGCCACCGGTTTCATGAAGTTACTTCGAATATCATTCGCATCATTATAAAATTTAAAATATTTAGGAGTAAAACTTCGATTAGCTAGCGCAGTATTTAGCAATTTATATATTTGAGAATCGGATTGGAACACAAATATTTATATACATTTTATCGTGAAGACTTAAGAACAATATCACGTATTTCTATAGGCATTGTCTTTATAGTTTGCTGAATAGCATTGCTCGAAGCAAATATTTGAATGTAATTCTACTGTCCTATAAGCTTATGTCCATAGTTTACTTGAAAACCATTTCTAAGATTCCATCCTTCAGTGTAGCATATAAAAGCAGAATGATCCAATACAGTATTAGAGCTCTGAGAAGCGGTCTGGTGGATTAAATTGGCGAAACCGCTGGGAGGGTTCACCACTGATGAGCCAAGCCCTCCCAATATATTTTTTCATCGCAGTAAGGACAGTAGAAGTTCGTTTTATGTATAAAAGAAGCATTCGCGCTTTTAAATCCTTTTATTTTATATGTATAGATGGCGCGTTATTGCTTTGTGTTAATTTATTTCTATTTTGCTTGATTAAAATAAAATTCTGTCAACGTCTACCGATAAGAATTACCACAATTTGGAAAGGAAAAAATGGTCCTCTTTGATCAAACCGATAATGCTGCGAGTCAATGGTCAATGGTCACAACGACTAAACTCTTGCAGCACGCAGCCTGTTCATTGGGCCTAACGACTGCCGCTTCAGTCAACAAATACTTAGAAGTCGTCGCCTTTTAGGATATAATCACATCTGCGCTGATAATTTTAACATTTTCGACAGAATATTCAATAAAACCGAAATATATTAACCGTCATTGCAAACGAGAAGAATCCTGTCGGTGAAAAAAACTCAAATCCATCGTTGTAAATCAAAACGTCCAATCAAAGTACATGGCTCCATTTAATGATACTCGTCAGACTATGCTGGACTTTCATATTATAAGATACACAAACGAGATTTATGGCGAATTGAGAATATTCCATGAATATCTTATAAATCTTACGAAAGTAAATCTCAATCTGGACTGACGGAGGCCATTAACCTGAAGCCATGCTCTCTAGATATGCGTTCTGTAGCATTTAAATCTGTTTATGCTGTCTTTGTTGTTGTTGTTGTCGTGTCCAATGAAGAGCCTCGGATGTCTCCATACATCTCTATCACAGCAGTAGCAATGTCAACTACTGCTGCTATGATAGAGATGCATGGAGACATCTGAGGCTCTTCATTGGACACGACAACAACAACAACAAAAAGGAAATTTAAACATATTTATATGCTTCAGAACGCATACCTAGGCTTCCTTTACTAGTTTTAAGAAACTTCTAAACAATGTCGCAGAGTTTGTGTCTACTCTATCGGCATAGATAAACATTCATTTTATCTATCAATATCCTTTAGTCAAAGTTTCATCATTTATCTTAGTATTATATTCATATAAAATATACAACAACTGCTTTTTTAGGATATTTCTGTCCTGTAAGTACTCGCCATACATAATTTTCATGAAGAAAGGGAAAATATCATAAACAAAGGAGAGAAGGGAAAATGAAAAGGAAATCAAAGTATTCAACATAACTATACAAACTAACTATGGAAGGAAATTGTTCTGTAATTTCAGTTCTTAGAGATTAACTTGTTCTCTAACGCTTTATAAGGTTAAACAATTCTATCGCAATATATTTTTTCTCGGACATTATTATGATTAACTGAACTGGGTTCACGTAGACTTGACATATAAAATTTAATATATATTTATAATCTGAAATTATTTAATTAAATTATATATATGATCATGCATATGCTCTTTATATATGAGAATATATTTATAACTAATATATTGTCAAAACACCGCAAATATTTTTCTTTCTTTCTCGGCCTGTATAATAAAATATTTATAGAAAGAGATAGGATAAATTAGGTTAATGAATTTAGTGATAAAAGTTAGTAATTCAAAAACCTGATTAAAAATGGATAAATTATTGCAAGTTATAAATATATTAATGATATTTAAATATTAAATTACTGGTTCCTGTTAGCAATGTAGAATTTTTAATTGGCTTTAAATAATTGAAAGAAATTCACTATGGAACACTATTGCCCGCCCGTCTTCTAACTTTCCAATATTTTATTTGGTAATTATCAATGGAAGTATTTAAAAATGGAACATGGTAATTTTCTTGTGAATATTCATTAAATTTGTTAAAGTCGCGCTGGAGAGATTTATTTTAGTTATTAATATTTAAATATAATGTTTTATTTCTAACTTGTTGTGTGATTTAATACGTAGTAATATTTATTAGCGAAATATTCTTCTTTTTTATCTCCACTCAATCATATTAGGGTATCAAGCTTTGACAACCATCATGATTGGGTGAAGTAGAATGTATCTGCCTTTGTCATTAAGACTGGGAGCACTACTCAGTTGCAGGCCGACTTAGCTCCAAAAGAAATGGCCGCCTCTGACATGAAGAACAGACACCATGTGCAGCCGCTCCTAACATGGAGTAAAAACGCTGCTCATCCTGTATTCATGGATTAGGAGCGCTTACGGGTACTATCAACTGGGCCGGCTAAACCCAGGTTTTTAGTGAGCTTGTTACTGCTTCCCCTCCTCCTTAGGGAGATATAACATTATATATATGATATATGAAGTTATATTTAGTAAATACAGGTTCTCACTATAATATTCTGAACAGTGAACAACAACCTTCTCTCTCTCATTCATATCTATTCAATATTGTATTTAACCTTATATAACCTTATATGAACGATGAAATAAAAAAAGTTTCAATCTCAAAAATCTCTCTCTCTTGCAGTCCATCGGTGGCGGAGTCTTTCCCGCGGTGGGCGCCACCAATGACGACATTGTATATATTTTCTATATATATGTATATATTTATCAATTATTTTATATATTTACATGTATTTATTCACATATTGATCCTTATTTGATCTTATTTATTCAATTAATTGTATTTAACCTTATATCACCTTAATATTAACCATGTAATAAAGATGTTCCAATCTCAATCTCTTTTTCTCTCTCTCTCTCAGTGGGATTCGTCTGATTAAAATAATATTCAAGTTTAAATTTTATATAATATACAATAACCCTATGTAGTTTTATGTCTACGATTAATAAAAGTATATTCAATCTCAATCTCTCTCTCTCCATTTTATAATAAAATAAAAACTTTAAGAAAAGTATTCATATTGATTTCATTCCAGGTATCCATACAAGTTTTCTATAGGTCATCTAATGTAAAATTTGACTATTTTATCTTCATGAAAAGGTAGAAAAATAAACAATGGGTATTTGGACAAAATTCTAGAATAATTAAAAATCAATGAATAATTGATATTTATTCCGACTGGTAAGCCATCGGTAACTTTTAGATGCACGATCAGATGCCTTTTTTCTTTTATCTTTGTTACAGTAATCCTAAAATCATAGAATTCCGTAGGAACGGTATAAGATTGGGTTCTAGGATGTGGAGAATAGTAGAAAATATGGTTTCCATGGTTCAAGATTCGTGTAGTTCTGAATTTCACGCAACGACTTTTGAAGTATACGCTCATAATCTCAGGATTATAATATTCATAAAGGATTACCTAAAAACTCAGGTTTCAATCAATGTTATTAATATTTTCAGTGTTTAATTTTAGAAGAGAAGTATATTCGTAAAAAAAAACCTTCAAGCTTAACACCTATAAATGTTTGTCAAAAAAAAAAAAGGTTGTATCCAAGACGAGCGAACTCATACTACTTCTTGAACTTTTTTTTGGATATAGTATTGCTATTTATTGTATTTATAGTATTGAATATTATTGATATTTTCACTTTGAAATTTAATGTGAAAAAAATTGTTAGTTTTATTAAAATTTCTTTTTTAAACACTCTTTAATATATGGGATATTAGCTCCAGTCTTAAAAAATATATTTATATATGCGCTAATATATTATTTCCTAAAATATTTAAATATCAAAATAATATTATCTATTAAATATATATACATGTACATCACCAATTATAAATTTGAACAAAAATATTTTCAATAAAGGTTTATATTGAAAAATTAATTTCATAGTTTTCGAATAATAATAGAGCTTACTGAATATATAACATATTTTCATAAAACGAATTTTAATTCTCTTGATGTAGAAAGGTTTTGAAAATAAATTAAAAAACTTTGTCATATTACCATAAAACTCAAAAGAAAAACAGCGCAAACTTAAATATTAGTTGAATGAAATTCTTAAATAATAATACAGAGAGAGATATATATTAGTATTTTATAAAATAGCTAATCTATCTTTATATATTATATAATTTATTATAACATTTCATTAAAATTTATATACCTTGAAAACATAAAAGCGAATGTATTAATACTTCAATAAATTATATATATAAATGCCTAATAAATAAATTACTATATATATTCAGTCGAAATATCTATTAAATAAATACATTTTACGTTAATAATATACGAAATATTAAAAAGGACGCAAATCTAATTATTTCTAATGTTAAAATTTACTAGCTAAATATGATTAAGTATTTTTCAGAAAGTAAAAGTCATAGTTTCAATAAAAAAAAAAATCGAAAAAGTTTAAATATTAACACAGGTGTAATAGGTTTTATTTGTTCAAATTAAATAGCTAAAGGAATTATCTAATTAGAATATGTAAAATATCTATTGAATGCTTTAATTTTAAATTCAAAAATTGATTAAATTATAAAATAGTTTAATTTATTTTTTTTTTCATTTTTCATTTTGTGCTTTAAAATATTTATATAAATATGATAATTATTATTTCATTGCATGTTTTAATCCTAATGTTATATTTATGTTCGTATATTTATTTTTAGTTGACAAACTTTCGTAGTTTTAATAAAGCAAAATACCTGGCTTTTTCGTTTGAATACGAAAAGAAATTTATGAGAAATATTTTAACAATTTATATTTTATAATTAAAGAGGTTAAGGAATACAAATATACAAAATATACTAATAAAATAGTAGGCTAATAAATGCGTTTTCACTCTTAAAATACTTTTTGCTCTACTTAAAAATTATCTCATCTAAATTATATAAAAACTTGAAGTTTTGAAAATATATACTAAAATTATATTTTTAATAGAGGCATATACGGAAATTCATTTATGCACGAAATTTTTAACTCATTTTAAAATTACAATTAATAAAAAATCGAAGATATATCTAAATTATTAAAACTGTATGAAATATAATTTTAAAAAAGAAGAATATAAAAGTTTCAAATAATTCTTTGGAGTCTGTAAATGCAGACAAAATTTTGCACTCACGTTAAATTATTAAAATCAGTTTTTTTAATGAACAAATAAATAATAACTTTGTTAAAAATAAGTCCTAGCTACAATAAAATAAAAGAAAGATTATTTCAAAATTTATCAGGGAAATATAAATGCATAGACGGGGATAGAAAAAATGTACTTACGGGAGAAAAAGGTTTGCAGACGACAACGCTCCGTTTAAGTCAATAGATTGGACACCACTGAAAGAGGTCGCTGTAGGCACTCCACCTAGCGGCGAGAACTGAAGACGGATGGTGGTAGAAATTTGTCCAAACCCGTCCTTTAACATGAGATCCTTTCTTTCCCGCCTTTTTTTTTAGACTTTTCCTGGACCATAGAAAGATTGATTAAACCCTAACTCTTCCTCCAGCAATAAAGTTGAAAAGTTTCTCGAACCAAACAAAATGTTTGTATAAATTTGTTTTATACCTGATTTTTTATTTCAATTTCTACTAATCTAAAATTTGGCAAAACTCGTAACTATTAAATACATTTTCACAAATTTTTGAAACATGTTATAGTATAAATGTATTTATAAAATCAATATGCACATTCAAGTTTTATTTAAAAATCGCATATTATGGGTTCAAATATCCCCTTTTTAGATTCTCTTTTAAAAAATAAACAACTAAACATATTTTAAAATATTTTTCTTATCGACATATATATATGTGTAAATAATATTTTTAAAATGGTTATATTCAAAAAGAAATCAAAAATAATTTTACATAACATTCAAAAATTATATTTGACCAAACACAAATACTGTGTATAATAAAAAATATATACGATATATATATATAATATACGTTTATTCTATGAAAATATCACTGAAAACTAACGGAGAAAATGAAATATAACGCATATTTTGAAAAATGTTTCATGAATATAGAGAAAAGTTTTTTTTTTTATTTTGAGGATGTGAACTTTCAAAAGTTTTCAGACATTTTATTTAATTAAATGGAAAGTAGTTATCATCGCTAATGGAGATGAATGTTAGGGTTAAAGTTTGGCGCTAAGGTAATTATTTCAGAAATTTCTATAGACTTTTTATAAACGTTTTCATTTATTTTTGTTGTGTCACTTTCATTTTTTATAGATTAGTCGATTTAAACTATTACCATGTTACCAGTTTTTTAAATATATTCCTTATTTTTCTCAGTGATTATTTTATATGTTTCAAATAATACTTACTTTTTAAATGCCTTTTTTATATATAATATATATAAATAATTATATAAAATTAGACAAATTTCAATATCATATTTTAAAATTTAGTTGAAAGACGAATTTATCATTTTAAATTGTAATACATTCATTTTTAAAGGCTAAACATATATTTGATATAATATTACTCAGGTTACACTTAAAATATGAATAACTAATTCCAAATATAGAATCTCATCAATAATAATAAATATATTAATCAATATATATTTTACAAATTTTTAAAACATCTTTTGAAATATATTTTGAACTTAATGAATTAAAATATTTTAAATACTTTTAGATTTCCTATAAAATATTTTATGAAAATTATAAAATATATTTATTAATGCGTATATATTTCATTTTATTTATTTTTAAATACCAATAATATATAATACATAGATTAATACAGTAACTAGAATTATTATTCAGGTAAAATATTTCTGAGAAGAAAGTATTTTAAATATAAATTATATTCTAATGATAACCCTTGTAATAAAAATATTTATATAAAATTATTTTTTTATAAGCAAAGAATCATGTAATGATATGTAGATAGAAGTATTCTGTATGTGAAAAATATATTTATTTTATTATGAATTAGATATATTTTATACAGAAACATTTTATTTAAAAAAAATCTGTAAATACTTTCAAAATTTCTTTATTCAAATATCCTCTTGAAAGAAAATAATTCGAATCCATTCCACACATATAATAAAGAATATCAATTATACATTGAGCATTCTACCATTAAATTAAATAGAAATGGTTTATTTTATTGATTGATACAAGCTTAATAGTTGAAAAACTTCCTAAAATATATCAAATTACTACATGGGAAGATGGTAGTATGAGATAGTATTCCTCTAAGATCTATTGATCTCCTATCAAAGGTTGGAGATGTCATTAGGACATTCTTCTGCTGCATGACCGGACATCGGGACGTGTATTAATTACATACTACTTAACTATTACACCCTCTTCCGTATACTTCTTAACTATTTCCCGCCCTTATATACACTTCCTGCTTAACTAGTACTCATATACAAACTATCTATTTATAAAGTTTAATTCCAGCTATCTATAAAATTTGTAACAATTAACTTTTGGGCTATGTGTTTCCTTTTTGCATATTTCATCAAATATTATCTCTAACCTTACTGCAATTATAAAATTAATTGAATGAGAGGATTCATCACTGATTAGCCAAATCCTCACAGTCAATAACTTTTATAATCTCAGTAAAGTCTATAGAGACAATATTTGATGATATATGCAAATAAGAAAAACATTGCTAAAAGGTTAATTGTTACAATCTATCTATCTTCAATGTAATTATTGTATACACACTACTAACACAATTACCTTATATATACATGCATGCAACTTGACTATTACTATTATAAATATAATACTATCAACTAAATTATTGCTATTATATGCTATTTATAGTGAAATTATAGTAAATTATAAAGGTAGGTCCAAAACACTTAATAATACACCTATTTCATAGTAACTTCATAAAAGAATTTTCAGCCTTAAAACATATCAAAACTTTCCACAGTGTTTGTTAGCAATTATCATGTTTTCCAATATAGGTTGTAAGTATATTTGAATAATATGTGTTATTTCTTCAAGTTATTAAGATAGCGTAAAACAATTAGATATTTATTGGCACCTATTTATGTTTATGCATTAATGGTTTGATATATTCGCAAATAGTGACAAATATTTGCATATATGTATTTAGGTATTGAAGATGTGATCTCTCCAATCCTTCTCTTATGGCATAACAAAGCGGTATGCAAAATATATTTAGAAAAATACATTAAATACAACTTTGATTATTTCAAATGAAATGTGCTTATTCGCGCGGTATTCGATAAATTGAATTTTTTAAAATCTTCCCATATTTCGTGAATTAAATTTCTTCACTTTATCCGGAGTTGTCCTTATGTAGGCATATAATAATATTACTTTTCAAATTCTAATTATTCATAAGACAATTACTCTTTACCTTTTGAAATAGCGAATCATTTTGTTTATATTTTTTGCGATTAATAGAATATTTTAGATAAATTTGTTTTAAAAATCCATTCTACTCTAATAGTTCTATAGTTCATTCCTATTACCGCCTTTAAGTTTTGTGTACTGAGGTGATAACATTATTGAATTTATCTCATGCATAATTAATGTGAAAGATGCTTCTTTTTTTCAGACTCATATATAAATAATAAATTTAACAATGGAGCACGTATGTTTCTTTTAAATATAAATTAAGCAAACATCTACTGTTTTTATACTGCAGGAAAAGTATTGAGAGGAGTTGGCTCATCTGTAGTGAACCCTCCCAGCGGTATCACCAAATTTAACCCACCAGATCATTTTTGAGCTCTAAAACTGTATTGGATGATTCTGCTCATATATGTAACACTGAAAGATGGAATCTTATTTATGGAATTTTATTAGACTATGGACATATGCTTTTAGGGCATTATAATTCTATATAAATGTTTGCATCGAGCAATACTCTTCCGCAAACAATTAGGACAAGGCCTGCTAGGTATATATTGAAAATAAGACAATAACCTGCCATTTATACATAAAACCTATATACATATAGCCATAAAGCGCGAATGTTTCTTTTAAATCTAGTATATGTATGATTTTCTTATTGCGATAATATATGTTTAATTAAGTTAGAATATTTATGTTTATATAAAGGTTTAATATAATTTTTCTATGATTGTGTAAATATTCATTAAATTTATCATCATCACCTTTTTTTGTTTACAAAAATGTTATATGAAAAATAAAGTAATGTAATTGAACGAAATGGTTGCCCTCATGTTTACTGATCCAATGTTTTAATAATCTAAGGTTTATGTTGTAAGAAAATTATACATTGAGAAGAATTATACAATATAAAAGAACAAAAAGGAGCTTCTTGTGTAGAACACGTTTATTCTGCTAGATTTCGAACGACATCGCTCTTCAACGGGCGTGAAGATAAAGCATAATTTATAACAATATATAAAAGTACAGGTCCTAGGGAAATTTAATTTTCATAAAGCATCAGAGAACAAAGTAATCTCTAAGAACTAAAATTACAGAACAATTTCCATCCATAGTTAATTTGTATAGTTATGTTGAATACTTTGATTTCCTTTTCATTTTCCCTTTTCTCCTTTGTTTATGTTTTTCCCCCTTTCTTCATGAAAATGATGTATGGCGAGTCTTTACAGGGCGGAAATGTCCTAATAAAGCAGTTGTTGTTGTTGTTGATATAGAAGTATAATGGGAGACAAGTGATATGATTTTACTGAGATAATTTTAAAAAATATATTAATAAAAGAAGAAGGAATATTAACTAATATTTATTAATTTCCTTAAATTATCATTAAGCATCTCGTTCTTCAACCTCATCTAGTTGAATTATTCATTCAACATAAAACTGGGCGAAAATTAGAGCAATATTACTGAAAGAACTCATTTACATTTTGAAAACATTTAACTTTTTCTATTGACACAAATAAAAAAGTAGTTTCCTTTATCGGATATATCGATGAATACGTTTTTTAAAATTATTATTCAAATATAACGATTGGTATTGAAAATAAATGATTTTTAAAAGTATCACATTCCAGAATATATTACATTGATTACATAGATATAATTGAGAAAACCGTTTATAGTTTTATCTTACCATTTATTCTAGAGTATAAAAATAGAAATTGAAGATAAAAAGTTTAATATCGATTCGTAGCAAAAGAAAGTATGGACGGATGTAATCTCCAAGAAGACCAAAGTATTGGATTTCAAATAGAGAATTACTTAATTACTCCAGAGCCAATCGCCAGGTTGATTAAAACTATCTTATGGCAAGCATACGATATTAAAACAAACGGTATTTAAGTAAAACCTTATCGAAATATCCGTTTATTTAGAGAATTCTTTACGACTTTTATTTCGATAAAACCTTCCTATCTAGTTAATATCTTGACATGTATTTTCCTTCTTTTATTATCCCCATCCTTATTTTTGTGTTTTTTTTTATTGATAAAGAAAATTATCGCCATCTACTGGAATAAATATGATTTATTTTTATAGAATACTTGAAAGAATATTTATAATTGACAGCGATTTTATTTGAATATTTATAATTAGTTATCTGGGTGAGAATATTATTAAAGAGTTATTATAAATTTCTTATAACATATTGAATAGGTTATATAATTTCTCTAATTATATGTTTTTCATGTTCCATTTTCGTTATATTAACTTATTAGGGAATATTTTAACATTGACATATTTTATAGCATTAAATTTGTAATTCATTATGAACGTCTCCCTCCGCTTTTATCCTTGATTCATATAAGTTTGATCGTTCTATAAGAGGAGCTAAGGTATTTATTTTCCTTTTTAGTGGATTTAAAAAATGCCTCTCTCAAATGTTTTTTTTTTCATTTAAAACTATTTTATTAGAAAGGCAGTAATCTTTAATCACTATATCTCTCTCTATATATATATTCATATTATTAATAAAAGATTTTGAGAAAACGACACATTATTAAATATATTGTATATAAAATAAACCTTTTATATGTAAGTTACGCCAATTTAAAAAGTAAATAATAATATATATATACAGTAGAACTTGGATAATTCGAACTTCTTTAATTCGAAAACCTCTTTAATTCGAATATTTATCTTGGTCCCTAGAATTTCCTATAAATAGAATTTCCGTTTTTAATTCGAATTTTTGGATAATTCGAATTTTTTCATGGTCCCTTGGGATTCGAATTATCCAAGTTCGACTGTATAATATAAAAATTTATATATAAATGGGAGAATGATATTGACAATCAAAAAATAAAAGGTCACACAAGTAGGCAGGATTGAGAGTATATGAATAAATATAATACATAGTTTTTGTTTTGATATTAGTCAGTTTAATGTTTTAATTTTATTAGGAGTGTTAATATTTGTGTATTTATTTCTTTAATAATATATTATATTCATGGGGACAAAATTCATAAAGCCACCCAGGAGGTATATGCCCGGTGGAACGCCTCTTTGTTTATAGTGAGGTTCAATCTGTAGGGAAGTAGGAAGAATTTCCCAGCCTAGGACCTCAACGGATCCCTATTCCACTTCACTGACAGACCTAATGTCATCGCTCAGGTTCGTTAAAACCATCGACCATAGACGATGTCATGGCCCGCCATTTACGGTGCTCGGGCAGCGTCTTAACTACTGACCCATTATTGTAGTCGCGTGAACACCGAATTTTTCAACTTAAATTCTTGATTATTTGAGAAATATATATTCATATATCCATAGGAAAATATATAAAAACGTTATATTAAATAATAATGTAACGTATATTAAATGTTCAAATTTGGATACAATGATTTCACAAATGATTAGTCTATAAATTCAGAATAATGTATTTTTAAATGATAACTGATTCAGTTATCCGACGCTGTTCAGGGATTATAAAACGACATAAATGTAAAAAGTACAAAAGGTACAAAATGTAGTATACAGGAAATCTGTGCTGTAAATTGAATTTACAATAGAATAGTTTAAATATCAAGATGTATTAAATCCTAAGGTCACTGACCGACATCTCTGACGTACCTAGCAGCTAAAGTTGGGCTTCTGTGTTGAGCTTTCATTAAAAGCAAGCTTGCGAGTCATACCTGCGATGGAGGCAAAAATTATCTCGATTGTCCGATGTTTAACATGATTCGAATTATAATCAGGGTTAGCGAGATGAAGGAACTGAGCCAAGCTGGAATAGGACAGTTCGATGGTCCGAGAGCCTATAGTAGATGTTCTTGTACTGGGCGACACGACCTGAGAATTTCGTTGGTAGAAGAATTCTGCAATATCGAGATGCGTCATTCCGATCCGGCAGTTTGCTAGTCTGGTTGGAATGTGTTCGGCATCAAAGAGGGTGGGTGCATAGACAAGGGCTCTCATGTCCATAGGGCTTCCACCGAGCCTTAAACAGAGTCATTCGTGCTCTTCTAGCTGATGCCGAGGTCGCCCAACACCTACGAATCCACTTCTTCCAGCCAAAACTCAAATTCTTAGTAAGATTCTAACCAGATTGGTTAAAACCCGAGGAAACGTATGCAAGAGACAAAAAACATGACAAATGATCGAAGTACGCATTGGTAATCTTTTTCTGAAAAAGAAAAATCTTTTCATTGGCCCCCGGTTCTTGCAAAGTCCAACATTACCAGTGAGTGCAAGTAACTGAACGAAGTTCTGGCACACTTGTAAGCACAAATTCGGACTGCTTTCTACATGTGTGGACATGTGATGTACTTGCAGTAAAACCAGTCGCTAACTACACACCATGATTATCATATCCTGCACACGTGTACAAGGTATATTAATAAAAAAGCTTTATATACCATAACCTAATAGTAACAAAAAATCTACCTTAACTATATAAAATATTCAAACGCACACACAGCTATATTATAAACAGACACGAAATCGTCTAAATAAATTATTTATAAGATTATGAATATCACTCTCTCTTTTTTTTCAGAGAGAAAGAAAGGTTTATAAATATATATAGAACAATACCATAAAAAAGAAAAAGGAAAGGAAAACACTAAAAAACAACATCAGAACAAGTATTGAACGCTACTAAAATAAAAATTAAAACAAGTGTGTGGAAAACAGAAAAGACAACAGATAATAACACCAGCCACATTCCACAATTGGACATGTCGAGAAAAGAGGACAAAACATTTCAACAATTGACGCGATGTTGAATGGGTTGTTAACTTTGATTGATAACTATTCTCAATTTCTTTATAGGTGTATCATTACAATTATTTATCTATAATTTTATTATAATAGGTAAATCAATTTATTTTTAAAATTAATTCCTTTATAATGAATGATGTATAAAATTTCTCTACACATTTTTACAATATTAATTCCATTTATTACCCTGAATAAATATGTTTATATATATATATAAAATTTGGAATATATCTAAATATATATTTATTTATTACCAGTTGCAAATAAGACACGCTATATCCAATCTAGATAATTGTAGATCTATACCAATTTGTAAATAGCAGAGATAAATATCATAGATTTAACTATTTTTGTAGATATATTTATGATTATTCATCTGGTCTGAAAGGTTCAGATTCCTAATATATATTATTGTTTCTCTTTTTATTTTTGATTACTTTTTCTTGAATAATATGTTTATAACTGTTTCTGTTTTAAAAAAATGTAAATCAACGCAATTATCCCTAGCCGGGATATCGCGTTTTGTGTGTTGAAATAAAAAAATAAAATCTGGATAATTTCGCGTGAAACTATTTGCAATAAATATATTATATATATTGTAAATAGTTATAATATAATTTTATATACACCTATCCCCCGATTTACACGGTAGATACATTCCTGAGAAAAACGTGTAAATCGAAAATTATTTTTTTTTTTTAAATAGAAATGCAGACAAAGTGTGCGTGTGCAGCAAGTCAGCACATAAGCTCGGGATTCCTCGTAAGATGTGTACACAGCGCATGTGTTCAATCACAGTAGCATTTAGTATAGTGCGATAAAAACAAAAAAAACTTATTTGAAACCGTGTAAAAGCGAAAACGTGTAAAACAAGTACCGTGTAAATCGGGGGATAGGTGTATAATACTAAATATATATTAATATTAAAAATGGCATATCCTTACCAGGAGCACATGTGCTTTACAGAAGTCAGAACGCTATCAAAATATATATTAAATTTAAATTATGAAACTGAGTTTAACTAACTTCTATATAACTTCCAAATATTTATGTACTAATTATATAACTCTTTATAAATCAACAAACATAACTATAAATTTTATTATCGAATTATGATTGAATAACTAAAAAAAGAGGTTATTTTGAACAATACAAAAATTGGCAAACAATTATTTTTTAAAACCACATCTCAAATTTTAGCAGATTTAATATATCTGACTCTATACTGAAAAGATTTTCACAAGAGAGAATTATAAATATTCGACACTATTATAGACGCCAATGATTCTTTCAAAAATAAAACAATTTCTACCGCCCTTATTGCAATGTAAAAATTAATAGGATTAATTTTCTATTGCAGTAAGGGCAGTAGAAATTGTTTTATTTTTAAAAGATCACACACGTCTATAATAGTTTCGAATTTTCATAATAGATGGCGCCCTAATGTATCATAGTAGAATTATAAATGCTAAATTTTGAAATTAAATTTTGTATATCAGATTTTCAAATATTTATAAAGATATTCTAAAAAATATTTATAAAAAATTAAGACTTAAATAAAAGAGAATAAATTCCATTTTTAAAGAAATAAAGCAATGATAAGTGACTCGATGTCCAGAGCGTCTGCTAAACAATCCATTTATTTTCACCATATGTTCTCCATGAACCAGTCATACACAAATAGGCCTAACAAATCAAACCGAGTTTTTCATATTTAGAATTTTTCATTTTAAGAGAAAAATCTATAGAAGGAATGCGTGTGTTAGTGTGTATAAAGCATTTATTTATATTATATCCATGTGTGAGTATGTTTATATTATACTAATCATTTTCACTATTTTAAAACACAAAATGATGTTTCTATATTTGTAATAGGTCGATTTTAAAATTCTTTCACAAAAATAGACAATCTTTACGTGAAAATAATGTTTGCACAAATAGGGATATAGATTGCCGAAAAATAAATGGTGTTTGTTTAATATGACTATTATTAGAAAAAAATTATTTATATTGATAATATAAATACATTTCAATATATTTTTAAAAATTTTAAATTGTGATCAATGTGTTATATTTTTTATTTAAAACTTGAATATTGTGATTGATACTTTGTTTGCTTTATTATCTATTATTTTTATAAATTCAACCGATTGTAGGATTTGTCAATTTTAATAAAATATAATAAAATATGAGGAAATTACACCACAATTATCAAAATTCTTTTGATCAATCATTAAAAATTATTTTTAAAATGTACATTTATTTTTTCTTCACCTCACCCAAGTACATCTAACTTTGCTTTACAATACCAAACCTATTTGAAATTTCCTCCCAATATCCATGTACATTTAACACCTTGAATAACCTTTTCTTGAATTTGAAATTCAAGTAAATAAAATAATACCTTGTACCAATATTCAGTTAAATATACCAGGCCTCCAGGGAAAAGTATATTTCCCATCTCTGGACATTTTATTTTTCCGTCCATCATTACTCTTCACAATTCATCCTTTCATACTTCATCCCTAAAGATAGGAGTAATCGCTATTTCTCTTTGAAATAATTAAAATCACGATTGTTCGTTCTATAAAAAGAAACATTTTTGGTAAAACTTGTTAAACGTCGATCTTTTCCATACTTTCAGATACTGGAAGCCTGATATATTTTAACCAATAAAAATATAATGTTAAACAGTTACTGGAAAACTTACAGCTTGTACCTAGCTGACAAGAGCCCACAACTCAACACGTGGACATAGTTGGCTTATCTTTGTACTTCACGAAAGAGAATTGACCAAATGTTGTTAAAACATTTCAAATTTTCTTTTTGAATAAAATCCTTTGCTAGCTATTTTAGATAATAAACTAAACGTCTAAGTATCATTATCTTTTATTAAATGTTTTTCGAGCTTCAGGGATAATGTCCTTCTACAGGAAAATTGATACAAAATGAAACTTAGCTATGCTATGGCGTGCTATGCTAAGGAAAAACGTTTAATAAAAGACAATCATCCTAAGACGTTTTCTTTATTTTCTAAAATTTTCTTTTAGTTTATTCTAACAGATCTAATAAATCCTTCAGAAAGAAAGAATCAGTAATACGATCTGATGCTCTTATTTAAAGTTCGATTCATTTTGTAAATACATACTAAACCTTCTACAAAATCTGGATCTCTAATGTTTTCATGCGTTGAATAATATGTAAATAACTTATATAAATAAACCTTTCTCCTTGTTTGGCGCAAGTATTCTTTGCGGAATATAGCGCTTTGGAAATAAAATTATTGTAATAATTGTAATAATGCTTTTATATCTTTTCAAAGTATATATATTTTTATATAAAAATGTATTATTACATATTATAAATAACATTTACCAAAGCGCCTTAAATAACTTATCAATTTCAATTTTTTCTAATTCTATGTTAAACCATCTACATATATTATTGATACCTCCTATAGTTAAATGGAACCTATTAAATAATGATAGAAGGAGAATATTTTTAGATTTAAAGATTAAAATCTATATTTTTGACAAATATATGAATTATAGTTGATTTTTTCAAATTCAAGGAATTTATGTTTTTCTTATATATAATAAACAAAACTACTTCTCATGATATGTTTCTTGTTTATTATATATTCTTCTTAAGCTCTTGGTTTTATTAACCCTTCTACTGGAGTATATTTACATCATATACTATTTTTGAAAGGTTTGTAAAACCTTTAAAAGAATATTGAAAATAATGAAAGCATATCCTGACCAGGAGCATATGTGCTTTTTAGATGGCAGAGCGCCATCTAGTGGAACAGAAATCAACTAAACGTTGATTTAGTCTATTACCTGATATTTGGCCTACCCAATTTCTTGATGAATCAAGAAAATCCATCCACGAATATAAGAATATTATATCCTGCCCAGGAACACATGTGCTTTTCAGATGGCAGAGCGCCATATAGTGGAACAGAAATCAACTAAACGTTGATTTAGTCTATTACCTGATATTTGGCCTACCCAATTTCTTGATGAATCAAGAAAATCCATCCACGAATATAAGAATATTATATCCTGCCCAGGAACACATGTGCTTTTCAGATGGCAGAGCGCCATATAGTGGAACAGAAATCAACTAAACGTTGATTTAGTCTATTACCTGATATTCGGCCAACCCAATTTTTCGATAAATCAAGAAAAGCTAATCCACGAACGCGTTTTGCGCTGTTGGCGCTCGTCAGCAGTGAGAATGCTGTACCACTGTGACCAAAAATATTTTTGGTCGCAAAGGTTACTTGAGAAACCAAGAAATGGATATTTAAGACCATATTTGCGTAAATACGCTTAACACATGGAAAACCAATAGAAGAATATACGATAAACAAGAAACAACACCAGTTTGGCAACCTGTATACTATGGTCTCGAGATTTGGCCATCATCATTATAATGGAGGCTTCGATTTCATAACATCCTACGAGGTGAATTACCAAATCGATAAACATTTCCTCAAATGCCTTTTTTTATTTGGTGAGGTGGTAAGAATGAAAAAGTGGAATTTTGCTACCCTAAAACTGTGTATTTATTATTATATATTTTAATATATATATATATATATATATATATATATATATATATATATATATCTTATATTTAAAATAAAAAAAGATAAGATTTTTGTTTCTGTTGTTTTGGATCATATTGAAAAAAAGATATTCTGCTTGAATTTTGGTATGCTATGGTGGTGCAGTCGTGGTTAAAAATAAAAATTATTATTTACCTTTCAAGCAGATTTTTATTTTGAATCTCTTGAAGTAAAAATATACATAAAATTATTTATATCACAGGAATATAGAATTTATATAATGAATTCTATATTCGTGATTTTCATTAGAAAAGGTAGGGTTCACTTTACATATTTACAACAACAATAATTAAAAGTGGTATGTTTTGCATCTATGGTCATATATATATAATAGTCAATGAATGAAAATAAAATATGTTTTTAAAATAAAATAAAATATTTGCATTTTTAGATTATATAATATATATATATATATATTGGTAAATTAAATTTAATTGCCATCTATCGTTAACATTTTACACATATAAATTACTGGCAATGCGCTTCTCTTTTAAATATCATCAAATATAGATGATAGCCCTCTCATTCAATAACTCATATCATTGCAGTAAGGTATGTAGAGATAATATATGATGATATTTAAAAGAAGGGCATTGCCTGTAAATTTATATGTGTAAAATATATAAATATCATTATATAAATTAAATTATATGTGATATGATACCTATTCAAAGGTTATAAGAGTAAAATACATTTTAAAATAATGTGAATCTATTTTAAAATTACATTACAAATTGAGAGGTTTGAGATAAGCGAAAATAGAGTTATAAAATAATTTCTATAGAGTCTACTCACAATATATTATATATACACAAAGGACGATATATTTCAAGAAAATATAATACAACTCCCTTTATACGAACATAAAAACCACGTACATAATAATAAAAAGTGTGTTCTGTTTGATAAGAGAAATATGATATATGTTTATATATGCAAATATATATTGTTGTGAATATATAGGGCTAGATATGATTGGACTATTAAACTAGAGAAAAGAGTGGAAAATAAATTCAGTTATATAAGTATTCTTTGTTAAAGATTTAAAATATTCTATTAATAATTTTTATATATTTTATTCCAACACATGCATCAAAAGGATAGGTGTTTCTTTTGTTGCATGAATATTATTCTGATGCAACTTTATGTTGTAATCTTTCCTGAAAATCCACTCTTGCTACTTCATCAGCTTAAACACCTTTTTGGTAAATTTTGACCAAATTAATACACTCTCACAGGATGTTATGAAATCGAAGCCGATCCTATACTGATTAGGGCCACATAGATAGCGCCAATAGCGCGAAACGCGTTCGTGGATGGCTTTTCATGCTTTATCAATAAATTGGGTTGGCCAAATATCACGGAGCAAGCTAAATAAACGTTTAGTTTATTTTTGCTCCACTGGATGGCGCTCTGCCATCTAAAAAGCAAATGTGCTCGTGGTCAGGAGATGCCTTCTTTAATTTTAACAGATAAGTAAGTGTGAACAGAATTGCCTCTGTCTACTAAAAAAACAGACAACCAGCTACATCAAAAACCTTTCACTTCCCTAAGTTTTGTCTATGAGTGTATTACTTGTGTGTCTTGTGAATGGCAATATTAGTTTCATTCCATATATAACTAATCATTAAAACATGATCTCATCGCAATTATGTTTTGGAAACTTAAGAATAAATATAACAACATGTTATCTTATGAGATATTTCAACAAATAAAAACTCTATAAAATTAGATAAGCTGGAAATCAGGTTTGTATAACGGTAATATCGTAAAATAAACGTCAGATAAAACAATTGGATTTAAACTTATTTTTGCTTAATGTTTATAAAAATGTATGGAAAATAAACAAAGAAATTTCGCTTATAAAAAAGTTGTTTCTATTAAAACCCTAAACGTCTGGCATAAGTGTTCAAATTTCGAAAATAATTTCAATAATTTTAATTATAAATGAATATTTTGCTATTAAAGTGTATAAAGTTTTATAAATTGTTATATATAGAATGATACATTTTTATCTTTAACGGTGGTCTATTTCTATGTATATACAATATTGTATATGTAAACCATATAAATAGAAATACGACATATATATATTATTTTACTATTTTAATATTTTTATAAAAAAAGTATATTTTGTTTGAAGCGTTTTAAAAACACAACTTTGAAATATATTAATTTTTAAATTAATTAATATAGGTTTGAAGAAAAAAACTTTGACATAATAAAAAACACCCACACAAGTTAAAATGACCTTTTTTTATAAGTTTAATCCGCTGACTATTAAATAATATATAAATTTATCATATTTTGTATAAGCCGACTCTAAAATAAAAATTATATTTTGATATATATAATAATTTTATACATTTTGTGTGTGTGCACGAAAAATAAAACAAATAATCAAAGATTTAATACCAAAAGAAATATGAAATAAAAAATATATATCTATCTAAAAACGTTATACATGAATATTTTCCAATGATTCAGTAGTGATTAGGTAACAAAAGAAGCGCTAAAGGTTCGACCCCACTATCAAAAAAAAAAAAAAAGGCAGACGTCAGTCAAGCTGAGTTATCGACAGCCAGTGTTGCCGATCTCCTTGCACCACCGAGTTAGGCTTCGAGCTTAAGAATCGCATTTAGGTTTGACCAATCAACATTTGTCTTCCCGCCTTTTTTCTTAAACCCGAATTGTACTTTATCTTCAGCCATTTTTAAAGCTAGTGTGTCCAGTCTCAATTTGAACAATATCTTATTTCTTTTCTAAATAGCTTTCAGAAAAAAAATATTCAAAGAATTAAATAGTGTTTAAATACAAAATATATTTAGTATATTCGCGTTGTTTTTCTGTAAAAGTCCTTGTTATAGGAATACCACAATCAATAGGAATTTAAATTATTATTTTTTCTCTATCTCTCTCTCTGGTGGGCGCAACCAATGAAAACCTTGTGTATATATTTCATATATATGTATATTTATCAATTATTTTTATGCAATGCATCTTTTAAAATATCTATATATATTTGAGTCAAAAGGCGATCCATTAATTAAGATTATATAAAAGGGCGTACCTGGATCTGTAAAGAAAAAAAAATAATATATATTTTTTTTCTTTACAGATCCAGGTACGCCCTTTTATATAATCTATATATATGTTATAAATAAGAATGATAAGATTTCTGTTGATTTTAATTATCTTTTGAGGATTATGCTATGGTAATACAGTCGTGGTTAAAATCTTGAAAGTATAATAATAAAAATGGTTTTGATCAGAGATTGCTTTAATTGAGCTAAAGGAATATATTAAAAACATAATTTGATAAAAGTAATGCCTGGCTTAAGGCGTAAGAATCTAAAAAAAGAAAAACTTTTTTACATAATGTACAAAAGGTTTGAGCCGGCCATCGAGAAACAACAACAATTGAGTTTTTATAATGGAAACGGCGACCTCTGGTGGTCGATTTAACAGAGTAATTTAATATATGAATTATATTTGAGAGATAATATTTTTACATAGCATATATATAGCAGAAAAGAGGTTTTGGGAGGATTATATTCATATACACCTAGAGATACATTATGTTCATTCCCCTTAGTAAAACCCTTATTAGTGGTGATGAAAAAAGTAAAGTTTTTACTAGGGTGATGAATATGATGCATCGGTAATATGCATAATTAAAGGCGAAAGATGGATCTCTGTGTACATGTCTATATGTGTGTGATTGTTACCTTAATATATAGAGAAAAATATATTATTATAATGACAATATATGTTATGCATGTGATTAAACAAGAGTTCCACAAATATAAAAACATAAAGGAAATATGTATACGTTCGCAAATTATAACAAAGTTTGAAAATATTTGAATAACATTTGTAATTTTTCAAATATTGTTATTGATTAACACTTGAAGTGTTTTATTTAAACCTTTTATATCAGGATTAATACTTTTACACTATACTTATCAAAATTTAAATTTTCAATCAGAATAGATAAATGTTTTTCGAGTATATAGATAATATATTTATAAAAATTCAAATGTGTATAATTATTAATATTAAAAAACACTATTTATAGCATTGCAAAATGTGTTTTTTATTTTTACAAACATTAATTTTATCATGTAAACGGTATTTACATTCCGCAGACTCTATCTACATTTCTCTGAAAACATTGTTTATATTCCAGCAATCTATGTTTCAAGTTTTAACAATTCTGTTACCTACTCTATTACAATAGGAATTATTATAAAGAGATTCACGCGCAATTATCCAGATCGGATATTATGTGGTATTGAGGAACAAACTACTGATCGATTGCCCAGTATTTCAAGATTTTAAAATGAAGAATGAACTAGTTGTTTGTGAACTTAACGATTTGATTTCCGATAAAAATCATATTTAAAGATCAATTTATTTTGTAAATACATTCTAAACTTTCTACAAAATCTGGATCTCTAATGTTTTCATGCGTTGAATAATGTAAATAACTTATGTAAATAAACTCTTCTCCTTGTTTGGAGCAAGTATCCCTTGCGGGATATAGCGCTTTGGACATAAAATAATTGTAATTGTAACCGATAATAAATAAAATTTTGTTTAATAGTACATAGTTTAATTTATTCTGTGTCGTGTTTAAAAATATATTAAAATTTGATCAATATCATAGTTTCATCTTTAAACTATTTCGATATATTACACTTTTTAAAACAAATGTATTTTTGAGTTGATTTTGAAAGAGATAACAAATATGATTCAATATAAACATACCGCTATATATATTCTCTTCAAGAGTTATATCCCTTTTTAATTTTCCGTGCTCACCTCTCATTTAATATTGATGCGATAATGCGCTTGGCCTCAAATAGCTATGATGATGATGATAAATAGATGGAAGAAAGATACTGTCCGCCTTGATTATACCCTATTATTAAAAAATAATTTCGATACTAAATATCTGTATATTTTAGATTAATCTAACAAGATATATCAAACTTTTGATCTCTTACTTTGGAGTGACCAAATATATTTACATATTATATAGTTTTGAAAATAGAGCAACCCATAAATAAATCTTTAAATAAAAAGGCATATATTGGATCAAAATATCATTTATTTTACTAATAAATACCTTGTTAAAGGTTAGCGTTCAGCCAAATGAAATATTGGTAAAATAAATGATATTTCGATCCAATATATGCCTTTTTATTCAAATATTATATAGTAGATAAAAAGGTATATAAACCTTTTGATCTCTTACTATTTTCACTTCGAAATTTTGTTTGTAGAAAGACTTTTATATATAATGTAAAATGCAATATTGATAAACATAATGAAATACTGTTTCCTGAATTCAATATCGAATAAATTTTTCTTGTGTTTTGGATTAACCAAAAATATTATGAAACAAACCTATATCAACGTTCAATTGATTTTCATTCGACTAGATGGGGTTTTCCCATATAAAATGTTTATGCGAGCTATCAATATATGCCTTTTCAATATTTATTATATTAAAAGTATTTATACAAATGAAATTAACTAATGTAATTTGGTAAATATATTAGAAGTTATATAAATCTTTATTGTGATTTCAAAACTATGAATTATAATCTTTGAGAATTCCTCTATGTTCAATCAAGAGATTTCCTTTTTTTGTAACTTATTTGAATACCAGTAATAATAATAATATACCTATTATTATCATTTTCTTTTTTTGAATATGAAATCTATTATTACATTTCTATATAGAATTTTTATCTATTATATTTGATATGTCATTATATTTAGGTTTTCTCATCAATATGTATAATATATACGATATATTGAATACACCTATCCCCCGATTTACACGGTAGATAAGTTCCTGAGAAAAACGTGTAAATCGGGGGATAGGTGTACACAGAAATAAAAATAAAATGCATTGACAGGTTAAAATATGTAGTCAGCACATATAACCTCGGTATTCCTCGTGAGATGTGTACACAGCGCATGTGTTCAATCACAGTAGCATTTAGTATAGTGCGATAAAAACAAAATAAAAAAAACTTATTTGGAAAACCGTGGAAAAGCGAAAACGTGTAAAAAAAGTACCATGTAAATCGGGGGATAGGTGTACACTTTCTCTTGTTTTGAGCAATTTTCTTTAAACCTTTTCATTAGAGAATTCCAGATAATTATCTTAAATTTATCCAACCAACCCTTCCTCTCCCTTCATTCTTTATGATATGTTAGTACAGCATGGTAGATTGACCATAATCCTAAATTCGTTGGTGTTCCTTCTTTTCATAAATATTTCTGTTTTATCAATTTGCCTATAGAGAATGATATAGTCCTAGTGCTATAGCCTATACACTTTGATTATTCTCTGAATCTGTTTGTTCATACGTATATTATTCACTATATCTCAATAAAATACAAAATTGGTAGTTAATATCTATAATAAACAAAGATGATCTAATAGCAATGTTTATACAGCCCCGCGTGATACCTCCCTTCATCTATCTTACCATCCAATTTGCACATCCTACTTAATTACATAATCCAATCAGAGAAATACTCTCCTTAATACCTGACAGGAGGTTGTTCTCATATAATTCCAAAATTTGCCAATTATCTTCATCTTCATTACTAGAATTATTACAAACAAACCACTTATACCCTAACTATATTAATTACTTCATTTTATATAGTTAATTGCTATTGTTAGATAATACGAAAAACTATCTTGATAAGCAGATAATCACTTTCTAATATAGCAATTAAACGGTGTATATGTAAATAGATATATGGGGTGTCAGTAATCTTTATTTGCTTCAAGCCGCAGCCACAGTTATCTTCATGAGAGCAATCCTGTTTACCTGACACCAATGCACAGCCATTCTTAAACATACACTAAAGGACAAAATTTAAGGAAGTAGATAGTCATCAATATCGCAGGTTGTTGTTGTTGTCGTATCCAATGAAGAGCCTCAGATGTCTCCATGCATCTCTATCACAGCAGTCACAATGTCCTCTAACTTAGGTGTGTAAAGCTGCTGCTCTGGGTCCATGTCAGTTTTCTGTTGTTGTCGTGTCCAATGAAGAGCCTCAGATGTCTCCATGCATCTCTATCACAGCAGTCACAATGTCCTCTATCTTGGGTGTGTAAAGCTGCTGCTCTGGGTCCATGTCAGTTTTCTGATGTTGTCGTGTCCAATGAAGAGCTTCAGATGTCCCCATGCATATCTATCACAGCAGTCGCAATGTCCTCTATCTTGGGTGTGTAAAGCTGCTGCTCTGGGTTCATGTCAAATTTCTGCAAGGCTGCGGCCATTGCTGGGCATGAGAATATGTGGGATGGTGTTAGTTCCACACCAGGACAGTTGTTGCATGTCTTATAGGTTCTTGTGCCATCTGGATGTAAACATCGCGGGTCATTTTTATTATTAAGGAGACAGTGAATACTTTGTTTATACTTGGTTATGAAATAACTTTCATGGGTATTGTCTGAATACCGATTTATATGCAAATATTCTAATGAGATATTAATTATATTGGAGATGTACCTTTGAATATAGATTATATGTTTTTACAATATATTGTAGCAAAGTATTTATCATTTTATTAACAGGGTATCAATTTTTATGTTTATATTTTGTTACTCTGTAAACTTCCCTCATTGCTTATCTTTTGTTTATCATTCATAGTTTGTTCTTGCTTCAAATAAATTGCTGTGTCATCCTGAAGTTTGTCTTTCCTAATTTTCCACGTGGAATTTTAGTGGAGATGCTGGGTAAATTAGGAAAGACAAAATGAAGATCGCCGAGAAGACCTAGAGGCCATGGGTGCTGTGATCTACATTTTCAGAGACCGGCTCCAGGATTCCACCGCCGTGTCAAAGCCAAGACTTCTCTCCAAGATGACGATTCCCCTATAGACGATACGACGACAAAGCAGCTCTTCACACCGCATGAAAAAGGACGCAACGGTACCAGGGACAGTGTTCCAAGAATTCGATGGAATCCTTGGCAGAAGTACGTTACATCCATGTCAGTATCTACAATAATTACTAGCTGTGGGTCACAGCTCCCATAGGGAAGGAGCTATGTAGCAATGTATTTATTATATCATTAACAAAGTATCATATTTTTATGTTTATATTTTGCTACTCTGTAAACTTCCCTCATTCCTTATCTTTTGTTTATCCTTCATAGTTTGTTCTTGACTTAAATAAATTGCTGTGTCATCCTGAAGTTTGTCTTTCCTAATTTTCCACGTGGCAATATCAAACGAAACACAAGAAGAATTTTATTTGGTAGAAATACAGTTTTATATATTAAAATTGTTTAAAATATATTTTTCTCAAAATAAAATAAAAGAGATATATATTAATGACTTCATTTTATAATGCTTTTATAGTTTGGTATAGGGTATGAATATCGAGAAAGATAGTTGTAATATATATGTATTATTATATATATTTGCTATAAATCTGATATATATTATTATACAATTGAGCGTAGTGAATATAAATGAGGCGCTGTAATGATATCCATCATGTTCTAATTACAGCTCATCATATCACGTGTGTTTGTAGATTAGATAATTGGTGGCTCATCTGAAATTATTTGATGTTATCTGCCACCTATCGTTTGATACTAAATTAGGGCAAAGGATATAGAAATGGATTATTCTTCTTTTTCATCTTATTTGTTTATAACTCTACATAATTATTCATACATATAATATATATAATTAAAAGTAACATTATATATATTATTTTTGAAATGAAGTTTGAAAATTATACCGCAATGTTTCTTTTGAACGAAAAATCGAAATTTATTTTAAGGAGAAATAACGATTATTTGTAACCTTAGGGATAAAGTATGAATGGATGGATTGTAAAGAGTGTAGGATGGTTGTTGCGTGAAGTGCTGGTGTGGCTTGTGGAAAGGCTGCTGATAAAATTATAATTAAAATTAATTTATTTAAAGCAAGAAATTATAAATAGAAAAGAAGCACCCGCGCATGCGTAGTGAAGTGTTCTTAAAACACGTGCTTGCCGAGGCAAAGTGGGGCCGCCATTTTTCTGCCCGTATGTGTTTTGAAGCTTTGTCCCAGTTCGCTGAAACAAAGTGCGGTCGCCACACTACTCCCCCTCCAGTAGGATCTTTAAAGATCCTATGTAGTCGAAGAGGGAACTCATGGTAGGGTGCCTTGTTGGGTTGGGATCTGGTCTTGGGGGCTTGAGGGAGGCACCTGTCCTTTTCAAATGTTGTCCGGATGTAATGGGTGGCGACCATTTTGCTAGCTTGCAGGGACACGATAGGTTGCTCAGCGATGGGTGTAGTCGCCGCGAGTACCGGTGGAGTTATTGGTATTGGGGAAGTAGTGACTCTTGATTCAATGGGAGGTGATGACTGTTGGAGTGAGTTTTGAGGTTGGAGAGATTGTAGTACTGAAGTTTGGGCGGGCTGCAAGTGGAGAGGAGTCGTTGCAGCAGCGTTATTGGTTTCTTCTAGGAAGAGTGGATGTTTCTGCTCGCAGGATGGAGGCAAGGGCTCTTCGTGAGACGGCGGCTGCTGGGGCATGGGCTCTTCATGAGACGGCGGCTGTTGGGGCAAGGGCTCTTCATGAGACGGCGGCTGTTGGGGCAAGGGCTCTTCATGAGACGGCGGCTGCTGGGGCAAAGGATTGTCACTGTGCACTGGGGTGGAGAAAACAGTTTCAGGGGGACACGAGATGGTGTTTGAAGGAGGGTTGGAGCAGAACGATGAGGAGTCTAGGGATGAAGAGTCACTCAGAGAGCTGGAGAGAGAAAGCAAGGCGGAGCTTGAGTTGGTGTCTTCAACGTTCTGGACTGTAGTCACCGGGGCAGTTGTTGTGACATTCATGTCACGGGGAAAAGCCGTCTGCTCCAGGTGTTGGAGGCTATTGGAGGAGGGAGTACAGGGATCACAGTGCTGAGATGGAGGTGGCTTGGGCATATCAACCAGGATAATCGAGGGTCTCTGATCAGCAATGGGCTTAGTTTCTGAGACTTGAGCTGTTCTTACCTGGCGTGACCGGTCAAATCGCAGGAGAAGTCGTTCTTTGAGCGCCGCATATTTTCCCGAAACTGGTAGGTTCTCTACAATGTCGAAGACGCAGATGAGAGCCAGTCTATCCAAATTAACGATTATTGTGTCATACTTGAAATCGTCGTCGCTGGCGATGTTTGCAAAATTAAAGGCAGCTTCCAGTTGGTTGAGCCACAATGGAATGTCTTTGGGCAAGAAGGGTGGAGCTCGAAAAATCAATTTTGATATTTGAGATGGGGTGAGTTCCATCTTGAATGTTTGAGCTTCCTTGATTTGCCCTTGACGTTGGCCGTTAATTCTTCATTCGAGTCGTCCGGCTCACCAATTTGTAGGAAGGTTGTTGATGTGCTGTGTTGGTGTGGCTTGTGGAAAGGCTGCTGATAAAATTATAATTAAAATTAATTTATTTAAAGCAAGAAATTATAAAGAGAAAAGAAGCAACGGTTGAAGTAACGGTCGTCTGCTTTAGCCTTGTTGTTTACCGCTGAGTAGCCAGATCAAGTGTCGGAAGAAGCCAGCCGCTACAAAGTTCCGGATGACGCCCGCGCATGCGTAGTGAAGTGTTCTTAAAACACGTGCTTGCCGAGGCAAAGTGGGGCCGCCATTTTTCTGCCCGTATGTGTTTTGAAGCTTTGTCCCAGTTCGCTGAAGCAAAGTGCGGTCGCCACAAGAGTAATGATAAACGGAAAAATAAAAGTGTCCAGGGATGAGAATTTTATTTATTTCCCATCCCTGGACACTTTTATTTTTCCGTTTATCATTACTCTTTACAATCCATCCTTTCATACCTTATCCCTAAGGTTACAAATAATCGTTATTTCTCCTTAAAATAAATTTCGATTTTTCGTTCAAAAGAAACATTGCGGTATATTTTCAAATTTCGTTCTACAATCACATTCCAATCAAAACTGTGATTTATTAAATATTTTATGACCCTCTAACACGAGTATATGCTTTTTAAATGAAGAGTAATCATCTATATCTATATATACGTATATATAAATGAATGTCTGTCTGTGTGTACTCTATAGATTCAAAAACCATACATCCAATCGCCGTGAAATTTTGGGATATTATTAGGTATATCCCCGGAAAGGTTTTCGGAAAATAATTTCTTGAATATCCTTAGAGTTATTTGCAGATTTGTAGCTTTAACTCGCAAGCAGCGCCACCTTGCGACGGAGATAGGCTTAGGTCTGCCCCACCCCCTGTCGAGAGAAAGTAATCGTCCAGCCGCCGGCCGGATAGACAGTCCAAGTACCCACCGACCAATCAGAGGGGTCAAGAGGTCCTGGCGCGCGGGGGCAGAGTTGGCGACACAGCTGTGCCAAGTAGACAAGAAAAAAGCCTCGCGGGGGCTTGCCCAAGATGACCTCCGGGAACTTCGTCCATCTTCCATAGAGATGACCATGATTTTATTCAACTTATCGGGTATTTTTCAAGGGACCGGGAAAAAATGTTCACTAGATAAAACGATGATTTTGTAATGTAGAATATATTAGGAAAGACAAAATTCAGGATGACACGGCACACAGGGACCGGGAAAAAATGATCACTTTATCGAGAGATTGAAATTTACGAGTTTCAAATTATCAAAATATATCTATTATATTTTTTGTATAAGTTTATAGAGAATTGTTTTAACAAATGTTCGTTAGACAAACCTTTACTCGGGTAAAACCCGGGCAAAGCCGGGTACATCCGCTAGTCTATATATATAAAATTGAATGTCTGTCTGTGTGTGTGTGTGTGTGTGTCCTCTATGGATTCAAAAACCATACATCCAATCGCCGTGAAAATTTGGGATATTATTAGGCATATCTCCGGAAAGGTTTACGAAAAATAATATCTTGAATATCTTTAATATCCTTAGAGTTATTTGCAGATTTATAGCTTTAACTCGCAACCATTAAGACGGAGATAGGCTTAAGTTTGCTGCTCCTGATGACCTTGGGTCTGCCCCACCCCGTGAGAGAATGGATTAGCCCGGCCGCTGGCCGACAGTCCAAGTACCCACCGACCAATCAGGGCAGAGTTGGTGACACAGCTATGCCAAGTAGACAAGAAAAAAAGCCTCGCGGGAGCTTGCCCAAGATGACCTCCGGGAACTTCGTCCATCTTCCATAAACGACCATGAATTTATTCAACCTTATCGAGTATTTTTCAAGGGACCGGGAAAAAATGTTCACTAGATAAAACGATGATTTTTTAGGAAAGACAAAATTCAGAATGACACGGCACACAGGGACCGGGAAAAAATGATCACTTTATCAGTTTCAAATTATCAAAATATATCTATTTCATTTTATAAGTTTATAGAGAATTGTTTTAACAAATGTTCGTTAGACAGACCTTTACTCGGGTACCGATTAATATTGATTTTATTCAACTTATCGAGTATTTTTCAAGGGACCGGGAAAAAATGTTCACTTTATCGAGAGATTCGTTAGACAAACCTTTACTCGGGTAAAACACGGGCGAAGCCGGGTACATCCGCTAGTATATATATAAAAATGAATGTATGTGTGTGAGTGTGTGTCCTTTATGCCTGACCAAACCACTCATTGGAACGCCATGAAACTTTGGAAAGTTGTTAAGTATAGTTCTGGGAAGGTTTCTGAAAAATTATTTCTTAAATATCTTGAATATCCTAAGGGTTATTTGCAGATTTGTAGATTTAACTCGCAAGCAGCGCCACCATTGCTACGGAGATAGGCTTAGGCAGGAAGTCTGCTCCACGCCTGATGACCTTGGGTCTTTCAGGGCTAATATATTAAGTAAATTATTATTCAAATTTTAATGCTTTATAATGGCTATCTCCTCGAGGTTACCGATTTAAAAGTTTATTTTATAACTAGTGGATGTACCCGGCTTCGCCCTGGTTTTACCCTAGTAAAGGTTTGTCTAACGAACATTTGTTGAAAAATTCTCTATAAACTTATAAAAGAAATAATAGATATATTTTGATAATTTGAAACTCGTAAATTTGAATCTCTCGATAAAGTGAACATTTTTTCCCGGTCCCTTGAAAAATACTCGATAAGTTGAATAAAATCAATATTAATTGGTTCCTTCGGTAATTGAAGTTAAAAGAATAGTATCTTGCCTTGGAATTGTATCATTATTTTTGTCTCAAATAAATTGCCGTGTCATCCTGAATTTTGTCTTTTCTAATTTTATACATTACAAAATCATCATTTTATCTATTCTCCCAATATATATGTTGTAGATAAATGATAAAACTAACTTTGACTTGTGCGCAATTAATAGGTAGAAAATCTTACTTTTGATAAATAATCTTTAATATAAAAAACTTATTGATAATAAAACTTATAGATAAAAAAACTTGTTATCATCGGCGCAATGGGGGCGCTGCTTGCTAGTTAAATCTACAAATCTGCAATTAACTCTAAGAATATTCAAGATATTCAAGAAATTATTTTTAATATATATATATATATATATAAACCTTACCGGGGATATACCAAATAATATCCCAATATTTCACGGCGATTGGATGTATGGTTTTTGAATCTATAGAGTACAAACAGACAGACATTCATTTTTATAAATATATAGATTTTAAATTGTATAAGAAACATATTTTATTTTAAAAATTGTACTTTATTTAAAAAAAATAATAATTGTGCAAGACGATATATACGATATATAAAAATCAAAAGAAATAATGAGTATCGCTTAAATATAAAATTCGAATAAATATAAATGTGCGATACTAAAAATTAAATAACTTATATAGAAGCTTTTGCCTAGTGTCGTCCTGTAAGCATACCAACCGGGAAAAAATGTTCACTAGATAAAACGATGATTTTGTAATGTAGAAAATTAGGAAAGAAAAAATTCAGGATGACATGGCAATTTATTTGAAACAAGAATAATGATACAATTCCAAGGAAAAGATACTATTCCTTTAACTTCCAATTACCGAGGGAACCAATTACTATTGGTTTTATTCAACTTATCGAGTATTTTTCAAGGGACCGGGAAAAATTTTTCACTAGATAAAACGATGATTTTGTAATGTAGAAAATTAGGAAAGACAAAATTCAGGATGACACGGCACACAGGGACCAGGAAAAAATGTTCACTTTATCGAGAGATTCAAATTTACGAGTTTCAAATTATCAAAAAATATATATTATTTTTTTCATAAGTTTATAGAGAATTTTTTCAACAAATGTTCGTTAGACAAACCTTAACTCGGGTGAACCCCGGGCGAAGCCGGGTACATCCGCTAGTTACAAATTATTTACATGAAGGTGATATATAAACATTTAATAAAATTAAGAAAAAGGCAAATCCTTATCGTGCAACTGAATGTTACTGATGCAATGATTGCAATAAACCGCGACACATTTAATAAAATGTTTTCAAAATATGACATGAATCATGAAAATTTCTCTTATAGAATTGTAAATAGTTATAAAACGAAGAGAAATTTTTTTTTATTAAAATGCATATAAATTAATATCTTTATCGACTACAATTTTGGATTATTTCATATAAACATCTTTTCTTTAAGTGGTTTACACACAATATTGAAAACTAAATATATCGAAATGACTATACAAACACCAAAAATAATTTCAAATTCTAAAAACCATATATATTAAGAAATAAATTTTTGTTTACTATATCTAAAGTTTTCATTATATGGATTGATCTATTATGATTAAAATTTATTTCGATTTCAAATCTCTAAAAGAACAATATTAATATAAATGACACATATATATATATTAAGAAAAAGGCAATTACTTATCGTGCAACTGATAGTTACTGATGGCTTGCGCCATCTATCAGAATAAACATCAACTATTCTCGTTGATTTTAATTTATTCCAGAATCGGCCAAATACCCATTCTTGATTAATTAAGAAAAGCTAACCACGGGTGCAAGCCATCAGCAACTATCAGTTGCACGATAAGGAGATGCCTTTTTCTTAATTTATGCAACTTATCCCATTACAATATTGCATTTGTACTATTTTTCATATTCATATATATAGATATATAAATAGCATCTATAACCAATTTGACATTTTATAAATAACATAACCTCTACTATATGTAATCAGGGTTTATACATATCCTGTATGAAATATTTATATTTAAATTATAAACAAAAAGTCTCCCGAGGATAGGTATCTTGCTTTATCTATATATTCTCTCAAGCTTTCGGGTATTACAAACATTTCTACAGGAATATATGTTGAAATAATGTATTCTAGCATATACTTCTTTAGAAGGGTTCGTGATAACAGAATGCTTTAGATAATAAAATAAAATAAGACCTAATCCAAATAATTTATTAGTGTGTGACGTTTCGGCAACAACATTGTCACCATCATCAGACAAAAGAATTAAATATTTTTTCTTAATGAAAATTTATTAAGATTCTTTATAAAATATTTTATTTTTTTGTCTGATGATGGTGACAATGTTGTTGCCGAAACGTCACACACTAATAAATTATTTGGATTAGGTCTTATTTTATTTTATTATATTATATAATCCAAATTGTGCTTTATCGCTTTAGATAATATAAAATAAAGCCAGATTCTCATCCACTGAACCGTTTTGTTTATTATTCATATATATATTTACATATATTGCAAAGAGTTTGATTTCATATATAATGTATTTTATATATATATAACCTCCCAGAAAGAGACACCGAATGAAGAAGCTAGGCGAGCATTAAGATGACATACATCCCGACATCTCACCTACAGAAATATTCCGAAGATTCATGGGTTGTCAAATAACATTTCAATCAGATTATAGTGCTGCTCGGAGATTAGGCTACGTGCTCCATATCTATATTGAATCACTCCATTTGAACCTTGCTCAAATTAAATAAAGAAAGGACGCCGCGCGCGAACAAATGTATTGAGAAATTTATAGTCAGATATTTGGAAAGGTAAATCCAAAGATTTAGTACGTTGTTATATATATATATGCATATATATTATGCTCTATAATATGACCGATATGTTAAAACGATTGATTATACTTGTTAGAATTCTGTGCTATTCAAAATGTCATTTATATATAAATATATGATTTTATATCAAATTTAATATCAACACCTGACCCACTTATATTTTATTTTTCCTATTGTTTTTTTCGTGTTGAGCGTATTTACGCAAATTTGGCCTTAAATACCCATTTTTAGGTTTCTCAGGAAGCCTCTGGGACCAAAATTCTTTTTGGGTGCAATGGTTACAGCCTACTCCACGCTAAGGAGCGCCAACAGCGCGAAACGCGTTCGTTGATGGCTTTTCTTGATTAATAAAGAAATTAGGTTGGCAAGCTAAGCAAGCTCACGGAGCAAGCTAATTAAACGTTTAGTTCATTTTTGCTCCACTATATGGCGCTCTGCCATCTAAAAAGAACATGTGCTTTATATAAATATATAATGTGAAAAATAAGAAGTAACTAGAAAGAAATCAGGTGTTGATATTCAAAAATGAAAAAGCATATTTTGACCGCTTACATGAGAATTTTTAGATGGCAGAGTACCATCTAGTAAAACAAAAATCCACTAATTGTTGATTTTTAGGTTTATGCGTGATATTTGACCAACCTACTTTCTTGATAAATCAGGAAAAGTCCTATATGCGTATGGTGTGTATTTTTCTATTTAAAAACAAAGTGGGTTGGCAAATAATATGCTACAAACCTGAATATCAATGTTTAATTGATTTCTGTTCCATTAGATGGCGCTTTGCGATCTAAAGATGTTCAGGTGAGCTGTCAGGATTTACCTTTTATTTTGAATATCAACACCTCCCTATTTCTAGTTCATGTACGAGTATGTATGTATATACATATTTATGACCTAAAGGGGCAATTTCATTGCTTTAACGTAAATTTAACGAGAGAGCTTTTACTTTTGGTATATAAAAACTAGCCTTCCTTTTATTTTACACATATACATGTTATCATTATTTTGTTTTGTTGTTGAAAAAGATGGAAAATTGATGATGCAGTCGTGAAATAAGATAGTTATTTACCTTTCAAGTAGTTTTTATTTTCAATTATTTGAAAAGAATTGTACATTAAATATTTATCAAAGTTATATAGAATTTATAAAATGAATCATATATTAGTGAATTAAAAAATAATAGGTAGTTTAACTATACAACAAATATTCAAAGTGATATTTTCTAATTCTATGGTCAAAAATAAAAGAATAGTCAATGATGAAAGTAAAATGCATGTTATTTTTTAAATAAAATATTTGTATTTTAGAATATATAATATACATATAAATATTAACTTATATATAAATAAATTAAATGATATTTTAATAAAAACATATATATATATGATAATTTAAACCAATAACCCTATATTATGTAATACGTATAACAAAATTGTCATGTTGTATATAGAACTAATTATAAACTACAACTAATTATACGCATAATTGACGTGTGTCCTTGTATCTCCAGATGTAATGTACTGAGGATGAATAAATAAAATATAATAGATTAAAAGCTAAGTTAAGAGCCAAAGAGAGAATCACAAGTGACTTCTAAAGATAGATTGGACCCCGACAGTCTGTCGCCAGTGTCCGGTGTCCATCGACACGTGCATGACCCAATTCTCTTAGTCAGAGCGGTCGTATAAAAAGGCCGCGTAGCAACAGCCAGTTCAGTCAGTTCTAGTTCAGTTCCCCATCAGCGTCACCCCTTGCCGGTTGTCTCCAGGGACCAACTCATCGACGATGTAAAACAGTAAGAAAACTTCTCGATCTCCATCTTTGCTCTTGGCTCGCTTTTTATCTATTCAAGGAACTTTCTTTCAACTGTGTCTCTTCGTTTTTTGTGTGTGGACATCCCCAGTTTTCCACTCTGCCTCGACCACGACTGCCTGTACTTTGGGAGAACTGTTAAAGGTCCTACAAGGTGCAGAGAGGCACTGGAAAACTCTCCACCCCTGACTGTCCCTCGCGGTTACTACAGGTTTGACCCTCGGTTGCCACAACTTATAGCGAGAGTCGACGAGGTTCTACAACAGGCTTACCAAACCTCAACACAATATTACAGCTAGTCCACCAAACCCCAACCTATTATTACAGAGAGTCGTCAGGATCCCTAATCACAGATAAGTCGATTCAACAAATTATTACAGATAGTCGACAGGATTACCACAACGAAGGAGACCACAACGAAGAAGGTAAAGACTGTCCAGATAGAAAAGAGCCAAGAAGCAAGATGGAGGAGCAAACCAACCCGTCCAACGATACAGCCGAACAAACTATCCCCAAACAAGAAACGACATTGGAAGAGGAGGAAACGTCGCCGCCCCAAGATACCTCCGCAGACCCACTGACACAGATCGCCGATGCCCTGAGTAAGTTACTGGTAGCCCGATCTCCTAGGGAGATAGACGTAAGTCCATACGATGGTACTTTTGAAGCCCAAAGCTTTTTCGACAACTTCGATGTCCAAGCAGACCGAACTGAACTGACCTACACAGATCGCCTACGCAAATTACCCTGCTATCTACAAGGTAAGCCCCTCCAATATTTCCGAAGCCTACGGTTAGATAGGTTATATTATATTGAAGCCCGCCAGAGATTGATAGACTTATTCCCAGCAACGACAGAAGCGTCGTTTGCACGCTTTTTGGCAATCAAAATGACACCCCAAATGTCCCTAGAAGACTACTACCAAAACAAAACTGTTATGGGTATGAAACTCGACCTACCCGCCGACATTTTAATTGAATCTCTGACCGACGGACTACCCGTCGCAGACCAGCGATTAGTCGCAACTGTGCAGCCAAACACCATTAAGGAATGGTTCGACCTAGTGTCAAGAATAACTCAGTGTGCCACCAGTGCAGTGAACCAGCGCCAAGTAGACAAGGCTCCACACCCCACCTACCACAACCCACCACCGCGGTACAACAGCCAGCGGCCATCACGTGTAACATACCCAGTTACACCTCCCCCCTCGCCTTGCAAGTATTGCAATGCCATGCACTGGCACTCCCAGTGTGTACAACGGTTCCCACGGGACCAAACACGCCCAGTCTACAGCGCCCGACCACACACAACCACTGTACCAAAACGTGGTACCCACACCCAGCCCAAGGTCCAACCTCCGAACCATGTTCCCCAAGTCCAAGCTGCAAGCCAAGACGACTCTGCAAGCCCCGCGAGCAGCTCAACGGTAGGAAAACCTGAAACTTATTTTCGTTGAACAATTAATAATATGGACTGAATTGTCACCAAATGTAAACTTGCCCTTTTTAATAGACACGGGAGCATCTATAAACCTACTTAACTTAGATATTTTAAGAACCATAGAAAATAGATTACCATATAAAATTATTATCCATCAGTACAGTTTAACTATAAATGCAATAGCCCACAATGTAAATACCCTTGGATATATTTTTTTAAAACTTAAGATCGGTAACCTCACCCAAAAACTAAAATTTTTTATAGTAGAAGCTTCACTACCTTTTGGTATTTTATCTATTAATACCCTTAAAATATTTAAATTAATTATAGATTTTAATAATCTCCAAATTTATCAAAATAATGATGCTCTCCCAACGAATGTCTATAAGTTCACCAAGTGCAAACAGGATTTATGTTCCACTCAACCGAGGGAAACTGATATGTTTACCACTTTCCCCTCGCACCAGTCCTGTTTACACGTGGCGGACTCTACTCCAATTATATGTTCACCCCCTATATCTCCTACCCATGATATTGAGATTTCTATACCTTCTAATGCGGCACCTCAGTTAGAACATTGTCCACACGAACTCCACCGAATTCTATATGAATTCTCACAAGTGTTCTCTACTAATAAATACAATGTGCCCAAATTGAACATACCACCGGTAAAAATCAATACCACCACAGATAAAATAATAGCATTACGCCCATATAGAGTGCCACTACACGACCAACAAGAAATACAAACCCAAATAGAACAAATGCTCCAATATGGAATCATTGCCCCGTCAGTTTCACCTTATGCCAGTCCTATAACGCTTGTTACCAAACGTGACCAAACGAAGCGTTTCTGTATTGATTACAGAAAACTTAATGAAATCATCGCTCCAGACGTACATCCTTTACCCTTAATAGAAACCATTCTTGACAAATTGTCAAAAGCCAAATATTACTCTTCTGTAGATATAGCATCCGCATATTGGCAAGTGGAAATAGAACCTAACTCACGTAATCTACTAGCTTTCGTGACGTTAGATAGTCAGTACGAATTTTGTAGACTTCCTTACGGATTTAAAAATTCACCACAGATATACCATCGTGCCATAAACCAGGTCATGCAAAAATATAAACTAAATTTTGTTACCCATTACTTCGACGATTTCATTATTTTTTCTGACACCCTTGAGGATCATCTACAACACCTACAACAATTTCTAACAGTGTGTCAACACGAAAACATCAAACTTAATTATAATAAATGTTCATTTTTTAAAACAAAAATAGATTTCTTAGGATACACTGTTACCGCAGGTACTTATGCACCGCAGACGCGCAACCTTGATACTATAAATGCCATAAAAACACCTAACAATCAAAAAACACTACAATCATTTTTAGGAGCAGTAAACGTTTATAATAAGTTTATAGCAGATTATGCCCGCTTACGAGCACCTTTAAATAAACTACTTAAAAAGGATGTAAAATGGAATTGGAACACAGACTGTCAACAAGCTTTCACCACTCTCAAAGAGAGTTTAACCAGTAAACCAGTACTACACTTGTATCAAGTCGGTTTACCATGCCGCCTTTATTGCGACGCATCCACCCAAGGGATTGCCGGCATACTCAAACAGGTACACCCAGACGGACAAATACATCCTGTGCAATATTTTAGCCGCGCCCTTAGGGCACATGAGAGAAACTACACCGTTTCCGAACTCGAGTGCCTCGCCATCGTCGAAAGTGTAGACAAATTCCGAATATACCTCACCGGTATAAAATTCACCATATACACAGACCACCAAGCTTTACAATGGCTTAAAACTATAAAAAATCCGTCAGGCCGACTATTTAGATGGAGCCTGAGACTATCTACCTATAATTACGAAAAACACTACATCAAAGGCAGTCAACAGTATGAGGCAGATTTACTCTCAAGAAACCCCTTTGTAGGATTTATCAGTACTGATATTATAAAACAGCATCAACCAACAGCATCCCCCTTCAACATTGATACAAACGGCTTACATACCATTACCCGAAAAGGTGTAACTAAAATAATAATTCCCGAAACCCTGCAACATACTCTCATGAACAAAGTTCACCAAGAATATAACCACCCAGGCATCTCTCAGATGACCCGCATAATTACTACCCAGTACTACTGGAAAGGTATCTCTAAATCTATAGAAAAATTTGTCAGGTCGTGTCACACCTGCCAAATCATTAAAAGGCCCAAAGGTAAACCCTATGGTGCCCTCGGACAAATTCCACCACCTCAACAACCATTCGACTTAATCTCTATAGATACCATAGCTGGATTTTCGAAATATGGACACTCCAAGACCTATCTACACGTAATAGTGGATCATTTAACGCGATATGCTTGGACCTTTCCATCGAAGTCCACCAGTACCCTAACGTACATTCAAACCCTCAAGACTGTACTACAGCAAGGATCTCCAAAACGTCTGTTATCTGACAGAGCGCCCGCTTTTACCTCAGAAAAATTCCGTAAATTTCTAATAATGCATGGTATACAACCTCTACTAACTACCAGCAATAACCCACAAGCAAACGCTTTAATAGAACGCTTAAATGCGACCATTACAGGCAAACTCAGACTAGCTTATCTAGAAAATCCAAAAGCTTCCTGGACTCAACTATTTAAACGCGTCACTCAGACGTACAATAACACACCCCATTCTGTCACAAGTTTTCCACCTACCTACTTAATGTTCAATGTTATCCCCCCAGATCTAAGAACTCATCTTAACCCATATCCCGAGATAAATATAGCTCGAGAGATAGCAAGCTCTCGTACTCAAAATAAACATAAAAAAGATAAAGAAACATTTGATAAGCAGCACAGAACACCACATTTCGAAGAGAATGATCTTGTTTTGGTAAAAAATTACAGACATCCCGACACAGGTAAATTAGCACCATATTTTACTGGACCCCACAAAATAATTGAAATAATTTCACCAAATGTCGTTCGAATAGATCGTCCAAATCAGCCACTCAATAGAGATAGTGACACCATACATGTCAATAAATTAAAATATTACACAGAGGATGTGTTGTACATAACACCTCCACAGCCCCGATTCGTTCAACACCCACAGCGATTGCCTCAAGATGTATATTTCATTGAATTCAATCATTTGACTCCAGATATCTTTGAAACACAATATTTCCGAATTATACCGCCTACAAGCTCACAGCCTTTTTTACATTTAAATCCCAGTATTTTCAATTAGGTCAGAAAACAAACTGCCAGAGTGGAGGTAGAGGAATTTTCTTCCAGCCCGCAGGGTGACTCACAAACATCAATAAACAGTTGCAGCGGCGGCAGGTTACATGACACCTCCAATTCCCGTCCGCCTGTACTTGAAGCTCGTGGTCCAGCTCGCAGAATGGATAGATTGCAGCACCTAAAACTAATTGACTTACCAATAATTACCCAATTCACTTATTAATTTGAATTTTAATATTGAAAAAAATAACATTAAACTTTATATCTTTAATTATCATCGTGTGTTTTACAACTTTTACAGTGTTTGCACGCCCAGTGTGGAATTTTTTTTTGACGCAAAAGAACAATCATTCAATTATATGACTTTTGGGTACGCTTTTAATATGAACAAACACAACATTACCGGCTCATTCGTTAGGAATAAAAAAGAATTTAACCTCTCATTTCTCCATAGGTAACGCAATGTTACATGGAAAAAGGATCTGTTAAATTAATAGTTTAAATGATTTTTTCCCAAGCGTAACAAGCCGGCGTTTGGGTAGGCTCACCTAAAAATTTTGCAGACCAAACTGTATAAAACGCTCTGCAATCTTTTTAGCGCCTAAGACATGCACTATACACTTCATGTATCCAAAGTCCCCATCTTCCACTACACTACATCATTTTTAGGGATCAAGATCGCTCCCCGTCTGGTCTCACATAATATAATCGGGAAGATCTGGCAAAGACCAACTTCTCAGACCGGACCAAAGCGACATAGGGCCACATTGCCTCCCCATAGGTCAAACTAAAGACACCAATAATCTTGGACCTACACCTAGACATTGTGTGAATATGTTCCTTTCTTTTTTTTTTCAGGAACGAATATTTTTTATTTTCTTTTAACTTTTCTTCAAAAGAGACATTTTTTGCTCCATTTGTTACTACTTAACATTTATCTAATTATTATATCTTTTATATTTTGCTAATTCATTATTATATCTTTTATATATTACTAATTCTAATTATTATATCTTTTATATTGTGCTAATTCATTATTATGTCTTTTGTATATTACATGTTTGATTTTATCCCCTTATACTGTTGTTATCCGCAATCATATTTCTATCTTTTTATTCACTATATTTTTGTTTAAATAACTTTATTATATGACAATGTTTATCATCAACTATCGGGCATCTACAACAATCGTTTTCAACAATCATATTCTTTAACTAATTCCCTATACTTTCTCACTACCTATTTCAGCCATTGCTAGAAACGACAGTACTGCTTGACAATTTTTCTTTTGATTTCGTAAATCAACAAACTCTTTGAAAACACCGTTCCCCAGAAGTACAAGTCTCAACTTTTTGGTCTGAACACGTTTCAAAAGTTTATTTCAATCATCCGCAGAGCACATCACCAACGCATGCACAAAGCGTTCACATTTTTCAATTTTCAATTTTTTTCAGCTCTAGCGGACCACAATCAACCTTTGATTTCAAGTCAAGTCAGACAACTTACTGTCGCTACAACAATTCTACTTATCGCATGGCTCTACCACCCCTTTCAATCATATTAATTCTTTTCTTTAACATCTTTTCAACCAATAACCTTACAATTGTGACAAAGCACTGTAACCTTATACAGGATCACAGGTGAAACATTGCCAAGGAAGACGCACAAGTCTATATCCTCGCTTTGCACCTGGATCTCAGTATTTGATTGTCTGTGCAACACTTACAATTGCATATTCTTCAACCCCTAACCCTTTCCAACGCCCGCCAACAATCTTTTAGAACATCATTTTTTATCATCATTATTTTTAGCAAACAAAGGTTTTATCTACAGTTCTCTTTTATAATGAATATCATAACTTTTTAATTAAACATAAGTTTTATTTTTATAATTTTCAGATATAGCCAAATAAACATCTTGTTATAGCCCTTTCCCCTCACAGTTTTAATTAATTAAAATAAATTCTAATTACTTACCTGTGTTAGAGAGGCTTTACCCGCTTAAACCCGGATAAACCCTTTCACTCACGGGGCCCATCTATGATAATTTAAACCAATAACCCTATATTATGTAATACGTATAACAAAATTGTCATGTTGTATATAGAACTAATTATAAACTACAACTAATTATACGCATAATTGACGTGTGTCCTTGTATCTCCAGATGTAATGTACTGAGGATGAATAAATAAAATATAATAGATTAAAAGCTAAGTTAAGAGCCAAAGAGAGAATCACAAGTGACTTCTAAAGATAGATTGGACCCCGACAGTCTGTCGCCAGTGTCCGGTGTCCATCGACACGTGCATGACCCAATTCTCTTAGTCAGAGCGGTCGTATAAAAAGGCCGCGTAGCAACAGCCAGTTCAGTCAGTTCTAGTTCAGTTCCCCATCAGCGTCACCCCTTGCCGGTTGTCTCCAGGGACCAACTCATCGACGATGTAAAACAGTAAGAAAACTTCTCGATCTCCATCTTTGCTCTTGGCTCGCTTTTTATCTATTCAAGGAACTTTCTTTCAACTGTGTCTCTTCGTTTTTTGTGTGTGGACATCCCCAGTTTTCCACTCTGCCTCGACCACGACTGCCTGTACTTTGGGAGAACTGTTAAAGGTCCTACAAGGTGCAGAGAGGCACTGGAAAACTCTCCACCCCTGACTGTCCCTCGCGGTTACTACAGGTTTGACCCTCGGTTGCCACAACTTATAGCGAGAGTCGACGAGGTTCTACAACAGGCTTACCAAACCTCAACACAATATTACAGCTAGTCCACCAAACCCCAACCTATTATTACAGAGAGTCGTCAGGATCCCTAATCACAGATAAGTCGATTCAACAAATTATTACATATATATATGTATATTTCTATCTGTCAGTTATACGAAACAGCCCTACCCCTAGTGCAGTAGACACATCTTGTTTCCCTTACTAACACCTGATCATCAGAACACATAAGTATATCCAAGAATATCAACAGGTAAAAATATTTTTTTCATATAAAATTTATAAAGATTTTAAATATCTCTCTAAAATTGGAATTTTTAAACCTAAATTAAAAATCCACAACAATTAGGTTATTCCACCTATCTCGCGACTGGATCTCGTTTTTTTAAAGCATACCTCATAAAAGGAAAGTTTTGTTCTCTAAATAGTGCATTTTAATTTAAATAATTCATTTTAAACTCCGTATATGCATAATTACTAGTGAAATATACATTCAGGTATAGAAATAGTATGGTAGAGCGTATATATATTTATAAGGCTGTCCCGAAGGTTTGTGTTTTTCTTAAACCTTATTTTTTCTGATTACTTGGCGAATAATATTATTACGGTGAATATATAATAATACATAATACAATTACATTTTACATAATACAAATGTATCATAGATAACGGAGAATAATATTATGGCGAATATATAATAATACATAATACAATTACCTTTTACATAATACAAATACATCATACATAAAGGCTAATAATATTGGTATTTCAATTTTTTCAAGGGTTTACGAACTTTTTGGACAACCTTGTATTTAATTTTAGGTAAATATTTGCTGAAATCCTTTCTTCATATGAATAAAAAAAGAGGACGACTACAAGTATTTTATTTGGTAAATATGTAATTGAGTTAATGTAAACAAAATCAATGTGTACGTTCAGTCTGAAGGTATTACGATGAATGGCAGGGATTAGTGGAGAAGTGCTATAATTTCGCCAATGTTGTAATATATAATCTGTGCAAATATAAATATCTGGCAACACTGTTAGTAAACAATGGAACCATGCTAAATATATAAATCTGATAATACAGTGCTGTGTTGATTGAATCTTATAAGGGCTATAAATGCATTAAATATAAAAAAGAAACCGTATAAAATATACGACAGATAGTAGTGAACCGGGATTGAATCCCGCATTGGGTACTTTTCTCTGAAATTCACCTCATATTCATGCAAATGTTCAATCCCACCAATGAGTGCAAGTAACCAAAGGGTACACTGGCAGATGTATAGGTACAAAACCCAAACTGCATACTACATGTATGTGTATATGTAGTGAGCTTGCAGTATAGGTTATCGCTATCTTTCCACCGTGATTATCATGGCCTGTACCACGTGTACTAGGACAAATACTATACATGGTGAATGACATCAACATCCTCTCTAAGTTCAGTTACATGATTAGATAAGTCGATGCTTCCAGACTTGTACGAGGTCATTTCCCAGAAACATACGCTAGGCAGACAGACAGAAGTCGCGTGTGACACGACAGACATCCTAGAGTGGCTGCCATCCGTCAACCCCCACACGATCTGTCGCTGATGGATCACCTCTCTCCCCAGAAATCCTACCCAGCTCCCACCTTCATAGATCACGTCAGGGCAACAGGGAAGAAGTGTAGATTACTTACAAAGACATTCAACCGTTCATTGAACTGGATTGTTCAACTTACAACTATCGCAATAATTATCAACCAAAGATCGATTTCATAGTTAAGAATTGAAACATGAGAAATTTTAACATATACCTATTAAGATGGAAAATTTTCCGGAAGGAAATTGATCCATAGAAGCATAGGGCGCCTCTCCCGTCAAAATAAACGTCAAAACCTGACGCCATCTATTGATGGACGCTTCTCAGTTTGCCAAAGCTGTTGTTGTGGCTTTGTCACCGACCCGATGCCGCTAGTTGCGGCGACGGTCAATAGATGGCGTCAGGTTTTGACATTTATTTTGACGGGAGAGGCGCCCTATGCTTCTATATACATATTATATAATTTAAAATGCAAATATTTTATTTTTCAAAAACATGTATATTACTTTCATCATTGACTATTCTTTTATTTTTGACCATAGATTTAGAACATAGCACTTTGAATATCGTTGTAAATATGTGTAGTTGACCTACCTATTTTTAAAATTTATTTTATAAATTCTATATTCGTGAATTAAAAATATAGTTGGGTCAACTATACATATTTACAACAACATTCAAAGAGTTATCTTCTAAATCTATCTATGGTCAAAATAAAATAATAGTCAATGATGAAAATAAAATACATGTTTATAAAAAATAAAATATTTGCATTTTAGAGTATTTAATATACATACTGTCATTAGAAGTTTCTAGGTATATTAGGGAAATGTGGCTTATCCGTATATACATCTGTACATGTTCGAAATGAAAATTAATGTAATAAGAGCACAGTTAAGTGATTATTGAACACCAATCATATCTTGTTCATGCCACTAAGAATACAAATACAGTCATATCACAATAAATTGAATTAGATAATAAAAAGTGCATATATTGGATTAAATGAAATATTTTTTGCCAATATATGTACTTTTTATTATCTAATGATTTAAGCATGGATTTCTCTATTTTCATAACAATAAATTGAATATAAATGTGATTTCTTTTTTCATTTGCACCGATTAATTTTCTGCTATTCAAAGGAAGTGCCTTATTGAACATAGAATAATATTTTAAGACACAAAGTTGTGATATTATAGATTTGATAGACCTCAAAAAGAAATCAGGGCCTTGTATAATGTTTACGTAAGAAGCAATATTTACTAATAAACACAGTCATAAACATAAATTCAAATATTAAATTCATAGAAATATATATTTTAAAATATTGTCCGTTTTACAACTACCAGAAGTAATGATAAACATGGTTCGTAGTGTTTAGCGACTGATTTAATGCAAATACATCACATGTCAATAATTGTGGAAGGCAGTTTAACTTTTTCACTTTCAAGTGTTCTCGGCCCTGTATTTTTACTTGCACTTATTGGTTGGGTTGTAAATTTGCAAGAATTGGGGGTTATTATAGCATTTTTATATTCGAAATAAAATATATATATATATCACCAGATAATGAATATCGTAATCAATTTGGTCCACAAGGGGATCGGTGGAAGGCTGGTTAAACCGTTTGGTTTTCGACCACTACGACCCTGGTTCGATTCCCGCATTGGACACTTTTTTCTGTTTAAAAAAAATGCTCCATTGGCCCCCGATTCTTGCAAAAGTCCAACCCCACCAGCGAGTGCAAGTAACCAAACGGAGCTCTGGCACATTTGTAAGTGCAAAGTTGAACTGCTTTTCACATGTGTAGACATGTGGTGCGCTTACAGTAAAAAGCAGTCGCTAACTACCCACCATGATTATCATGGCCTGTACCACGTGTACTAGGGATAAGCAAAAAAAAAATTTGGTCCAAAACAATTATACCAAAGAAAAATTCGATAACAATGAAATTTCTTATTTTCATAATGATATTAGAAATGTGTTTACGTGAATACAATCTAAAATGCTCATGTGATCGGTCAGAAATGCCTTTTTATTTTTAATATATCAACACCTTACCCTTTTTAATTTTTTAAAATTAATTTTCATATTGATATATATTATATTTGAAATAAAGAATTTATTAAGAAAACAATTTTACACCAGAATTTAAAACGCTTATGGAGATATGTATCTTTATTTTTGATCTTCTCAAGCTTTCGGGCTTGTCTGCCCTTCTACAGGAGAAACAATTTATAACGAAAATATAACGCCGCCTGATACTAAAACTATTATGATTCTATATACATCTAATATATATATATATATATATATATATATATATATATATATATATATATATATATATATATATATATATATACAAGGGTATTTTTGCATATTGTTTTACTTAAGATATGTTTTTATTTGATTAAGGTATTTACATATTTTACTATTGTTTGCTATATACTAAGATTTATCTTATAGGTTGGAGATTCTATTATTTTAAGTTAGTATTATAATGGTTATTGGCTATTACATATAAGTTACATATATTATTGTTGATATTATTAGCTGGCACTTGGATATATTGTGTTATATGTTTCGGGCAAGTCTATTTTCTATTGATGCTGTTGTGTTTTCTGGATAATAAAGATTCTATGATAAGCCTTTGATATTTGCTGTTTATGTTATTGTAATGTATTATGGGTTCTTCTAATGCGAATGTGTGACCTGTTTCTTTGCAGTGTTGTAAAATTAGGGATCTATTGTCTTGGTTTATTATGTTGCGTTTGTGTTCATATATTCTATTGCAGGAAGGAGAGTCAGCAATAGAATATATGAACACAAACGCAACATAATAAACCAAGACAATAGATCCCTAATTTTCCAACACTGCAAAGAAACAGGTCACACATTCGCATTAGAAAAACCCATAATACATTACAATAACATAAACAGCAAATATCAAAGGCTTATCATAGAATCTTTATTATCCAGAAAACACAACAGCATCAATAGAAAATAGACTTGCCCGAAACATATAACACAATATATCCTAGTGCCAGCTAATAATATCAGCAATAATATATGTAACTTATACGTAATAGCCAATAACCATTATAATACTGACTTAAAATAATAGAATCTCCAACCTATAAGATAAATCTTAGTACATAGCAAACAATAGTAAAATATGTAAATACCTTAATCAAATAAAAACATATCTTAAGTAAAACAATATGCAAAAATACCCTTGTATATATATATATATTAGATGTATATAGAATCATAATAGTTTTAGTATCAGGCGGCGTTATATTTTCGTTATAAATTGTTTCTCCTGTAGAAGGGCAGACAAGCCCGAAAGCTTGAGAAGATCAAAAATAAAGATACATATCTCCATAAGCGTTTTAAATTCTGGTGTCAAATATCCATAGGAGATTTAAATCGATTCATCTGAAAACAATTTTACGGTAATAGCGATGCTAACAAATATATATTGATATTTAAATATCCTTTATTCCTAATTTATAATTCTGACGTCTTGGATTAATATTGAAAATAGGTTATAGATTGCAATCAGATTGGCTTCGATTGGTCCATTGATAATTCAAACACTATAATAACTTAATTGGATTTTCCTAGTTAAATATTAATAGTACACACCTCGAAAATTTATATTCTTTTTAACTATACCCCAGGTTAATAAACTAATGGATATATTGAAGTGAAATAATTTAAAATTTGATAGTTAGAGATAGTGATTTATCGAGTTTAAATATTTATACTTTGTTTAGCAACGCTAGTTAATAATCTCTAAAGACATTCTTATTTGAATTCGAAACTATTATAGACGCGTATGATTCTTTTTAAAATTAAACAATTTCTACTGCCCTTACTGCAATGAAAAATTGATGGGAGGTATTAATTTTCAATGCAGTAAGGACAGTAGAATAGCAATTGTTTAATATTTAAAAGAATCATACGCGTCTATAATAGTTTCTAATTCACATAACTGATGGAGCGCTAATGTATCATATTCTTATGTGTTGAAGCATTATAATATTCCCATTGTTTATTACTCTCACTCTAGGAATGTGCATCTCTGTACTAGAACATGATTTTTCCGGTATTTTTGTTGTTGTGACAGCTTGTTCTGTAGGTACACCACATGTCTACACATGTAATACCAGGTCATGGAAAACATGGTGGGTAGAGGGTTGTGACTGATTGTACTGTAGGTACACCACATGTCTACCCATGTAGTACCAGGCCGTTATAATAATGGTGAGTATAGGATTGTGACTGCTTGTACTGTAAGTACGTCACATGTCTACACATTTAGTACCAGGCCATGATAAATTATGGTGTGTAGAAGGTTGTGACTGCTTGTACTGTAAGTACACCACATGTCTATACATTTAATACCAGGCCGTTATAAGTATAGTGTGTAGAGGATTATGACAGTTTGTACTGTAAGTACTCCAAATATCTACACATGTAGTACAAGGCCGTGATAATCATGGTGAGTAGATGGTTTTGACTGTTTGTACTGTAAGTACATCACATGTTTACATATATAGTACCAGATATTTATAATTATGGTGGGTAAAAAAGGTTGTGACAGCTTGTTCTGTAAGTACACCACATATCTACACATGTAGTACCAAGCCCTGATATTCATGATGGGTAGATATTTGTGACAGCTTGTACTGTAAGTATATCATATGTGTACACATATAGTACAAGGCCGTGATTATCATGGTGAGTAGATGGTTTTGACTTCTTGTACTGTACAGTAAGTACATAAGTACATCACACCGACCCGTAGACCAAAAGGTCTGGAAGGCCATCTGCTTCTAGGATGTAAGTACACCACACATAAAAAACATGTATAAAGCTTTAATATCCTACAAATTAATTAAATACACATTTTTTCAACTTAGTAATCATTCGATATTATCCCTACCTTGGTATATCCCAAAATCTATTCGTAGTCGCTTCATTTATCACGAATAATCTTCTATTCCTGTAACATAACAAAAGTCTTTTTGTCAAACCAAACCAATATTAAATTGAAACAAAAATAAATTTTACCAAGAATATTTCTCTCAATATCGAAAATAAATTATTATCTACAAATAAATAAATAAACAACTAAAACTATATCTAAATTTAAATCTTTCGCAAAGAAAACACTTCAAATAAATCCATTCGGAAGTCAAACAGCCAAATTGGAACTGCGTAATGAAAAACCTTTTGAAAATCCTTATCAAATGTCTTGATAAACATCTTAGATATCTATTTGATTTACTTTTGAAATTCTACTTTTATCCTCTTTAATATAAATAGCTCTATTCATTTTTGTAAATTGGACAGCCCTTATGGAGGAAATATCTCGTATTATCGTTTAAGCTTACAGTAATTGTCGTTCTAAGATATCTTGTATAGATTTATTGTGTTCGATATATATTATATTTGTGTTTATATATATCACGTGTATCTCTATATCAACAAATTAAATGTACAACACTTCACCCTACGTATTGCTTTAAAAATATCAGAAAACAAATCCAAGGCAATAGCTTACTATACATATTTTAGATCATCATTATGTAAGGACCAGTCAACAATTGAATGACTTTGAGACGAAGAGTAAAGCCAGTTCAATTTCTATTTCACTTTCTATGTGAATAACACAAGATGATTATTACCTTACCCAATGGGAGAATCTGTATGGGGCAAGTCCCTAATAAAGGCTTTTGTCTGTGTGTATATCACGTGTATCGATAATACATTAGTATATACATTATATATATGCAATAATATTGTCGCGTAGAAAATAACACTGAAAAACTCGCCCTGTAAAATAAACTTAGACGTTGAGTTTTAAAACACTTCCAAGGAAGATATGTTTATTATCTCTGTGCCCGTGGCGTGATCTCTACGAGCCACGAGACACAAGCTCTTCTACCCTTTTAATGCTGTGTTTTCTCAACTTCTTGAAATAGAGGAGAGCTTCAGATCATATATAAATGCCTCACTTTTCCCTCCTTTGAAAAGAAGCAGCTTCCCGCTGTTCAATTGAAGGTTATTGACCAATTTGTATCCGTCTAGCTCTTGATCTTGTCACAGGGCCTGATATCGGTTCTGGGTCGGGGAATCTTTGTTTCAGAACAGGTTCCTCGTTTGGAGTTGAGTCAGATATTTCTTCTTGAAGTAGTGGATCCAAATATGGCTTCATTCTAAGCACATGTACTGTATCTCTTATTTTACGATGTTTTGGAGAGTCAGAAATGGCCTCAATTTCGTAATTGACGGGGGACATTTTCCTTGTAATACGGTAGGGACCGAAGTATTTCTTAATCAATTTTTCTGAGAGTCCAACTTTTCTCACTGGAATGAAGAGCCACACTAGATCTCCCACATTATAATCCACAGGTCGATGTTTCCTATCATAGTATACTCTGTCTTTTTCTTGCCCTCGAAAGAGATGTAATTGCGCAAGATGTCGGGCTTCTTCAGCTGTGGTAATGAGGTGTTGAACATAATCACCAACATTATCATTGTCGTGATATGGAAGGAGTGAATCTAAAGTGGTTTCGGCCTCGCGGCCATGAACTATAAAGAAAGGACTGAAGCCTGTAGTTTCTTGCTTAGCGGTGTTATAAGCAAATGTTACAAATGGCAGAACTTCGTCCCAGTTTTTCTGTTCCACGTCAACGTACATGGACAACATGTCGGTCAATGTTTTGTTTAATCTTTCAGTTAAACCATTAGTCTGTTGATGATAGGCTGTAGTCTTTAGGTGACTTATTCCACTTAAATTGTTTATTTCCTTAATTATTTGGGACATAAAGTTCGTACCACGGTCGGTGATGATCTGCTGAGGAGCTCCGTGTCGGAGAATAATTTCTTCGACAATAAACTTTGCAATTTCCATGGCTCCTGCGTCTGGAATCGCCTTTGTAGTTGCAAATCGCGTCATATATTCAGTGCATACAATAATCCATTTGTTGCCCTGATTCGTAACAGGAAATCTCCCTAATAAATCCATTCCTATCTTTTGAAAAGGAAATTTTGCCGGTGGGATAGGCATAAGTTTTCCAGGCGGTCGTTGTGGAACACTCTTCCTGCGCTGGCACTCTCTGCAATGCGCTATATACTGACGAATGGTCTTATACATTCCTCCCCAAAAGAATCGTTTACGTACCCGATCATTAGTTTTGGCAAAACCCAAGTTACCAGCAGTAGGTGCATCATGAAGATTTTTGAGGATTTCCAGCCGCATTTGCTTTGGGAGTACAAGAAGCCGTTGCCTTCCATATGGCTCGTAGTTTCTTTTATAAAGTATTCCGCGTCCATAACTTCGAAGCCTTTAAAAGGTCCAGTTTGTTCTATTTTGTCTATGATCTTTGCTAAATTGGGATCTCGACTTTGTTCTACACGAATATCGATGATCGATATTATATTTGGGAAGTCTTCTTGCTCTTCTGGTACAGGGTTCCTTGATAAACAGTCGGCGTCTTTATGTTTGCGCCCACTCTTATAGACTACGGTGATGTCAAATTCTTGCAGTCTGAGCGCCCATCTAGCGAGTCGTCCGGAAGGATCTTTAAGTCCTGCAAGCCAGCACAGTGAATGATGATCTGTAACAACTGTGAAATTTCGGCCAAAAAGGTAGGGTCTAAATTTGGATGTGGCCCAAACAACCGCAAGCAGTTCTCTTTTCAGTCGTAGAATAATTCTTTTCAGCCTTTGTTAGGGTCCTGGATGCATAAGCTATTGGTCTTTCAGCACCTCCTTGTATTTGGATCAACACTGCTCCAATGCCATATCCACTGGCGTCGGTGTGTATATGGGTCTCGGAGTCTTCAATAAAGTACCCAAGAACAGGTTCTGAGGTTAAAGCTTCTTTAAGGATCTCGAAGGCATTTTCTTTTTCTTTATTCCAACAGAATTTGACATCGTTTTTCAAAAGGTCATTCAGAGGTTTAGCTTTGTGGGAAAAGTTTTCCACAAATCGTCTATAATAGGAGCACAGTCCTAAGAAACTTCTGATATCAGTTATACTTTTAGGAGATGGAAATTTTAAAATGGCTTCAACCTTTTCGGGATCTGGATGTATTCCATTTTCATTGACAACGTGTCCTCTTATTTTTAATTGTCTTGAGCCAAATAGACATTTTTCATGGTTCACATTCAATCCAGATTGTTGAAGGCATTCCAGAACAACTTCTAACCTTTTTAGATGTTCTTCAAATGAAGGACCATAAACCACTATATCATCCAAATAGCAAAGACAGATGTTCCATTTTAGTCCTTTCAAAATGGTATCCATCATCCTCTCAAATGTAGCTGGGGCGTTACAGAGGCCAAATGGCATTACCCTAAATTCGTATAGCCCATCAGGTGTAATGAATGCCGTCTTCTCTCTATCATGCTCGTCCACTTCAATTTGCCAATAGCCAGTTCTTAAATCCATACTTGAGTAATATCTGGCTCCCGATAAATTATCCAAAGCATCATCAACTCGTGGTAATGGATAAACATCTTTCTTGGTGATCTTATTAAGTCGTCGATAGTCAAGGCAAAACCTCCAAGACCCATTTTATTTTCTTCACAAGTACTACAAGCGAAGACCAAGGACTTTCAGAAATTGAATTATATCTTGTTCCATCACATTCTGTCAATTTCCTGCTGTATGATTTTCCTCTCCATTCCAGACACTCGGTAAGCCCTCTGTTTTGTTGGAGCGTGATCACCCGTGTCAATCTTGTGCTTTATTTTACTTCGGGCAGATTGAGACTTCCCAGAAAAATCAAAGACATCCGAAAACTTCTTAAGAATATTCATCAACTTATTTTGCTGATCCTCAGTAAGATTTGAGTCGATCATTGCTTCTATCTTCTGGTCCAATTTGGTGATCCCTATCTCTTCTTTTTGGATTAATTCATCGCATTTCAAGGAGCATATGGAGCCAACATCAACATCGCTCATGGTGGCAAGGGCCATACCAGAAGGAATCATCAGTGGTTTAGAAGTTCCGTTTGCTATCCACAAATCTGCTTTCCCTTGCCAGAAGGTTGTTAGAAGAGAGGGCATTATAAATTCCTTCCTTATTAAGAGTTCCCAATTTGGGCAGATTAAAACAACTCTATTTTCTTGAAGTGGTGTACTCACTACTGATATCTTACAACTTGACTTAGGTGGAATTACATAATTATCAGCAGAGTATACATCAAGGTTAATTTGGTCATCATTTATTGGTAGTGTTTCTTCCAAATACAATTCTTGATGACCACAATCAATAACCGATCTCGTTGCTTTGAAGAAATCCCACCCCAAAATTATATCGTGGCTGCAATCAGGAATTACGATGATTTCAAAAGTTGTGGCGAGATCATCGATATGGACCTTTAGTAAACATTTTCCCAAAGTTTTAACAAGCTTTCCATTGGCGACTTTAACGACTGGTCCAGAGTCAACAAAAAATGGAGTTCTCAGACGTCTTCTAGACTTTTCTGAAACCACGGAATAATATGCGCCCGAGTCTATCAATATTGTAGTTTCCAGTCCATTAATGTTCCCTTTTATACAATTCCGTTTTAATTTTGCAGACGTCGATGATGGAGGATTTTCAAAAACTGCGGCCTCACCCCCCATATAGGTCGCGCATCCTAGTTTTCCTCATTTTGGCGACGGGGTGAGCGGCTTGACAAACGACCTGCCCCTGGTGATCGGCTTCTTCGTCTTGGCATCCTTCCTCTGCCTGGATATGGTGAAGCACTGCGTCTAAAACCTCCGGGTCTAGGGAGAGTTGGGAAATCGTCATTCAAATCGTAGGGTCTTAGTGTGGTTGCATTGTCGGCTTCTGGAAGTGTCCTTCTCAATCTGGCATCCACAAAAGTACGTCTTCTTTCTCGACAGTAACGTAAAACATGGCCTGACTTCCCGCAATGGAAACAGATATGTTGGTTATCAACCGTTCGCCATTGGTCAGATGTTCTGGGGGCATATGGAGTGTAGTCATCTTCTCGTCGAAATCTTTGCACAAACGTTCTCCTTCTTTGAGATTGAATACTTCGCCTTGTAATTGGGGCGAGTACTTGTTGCAGCTCCTCTTTAACTATGGCCTCCAAAGAATTCACGTCAGTTGTTCTAAAGGGTTCCACTTCAGACATTTTAGGCATAATATTTTGCAACTCTTCCTGGACAATCCGTCGAATCTTTAAGGCTAAATCTTCTTCAAAGTCCGACGAGATCGGAGTCACGTTCGGTAATCTTTCATAACGTGTTCTTTTGATGCGTCGTTGTTTCATGTTCTCTAGCTGTCGGCAGAATTTCACCAGCTCGTCAACAGTTGTGGGATCTTTGACAATTAGAGCTTGGTAGAAATCTTCGGCAATCCCCTTCATCAAATGTCCAACTTTTTCTTCCTCCTCTATTTCGGGATTAACTCGGGAGCACAGTGATAGGATTTCTTGAATGTAAGAATCGGTTGTCTCTCCAGGCTTTTGAGCTCTGGTCTCTAGTGTCATTTCGGCTCGTCGAGTAAGCTCTTCTTTTTGCCCAAACACTTCACAAAGATCAGTCTTGAATTGAGTCCATGAGTTAATTATGTCCTCGTTGTTATCGAACCACTGGGCGGCTGTTCCCTCGAGGTAGAATACAACATTGGCAAGGCTTTGAGTCTCATCCCATTTGTTGTATTTTGCAACCCTTTCAAACATTTTGATCCATTTCTGGGGATCCTGAGCACTCTCGCCAGAGAAAGTCGGAGGATTCCTTGGGATATGACAGGCGTAAGATTGTTGTCCAGAATTTGCTCCGAAAACTTCGGAAGTTCCAGAAGCTTCAGTTGTCACCATCTTCGTACTGCTTGGCAGATCCTCAAATCCGTATTGGGGTTGTAGGCCTTGGAGTCGGAAGCTCCTTCTAAGTGCCGTCTTGAATTTACCCGGAATCTCCACCAAAGATGTCGCGTAGAAAATAACACTGAAAAACTCGCCCTGTAAAGTTTCAAGAAATTTAACCTTCCAAAAATAAACTTAGACGTTAAGTTTTAAAACACTTCCATGGAAGATATGTTTATTATCTCTCTGCCCGTGGCGTGATCTCTACGAACCACGAGTCACAAGCTCTTCTACCCTTTTAATGCTGTGTTTTCTCAAGTTCTTGAAATAGAGGAGAGCTTCAGATCATATATAAATGCCGCAATATATATGTCAATATACGCAAGATTTTTATGTATACCATAATTCTAAATAGTGTAACAGCCCTTAAATATAGATACAATTCAACACTCCAGCTTGGAAATCCTGTAATTACAAATAAGACAATAAAGTTTTATTGAGAGGAAGCCATATCAGTGCAGGGCGAGGTCCAGTTTCGACAAGATTATGTTATTTCTTCCAGTAGAACTTCCATAAGTCGTTAGTGAGTTTCACGACCGGCAGCGGACAACAGATCGTCTTTCCCACTCATGCAGATCACACACCCTCCTGGACCTTGCTGCATCTTCGGTCTCTGGCCTTTCTTTGTTGCCATCCAACTTACCTCGATTTATCACAATGAGTTTCCTCTTTTATTTTGAAATGCAAGTTTTCAAGCGATCGTCGCTTTACAACGGGCTTGTTTAAAGGAATTCGAATATTTATTACAATATACTAATACAGTAGAACTTGGATAATTCGAACTTCTTTAATTCGAAAACCTCTTTAATTCGAATATTTATCTTGGTCCCTAGAATTTGAAATAAATAAAATTTCCGTTTTTAATTCGAATTTTTGGATAATTCGAATTTTTTTATGGTCCCTTGGGGTTCGAATTATCCAAGTTCGACTGTATAACTATATTTGTAAACACTTCTTGTACGAAAGAGTAGATGTTTTAATTAAGCATTTGAAAAGCGATTATCGCTTGAAAGCAACCTTTAAAAAAAGGAAACTTATTTAAAAGATATTTGTACTATTTAAAGGCTTTTCACAAATTTACCTTGGAATAATCTTTCTCTATATTTACATTTCCTTACCGCTCACATTAGCATTCTAGATAGCAGAGCGCCATCTAGTTGAAATAAAACCAACTAAATTTCAATTTAGCTTGTTCCGTTATATTTGGCGAACCCAATTATTTTATAAATAAAGAAAAGTCAATTACGTACGCGTTTAGAGCTGTTGGCAATCGGCGTAATGCAGACTGTTCTCTCTATAAGCTATGAGAGATAATATAAAAATATATTGTAGCAAATTATATATTATTTTATTACCAGTTTATCAATTTTGATGTTTATATTTTGCTACTCAGTGAAATTCCCTCATTGCTTAATTATTTTTTATCATTCATAATTTGTATTTTCCCTGAACAAATTTCTGTGTCATCCTGAAGTTTGTCTTCCCTAATTTTCCACGTGACAATAGGATAAATGATATCGATATTAAAACATATAAGTGGAACTATATTCAAATATATATTCAAAATCGTCCACCAAATTTATATGAGTGTAAAAATGATAATTTCCTTCAAAAATATAAATCACTTCAAATTCTCTATTGATAGATTATAAGTATGTTAAATACTGCTATCTACACTCTCATGGACAAAACTTAGAAAGTTGTACCTTTTAGCATGTAAATATATTTTTAAATTATATATGGAATTTTATCAAATAAAAAATATATTTCAAAGAAAAGAAACATCTATTAAATGTATGGCAATTATGCCGTTATATAAGTAAATAATGAGATTTCTCGAATTTCTTCAATGAGTAGAAATATCAATAATTTTATCAATAATTATATTTTGTAAATATTTTAGAAACAAATATATAATTTATTCTAAGATAGTAAGAGAGTGGTCACAGAACAAAATTCTTTATCAAATTTTTAACAAATTCAAAAATGCTAATTATAATGACTCTCCACAGCCACTCTGTGGTTTGCTGAATGTATTATACGGATAGAATTCTGATGTTGTCTCCCTACAAAGGCGAATGTTGGCTTCTTTAATATTAAAAATGGAGAAGTATAGTGCGCGCCTTATGAATATCATACCTCAATAAATATTTCACAAGGCGATCACGTGAAATTTTTAAAAAGCTGTCACATCTGTTTTTTTTTACCTCCCAAAATAATTGAATTTGGAAACTTGGAGGAATCTCGAACTCCAGATTTCCAAAGGAAATAACCAAAGATTGGAAATTGTGTTTCTTCCATATAAAAAAAAGTTGTAGAGATACTTCTATTTATTTCACAGATAAATCAAAATATATGGATCTATATTGTATATATGATTTATAAAGTTATATGTATATAGATATGTGAAAAATAATATTTCTATTGGAAACCTTTTTTAGTACATATGTTTCATCATCTTTATATAATACACCTATCCCCCGATTTACACGGTACTTGTTTTACACGTTTTCGCTTTTACACGGTTTTCCAAAAAAGTTTTTTTTTGTTTTTGTTTTTATCGCACTATACTAAATGCTACTGTGATTGAACACGTGCGCTGTGTACACATCTCACAAGGAATCCAGAGCTTATGTGCTGACTACATATTTTAACCTGTCAATGTATTTTATTTTTATTTCTATGTACACCTATCCCCCGATTTACACGTTTTTCTCAGGAACGTATCTACCGTGTAAATCGGGGGATAGGTGTATATACAAGTTATATAACTTGTCTATCGCTGCATCATGATTTATATACCCTTTTGTCATCAAAATATTATAGTATTTTTATATATTTAAATTCGAAACTATTATATATGTGTATGATCCCTTCAAATATAAAACAATTTCTACTGCCCTTACTGCAATGGAAATATTAATGGGAGACCCTACCATTAATTGTGCATTGCAGTAAGGACAGTAGAAATTGTTTTATTTTTAAAATAATCATACGCGTCTATAATAGTTTTGAATTTTGATAACAGATAGGGCGCTAATGCATCATAATATAATTGAATTAAATTATAATATTGTGGCGAAGAATATTTTATTATTTAATTTAATATTATTCAATGAAAATATATTCAACAGATTATAAAAATATATATTAATCTGTTTTTGTGAAATCATCTTAAAATATTTCTTTGCTTACTTGCTTAAGATTCTCTAGCTGTATATAGTTGGGCTGACTTTTTAATAATGGTCGACTCGTCGCTGTGACGTCATCAATAAATACTTTTACATCTTAGGATATTTCAAGGCTTGATTTCTACGTTACAACTGGTGGAGAGACTGGACCGATACCCATTAAGAAATAAAAGAAAAATTGATTCTGTTGAACCAGAAGAAACTTCTATGAATGTAAAGAAGGAAGGTACTCAGGTAAGCAACTACGTTGTTCAACATCTGCCAAGGAACCCTTCCATTTTCTCCGGGGAGGATGGTGAAGATCTCCAAAAATGGTTAAAAGGGTATGCACGTGTGGCAAGGTACAACCATTGGGACGAAACCCTTTGTCTTAATAAAGTCTATTTTTATCTGTCTGGAACTGCTCTCAAATGGTTTGAGAACAACGAAGAAAGCATACAGACTTGGAAGGAATTCACATCTCAATTAGAGGATGTGTTCGGAAAAAAAGAAAATTCAAAATTGCAAGCGGAGAAAAAACTTAAAACACGGGCACAATTAAAAGGTGAAAGTACCGAATGTTACATCCAGGATCTCCTGTGCTTGTGCAAAGAGGTTGATCCTCAAATGAGCGAGGAAGATAAAATCTCCCACCTCATGAAGGGGATAGCTGAGGAGCTTTATCAAGCACTCCTACCGAGGGATGTACAGAGCACCGAGCAATTCATTACAGAATGTCGCCGTGTCGAAGCGCTCCGTTGTAGGCGAGTTACCCCAACCAGGTACGAACGCCTACCAAATGTAGCCTCTCTCTGTGACCAGGATGACGGAGAAGATCTGTCATCTTTGATTAGGCAAATTGTTCGTGAGGAGGTACAGCGGGTATTAGGCTCTCCTCGGGAGAAACCAAAAAATGCTACGATCGAAGAAATTGTAAAGGAGGAGATTGGAAGAACCCTGGCGCCAATCTCAAAGTCTAGGAGAAGTCCCCCTCAGAAGGAAAGACCCCGACAGTTTTTAAATACTAGATATGAGGCCGAAACGATAAGACCGTACCCTGAACCTCGATACCCAAAACAAGGAGGAAGACGCGACACCAATGATTGGCGTACAACTGAGGGAAGGCCAATCTGTTTCTACTGCGGACGCCCAGGTCACGTCGTCCGCTATTGCCGTGACAGGAAGAGACACAATGAGGAAAGGAGAAATGACTATTTCCAAAGAAAGCAAGACGCAATGGTATCCTACAACTCTCGAGCTGAATCTCAGGACCCCAATGACGAATCATCGAGGAAAACTTTCACTCGCTACCGAAGCCCTACTTCATATCGCGGTCGAAACAGACAACATTTCTCACCTGCTAGAAGATCTAGCTGGACGCCCCGCCATTAAAACTAGATGATAGACCACATTGGAGGTGAGGCCGTAAAGTTATAAAATTCTCCCCTTGCCGACCACAGTAGAAATTAGAAAAAGCTACCTTGACGTAAACATAGACCTACCAAGTCCTCATGAAGAAGATATCTCAACTGAAAGAAGACATCCACCGCAGTCACCTGAAAATATCCCTGGCCATAGTACTAGTCCTTAAGACTGACGACGTAAGTCTCCTGCTGAGCATCGGGTCGATGCTCTTTATAGGAGGAGGCTATGTGGCGAAGAATATTTTATTATTTAATTTAATATTATTCAATGAAAATATATTCAACAGATTATAAAAATATATATTAATCTGTTTTTGTGAAATCATCTTAAAATATTTCTTTGCTTACTTGCTTAAGATTCTCTAGCTGTATATAGTTGGGCTGACCTGTTAATAATGGTCGACTCGTCGCTGTGACGTCATCAATAAATACTTTTACATCTTCGGATATTTCAAGGCTTGATTTCTACGCTACAATATAAATTTTAACTTTTCACTGATAGTGTATCATATTACGACAGAGTATTTAGTATGTATATTTAACATCACAGGAACTTCACACCACTTTGAAGATAGACGTGCCCTCGGAGAGGGCTACGTCGATTGTAAATATCTCTCTTCATTCCTACCATTATTATTACCTTATAACTCCCTTTGAGTGCAAAGATTTACGGGATCTCAATAAAGTTGTTTAATTGTCAAATTGTCACTTTAAAGATAGACGTGAGGATAGAACAATTGAGACAACGGACGTGAAGATTACGAGGAAGACAACCAAAAGAACGACAACAAATAAATAAATTTAGCAACTTCTGAAGGTAACTATTTCATTATTTACTGTTTTATAATTTAGCTTTATTATGGAAACCCGCTTAGGAAACGCATACAATGCCAATAAAGAAGATGCCAAGGTCGATTACTCTGCAAAACTGCAACCTGGCGTATAATAATGTATATATCATATATATATATTATATAAATCTACTTATAAATTATGGTGTGGGTCGGTAGAAGGATGGTCTACATCATTGGTTTTCGTCCGTTACGACCGAGATCGATTCTCGAATTGGGTACTTTTATCTAATTAAAAAAATATATTCCAATGGCCTACGATTCTTGCAAATATCCAACCCCATCAGCGAGCGCAAGTAATCAAACGGGGTTCTGGCATATTTGTAAATGCAAAGTCTAGCTTCTTTTTACATGTGTAGACATGTGGTGAACTTACAATAAAAGCAGTCGCTAACTACCGACCATGATTATCATGGCCTGTTTCACGTGTACTAGAGATATAATTAAAAGTAATTAAATTATATTATAAAAATTATTTTTAATTTGTTAAAAAGATTCGTATGTCATTGTATATATTTTGGTTATAAATGTTTGTACTAAGATATATAGTTTCGAATTTTGGTTTGTGTTGTTTCAGTAAGGATCATTCTGAAAAATTGTGATTATTATAAAGCTTGTGAAGAAAGTTCAGCATCTACATTTTGGTATAGATGGTGTTTTAATGCTTCCTATGTAGATAATACATAACAGACCTTTACGATTATTGAAATTTAAGGTAATTTCTCACGTCAAAATAAACGTCGAAACTAAACACCATCAATTGACCGTCGCTGCAGACTGGCGCCCTCGGATCGGTGACAAAGCCACAACACCAGCTAGGAAAACTGAGAAGACTCCACCTAGAGACCATGGTTTCGGGATAATGGCCATCGTCAGTACAGAGCTGGCTCTGATTCTATGAAATCCACAAAAGATCAAATGGATTACTCACAATCTGTCAAAGTAGTGTTTAGCTGGTAAAATGGCTAGACCAAATCTATGGCCAAAATATATATGTACATTTAACAGAGAAAATATTCATCTATAAAAATAAAGGTCACATCTCCCGTCAAAATAGAAAATCCCGTGATTGATTATTCAAGAAATTAAATTTGGTCAATTCTGGAATAATTAAAAATCAACGATTAGTTGATATTTTTTAAGACAGATGGCGCAAGCCATCTAAACAATTCCCTGATCATAAAGCAGAATTTAGATAGAAGATCAGACCATCTATAGGATGAATTATTGGATGAATATTGGCCGAAATTATTTTCTCTTTTTGAAAAATAGAATATTAGAATTGTCCAACCTTGAATTGGAAGATCATTTCCCGACGATTCGATGAAACATTGTCACTATCCTTAAAAAGTTAACTGCTTTGTGAATGACGAAAGTATGTCGTTGAAATATCGGTAAAAAAACAAACATACAATATTTTGAAAATAGTGCAATCCATAAATAACTCTTTAATTAAAGCGCATATATTGGATATATTAAGGCATATAAATTCCTTTTTAATAAAACATACAATATATATGTTATATTATTATAATAATTATAAGTAGGTCGTTAATTTATATTAATTAGTTAATCATGATATAATGTTTAAAATGTTAAGATATTCATTGTTAATATGTTTTTATAGTTCAGGCGTGATCATTTTCAAAATAGAATAAAATTACTGTAAATCACTTTCTACTTTGATTAAGGTTATACTAATTTATATAAAATAAATTGCATATTAATAATAATCTAAAGAGAATCATGAAAATATATAACTTCATGTTGTTTATAAATTGAGAAAGAAATACCTGTGACTTGGGGCGAGTAGAAGAGGAAACTAAATGTATTCTTGGTAACTAATTTGCATATTTACGGAATGTGCCGGCCAACAGGAAACAACAACAATGAGTTTATAAAATGTAAAGCCGCGACATCTGGCGGTCGACTTTACACAGTTTGTTCTAGAATATTTATTCTAAAATAAAAAAAAATTCTATATAAAACATACATGCATATCAAATTTGCATAATTATTATTTGAATTATTAGGTCATTTTATATTGTATTCAAGAGAGTAAAAATATGAATCATACAACATCCAACAAAATAATTTCATTTCAGACCAAAACTCACAACAAATATCAACAATGTAATTTCGTTTCAGACCTAAACTCACAAAATATATCAACAATGTAATTTCATTTCAGACCTAAACTCACAAAATATTTCAACAATGGAATTTCATTTCAGACCAAAACTCACAACTAATATTCAACAATGTAATTTCATTACAGATCTAAACTCACTACAAATCTCCAACAATGTGGTTTCATTTCAGACCTAAACTCATTACTAATATTCAACAATGTAATATCATTTCAGACCTAAACTCACCAAATATTTCAACAATGTAATTTCATTTCAGACCTAAACTCACAACAAATAATTAACAATGTAATTTCATTACAGGCCTAAACTCACAACAAATATTCAACAATGTAATTTCATTACAGACCTAAACTCAATACAAATATCCAACAATGTAATTTCATTTTTCAGACCTAAACTCACAACAAATATTCAACAATGTAATTTCATTACAGACCTAAACTCACTACAAATATTCAACAATGTAATTTAATTTTAGACCTAAACTCACAACAAATTGTCAACAATGTAATTTCATTTCTGACCTAAACTCACAACAAATATTCAACAATGTAATTTCATTTCAGACCTAAACTCACAACAAATCTAACATAGTGGTTTCATTTCAGACCAAAACTCACAACAAATATCCAACAATGTAATTTCATTTCAGACCTAAACTAACAACAAATATCCAAAAATGTAATTTCATTTCATACCCAAACTCACAACAATGACCCAACTATCAGGTACCCATACTCCTAACTTCCAACAATAGTAGTTACACTTTAAACCTATCACATATTCCAAAAATGAGCATTCACTTCAGACCTACTAACAAAGTCCAACAATGTAGTATCACCTATTCACAACGTCCATAAGTGCATTTATATTTTAACAATAATAAATAAAAACCTACAAATTCATCTCTTATTAATTTATATCGTTAAAATGTAATATTTTAAAAACAATATTGGAATGAGGGGAGGAAGTCAGTGTCGAATTCTCTGTTTACATACACACACACCTTTTTACAAAGATTCATTATCACAGTTATATAAGGAATATAAAGAAAATAGCACAATATATTTATTTATAAAATAAAATTATTATAATATTAAAATTTATATGTTATATAAAAATGTTAGTTTATTTCAAAATTATAATTTATAGAACAAACAACTCTGTTAGGTCGACTGCCGGGTGTCGCGGCTTTCCCTATTTAAACCTATTGTTTTTGTTTCCCGTTGGTCCTCGCAAAGTGGGGTGCTGAGTCTGCTGACCCAAGCTGTTACAAACTCGCTCCTTTGTCGTTTGTAAAATCGGCAATATACGGCCGGGCGCGTGAAGCATGGGAAAGCAGATTCCTCTCTCTAGCTCCTTCTATCCGCACCCGCTTTGGCCTTACTCCAATGAGTCTTTTAGACAAAAGGTATGCGTACATCGTCCCTAGCGAGTACATTGTGGTTGGCCTGCTATCGGGACACACGTGGACGGACAGTTTCGCCCACAGGATATGCGTCATTGACGATCCTTCCTGCCCTTACTGCGACGCTGACAGGGAAGAAACTCTGTCTCACATCGTGCTTGAGTGCAGCAGCCTTGATGCCCTTAGATTCCCCCTTCTTTCCACCTGTGCAGAAGAATTGGGGTACACTCCGCGGTCACTCAAAGACTTTATTTTCAACAGAAGCACTTGGCGAGCCTGCTTGAAGTTCCTAAAGGCCTCTGATAGACTTAAGCCACGCGTCCGCGCGGAGGATTCCGATCACCTGAGTAACTCGGACTCCTCACCTCATGGTTAACACCGGTCATTGGCGGCCACTCGTAGACGCAACTCTGGCATGTGCCGCTGTTTAAGATCGGTTTCGCGACCTGCCCTGCGTATGTGATCTCCCCTGACGCTGTGTCTGTAACCCAAGGACAGAGGGCAAATGGTTTGGTGATTCGACGACGCGGGCTGCTCGAGAAATCGACTTACGCAGCGACCAATTTGAACGCGCTATGCAATCTCTGGTGTACTTTTGTGGTTGGGTTTCTTAGTACTGGTCCCGTTACCAGTAATTTTATCTAAAATATTTTATATATTTATTTTTACAAAAAAATATTATCTTTTCCCATCAGTTTCTGACTCATTCCCGCTTTATCTAATATTCTTATTTGAACAACACCTGTCTTTCTTTTATCTTCCCTGGCCTAGGGAATCTAACCTTTTTGAACAATCTTGGTTGCGTGCAGCACCTTGGTACTTTGATATAGTGCATTGCGGCTTGTCTGCTTGCTACATTATTTTGGGCTTAAAAATCATACACTTTCAGCATTGCGGTAAGTCTGCTCTCAACGGTCACCCTTGGGCTCAACACTATTGGACCCGTCTCTGCCTCCCCCTGATCTCCGCGGATCACCACCCTGCCCCCCCCCCCCCCCCCCTGATCCTCCTCTACATCCCGGCTCTCCTGGTCTCACCTGGCGATGATCCCCTGGCAACCCATCCCCAGGCCCCTACAACTGTGCTTTATTTATATTCCGCTTTATGCATCCATCGGGCTCAAAAATCATTCATTTTGGTTAGCAGCCACGTAAAATAAAGATATTTCCTCCTTTCCCGTTGGCCGGCTCAAATCTTTTCGTACATATGTAAATACGTAATATTTTATTTTATTTTTTACGCCTCAAATCAGGTATTTCTACCTTAATTATGTCTATCAGCACAATTAAAGTAAATTGTGATTCAATCTTTATTATTAATATATTTTCCACGGCTGCATAACATTATCATAAAAATATTCATGTATACAAAAGCAAAAGCTTATCTCAACAATTTCAAAATCAGAAGAATAATATCTTTTGTGATATATAAAGATAAAATAAAATTTAAAAATTAAAAATAAGTTTCTTTTTTATTTTCACAAATACAAGGTTCCGACCCGAATCGTTCTTCTACTGGCTAATCAAAGTTACACGAAGAAATACAGAATATTTATAAAAAATGAAATGTTTGGGCATTTAAACATTTGATTTGTATAAACAGCTTGTATTTCTCCACTTTATTTGATTTGCCTTTAGAAGAGCATATTTGCACGAAAGCTTTCTTTGTCACAATAAAAAAGAAACCTATTGTTAATATTTTTAATATATAATTTCTATACAATATACATATTTAATTATCAATAATACAAGAAGTTAAGAACAAAGTATGTTTATTATTAAAGCTATAAAATTTACATTAAGCAATTATATAAAATTTTATCGTTTCCGACACATGATTAATTTTGATGGTTCTATGTAAACAAATGTTTTATTGCGCTCCGTTAGAACATTTCTACTACCATTTATTCCTAGCTGATAGAGTCTATATAAGAATATGTTATGAATATGTATCATTGAAAGCCGTTTATATTTCTATAAATACTAAAAAGAGTAATGTCAAGAAAATATCTTTAAATTCTCAATTGCGTTCTAAATCTTTGTTAGATAACGTTATGAAAGATTTAAGAAAGCTAGACAAAGAGTCGTTTATTCGCCCTTTTTCGATATCAATAAAGCATTGCTGTTGCAATATTATCAAATAAAGATTGTCTTCGGATTTGAATGAGACGTCTGAAGCAATTGACCCCTAAATTAACATCTAATAGACTTCAAGGACATCTAGGTCGAGACTCGTCAGCCGAATCCACCGGCCGATAACGACATGCATGTAACACTCCAAGGAATTCCAGGTATTTCGGCCCCTCAATGTCACTCAATCCTGTTGCCAACACCTGGGTTACGTTCCGATAAGTCCACTGAGGTAATTGAGTTACGTAAGTGCGATGGTATCTGCGGTACCGCTGGACCGTGTATCTCGGCCTGGTATAAAGGTGGCGGGGACTTAGACCTCCCACAGACATGGGCATCCTTCCCTGGGTGAGTAGCTGGCTCCGCAGTACAGTACTGGTGGAGGTTTTTCACTTGGACGGTCGACAATCACTTCAACAATTATTCTGGACAATGATCAGTATATTCTATAGTCTTGTATACCTTATATATCAGACTGAGAGAGATCAAAGGAAAACTTATAGTACTGACAGGTGGAAGTATTTCACTTGGACGTTCGACAATGTTGGACAATGAGCTGTATTCAATAGTCTTGTTTAACTTGTGCATTGCTCTGAAATGAAGGAATAACTTTCCACATACATCGTAATGACAAGTGATAGTATTTTACTTTGAGTCAAAAACTCGGACAATAACCAGTGTTTTATATAGCCTTGTATAACTTGTAAATCCCTCTGAGATTAAAGCACAACTTTCCATATCATACTGAGAGGCATTTAATTGGACGTTCAACATTTTGGACAATGATATCCGTACTCTCTATTCTTATATAACTTATAAATCCTTGAAGAAGAATATGGATAACTTACCACCTAATATTGCCTGGTTAAAGAGTTTTTCCATTGGGTTTGCACACCTTGAACAATGGTTGTTGAATATATATAGATTTAGGACATCTATGCTGAGGCTTCTTTGGATAGCTCTCAAGTTTTTAAAAATCTTTTCTAATGATAATTCAATAGAGTTTTTTATTCTTCCTGGAATTGTACTTGAAGGATATAATTCACTCAGTTTAACATTCACTAGGCTACAGGCTTCACTTTCCCAACTTCTGTTATAGGATCTACACAGACACATTGTAGGAATCACTAGTATTCTTTATACCTTTCGGTCGTCTAATGGTATATTGTCACTACGGGACATAGGTTTTACATTTATTATATTACCAGAGGTGTTCAGAACCCTTTGATGTGGACATTTCTTTATCTTATAATTACCGTAGGTTTCTTAAAGGAAATCTAAATCTACTATACATGCGATATTTAGTTACCATCTCAGAGGAGATATATAAACTTTTCTAGTTTCACTTCTTGAAATATTTTCTCAGTCTGGTTGAATTTATTTTCTTGGAATATATTTGTTTCCAACTTAATCTCTGGTTTAAGCAACTTTTTGACCATCGTTTTGAGGCATTCCCGCCGAGTGGCCCCAAATATTATTACTTCAAAATGTAATGTTATAAATTTGGTCCTTTTGTAGGTGGTTAACGTGGGTAGATAAAGTTATGTCATACAGGAACACGGATTAAATCTCTCTCCTAAAGTACTCTGCCGCACGCTTAGGAAGGCCAATAGCCCGAAACGCGTACGTGTTTGGATTTTTATTACGAAAAAGTTTATTTAGAAATTTATGAAAGGTTTTTCGGTGCTCAGTTAGTATTATTCCGATAGATGGCATGCTATCATCAGCAACGCTTAGTTTCAAGATTAGGAAAGATCTAACTTTGCATATAGTTGTATTTACATCTTTACAAAGTTATTAAGAAATAAAGAATCTCCTGATTGTGCAACCGAGAGTTGCCGATGACTTGTTTCATTTTTCCGAATAAATACCGACTAATCGTTCATTTTATTCAATCATTCATAAATTTCAGTCAAATGCGCCTTTTTGATAAATAGAGCAAAATCAACCATATACATGTTCCAGGCAGTTGGCCCTTGTCAATGTAGTGAGGGTTGTACCTCAACAACCAAGGAGAATCCCAAAAAATCCCGTAATGTATATTTAAGTACATAAATGCATGAGAACGCATAATTTCGAATAATTAAAAATCGACTATTAGTTTTAATCTATTCAAACAGATTGCGCAGCCATCAGAAAATTAGAGTTTCGCGAACAGGAAAGGCTTTTTCTTAATTTTTCAAATTAAACGCAGTACAATTCTACTTTTGTATTATTTTTAGAATAAAGTTATATTAGATAATTTTATTACGGAACTTTCGTTAATGATGTCTTCCTAATCAAGCAAGGGTTATATGTGCGAGTTCCTGCTCAATGGAATTTTCTACCAATGATTCGTTATAACGATTCGTTCGCAAATAGTCTCAAGATATCAGCGATTTTTAATGGATATCAAACGCCTAAAAGGAATATCTTAGCGTTACATGCACATTCCTTTAACATCTTTCTGATTTTATATCTTCTTTCGCTGCAAAGGTAATTTATCACAGACCCGCAAGAAGTAATTAAAATAATATTTCATGATATGGAATTTTTAAAAATTATAAAATAGCTATTTTGTATTTTTATCGATAATAGATAAATTTATTTTTGGCCCTTTCATTGAACATTACATCTTTTCTAATAAAAAATGTTTCGATATTATTTTTAATAATAAAAATATAACCTACAAATGTATATAATTTTTTTTCCGGATATTTCATCTACTCATGCACATTCATGTTATGCAGATTATGGTAGCTGTAGGTAGTAGAAATCAAATAAAAAAATGAACAAATGTGGTGGTGTGCAGCTAGTTCTTGCCCTGACCGCGGCCGTCACCGCCAACAACTCCAAGAACGGGGACCGGCTGCTGACGCTGGGGTCGCACCACCACGGGCACCACTTCGAGAAGGGCGGCGACGACCACCACTCCTCGCACCACGGTCACGACGACCACAGCGGCCACAAGCACGGCCACCACTCCGGCGGATACTCCGACTACAAGGACGACTCTGATTCCAAGGGCCACTCCTCCCACGGGGACTCCTACGGCTCCTATGGCTCGGGCAAGAAGCACGGCTCGGACGGCTACTCCTCCCACCACTCCTCCGGTGGCGACAGCAGCTACAAGAAGGGCGGAGAAGAAGTCGGCAAGCACCACATGGTACAGGATGGCCTGAACCACGGCAGCGGTGGGGCATCACATGGGGCCTTTGGTCATGACAAGCATGGTGCTAAGGGGGGCAAGTCAGCGAAGGCTGGGGGAGAATACTACAAGAACAAGGAACACAAGAACAAGGGCTTCAAGAACGTCTACCACAAGGAAGAGCACGGCGATCAGAAGACCTACAACGACGAGTTCAAGGATAGCGACTACAAGAAGAAGCACGCCGACCATGAGGATTACTACGACAAGGATGGCGGCAAGTACATGAAGGAGGACAACGACAAACATTACAAGCACGCCAAGAAACACAGTGAAAACCACGAGAAACACGGAAAGAACGGCTACTCCGGCCATCATGGCAGCGGATGGAAAAAGGGAGGCAAGCACCACACCAGCGATGACTCCCACAAGAAGCACGGAGGCAAATACCACAAAGACCACTTTGACGGTTCCAAGCACAAGCACGGAGGATCCCATCACAAGAAGGGAAGCCATGGATCAGATTACAAGGATGGATCATCTCACGGTAAGAAATACGGTGGAGACAAGCACCACAGCTCTGGCTACAGCAGCGGCGGGGATGGAGGTGGATATGGAGGGCATCATGGCGGACACCATCATTATGGCGGAGGGGATGATCATCATCATTATGGCGGAGGAGATGATCATCATCATTATGGCGGAGGAGATGACCATCATCATTATGGAGGTGGAGATGACCATCATCATTATGGAGGTGGAGCAGACTCGCACCATCACCATGGTGGCGATCACCATGGTTACGCCTCCGAGAGTGACCACCGCCACCATAAGGCCAACCACAAGGACGATGGCAAGCACCATGGCTACAGCGTCAACCATGGCGGAGACAACGGGCACTCCCACATGTACTTCAAGCAGCAGGGCTAGATCCAAGCAGGCATCTTCCGTCCTCACCCCTACCTCACGTCATTTCAGGGAACCACATGTGCTGGAATAGTATTTATGGAAATAAATCTCTTGGTTTCTACTTATCTCAGTGTCCTTACTACCACGGTCTCCGTTTCACCAGTTCTGTAGGGTCTTTTTTTAAATATACATTTCCATCATGATATGCTAAAAATGGTTGGTATAGAAAATTGACGTAGCAATTGTTCCTAACATGTTCCTCTCGAAGGAGAAATAGAATTTTAGGGAATCATATGGGACTCGGTGCAAACATATCAACCTTACCATACACTCTATTTTATTTATTTTTTCAATTTTTTTATTATTATTATTTTTTTTTTTTGCTTATCCCTAGTACACGTGGTACAGGCCATGATAATCATGGTGGGTAGTTAGCGACTGCTTTTACTGTAAGCGCACCACATGTCTACACATGTGAAAAGCAGTTCGACTTTGCACTTACAAATGCCAGAGCCCCGTTTGGTTACTTGCACTCGCTGGTGGGGTTGTACTTTTGCAAGAATCGGGGCCATTGGAGCATTTTTTTCTAAACAGAAAAAAGTGTCCAATGCGGGAATCGAACCCGGGTCCTAGTGGTCGAAAACCAAACTTTATAAAAGCCTTAAGCTACTGATTGTTACATCTGGAAGAAATGCTAATACCTAAATATGCTATTCATGCCACATATACACACATTACACATAGAGCATAGCAAGAAAATCATATTTTCAAGAAATTTGGATTTATGGATCCTGGTTAATCAGTACCCAGAATAACCACACCTCTGGCAGTAATAACGGCATTTATACGCTTTGGAATTGAGTAAAACAGAGATTGGATGTGATGTAAAACTACAGCTCCTTATACAACTTTAACAGGATGACATAGTTCATCAACAGTAATGACTAGTGGTTAGGGCGACTAGCCAGTGGTTCGGAAACCCTGACCAGACTTTAGGTCTAATAATACTATTTTAGTTTGATGTTCTCCTAGGATTGTTAGGATTGTTTTTCCAAATATTTTGAAAAGGCAGATAAGAGAGAGAGATATAGGCCTGTAATTATAAGGGCCATTCTTTTATTAATCATTTTTAAAGGAAGGGACATGTCATTCAAGCTCTGCATTGGTCATGGAAATATATCGTTGCAAGTGATGTGCATCAACGATTTCTTTGTGAAATTGAATCGCTTTATCGTTGCATTCGGGAGAACGAGTAGGTAACACCCTCGATTCCCGACAGTCATGAACCGGGATCAAATCCTGCGTTAACATTTTGTTTAATATGTGAATAACCTTCACATATTAAACAGAATATTTTCAATGTAGGAGTCCCAGATGGTGTTGTTATGCTGTTTTTACATGGATGACAAGGCCAAGATACTAGAGTAAAGGTGGGGAAAAAGGGGTGGACTACATCTGCCCCCGCTGCCATGTGGCAGGCGCCAAAAACAGCATTCCTGTGTGGGGGAGGACAGTCTGGTGACATCTGCGGCAAGGAGAAGACGTGGCGACTTGCCTTCGGGTGTGTGGATGATCTTATACGGCGGTGCCAGGAGAGACTGACATCGGAGCGGTCTACAAGACGGTGTAGTCCAGGCTGGACGTGTAGTGTGACTATTAGTCCTTCATCTACTCCACATATCAACACCACACCCTGTTAAAATGGTGTTTTGAAACTTATTATAGTGTAGTTGCATATCTACACATGTAGCACCTAGTCCTGATACGTATTGTGGGTAGAGGAGTCTGACTATTGGTACTCTATGTACCTTACATGTCTATATCCTATTATGATGATGAATAACGATAGTGAATACAGATAGTTAATACAGTTTGTGCTTAAAGTAGGCAGGTAGACATAACAATGAATTACACTATATTTGTAGGTGTTTAATGGCTTATTTCCAGAGTTGTATGATAAAGGTTTGCTTAAAGTATACTACACGTGCAAATTCAGGTGTGTAACTAGCCGTGGGATTGATTAAGGGTTCTTACACTTATATGTGGCTAGAATTGGAGTTTTCAAGTAGAAGAAAGAACAGAATAAAGGTGAAACTAATTGAATCAATTCAACTAATCAAGCGGCAAAAAAAGGCAACGCTTGGTGAAAGTATAAAGAGAGAAAATACTAATTGGATCAAATGACGAAGTCCGGGCATAATTAACTGGAACACTATTCCAACTCTATAATTAAAATCAATTTCCAACAGCCAACTTTATGACATGATGGATGAGACGGATTGACGAAGATTTAATTTATTGACTGATATGAAAATAATTAACGAAGATTCAACTAAGCTGGAACTTACAGCTAGCCAGATCTTCGCCGATAAATTACTCAGATATATTCCACGGTTCTCCTTCCCTATATTGGTGCGTGGAATCCTTATATATACAAACAATAGCAGCAGAAGGATGACATTCATAAACCAAAAGAGGCATCTCTCCCATTGATTTTGTATCAGTAAGATGGTACTGTGCTCTAGGATTACTCCATCTCTATCAACTTCTCCTCAGCGGCGAAGCACGTAATCTACGTATTCTTCGTAGATCGCAAAATACGTGGTGTCGCTGGAGATCCGCTGGTGATTCCCCACCAAACTCTGCAGCGGTGGTAGAGGTTCCATGTATGTAATATTTTTAAAATAGTGCCGACTGTGTACTTTTGCATGCATTGACAATATGTCAATAAAATATTTTAATTGTCATTGTCTAGCGTTACTAGGGTGATGCCCAGTGCCATCGTTCTCATGCACAATTAAAGCATAGGTGCTTCACTCCTTCGGTACATATACAAACAATATGTAGAAAACACTTACGCGATACCTCTTGATCTACTCTTTGCTCTTTGGTTTATTATATAGGATTGATTTCTGAAATAGTTATACACGATAGATTCCCCCTCCCCTATCGCGAAATCCTAGAAAGTATTGGAAAAAGAGAACAACATCAGAATTGAAGAGGGTGATGAAACTGTAAACCAGAACGGTACAATCTAACAAGGAGCCATTCATAAAAAAAAGTTTATTTATTTAGATAAAATTGAAAGCTTCTAGGATTGGCTCTTCACTAAGCCAAAGGTTTCACACATAGACTTATAATATATAAAACTAATTTTTCTCTCTATAATAGGTGAATTTACATTAAAAATGACTTGATTAAATTTCTACATGGATATTATTTTGTATATATAATATATTTATTCTCTGGCCTAAAAATATAGATTCGGCATAGCCACTCTACCAGCTAAACAACTCTTTGGCAGATTGTGAAGATTTCATTTGATCCCTTGTGGATCTCATGGAATTTAGTCCGTCCTAGAGTGACAAAGGCCATTTGTCGTAAACCATTGTCTCTAGGTGGACGAATCTAAGTTACACAGATGGTTTTACAATACCTAATGTGTAACTTGTACATCTATCGTGGTCTTGTACTTTCGCCTCTATCTAACAATCACACTCCCAACAATAAATACTTTCAATCGCATTAGCTTTCCACAAATCCTGAAACACAGCAACAGACAATAGTCGCAACACAGATGATAAAAAATACATTAGCGCGCCATCTGTTATCAAAATTCGAAGATAATATAGACGCGTCTGATTATTTTTAAAAAATAAATGATTTCTATTGCCTTCACTGCAATGAATAATAATGGGAAAGCCTGGCTCATCAGTGATGAACCCTCCCAGAAGTTGATGGGTAGAATAAACTGGCGAAACCAGTTAGTTAACCACTGATGATCCAGGCCTTCCTATTATTTTTTCATTGCAGTAAGGGCAGTAGAAAATTGTTACTATTCAAGAAGAATCATATACGCGTCTATAATAGCTTCGAAATTTCATAACAGCTGATAAATCCAAGTTGAAGAAAGATAGATTGATAATATCCATTTTATGTCGATAACTGGTATGTTTACTTCTGTTTAGCTATCTGGGAGAATCCTGTATGGGACGATTGTCCTTATTAAAGACTTTTTGTTATTGTTTTATTTACTTTAAATCTCTCTCTTTCAATCAAAATGAGTACTGAAATTTTGTGTGAGAATATAAATGTAATATAAATTTTATTCATCTCTCAATATGAGATAATATATTCGATAAGATTTGTAAAGTTGAGTATATACATATATATATGGAAGCAATGGTCGCCTCTCCCGTCAAAATAAACGTCAGAATCTGACGCCATCTATTGACCGTCGCCGCAACTTGCGGCATCGGGTCGGTGACAAAGCCACAACACCAACTTTGGCAAACTGATAAGCGTTTCCTAGAGACCATGGTTTCGGGCTAATGGCCCTCGCCAATAGATGGCGCCAGATTCTGACGTTTATTTTGACGGGAGAGGCGACCATTGCTTCCATGGATTAATTTCCTGCCCGCAAATTTTCCATATATGTTTTGCCAATAGATTTGGCCCAGCCACATTGCCAGCAAAACACCTCTTTGGTAAATTGTGAGGATTCCATTAGATCCCGTGTGGATCTCATAGAATAAAGTCCGCCCTAGACTGACAAGGGCCATTCCCCCGAAACCATGGTCTCTGGTGGTGGACGCTTATCAGTTTTCCAAAGTTGGTGTTATGGCTTTGTCACCGACCCGAGGCCGCTAGTTGCGGCGACGGTCAATAGATGGCGTCAGATTCAGACGTTCATTTTGACGGGAGAAGCGCCCATTGCTTCTATAGATATATATATATATAGCGGTATATTTATGCATGGTCATAAATAAAATCTGTGTGAGAAGGAAATCATTTTCAATGTTTTTGTCGCGGTAGTGATGACGAGGGATCGTTAGAATTGAAATAAATAAAGATAATGGAATTTACTGAAAAAATAAAAGTTTCTAAATTTTGCCGTTCACAAAATTTATTTACAATCAATACTATTAAGCAAGCAGGCAGTAGTAGTAACATCTAGGTAACTCAGGTTCCTGGAGTGTATCCATAGATCACCAACTACCAGGGCTGTCCTGCGGTTTAGGAGTCAGTCTTGGTAGCCTTAGTGAACCAGTTCACCAAGTGTTTCCAGGCCGGTTTGTTTCTTGGTAGATTCAATAGGGCAGTGTCATTGAATAAGGGCAGTCCAATAAGTGTAGCCGTTTGGAATCGCTGTAGTTGAAATTCTGGGCAGCTGAAAGCAAACAGGGTATTTACATTGTATCTATAAAAAGTGATGAATATAAATTAGAATCTGTTTCTATTTTATTATTTGATTATTATTATTCTCTATATGACAATATTCAAAACTTGAACTTCTGTTGGATTGGAAACATTCGAAAGATAACAGAAAAACTATAATAAATATTATAACATGAACTTCCATTATGAACTCTGTCGCATGATACATGTAAATATGTAAATATTCAATCCTAAGTTTCAATATTGAAGGAATGACAAGTCCTAGAGCTTGAAAATAAAAAGTTACACAAGAAACTTAACCTTGGAAGCTTCATTTATTTTATAATAAGTTTCAATATGTTTATTTAGTTTTTTTCCTCTTGTATAAGGCTCAAATAATTCAATATCGCACCTTATTGAATAAAATAAATAGATAAATAAAAGCATGTCCATCTTCGATTGCAAAATAGAATATGATCAAGATCTTATCTGAATATAAAAAAACAAGAATAAATCGCAATATATAATAAAATATAAAAGAGGTAATCGTTGAAAATAGTCCAGGTGAGGTGGACCTATTGAAATTTCGCGTGACCATTTTGAAACAAGACTTCCAATTTAGAATAATCCAAATAAATGGAAGAGTTATTAATGGGTTTAAAAACAAAAAATGGCAATGAGCAAGGCTGGAGTGCAGCCATTTTTCTTCTGTTTAATAAACGATAAATTTAATTAAGCCGCTAGATTAGCTTAATGAACTATTTATGACTAATAATTACCTCGTACGATTTGTTCGCCCAAACCTCCAGAAAAATTAATTTTATTTAAATTTACACTTCGGGGATTTTGGTTGAAATCTTTCTCTTTCTTCATATTTGAGAAGGAAAAAAATGTAGAGGTGTCAATATGTTATTATAAATTATGATTCTCGTTTTTTTCCAGAGTTCTTCCCTTGTTAATATTTTTCCAAAGAATAATAGTTTAACAAATATATTATATTATGATTATATCTTATTTTTTAGCACTCTGATATCTAAGATATTTGAAAAATAAATATTTAAAATACTGAACCACTAAATGATGATTGTAATAATGGTATATTAGTGAATAGAAGCATTCAAGCATTAATGTTTAATATTTTAAAAAAATCCGCTCTTGAATGCTTCCATTTCTTATATAGAGATGGCACGTTTTCACCTTATAATTTATTTTACGCCTAACTGACCACATGTATTTATTGTTTGTTTATTGCTTGATACAAATATTTATATGCAATTCTACTATCCTAAAAGCCTATGTCCATAGATCTCTTGGATACCATTTCCAAGATTCCACCCTTCTTTGCAGTTTATATAAGCGGAATCTTCCAACACACAATTAGTGCTCTAAGAAGCAGCCTGGTAGATTGGATTGGTGAAACCGCTGGGAGGATTCACCACTAATGAGCCAAGATCTTCCAATAAATTATTTCAATCGCAGTAAGGAGGGTAGAAGTTTGTTTTATATGAAAAAAAAAAACTTTAGTGCTTGTGAATTCTTTCATTTCTTATATATTTTAGCCATAAGGATTTGCGTTTTATCGTACCTAAGTATATTACTGCTAGCTTCGGTCGAGAACCCATGACTGTCAGCAGGATATAGAATCAATGGATTCAGGACGGTCATACGGAACGACATACTGGATCTCAGTGGTTCTCTATCGCCAACAGTCAAAAAGACTGATATGTTATCTGCTTGGTCTTAAAAGATCGTATAGATGTGTCGAGAGCTCTGAATCTGAAGAAATTGAGCTGTTTGCAAGTCAAAAGGTGCTTACAAGAACATTCGACGCATTTGCAGCAGAATTGACTGTTATAGACAGCTCAAGACCATGACACACTTCGGCTACCTTTGACGTATAAAAATGTTAGGAACCTTTGCTATATCGACTTTGTATGTCAACAATCTTATATATATAAGTATACATAAATACACACTGAGATAAGTAGTAACCAAGAGTTTTATTTCCATAAATTATATCCCAGAACATGTAGTTCTCTGAAATAAGGTGAGGTAGGGGTGAGGGCGGAAGATTCCTGCCTGGATCTAGCCGCGTTTGAAGAACATGTGGGAGTGCCCGTGGATTCCACCGTGGTTGACGCTTTACCGATGGTGCTTGCCATCGTACCCCTGGTGAGCGTCATGGTGGTCAGAGGAATAACCATGGTGATCGCCACCATGGTGATGGTGCGAGTCTGCTCCACCTCCATAATGATGATGATCATCTCCTCCGCCATAATGATGGTGTCCGCCATGATGTCCTCCATATCCACCTCCATCCCCGCCGCTGCTGTAGCCAGAGCTGTGGTGCTTGTCTCCACCGTATTTCTTACCGTGAGATGATCCATCCTTGTAATCTGATCCATGGCCTCCCTTCTTGTGATGGGATCCTCCGTGCTTGTGCTTGGAGCCGTCAAAGTGATCCTTGTGGTATTTGCCTCCGTGTTTCTTGTGGGAGTCATCGCTGGTGTGGTGCTTGCCTCCCTTTTTCCATCCGCTGCCATGATGACCGGAGTAGCCGTTCTTTCCGTGTTTCTCGTGGTTTTCACTGTGTTTCTTGGCGTGCTTGTAATGTTTGTCGTTGTCCTCCTTCATGTACTTGCCGCCATCCTTGTCGTAGTAATCCTCATGGTCGGCGTGCTTCTTCTTGTAGTCGCTATCCTTGAACTCGTCGTTGTAGGTCTTCTGATCTCCGTGCTCTTCCTTGTGGTAGACGTTCTTGAAGCCCTTGTTCTTGTGTTCCTTGTTCTTGTAGTATTCTCCCCCAGCCTTCGCAGACTTGCCCCCCTTAGCACCATGCTTGTCATGACCAAAGGCTCCATGTGATGCCCCACCGCTGCCGTGGTTCAGCCCATCCTGTAACATGTGATGCTTGCCGACTTCTTCTCCGCCCTTCTTGTAGCTGCTGTCGCCGCCGGAGGAGTGGTGGGAGGAGTAGCCGTCCGAGCCGTGCTTCTTGCCCGATCCATAGGAGCCGTAGGAGTCCCCGTGGGAGGAGTGGCCCTTGGAATCAGAGTCGTCCTTGTAGTCGGAGTATCCGCCGGAGTGGTGGCCGTGCTTGTGGCCGCTGTGGTCGTCGTGGCCGTGGTGCGAGGAGTGGTGGTCGTCGCCGCCCTTCTCGAAGTGGTGACCGTGGTGGTGCGACCCCAGCGCCAGCAGCCGGTCCCCGTTCTTGGAGCTGTCGGCGGTGGCGACCGCGGTCAGGGCCAGAACTAGCTGCACACCACCACATTTCTACATCTGTACATGTTTTTATTGGCTGCGCATCATTTAAGATAAGATAATCTGTATGACATAGAGATGCTTGAGTAAGTATATAACTACTGACAGGGTCAATAGAGAGAACATGTATCATAAATATTCTTTACCTTTGTTATTATAGAAAATCAACACACCACAACCATCAGTTTATTGAAAAAGGTCGCCTCTCCCGTCAATATAGACGCTAAAACTGAGCACTATCTGAGAAGAGGATGGTTATTAGCCCGAAAACATGGTCTCAAGGTAGACGCTGGCCCACCGCTACTGGTCGTGCAGCGCCGTTCGCCCTGTCATCCGAGAGGCATTCTCCATCATCGGCCTGCCGCCGGACCTGCAGTCCTGGATCTTTCCAGTTGGTCTCGAGAACCACGCCATCACCATCTCCTCAGTGGCGAAGTACGCGATCTACGTATTCTTTGTAGGTCGCGAAATGCGTGGTGTCGCTGGAGACACACTGGCGATTCTCCACCAAACTCTGCAACGCTGGCAGAGACGCCATATTCATTGTACATATTATATATAATGCATATTATCTTTTTTAAATAGTACAGACTGTGTACTTTGCATGTATTGACAAGATGTCAATAAAATTATTTTAATTGTCAATTGTCAAGGTAGACGCCTCTCTATTTGCCAAAGCTGAGGTAGTGTCTTTGTCTCAGACCCTAGAAAGGCCGAAAATAAAGAAAATTTTGTTTTTATCTATTAAAAAATGGTTGTGTTTTGGTGTTTTTATAATGTGATTTTTTGATATTACCTCTTGATGATTTTTTTTCTAGGTAATCTTTATTTCAAAGCAATATATTGAATTTGGGGTTTCCGAAAGATACACATAAAACGCCAAGAAAACATATTTTTGGCGTTTGAAATCTATTAAAAGTGGTGAAAAATTGGCACCCTAACTAATTGTAATTTTCTTAGGTGATTATTAAAAAATAACTTAAAGAATTTTCCCAAATAACCCTTGTCAAATTGCGAAGACATCATGAACAAGAGGCCCGTGTTAAATTTATCTAATATATAACTATATAGAAAGTGAGTAAAAAATAGAAAAATAATCATTTATTGATATAAAAAAAAATTAGCTATATCCTGATGGCTCACTTGAGATTTTGAATTGTCAGAGCGCCATAAAGTGGAACAAGCTAATAAATTGGTATACAGGGTGATCCAAAAGTCCCGCACTATTTTAAAAATTAATAACTCCACGAATATTTGCGCTAGAGCAATGCGGTAAACACCATTGTGTTCAGGATGCAATGGGATTTTTTATGGCAAATAATGAAAAATTCGAAATTGATTTTAGTTACAATTTTATTCGCCAGATGGCGCTCTACCAGAATCAAAGATTCAGCGGCCAAATTGTTTGATAAATTGAAAAAAATAACTGATCGACACGTATTTTTCCTTTTTGAATACCAGGAAAGAACCCTAATAATATCAAATAAAAAATTAATAAAACACCACTTAGCCAAAAGTATGAAGAATTGGTTAACGATTTTCAAATACAATCAGAGATATGTAAAATAGGTAAATGCAAATTAAAACATGTAGCAAAAATATTTATATTTTATATGGGGTTTTGTGAAATAGATTAAATGTTTGAAAAATACTGCTGATATCAATACACGAATTTTTGAAATGTTAATATAGTACCAAAAATTATGATGGCACTATTAATAAGATTTCTTGCTATAAGAAATGTGTAGTTTCTTGACTGATTGGCGACCCTTGACTATTTAACTGGATATTTGTCATGATCCAACAAATGAAATATAGAGGGGAGTGACAAAATATATTTTTCGTACTTTATTCCAAATATCCTATGGGCTTGTCAAATGTTATCATTGTTTATTATACTGTACACAATTTTAAAAAAATGTGTCCCCTCAAATAAAAATAATTTTTAAATCGACCTTTTGCGTTGAAAAACGTGGTAGTAAAATCATTTTGTATTATTTTTTTTCACAAAATTTCTAAAGTTATTGGTATACAGAAAATATTCCTTATGCTATTTCTTCTAATGAGCGAAAAGCGAAAAATAAACATAAGGGGAAAAATTGTGTGTACCAGTGTTATTCGAGAAGTTATAACACTCTGGTTTGCACGACATAATATGTGAGCAATGACAAACAAAATATTACTGTTCACAAAAAAAAAAAGAGTCAAGATGTGAGGACAGCATTTATTATCCACATATCCCAACACAAAGGGCTGCAAAATATTGGTATATAATATGATACATGGGGGCTTATATAACACATGAGGTGACTGCCTTCTCTCTTGTATTAGGTCACAATCCTTGCTCAATGTGGCACCCTTCATTCTCAATCACCGCCTGCAGACGATAAATGACAGAATGGACAGCATTAAATAACATATCTGTTGAAATTGATAAAACGTGCCATCTGATAGAAGCCTTCAACATGGCCACTGTGGTAGGCCAGCATCGATAAACACACGATTTAATGTACCCCCATAAACAAAAATCGCAAGGCGTCAAGTCTGGTGATCTTGGAGGCCACTGGTATATAAAGTGGCGACTTATCACACGATTTTTACCGAACGTATCCTTCAGCAATTTTTTGGCACCTCGGGAGATATGAGGAGGTCCTCCATCTTTCATGAATGTTATTTCGCTTAGTGCTTTTGCCCTGCAATATGGGAATACCCTTTTCTCTCAAAAGTTGAACATAACGTTCACCAGTTACAAAAACGGTTTTAAAAGTTCTTCCATTGATTTTTCAAAGAAAAATGGCCCAATAATAAAAGAAGTGAACCCACACAAAACTTTAACTCTAGGCTGGTAAAGTGGCATTTCTGTAAAATTCCTAGGGTTTTCTGTTGCCCAATTGCGGCTGTTTTGAATGTTAAATTCTCCGTTTAGAGAAAGGTGAGCATCATCTGTCCACAGAACATTCGACAGCCAGTTTCATCAATATCAATTTGCCGGAAAACCCATGCAGCGAATTCTTGACGCATCTCAAAATCGCCAACTTTCAGCTCGTGAAATCTTTGAATTTTGTATGGGTACACACAATAGAGACATTAAGTGAAGCGTCTTCGGATATCACAATCATACTCGGCGAATATAACGCCAAAAGTTCAATTTGGGGATCACCTGTCCAGGATAACAAAAGTCAGCAGGTTGAGGACATGCTAACCGACCTCGACCTTACACCGTTAAATAACGGAGAGAACAGCTATCTATCCAAGTCCACAGGCACAGAATCTGCAATAGACATCACAGCGATAAATTACAACATCGCACCCACAACACAATGGAAAATCCTGAGAGGTGCAATTAGTGACCACAGACCAATTTTAACAACCCTAAACTTCAAAATTGAGAATGTCCATTAGAATAAAAGAACATGGAACTTTAGGAAAGCCGACTTGAAAAAATTTACAGAAAAGCTTGAAGAACTGTGCAACGAAAAATTGAATTACAGAACGCTTGACAAAAACTTAGAAAAATTCTCTTCGAACATTTCAAAAGCTGCAAAAGCATTGATACCTAGAGGTAGACGTAAAGACCTGTGGATACCTTACTGGAAGGACCACAACATCGAGGCAATGATTTCAGAGAGAGAGACAATATCAATGAACTTCTTAAAACAAATAAAATAGAAGAAAACATAAAATAATTCATTGAAATTAGTCACAAAATAGAACAAGAAATTTAGATATGCAAACAAGAAAAATGGCAGAATTCTGCGAAAAAATGGATCCAAGAAAGGACAGCCAACACTGGAATATGATTAGAGTGTTAGAGAACCAATCAAAACCAACACCAATCCTCCAATACTCTAACCGATATGAATAGAACAGCGAGAACGAGAACAAACAGATGGCTAACATATATAATTGCTGAATATCTTTCAAGCACTTCCATGCTCAACTATACGAATGAAGACAGGACTCTGAAATAATGTAAACAGGTTAGTTAAACACAAGCAAGAAACTTTCATTAACAAGATATTTTCTCGAGAGACTTCACACTAAATGAGCTAAACTCATCAATAAAAAAATCCAAGAGGTCACCAAGAGATAATCTAATCTTTGGTCAAATGATTAAACACTTTGAAGACAAAGCTAATATTCAACTCCTACGAATACTGAACATTTCATGGCAAACTGGTAAACTACCAAAGAATTGGAAGATATCAATTATAGTGCCAATACTGAAGCCAAACAAAGATGCCAAGGAATACAAGAACTATCGGCCAATTGCTCTCACCTGCATACTTTTTAAAATACCAGAACGAATTATCCACTCTAGGCTCATAGTCTGGTTCACTGAAAATAATAAAATAAACCTCTACCAAACTGCCTATAGATCCCAGCACTGTACGACTGATCAACTGTTCTACTTCTGTCAATCAATAATAGATTCTTTCCAGGAAAAACCGCCAAAGAAGACCACGGCTATATTCCTTGATATGACCTCAGCTTTTGATCGATTGTGGAGGGAGAAATTACGTGAAAGGCTGCACAATATCGGAGTAAGAAGAAAACCTTAATCTAGATTGCAGACTTCTTAAGGGGAAGAAGGTTAAAGGTTCGGGTCAATGGAGAATTTTCCAAGGAAGGAAGAACATGGGCTGGTGTAACTCGGGGATCTGTGCTCAGTCCTCTACTCTATCTGCTATATATTAACGACATCCATCCTTACCTCACTGAAGACACAAAGGTTGCCTGTTATGCAGATGATATAGCCATATGGCACACAAGTAGCAGCATAGAAAAATCGTAATAAATACTGAACACATCAATGAGAGGACTGGAGAAGTGGGCAATGGAACTCCAAATGACCATAAACCCAATAAAACCAAACCTATGCGTCTTCTCCACTGACAGGGAAAAAAGGCTTAAATATAACCCCAAAATGAGCATAAACAACCAATTAATTGATAAAATAGAAATCCAAAATACCTAGGTGTGATACTGCAGTCCTGGATCTTTCCAGTTGGTCTCGAGGACCACGCCATTACCATCTCCTAAGCGGCGAAGTACGCGATCTACGTATTCATCGTAGATCGCAAAATGCGTGGTGTCGCTGGAGACCCACTGGCGATTCTCCACCAAACTCTGCAGCGCTGGCAGAGGCGCCATATTCATTGTACATAGTGTATATAATGCATATGATCTTTTTTCAATAGTGCAGACTGTGCATGTATTGACAAGATGTCAACAAAATTATTTTAATTATTATTGATGAGGAATTGGAATTTTCAGAACACTTAATTAGCACCTCAAATAGAGCTATCAGAAAACTAAACATTCTGAGAAGGCTATGTGGAACAAATTGGGGAGCAAAACCCAGAATTCTTAGAACAACATATACCACCTTAATAAGGACAATAATGGAATATGCAACACCGGTCTGGGCTCCCTCAAGCTCATCACTAAAAGTAAGACTAGACAGTGTTCAAGCAAAAGCGGCCAAAATAATCACTGGTGCTGTTTCATCCACCAACAATGAGAAAATTCAGAGAGAATGTGTTCTAGACCTACTCGCTCGAAAGCAGAAGACAAAATAAAAACAACTTGGATCGGCACTTCGGAAACGAGGAACCAGAGGACGAGATCTCTCTGACCACTTGTGGTTTGGTGGATCCGCCCTTTTCTGAGAATGAGGTGAAACTGACGGCTTTCAAGTTCGGGAAAAGGAAATCTCCTGGTCCCGAAAGGATCGATAACACGGTCGTGAAAGCCCTGGTAAGGATGCACCCATCGCTTCTTTCCAGGTTATTCAATAGGTGCCTGGACACTGGTACATTTCCTGAGGCATAGAAGGTTGCCCGAGTAGTGCTTCTCGAAAAGTCTGGTAGAAAGGGTAATTCTCCTAATGATTATCGTCCGTTTTCTTTACTAGTGTGTCTAGGTAAGGTCCTGGATAGCCTACTAGCTCAGCGACTGAAGCACTGGCTAGAGAGTAATGAGCTCCTTTCCTCTTCCCAACATGGTTTTAAGGAAGGGAAGTCCACAACCACAGCTCTGAACGAGGTGTTAGAGGGGGTTGAAATGGGCTTAAATAAGGGTGATTGGGTTCTTTTCGTGGCCCTGGACATTGATGGCGTGTTCAACTCCATGAGCTGGAACAAGCTGATGAGAAATTTGAAGGACATGGGTGGTCCTGATAATTTGTGCAGCTTGGTTCGTGACTTCCTGAGGGATAGACGGATTAGCCTCAGTTTTGGTGGGCGGAAGTTGGAAAGAAACTGTGCTAGGGGTTGCCCCCAGGGCTCTTGCTGCGGACCTATTCTGTGGAATATCCTGGTAAACACCGTTTTCCAGGAGGAGCTCCCTGAGGGAGCCAGGCTGGTTCTCTATGCTGACGACCAGTTCCTCATCATTGAGGCTGCTTCGAGAGCGAAGGCTGAGAAGTGTGTTGAAACTTCTCTCCAAATTCTCTCGAACTGGGCCCATGACTCTGGCCTTAATTTCAATGTCTCCAAAACTAAAGCCCTCAGCTTTAAGCCTAGAGACATAAGAACTAAAAGGAAAGGGATCAAATGGGAACACAAGCCGGCTATCCGGATGGAAGGACGGAGGGTAGCGTTGGTCAATAGGATGATCATCCTGGGGGTGGTCATTGATGACAAGATGGGTTGGCAATACCAGGCGGAGGAGATGGTGGCGAGAGGCAGGGAGGCGTTGTGCAGGCCTGTCCTGGTTGGCTCTCAACAGGGGGGGAAGGAGAGAAGGAGGGTACTATTTTTAGGAACCTCTGCCTCTCTGTGTCGAGCCAATCTTGCTATATGCTTCCGGGGTTTGGTGGCGCCGAAACAGGGATCAGAAGGTGGCAACAACTCTAGAGAGAGTGCAGAGTACAGCGGCACTCAGAATCACAGGGGGATATCGCACTACCAGCAGTGAGGCCTTTTTAGTGCTCGCTGGGCTTATTCCCCTGGGATTGAAACTAGAGGAGGAGACCATCAGACAGAAGATCTGGGAGAACAGGGAAGATGCCCTGGAACTTGAAGCGTGGGCCCTGGAATCGAAGAGGGACCCAAGGAAGCCTCCGCAATGGTTGCCAAAGTGGAATTGGAGTCCTGGAGGGCCGACAGGGATTGGCACGGAGGTTTTCACTGATGGTAGTAAGTCTGGAACCAATACTGGAGCTGGGGTAGTGATTTTCACTAATGGAGAGCTGATCTTCCAAGAAGGTTTAGCACTCAGAGTGGACGAATTGGTCTTTTCAGCCGAGCTGGTTGCGATCAGGGTAGCCCTCAGAGTGTGTGCCGAGAAGAACTTCAGCCCGGACCGCTTCTATTCAGATTGTATGTCGGCCCTCGTCGCCATCAATCTGGAGAAAGGGCAACTCGCGCATCAAATAATCCAGGAGCTGGAGATGATGACGCGGGCTCCGGAGCTCCCTTGGTTTAGGAGACACAGCCTCATCGAAGGTAATGAGTTCGCAGACAGGATCGCTAAGGCAGGATGCTTTAGAGGTAGATCACTGAGGACCCCAGTGACCAAGAAAGAAGTTTATAGGAGGATCAGGGGGCACGTCCAGGACTTATGGTTGGACAGATGGAGGAACAGTGTGAAGGGGAGAGAGGTATTCAATGGGGTAACAACACCCAAGTACCTCTATAAGGTAATGTCCCACAAACTCATTAGGGTAGTTCGGGACATGGGCTCTTCCCCAAGTCTCCACAGATTTAAAATTAAGAGAAACCCTGATTGCGTCTATGGAGAAAGGGATGTGAATGCACGCCACTACGTCTTGGATTGTCCAAGGGTAGTGGGTGTGTAGGAAGAGAGAAGGAGGGCGAGGGGCGCGAGAGTAAGCTGCTGAGAAATCACAGCAAGCTTCTTGAGAAAGCCCACGACGTGGCAGCTGAGCTTTTCCTCAGCTGTGAGTGAACAGAGTCGACCGGGGGTTGCCTCCCCGCGGTCCCTGCTGGACACAGTAGATAGTTTCCTATTTTGCTGTGATTAAAGGCCACCGGTATAGAAATCCTTCCAGACACGTTGTCTGGGAGGTGGTGTTTCCAGGTACAATGTCCAAGCTCTAGCTTGGATACCGTTACTTGGCTTATGAGTTGAACAGAATAGCAGCGAAGGGCATGCTCCGCATGCCGGCTTGTGGACCGAAAAGTCTGGGTGGCCATCTGCTTCTAGGGTGTACTAACTGTGCTTAAGTGGGATCCTCCAGTTATTGTTTATTTTGGCTACTGTTTCTATATCTTTAAAAGTAAGTTTATTTTTCTGTAGCAAGGGTTCTTTTGTGCCTTTTTCGCTAGCGCATCAGCAGCTTCATTGCCTTCAATGCTAACATGTAAGGGTATCCATTGAAGGTGAATTTTTGAGGTATTGAGAGTTTTTGGAGATAACCAATTATGTTCCTGTTTACTTTGTCTCTAAGTTCCCCTGTGTGACTCAAGTGTTGTATGGCACTTCTACTATCAGTAAGAATCCATATATCGTGATGTTTAGTGTTTCTGATGGATTTTAAGACTTCATAGATGGCTATAAGTTCTGATCTGAAGACTGAGCAAAATTCTGGGTTTCTTCTGTTTATTTTCTCATTGCCATTTGTGGTTTTAATGAGAGAGCCACTGCCAGTGTGTCCCAACTCGTCTCTGCTACCATTGGTATAGATAGTTATCACATTTTTAGGAATTTTATTTATTATTTCTAATGATAATTGTTTTAAGTATTCTGGATTCTGGTATTGTTTGTTGGTGGGTTCATTTAAAGTGGCATTAAAAATAACATTTTGTTAGTGGTTCGCATGGAGATATTTTTTCAGCTAAATAATATTTTTCCACTTTATATTTTAAAAATCCATTTCTTTTGGCCAGGTGGAGAGGGCCTTCTTTTTTGAGTCTTATATTGGATTCCCAATTAAGTATGTAATTGAAAGTTCTGTGTTTGTTTTCTTACTCTTGATTTTGTTTATATATTTTGGCAGATTGTAGCTTATTCTATCCTTTAAGGGCATAATGTCTGCCTCGTAAAGTACAATATTATTAGGGCAGGTATTTCTAAGACCTGTAATAATTCTAGTTGCATTTAGTTGTATCCTTTCCAGTGTTTTTAGATTTGTTTCAGATGCTGTACCATAGATTTGATATCCATATTCCAAGATAGGTCTCATTAGAGATGTGTAAGTTAATTTTAGTGTTGTTGCTTCAGCTCCCCACTCTTCCTGAAATATATTTCAATATTTTTAGTCGGTCTCTTCCTTTTCTAACAACTCCTTCAATATGTTTACTGGAGTTAATTTCTGGATCCAGGGTGTAGCCGAGATATTTAGGATGTTTATTATATTGCTATTGTTGTTCTTTCAGAATAATATTTGGTTTTATTTTGTATAGTTTCTTATCGGTAGTAAAAAGACAGGTTTCAGATTTTTGGGGGTTAAATTCTAATTTATGTGTGTGTATTAGCAAATTTTTCTAGGTGGAGAAGAGTCTTGTTCAAATCTCTTTCAGCTTTTTTCCAGTTAGTGTTTCTGCTCCATAGAATAGTGTCATCAGCGAAAAGTCCAATATTGATTTTATGTGAAAATTTTCTTCTATGCCTGCAATAAATAGGGTGAAGAGAGTTGGGCTAAGGACTAATCCTTGTGGTAATCCTTGATACAATTTGATGGTTTTAGATAGAGTTCCATTATATTTGACCCTGATGTATCTATTTTTAAGGAAATCATTTATTCAAGGTATAGCTTTTCCATCAATTTTGAAATGTTTGTATAATTTTGTAATTAACTTGTTTTTCCATACCCCCCCCCCCCCCCCTTATCAAAAGCTTGTGTAAGGTCTAAAAAGTAGCTATGGTGTGGTTAGTTGGTTTTTTGTTTTGTCCATCTTTTACCTTTTGTGTGAAAAATAAGAGTTGGTCTATTGTCCCATGTCCTTTCCTAAATCCATATTGTTCTTCTGGTAAGAAATTTCTTGTGTCGGGGTGGTAGGTGAGTCGTCTGAGTATAATTTTTTCCATTAATTTGCAGCAAATATTTGTGAGGGAGATAGGTCGGTAGTGTTTTGGGTCATCAGCAGATTTGGCAAGTTTTTAAATGGGAATTATTGTTGCATTTTTACAGTCTTGAGGCAATTTTCCAGTTTTCCAGGAGTTATTGAAAATATTAAGAAGTCTTTCTTTGCCAATTTTGCCCAAGTTTGATATCATTCGGCCAGGATTCCATCTGGCCCAGGAGTCTTGTTTAGGTCAGTGTTTTCTAATGCATAAGCTAGCTCTTTTATATTGATTTTTTTCATGGAAAATATTATGAGTGCTGGTGACATTTTTACAGTCATGAATAATCTTTCGGGCCTTTTTTCAACCTTGATTTTACTACTTATTTGATATGAAATACCTAAAGGATTGGCAGCAATTTTGTCATTAGTTGCTAGTGTACCATCTGTATTCTTAATCATATTTGCGTTTTCAGTTTGTGGCTGGACTCTGTCAATTTGTTTTGCCAAATTCCAAAGTTTTGTATTTGGGTTTCTTGGGTTCAGGTTTTCACAGGTTTGTTTCCATTTTTACCTTTTCACATTTACGTATAATATTTTTATTTTTGCAATCACAATGTTCAGTTCAGTTCTACAATTTGTTTGGTTTTGGGTGCACTTTTTTTGTAGTTCATTTCTTTTAGTTATAAGTGTTTGAATATTTTTTGCCTTGTGTGTATATTTTGGAATCCATTTCTTAATATTACCTCTTGGTATTGAAACTTTGACTGCTTTAATAATGGTGTTTTCGAAAGATATCATATTATTGAAGTTCCAGAATTTTTCTTAATTGAGCTAGCTTTGGTCTTGGTGCTAATTTCTATCAAATTAGGCAAATTAACACTCCCAAAACTTTTTAATATTTGCTATTTGCATTTTTGGAAAATGTCAGGATAGTAAAAACTTATATCAAGGGCTTGTGCAGTATTATAGCTTGTAGGAATGATGGGTAGGGTTCCCATCATTTAAGCAAATGAAGGCATTGTCGTCAAATATGTTTGATAGTATTTTGCCTCTTGGGTTTGACGTAGAACATCCCCATAGTTGATGTTTGCCATTAAGGTCACCTACAATAATAGTGTTGTCTGTAAGAAATTGAGCCATTGTTCCATCGTCAATAAATGAATTGTTTGGAGGGTGATACATATTGTATATGTTGATGGCTTTGTTTTGATTGAGGTAGACTTTGATACCTTGGGCTTCGAGGTCTAATGTGTTTGGAATATTAATGGCTATGTCCTCATAGTACAAATTCCTGATTAAATATGCTAGGCCACGCCCTTTAACAGCATATACAGATGGATCTTCAGACCTTACCCTGAGTAATGGAGGGGCCGGAATTAACATAATACTGCAAGATGGAACAAACATCAAAATCAAAGAAGGCGCAGGACAGATTTCGTCAAACTTCACTTGTGAACTGACAGCTATCTGGAAAGCCCTTGATGTAATGCCTTAACCAACCATCCCTGCATCAAGCAGAAGGAATTTTAATATACAGCGACTCCATATCGGCTCTAGAAGCAATTCAGAAGGGCAATACTAAAATCACACAGAAAATACACTCGTTACTTACCCAACTGGAACCATTGGAGAATAACTGCAATCTACATTGGATCCCTGCCCATGCTGGGATCGGGGGTAATGAAATGGCATTTGAATTGGCAAAGGAAGCCAGAAAGTTGAGCCAAAGGAAAGAACAAATGTCATTATTTGACGCTGATTCTTTGTCAAAATACAAGATAATTAAACAAAAAATAGGAAAAGATCAAAATGCGAAATAAACTCTGAGAGAAAAATGACAAAAACTATAACAAGACTTAGAACAAAACACTATAAAAGAATCACAATACATCCAGATGGCACAGGAACCTATAGGGCATGCAACAATTGTCCTGGTGTGGAACTTACACCTACTCACATATTCTCTTAGCCAGCAATGGCCGCAGCCTTGCAGAAAATTGACATAGACCCAGAGCAGCAGCTTTACACACCCAAGATAGTGGACATTGCTGCTGCTGTGATGGAGATGCATGGATACATCTAAGGCTCTTTATTGGACACGACAACAACAACGGCATTCCAGAGTAAAATAAATTATCAGAGATAGATACATATTTTTCAAATGAATTAAAATAAATATAATCGATACTGAGTGAGAGTTGAATTAAAAATATTAGAAATTTATTATCTTCGGAAACAAACCGTATCTAAAATATCAATTTTCTTTTTGCTACATGTTTTAATTTGCATTTACCTATTTTACATATCTCTGATTGTATTTGAAAATCGTTAACCAATTCTTCATACTTTTGGCGAAGTGGTGTTTTATTAATTTGTTAGTTTATATTATTAGGGTTCTTTCCTGGTATTCAAAAAGGAAAAATACGTGCCGATCAGTTATATTTTTCAATTTATCAAACAATTTGGCCGCTGAATCTTTGATTCTGGTAGAGCGCCATCTGGCGAATAAAATTGTAACTAAAATCAATTTCGAATTTTTCATTATTTGCCATAAAAAATCCCATTGCATCCTGAACACAATGGTGTTTACCGCATTGCTCTAGCGCAAATATTGGCGGAGTTATTAATTTTTAAAATAGTGCGGGACTTTTGGATCACCCTGTATTTTGGAACAAGCCTAATCCAATGTTTAGTTGGTTTTTTCAAGAAAGATCATGCGAGCTGTCAGTTTAGGCTTATTTTGCTTTTACATAACTATGTGAGAAATAATAGTACAAAAGAGCGTGAAATTGTAATTTTTTAAAATTGATAAATTAAGAAAGGTTTTCTCCCGACTCTCTGAATCAACTGAAAGTTGGTGATGACTTGCGCCATCTTTCGGAATAAATATCAACACACACATCGTTGATTTTTATTCATTCCAAATTATGCTTTAAATATACATCCCTTGCTTTTTCTGAAAACCTCTTCGACAAGCTGAATCGGTAGTTTTGGTGGAGACTGTGCTAAACTGACGAGGTTTAACCGCCTTAAACGCCTAAATTGTTGGATCAAAAAAGCACATTTGGTCAAAATTCTGGAAAATTTGAGAATAACAATTAGTTTGTAGTTATTCCGATAAATGAAGGAAGCCATCAGCAATTTCAATTGTTCGGTTAGGAATGCCATTGTAAATATGTAAATGAAATTATATGCAAAGATGGAACAATTCCTGATCGTGAAACTAAATGATACTAATGGCAGAACGCCGTGTATAGGAATAATACCAACTGAATCTTGATTTTATATCCCAGAATTTGGCCAATACTCTTTTTTTAATTAACAAGCCAAACACGTATACGATTCGGGCTATTGGCCTTCCACGGCGTGGTACTGTACTTCAAAATAGAGAGATTTAAACCGGGTTCCTGAATGACATAACGATAACTACCCGGATGTACGTTAACTCCCACCAATATGGGTCTGTATGACAGTTTATTTACGGAAATTGGCATTTAAGACCCACTGGGCGTGACTGGGCTTAAGATGTGCTCAAAAAGAGACTTGAAAAAGTAATGGAGAAATTAAGAGAAGCAAATATTTCAAGAAAATAAAAATAATTCCAATCATACTGAGAGAAATATTTTAGAGAAAAATAAGAAACTAGGTAGGTTCAATTATCTCCTAGGTTGGTAATTGATGATACAAATGAGAATTTATTGTCCAAGTTGTTTAGAAAAGAAGTTTATCTAACACCTACTATTCTATCACATATTGATTGCAGAATTGCTTGAGAACCCACTGGTGATTATAAGATTGAGAAATGCACACATCGAAGGGGATCTTAACACCTCTTGAAGTCTATCAGTTGAGAAAACTATGTTCTATATCTTGACATTATCCAACCAGATAGCCGAAAAGTATAAAAAATGCAAGTTATTGCTACAATAGTCTTTGTGTAGATACAATATCAGAATATTTAAAAGTGAAGCCTGGATTCAAGCAAGTGTCAAATGGAGTTAGGTAATGCTCTCTAGGTACATTCCTCCTAAAACAAAAAATAAATAAACTCTTGAAATGTCGATAAAAATAAAATTTCACAAATATCTAAATAAAGTTTCTGAACTGATGTCCTAAATTCACTATCTCATCGACCAAATTGTGCAAAGTCAATAGGTGAAACTCTTTCACCTCAGTACAATATGTGTGTGGTAAGTTATCATTGAATCTCTGAGATATTTACAAGTTATACAATAATGTAGAGAATACTTCTCATTGTTCAAAGTGTTGATTGTCCAATAGAAATACTTCTACCTGTCACAACAATATGAAGAGATAAAAGTATCCTCAAATCCTGTAAGGATTTACGAGTTATACAAGACTGTATGGATACAGTGCATTGTCCAAAATATTGAGCGTCCAAGTGAAAAATACCTCCACATGTCAGTACGATAAGTTATCCTTTGATTTCGGAGGGATTTAAAAGTTATACATGACTAAATAATACTGATCATTGCCCAGAATCGTCGAAGGCAATGCTGAACGTCCAAGTGAAATACTTCGACCAGTATTGGACTGTGGAGCCAGCTACTCACCCAGGGAAGGATGCCCATGTCTGTGGGAGGTCTAAGACCACGCCACCTTTATACCAGGCCGAGATACACGGTCCAACGCCACCGCAGATACCATCTCCTTGACGAAACCCAATTACCTAAGTAGACTTATCGGAACGTAACCCAGGAATTCTGGGTCCGAGTGGTCAGAGGTGGAATGAAGGTCAGTGGAGCAAACAGCTAGCGTCGAAATTCCTGAAGGCCAGGGCCACATCGTATGTTCAAGGAAATACATCTCCCTAGAACGGTATATGTCTGACATTCTGGTATGATGGCTATCTGGTGGCCACGCATATGACTTAGAATAATATAGTTGCCAATTCTGTAATCCGGCGTAGCTAGAGAATTCGATAGTAACCGCCTAGGCCGAAACGATCATGAGCGGGACGAGGCAGCTAACATTTTCCCCTGATATTTCAGACAGAGCCCCTGGAAGCTTGGATTTGACGAAGACTCTATTTATGCCCGCGAGGAAGTCCTCAAAATCTTTGCGAGTTCATAGAACACGCTCTCCCAACTAGGGGTTTTCTCTTGTGGCAGATAGCTAATGACAGCTTTCCCCTCACTCAAAGATATATCAGCTCGAGTAAGTAGTTCACTGTCTTCCAGGTTGATTCTCTTCGTAGCACCCCCAGACATTCAATGATGTATTCCCAGGTGCAGGTAGAGATTTCGAAGCGCGCTGCGAAGGTGTTTAATACGTTGCGCCTCAGGTTCTCTCCTTCGACGAAGATCCTCTATGGGTCGAAAATCTTTGCCGGCCCTGAACGATAGAGTCGGACGCGCAAGGCGCTTAATCTCAGGGCCTAGAACCTAGGTATCGGCTGGCTCTGGTCAGGTAATATTCGTCTTAAACACGGAATTTGGAGAGGCATTTGATGTCTTCAACCAGGTTCGACTTCAATATTTTCTAATTTTATGCATAAATATTCAGGAAAGATGTCCAGATTTTCCGCGTTGCCTTATCGAAAAGCCCTTTTACTCTCTCGACGAATGGAGCTGATTGAAGAAGTGCTGAGATTAATTGCACAGATGGTGAATGGGCATTTCCCACTTGGAGAAAGGCACGGTGTTTTAGAAGCGGCATTTGAGAGCTCAGTACCAAGTAATGTGTTCGGAAGGCCTTGATGGCATTATTACTCTCTCAAGACAGGCAACATCTATACATCTCATTTAACTGGCAATTTTCATAGGCTGTATATATGTTACTTTAAAAAAAACTTAAGAAAACTTTTTCTCTTCATTTTTAGCATTTTATGCACCTTATCCCAGTACAATGTTACATTTGTACTATTTTTTCACAATGAGCGAAATATGTTACATTATTTGTCTGTAAAAAGCAACCTTTTGAATATATACTTGCATGGTTTCATACTCTTTGTTATTCTCACCACTTTTAGGATGGATTAGGATTTATCTTACGTATATATATCAAAACTACATTATGTTTTATAAATAACTAATTAATTTAATATTAACTAGAGGTCAATATAGTTTATTTCTTGAAACAAGGGTCTAGAGTAAGGCAAGGTCAACAATGGTTACCTTCGATCAATTCTGCTTTATTGAATAGAAACCGACTTCAGACCTCTGAACTACATCATGGCATTGAAGGAAATACTTGTAAAGTGAGCAGTATTTAATATATATTCCGGCAAACTCTTGGCTGGGCTATTAAATGTTAAAAAGGCGAGGGCCTAATAAAAGAGGACATCACAGTCTAGACCACTCGCCTGAAAGAATCTCCTTACAAGAGGAGGGCGGAGTTAGGGAATTTCTCTATCGAAGTGAAGGACGATCGTCATCGGACAATCCTCATTGAAGAGTTGTCTCCCTGTTACATAGAGTCGTGACCTGCGAAGGTTATTCCTGGATCATCGAGGAATATTCATCTTTATTAATGGAGATCTGAATATCGATCTATCAGCTCACTTGAAAATTGGACATTCAAGGTGAAAGACGACCCAGTATACTTATTCTAAGGCGTTAATTGCAGTAAATACCATCTCCAAGGACACCGGCGAGCATGCTGATCCAAGAGAGACTTGTTGCACGTGAGACTTTCAGTTGCACGATAAGGAGATGCCTTTTTCTTAATTTCTCTCATTTTCATAATATTTTGAAATATGTGAATAATAATTCATATAAAAATAGTATTTATCATTAATTTGTTAATTTGATACTCCTGTTTAAAGACTGACAAGTCCAAAAGCTTGAAAATAAAAGGTTTGCACAAGAAACATAGCCATGAAAGTTTTATTTATATCATTATACTTCCATCTAGTCTGTCGATTAACTCTTTAAACTCAAGGCGTTTCAATCTTACAGTGAGGCTATCCAGAATTATAATTCCTCCAAGTCTAAATAAACTTTATTTGTTGTTTACGTAAGAGAGTAGTGCTCAGAGAATGTTTATAAATTTCTAAATATTTGTATTTCTACTGATCTCTATTTTCTAAAATACTTTTCCAAGAATTGATATTCAGTATTAATATTGTAGCAAAGTATTTATTATTATAATAACATTATCAAAAATATGTCGCGGAGATAAATAAAGCAGGGGCAAATTTGGGAATAATTAATTTATTAAAAAGAGTATTTACCTTTTAGTTCTCTAATAAAGTTAGAAACAAGAGGCATTTATAGGGAGAGGGATAACAACTTATCCCAAGGTAAAAATAAAAATAATAAGAGTGTTCAGCCAGCGAGACGTCGCGTTTTCCTTATTTGCCGATAAGATTCCGAGAACCCCTCACACCTGTGGTCGTCCCCCCGGAGTCCAGGGATGATTGACAGGTGTCCCATGGAGCTTCCTGTGACCGGGGTTTTATAGCTACTTGACAATATGAAAGCAAAAGCTGAGTGGCTTCACCACTGAGGAGCCAGATGACTTCCATTATTTGCATTAGAGCAATAGAAAAATTATTTTATGTAAAATAATCATACGCGTTATAAGTAATTCAAATTTCCTATAAATGTATCCTTTAGTTTTTAAACAAAGTATTCAAATTCTATCACAGCATGCCATCTATATTCTAAATTATAAATTATTTAGGAGCGAATTGATTCCTTTTTAGAAAAAAAATCTGCTTCTCTTATTGCAATGATAAAATATTAGGAAGGGCTGGCTCATCACTGGCAAACCCTGCAACAGTTAGGAACCGTTAAATTTCCTAAAAATAAACTATCGCTCGTAAATATAGTTTAGAATTTAAAATAAAAAGTATTCTCTGACATAAAAGTTGACATCTAATCCAAAATTTAGTATAATCTGTCTACTCTATACTCGTATAGCAAGATAGTAGTAAAAAACAATTGAACACATATGAAAGAACATAGTATAAACGGTTCATAGTATAAACGGTTTAAAAATATATAAATATATTTTTTTGAAAATAGAACAATCCATAAATAAATCTTTAATTAAAAAGGCATATATTGGATCAAAATATAATTATTTTCCCAATATTTCAGTTGGCTGAACTCCAACCTTTATCAAGGTATTATAACATTTTAACAAATTAATATGTTATAATACCTTTATAAAGGTTGACGTTCAACCAACTGAAATATTAGTAAAATAAATGATATGTTGATCCATTATATGCCTTTTTAATTAAAAATATAAATATATGTTAATCGCATTGGCATAGATTTTTATATTCCAGTACACTTGATACAAGCCATGGTCAGGTTTCACTATATATGGATCATATGTTACACATGTGTAAAATAGTTCGATATTTGGCTTTACAAGTGCGCCAAAGCTCGTCTTGTTACTTGTACTCGTTAGTCGGATTGAACTTCGGCAAGAATTGGTGACCATTGGAACATTACTTCAATTAGAAAAAGGGGCCTAATGTATATATGGGAATCGATTCCGGATTGTGTAGCGGTCCCTATAAAGAGTCCCTGAGGTTTCCTCAAACCTTCACCCGGATATAGCAGTGACAGAGAAGAATAAGAAAGTTAACATCATAGACGTGAAGATACCATTTGAGAACCGTCTCGTGGCCTTCAAAGATGCGAGGGAGAAAAATTTCAAATTACACTCCCCTTGCAAATGAACTTCGTGTAAAAGGGTGGGATGTCGTCCTGAATGCCTTCCTCATTGGGCCACTAGGTGGCTTGGACAAGGAGAATGAGAAGGTCCTGCGTGCACTAGCCATCTCGCCACGATATTCCATAGTAACGCGGAATATCATGTCTGCGGAAACAATCAAGTGATACAGGGATATTGAAAAGAGTACTAACCGGTTTATGCTTTGCCTATCATGTGATCACCCTGTTTTCTTTCCAGAAGCGCCATCCCTATGTATAAACAAACTCTGTATATACCACTTGTCCTTCGAGGTCTTCGCATAGATGTACATAAATAATAATTTCTTCTAAAATCTATTCTTCGACAACCCCAGAAACATCGCATAATATATTTAGAATAATTGAAAATATTTTATATATATATAGAATAAAGTAAATTTATCTTCTATACAATAAATATTTCAAATATTTATATATATTGTGTGACGCCTTTATATATATATATAAATTTGGTATTCAATTTTCCTTCACAAAGATATCTAAAAAAATCTGTATATATTCCTGTATTATATAATTCATATAAATATTTCTTTTGAGATCTTCTTTCTTACTTCAATAGATGTGAAATTCACCTTTAATGCTAGATTTTATATATTTATCGTTTGAAATTCCTATAGAAGCAGAGAGATTTCTCTCTTTTGTATGGAACAAAATATGCCAGGGTATGGAAATATGGACATTTATATGATTCCTTCCTCTATTATATATTTATTATATATTGCTTCCATTTCATTGCAGTTATAAAACATGTTTACATTCACTTCCTACTGAGAAATCTGGGTATTTGGCTCATATTTCAATTAACATATTATATGTAAAGCTTCATTTAATATTGTAGCAGAGTATTTATTATTTTATTAACAGATTAGCAGGTTTAATGTTTATATATTTTATTACTCTGTGTAAACTTCCCTAATTGTTTCGTTTGTATTTTATCTATTTTAATTTGTGTTTGTGCCTTAAAAAATAGCTGTGTCATCCTGAAGTTTGTCTTTCCTAATTTTCTATGTTACACTATTTACCTATAATACTTATAATAAAAATTTCCGAATGGTTTAAATTTCCATTTTCACCAAGTATATCTATTGATTCTTCAAAATTACTAAGAAACAATTATGAATCCTAAAAATGTCTTATAATATTTATTCGAATATTTTTTTTCTAATATGAAATACACCAGATATAATGTAATTAAATATTGGTGTATATGATATCTCCGATTTATATAATAAATATTTATATAGTATAAAATACATTATTATGTGAAAAGGATTTTCAATCATTCCACGACCTAGAGATCCAATAATTGTCGTTAAAAATGTAAATAATTTAACAGATGTGGCAACTTTTGTAAATACTATTTATAGTATGAACCTGGAGCTGAATGGTTTTCAGAACGAAATGCGGGTTCTTTTCCCCATGAAATTAAATAATTTCCACCACCACATTGTTTCGCGTGTTTATTTACTAGTTTTTTTTTAATAATAAAGAAATGCGGTAACAAAATATTCACCGACTGTGAGTGATGTCTTGTAAATGATAATATAAAAGTTAGACAGTGTAAAAAATGTCTGTGAATAAATTCTTAAGCATAAACTCTGGAATTGCTTTCCCAAATGGGTTTGCCTGGTATTTGATGGGTAGGAAGGTCCCATTCTTTCTGTGTTTCAGAATTCAACAATTGTCACAATTGTCCAGGGTAGCCTAGTGGACATGGCATCTGTCCGGTAAGCGGAACACAATTGTCACCAATATCGGCCAGCGTGACAGTTAATTGGCAGACGTCATTGGGTTCCCGTCGACACTAAGGTCTGCTCTTACGCTGTTTGTGCGGTTCTTGGCACAACAGCTGCGCAACAATATAATAAAATTGTGAGATTCATTAATTACTTCTACACAACTATTTTTAATGAAAATACGAAATAGAACCATATTTGATTTTTTTTCATTTCCATCCATAAATCAATTGATATCGGAATTTTAAAATAACGGAAATTATATTTGCCCATAATCAAAAAGGATGAACCTCATTAATAGCAGTGGATATTGCATTCGACAATGCATGGTGGACAGCAATAGTAAAAATAATGTAATAGAATTTGATAGAATTAAAAATATAAAAATGTATAAAACTCTTGTTCGAATTTCCAATATTTTAACAATTCCCGTAACATTTCTGATGTGCTAAGACACTACATATATTCAATTGCCTGGGAAACGCTACATTTTAGCAGAATAATGCATGACCCCAGTTATTCGTATTATGTATGAGAACTTTTTGAAATCAAAATACTCGGCTTTTCCCTGGCCAGCACGTTCACCTGATCTCTTACAAATAGGAAACCTCTGATCAAAGTTGCCTAGCGTCAGTTTCGTTACTATTCGTCAGTCACTGCCGTTCAATTGTGGTATCGTGTTTATGCTTCGTGAGAATCTGCACGTGATCATCCCATTCCATATCTGTTTTACTTAATTCTTAGACATATAAGTGCTCTTATTGCAGCCATTGTGGTTCTTTTGAATATTGTTTTTTCAGGATCCATACATCCAAATTTCCTAATATAATCTATCACTTTTTTTGCCTAAGGTATTTCCAAAAAATATATTGCCACGTGGAAAATTTTGGAAGACCAACTTCGGAATGAGACGAAAATTTATTTAAGGCAAGAACAAACTATGAGTGATAAACAAAAGATAAGCAAAAGAGGGAAGTATACAGAGTATAGCAAAATAGAAACATAAAAAAAATAATGCTCTGTTAATAAAATAATAAATACTTTGTTACAATATAATTTTAGTATTTGCATTTTATCTTAGGGTATAAATTCTGATAGTCATAAATAGAGTTTATTAATACAAAGTGTATGAAAGGTTGTTAATGTTCCCATTATCCCGTATGAATCAACGACAATATAATTAACCTTGGTGAAAAATATGTAAAGACCCTTTGTTAGGATGACTTTCTATACCAACGAACTTTAACATATTATGATGGAAATGTATATTAAAAAATTGACATAACTGGCATTACGGAGCACATGGTATTAAAGACACTGAGATAAGTAGAGACAATATGTTTTATTTCCATAAATTATTTCCCAGCACATGTGGTTCCCTGAAATGAAGTGAGGTAGGGGTGAGGATTCCTGCTTGGATCTATCCGCGCTTGAAGAACATGTGGGAGTGCCCGTGGTTTCCACCGTGGTTGACGCTGTACCCATGGTTCTTGCCATTGTTTCCATTGTGAGCGTCATGTTGGTCGGAGGCGTAACCATGGTGATCGCCACCGTGATGATGGTGCGAGTCTGTTCCACCTCCAAAATGATGATGATCATCTCCTCCGCCATAATGATGATGATCATCCCCTCCGCCATAATGATGATGTCCGCCATGATGTCCTCCATATCCACCCCCATCCCCGCCGCTGCTGTAGCCAGAGCTGTGGTGCTTGTCTCCACCGTATTTCTTACCATGAGATGATCCATCCTTGTAATCTGATCCATGGCCTCCCTTCTTGTGATGGGATCCTCCGTGCTTGTGCTTGGAGCCGTCAAAGTGATCCTTGTGGTATTTGCCTCCGTGCTTTTTGTGGGAGCCATCGCTGGTGTGGTGCTTGCCTCCCTTTTTCCATCCGCTGCCATGATGGCCGGAGTAGCCGTTCTTTCCGTGTTTCTCGTGGTTTTCACTGTGTTTCTTGGCGTGCTTGTAATGTTTGTCGTTGTCCTCCTTCGTGTACTTGCCGCCATCCTTGTCGTAGTAATCCTCATGGTCGGCGTGCTTCTTCTTGTAGTCGCTATCCTTGAACTCGTCGTTGTAGGTCTTCTGATCGCCGTGCTCTTCTTTGTGGTAGACGTTCTTGAAGCCCTTGTTCTTGTGTTCCTTGTTCTTGTAGTATTCTCCCCCAGCCTTTGCAGACTTGCCCCCCTTGGCACCATGCTTGTCATGACCAAAGGCCCCATGTGATGCTCCACCGCTGCCGTGGTTCAGCCCATCCTGTACCATGTGGTGCTTGCCGACTTCTTCTCCGCCCTTCTTGTAGCTGCTGTCGCCGCCGGAGGAGTGGTGGGAGGAGTAGCCGTCTGAGTTGTGCTTCTTGCCCGAGCCATAGGAGCCGTAGGAGTCCCCGTGGGAGGAGTGGCCCTTGGAATCAGAGTCGTCTTTGTAGTCGGAGTATCCGCCGGAGTGGTGGCCGTGCTTGTGGCCGCTGTGGTCGTCGTGGCCGTGGTGCGAAGAGTGGTGGTCGTTGCCGCCCTTCTCGAAGTGGTGCCCGTGGTGGTGCGACCCCAGCGCCAGCAGCCGGTCCCCGTTCTGGGAGCTGTTGGCGGTGGCGACCGCGGTCAGGGCCAGAACTATCTGCGCACCACCACATTGACATCACCATATTTGTGCATCTGTACATGTTTTCATTGGATTTTCACCACCTAAAGCTACGATAATCTGTATAACAGAGATGCATGAGTAAATGAATATCCGAAATAAAGACAATATAGCTTCTATCATAAGAAGTTTTACCTTTGTATAATACGAAATAATATGCAGTATAATTTTATTAAAATATAGAAGTGGTAGTTTTATAAAGGACCTATAATAAAGAAATATATTTTTATCTATGAAAATTAAAACACAACAATTATTTCAGTAATGTATACAATTTTCTAATCGCAGAATTAAGTCAAAAATTAACTTCACACCCCACATTAATGATATTCTTTGTAAAATCAACCGTATGAAATTTTCACTCTGTGGGAAAATGTGGGGATTGGATGCTAAAAAAATATTAATTTCATATAAAACTCTTTTCAGGCCAATACTAACCTATGGATCTGAAATATGGTATAAATTTATTAATAAAAGAAGTAAACAAAGATTAAACTCTCAGCAATATCAGATTCTTCTTTGGGTAGTGAGAGCCTATAAAACGACCTCAGCAAATTGTAATCATAGTTTGGCAAAAATATCTATTCTCACAGATCACATAGAATCGTTGATAATAAAATACGATTTGGCCAATTTATCAAAAGAAGAAATTAATGTATTCAAACCGCATGCCCCAACTATAATTCATAACTTCATAGAATCAAGAATGGCTGAAACAATAAGTAACACTAATGAAACATTCCGAAAATTTTTCCCATTTGGAATTCCTTTTTATTTTCGTTCGAATTTTTATAACTCACAGTTCGTAACGGGTCATGGTAATTTTGGAGAATTTTTGTCGAAAATCGGGGCAACGGATGATTCTAGCTGTTTCTGTGGAAAAGACAACCAAGACTCAATACATTTATTAATAGAATGTCCGATATTTCACAGCTACAGAAGTAATCATTTTTATCCCATCGAAGAAATTTGCGAATTTGTATATAACAAAGACACTTATGTAAAATTCAATAATTTTTGTAAATTCATTTTGGATTTTCTCTTCTGTTTGAGAGGGCCATCGTTTCAGTTTTAATTGTGTTTTTAGTCGGTTATTGAGTTGTATATAATGAATTGTATATAGGTTGCTAAAATAATCCATTTTAGATTTTCTCTTCTGTTTTGGAGTGCTATCGTTTAAGTTTCAATTATGATTTTAGTCCGGTTATTAAATTGTATAAAATGAATTGTATATAATCTACTAAAATGTATTTAGGCGCAAGTATCCCGAGCTGGGATATCGCGTCCGATATGTCAAATAAAATAAATAAATAAAGAATTAATTTTCAACTTTTTCTTTTCAATATTTTCTAGATCTGATTTAGATTAAGAAAGATATAGAATCAGGGGTTCAATAAAAGTGTAGAAAATGCCAATAAATATATATTTTTATCTTTTAACCTTATCAAAAAGAAGCAGTTATATCTTGACACTCTATGTAATTACATATTTATAACATGATTACTAATATTAATTAAAAAAATAAAGGGGTCAAAACAGACAACCCTTGCCTAATTGAGATAAACGTCATTAACAAGAGCCCCATGTTTAGAGAAAAGTATATAATATATCTGATAGAAAAAACATGGAAATTGGAAAGTCTTTGTTTATTTCGAACGTCTATTTTTTAAAGAGACAGAAACGATTCTGTTTAAACATGGTGATCGTGTCCATCTTCAATCAAGCTCATTGTGTATCATATATCTTACAGAGTTATAGTCTGAAACCCGATATACATGCTAAAAGGTACAGCTTTCTTAAGTTTTGTACATGAATGTAACTATGTAAGGTAAAAATAGTACAAAAGTAGAATTGATCTATGTTCAAATTGATAAATTGAGGGAAAAAACTTCTTCCTTTTGTGAAAATGTAAGTTTCTAATGGTTTGCGCCATTTGTAGGGAATATATCATAATTGTTGATTTTTAAATATTCCAAATTATGTGTGATTATGTTCTAATGGTTTATAAACATTCCTCGATTTTTCTGATAAAGTAACTTGAATAATATGTCTTGGTTTTTGAGGTACGGCCTGCATTACACTGACAATGACCAACAACCTGTTTCTGGCCTACGTGGTTATCTTTCCTAGATTAATCAAGAAAGCATATTTGACCAAAATTTTAAATAATATAAAACGATCTGTTTGTATTTATTTCCCGATAAATGACGCAAGACATCAGCAAATTTCAGCTGGACAATCACAGAGATGTTTTTTCTTAATATCTTTGTAAATAAGTAAATGAAATTACACGCAACTAAATGTTGCTGATGAGAAAGTACCATCTATCTCAAAATATGTCAACTGAGACTTGATTAAATATCTCATAACTTGGCAAATACCATTTTTATATTTACAAGCCACGCATGTACGCGTTCCGAGTTTTTTCGTCCTTCTTAGTGTTATTCCGACTGTACTTTGGAAGTTATATATTTAGGCTGGGTTCCTGGATGACATGACCTCAGCTACGTAGATGTACATTAACCCCACCAAAGAGGGGTTGTATAAGATTTTAATTCTGAAAATGACATTTAGACCACTTTAACAATTTTCCGCAAAAGGAGGTTTAAAATAGAACCGAAAAATTTAGAGTCAAATATCTTCAAAGAAAATAAAATAATTTAATCATAAAATGAGAAAATATTTCAAAGATATAAAATTAGGTAAGTTTATACATCTACTGAATTGGCAATTGACGATACAGATGAGTACTTAGGAGTCCAAGTTGTTTTAAAGAAAGGCTATCTCAGACTGACTAAAGATCACATATATAGTGTGTAATTGTATAATTATAATTATATACATTGAGAACCTTCCAGTAATTATAAGCTAGACAAATTCCCCATTCCAAAGTGTTCAGAACACCTCTTGGGGTATATCATATGGATAAACTATGTTCCTTAATGACAAATTTAAGCCAGAGAGCCAAAAGGAAAGTATAGGTAATGAAAAAGTGATTCCTTCAATTAATCTGATATCAGAATAAATAAAAGTGAATTATGGTTAACAATAGTGCCAAACTGAATGAAGTTTTGTCCGCTATTTATACTTTCTCAAAAACATGTTATTGGAGTTAAAATAACGCTATTGAAACATCAATAAAAGCAGAGAGCTATCCAAATAACGTTTAGGCAGATATCTAAAATCTATATAAAATATTATCATTGTTAAAAGTGTTCAAAGTCAATGATAAAACTTTTCCACCTATCTGTTCTATATGTCTGAGAACTTACTATCTAATTTCGAGGGATTTACGAATTATATAAAAACTTTACATTGTAGAGGTATACCCCGAGCCAGCTACTCACCCAGGGAAGGATGCCCATGTCTGTGGGAGGTCTAAGTCCCCGCCACCTTTATACCAGGCCGAGATACACGGTCCAGCGGTACCGCAGATACCATCGCCTTTATGTAACTCAATTACCTCAGTGAATCTTTTGAAACGTAACCCAGGAATTCTATATCCGCGTGGTCGAAGTTGGAATAAAGGTCAGTGGAGCTAACAGCCAGCGCCAAAAATTCCCTAAGGCCAGGGCCATCTCGTACAACGTGATGTTCCAGGCATTACATCTCCTTTGACATTATGACAAAATGGCTGGCAAATGGCCACGCGCAGACAACTTAAAAAACTGACGCTATAATTCTGTAATCCAACGTAGATAAAAATTTTGATGGTAGCGCTTAGTCCTGGAAGATCATGCGCCAGATGAGGTAAAGGTTTACTTGGAGACCTCAGGAAAACAGCCTCGAAACTTGGATTTGACGAGGACTCTATATCTGGCTCCCGTGAAGAAGTCCTTGAAGTCATTGATTAATCTTTTGGGAAGGATATCCCAACTACCTACATTCCTTTGAGGCAGCTCCCATCTCACTCAAAACGATATCCTTTCGATGAAGTGAGGTATTTTCCTCCAGGATGAATTTCTTTGTAGCTCCCTGAAGAAAGCCACAATGGCCTCCAGTCTGTAGGAAGAGAGGTCAAAGTGCGCTGTGAAGTTTTTCAGGACGATTTTCTTCAAGTTCTCTTCATCGACGAGGTTCCTCTGTGGGTCCAAAATTGTTGCCAGCTCCAAACGATGTTGTCGGATGCACATGGTTCGCCCAATGTTAGGTTGTGAAGGTTAGTCGACATTCTATCTCGGTTTCTCCTTAGAACCTGGAGCGCAAGAATCAGATGACTCTGGCCAGGTAATCTTCGTCTGAAACACACAGAATGTAAAACCATTTCATGTTCCCACTCATATTTTATATCAATGTCACCCATAGATCCAGAGATAGAATATCTAAATTTTCTATGTTGCCTTACCGAGAACCTTCGAAGGATGGTATCCGGTATCAAAGTCTGTGGTGGTGTCGACAAGAGCGTCTTGTTGATATCCACTAAAGCTCCTACTGTCTCATTACCTATCTAACTCAACGACTCTTCTGAGATATCAAGATCGGCGAGGATCCACGCATATTCCGCAATGGCTTCCTCGCGTTAGCCTGCAATTGGAAACGCAGTACTAAGGAGTTCGAGACAGGTCGCAGTTAATGACGTGAGCCACGAGACCCTGAATATTGATGCTTGCGATGGCGATCTTTCCTAACCATAGGATATATATTCAGATCCCATGGTCTGAGAATAATCCTCGCAGGTCATCATTTTATGTAAAAAAGAGATAACCATTCAATAAGAATTCGTCTATGACAATCGTCCTTCACTGCTATAGAGAAATTCCCTAACTCCGCCCTCCTCTTGTAGGGAGGTTCTTTTAGGTGGGTGGTATAGATAGTAATACCCTCATCTATTAGACACTCCGCCTTTTTGACATTTTATAGCTCAGTCAGAACCTAGCTAAATCTGGGTCACATCTCCCTTTCTCAGTATATCCTCTAATACCTTGATATAGCATTCAGAACTGAAGCCGAAATAATTTCAATGAAGCTTGGGCAATTTGGGCAATGTACTTGGATGGACTGGAACAATGTCCGAGCAGTGTTTTATGTAACATCTTCAGTTGATTGATGTTGATGACGATCATTATTTTCTCAGGGCCTTCTGCTGTCGTCTATTTTTCAGCTGTCACAACATCTCTTCTCACTTTCCTTAGTAGTTGAGGAGGCTGTACTACGATGTTCTCAGTTTTCAGGATTTTATCGGATTCACATTTATAATATTGAAGGATAGAAAATGTGTCAATCGTTCTATCGTTTGTACAAAATTCATATATATATATATGTCGTAGCTAAATGAAGAGGCGCAGCCGTTATGCCTAGGGAACAGCGCACCCGCGATGTCTGCCACCTTTAACTTTTGTACCGCTTTTATACATGGATGAATTTACATATTTACATTTTAACACAATGATAACATTTTTACATACTTAGTTTGACGGAAATAAATTATCTCTTTTGGCATTAACTATACAAATTATGACATATATATATATATATATACTAGCGGACGTACCCGGCTTCGCCCGGGTTTTACCCGAGTAAAGGTTTGTCTAACGAATCTCTCGATAAAGTGAACATTTTTTCCCGGTCCCTTGAAAAATACTCGATAAGTTGAATAAAATCAATATTAATTGGTTCCCTCGGTAATTGGAAGTTAAAGGAATAGTATCTTGCCTTGAAATTGTATCATTATTCTTGTATGGATGTACCCGGCTTCGCCCGGGTTTTACCCGAGTAAAGGTTTGTCTAACGAATCTCTCAATAAATTGAACATTTTTTCCCGGTCCCTTGAAAAATACTCGATAAGTTGAATAAAATCAACATTAATTGGTTCTCTCGGTAATTGGAAGTTAAAGGAATAGTATCTTGCCTTGGAATTGTATCATTATTCTTGTCTCAAATAAATTGTCGTGTCATCCTGAATTTTGTCTTTCCTAATTTTATACATTACAAAATCATCGTATCATCATGATAATATTTAGAGCAGATTGTTGAATTATAACAGATGAATTAGAATATTTATCTTGATTACTTTTAGGCGAAAGGTTATTTCAAAAATTTTATTTGCTAGAAACCTTCCCAGTACTATACTAAATAACTTCCCAAAGTTTCATGGCGTTCCAATGAGTGGTTTGGTCAGGCATAAAGGACAAACAAACAGACACACACACATACATTCATTTATATATATATAAATATTCTCTTTTGAAATATTTATGCTGACCTTGCTTTACTCTAGGCCCATTGTTTCAAGAAACAGACTATTGAACTCTAGTTAACAGTTATATTAAATTGAAGATATATTTACAAACAGTATATGCATTTGGTATATATACGTAAGATAAATCCAAATACGACCTAAAGGTTAGTGTTAAAACTAAATAATTTACATATTGTGATTTGCATAGGATCATTTGTTTCAAATATTTTCCAAGAGTTGATATTCATCATCAATATATAAGCCCTACAGCAAAATACAATAATTTATCAGTACAGTAAATTAAACTGGAGAAACTGTTGAGCGGGTTCACCACTGAAGACTCAGAGACACTTATATTTTTTCATCATTATAGTAAGAGATTAATAAAGAAATTATTTTATTTAAAGGAAGAATACGCGTCATAAATAATTCAAATTTCCTCTAAAAGTATCCTTGAGTTGTTACACAGAGTATTCACACTCAATCACAGCACGTCATCAATATTCTTAACTATAAATTATTCAGACGCGAAGTGATTAATTTTTATAAAATAAAAACGAATTGCTGCTGGCCTTTTAGCAATAATAGAATTTAGGAAAGGTCTGGCTCATCACTGATGAACCCTTTAACATTCAATAACCGCAAAAATAAAAAATAAACAATCTCTGAAAAATAGTTTAGAACTTAGAAAAAACAATTAATCATTGATAGCAAAGATGAACTCTCTAGTCTGTCCACCCTTCATAGCGTGATAGTAGAGAAAACATCCAAATACACTGGTGTCCAAAAAATAAGAAACCTTTGTTTTTTAATTATATGTTTTGAAATATACAACGCTAAAAGCTAAAAAGTAATTTAATTAGGTATTTTAAGTCGTAGAATTTATTTAGCGCAACCATTCGATTCGGTAAAATTGAAAATATACAGATTTTTGCTTGTCTTTATAAGTGTGCTATTTGGCGTGTCGTTTACCCCATCTAAGAATTGTCCAATTATAATTTTATTTGATCCTTAGTTAATTATGAGTTAACGAATATTTTTGGCAGATGATTTAAAATGGAGAGCTGTTGGAAGAATGGAGGCAGGGCAATCACAAGTTGAAGTAGCAAAATGGCTAAATGTGAATAAATCTGTGGTCAGCAAAATATGGAAACAGTTCATTGAGACAGGAACCATCAAAAGAAAAGAAGGTTCTGGTAGAAAAGAAAAACACCTACCTCTGAAGACCGTTATCTGGTCGTAACTGCCAAGCGCCATAGGGAGATGACAGCTATACAACTCTCTAATAAACTCTAAAGTGCTACTGGAACGAGAATTTCAAGACAAACTGTTTACCGAAGGCTTCACGAAGGTGCTCTTTATGCAAGACGACCAATGGTCTGTATCCCTTTAACCTCTGCTCACAGGAGAGCCCGCTTGAATTGGTGCTTGGAACATCACGCCTGGACTCATGATCAGTGGGCCAATGTTCTCTTCAGTGACGAGTCAAGATTTAGTTTAAACACAGATTCTCGACGAGTTTTCATCTGGAGGGAGCCTGGAACCCGCTACCATCCCAGTAACATCAGGGAAATAGACAGTTTTAGAGGGGGCAGTCTCTTAGTCTGGGCTGGCATCAGTTCTAGCAGTCGCACACCCCTCCACATTTTTCCTGGGGGCTTTAACTGCCCAAAGGTACAGGGACGAGATCCTTGAGCCCTATCTAAGACCGTATAGAGATCAAATTGGTCACAATTTAATTTTAATGGACGATAATGCTCGTCCGCATAGGACTAGGCTAGTCAATGAATATCTCCAGAGTGAGAATATTCGAAGGATGGATTGGCCAGCCAGATCTCCGGACCTGAATCCAATAGAGCATGTGTGGGATGCTCTAGGGAGGCGTATTGGAGCTCGTCACCCCTCTCCCAGAACCCTCGTTGAGCTAAGAACTGCTCTATTGGAGGAGTGGGGTTTACTACCCCTGGACCTCCTCCAAAGCCTGGTAAACAGTATGAGGGCTCGCTGTGAGACCTTGATAGCCGTTAGAGGTGATCATACTCCCTATTGATATCTTATTTCTTTAAGATCTGGAACCTTAGCTTTGGGTATGTTGGTAATAATTTGCATATTTCATAATTTCAAATATTTATTTTTATTTTCATATAGCTAGTCAAATTCTCCATAGTTTAAACTATTTCTATACTAAATTTTATAATTGTTAATAAATTAGCTTTTGAGAAATTTCAATATTGGTTAAGTTTCTTATTTTTTGGACACCAGTGTACTTCAATTTTGTAATATAGAAATATAGAAAATGTGTTAATCGAGCTGGCATAGATTTCTATATATAGTACACATGGTACAAGCCATGGTAATCATGGTGGGTTAGAAGTTGGCGATTGCTTTTACTATAAGTGCACCACAGGTCTTCCAATATGAAAAACAGCTCGACATTGCAACTTACAAGTGTCCCCATTTTATTTACTTGCACTCGCTATTGGAGTTGGACTTTTTCAAAAAGTAAGAGCCATTAGAAAATATTTTAACTAGAAAAAAAACGTGTCCAATACAATCCCGGGTCATAGCGGTTGAAAACCAAGGATTTATAACACTCCTCCACAGATGCCTCCGTATAGATTTACACAAAAATTATTTCTTCCAAAATCTATTCTTCGAAAACGTCTACAAACATAATATGGTATAATATATTTCTATTAATTGAAAATATTCTGTGAATAGAAATACATTAAACTTTTATATAATGAATATTTATATATATGTGGTGACGTCTATTTTATTTATATCAAAATTTGGTATTCAATTTTTCCTCTACAAATATATTTCAAAAACTCTCTGTATATATTCCAGTATTATATAATTCATATAAATATTTCCTTCGAGCTCTTCTTTCTTTCTTCAATAATGTGAAAGTCACCTATAACGATAGTTCTTATATATTGAATCGGTGCAGCAAAAAAGTTGAAGAGAAGATGTGGGCAGAGCCGGTAGAGAAGGTGCCGTCGTGAAGGAAAGAACCGAGAAATCGTTCGGCCTGAAGGGGGATTGCGCGCCGAGAGGATATCGCAGTCTTGTGAAATCGAGATCTGCGGCAAGGAGAAGACGGCGGCGAGTTACCTCCGGGTCGTGTGGATGATCCTACGGTGCCTGGAGAAACTGTCATCGGAGCAACCAGCAAGGCGGTGTAGTCCAGGCTGCACGTGTAAAGTGAGGAGCGGAACCCTTCACAAGAGGATATCCACGGCGCCTTCTGACGGGGAAGTCGAAGGCAAGTCCCACTGTTGTATTCCTTCTGTTAAGTTGAGCCATACTAAAACGTAAACTTTAGCTGCATCCCTTCGAACTCACGTGTGTATCTTTGTGGTATCCTGAGTAGACAAAGTACACGGTTAGCATTTGGGTACGACGTAACAATATTTATAGTTTGAAATTCCTATAGAAGCAGGAAAAAGGAAGATTTCTGTCTCTTTTTTTTTTTTTTGAAAAAAAAATGTGCTAGGGTATGGAAATATGGGCAGTTATGAAACATGTTTACATTCACTTCCTACTGAGAAATCTGGGTATTTGGCTCATATTTCAATTAACATATTATATGTAAAGCTTCATTTAATATTGTATCAGAGTATTTATTATTTTATTAACAGATTAGCAGGTTTGATGTTTATATATTTTTACTCTGTGTAAACTTCCCTAATTGTTTCGTTTGTATTTTATCTATTTTAATTTGTGTTTGCGCCTTAAAAAAGAGCTGTGTCATCCTGAAGTTTGTCTTTCCTATTTTTCTATGTTACACTATTTACCTATAATATTTATAACAAAAAAATTACGAATGGTTTAAATTCCTATTTTCACAAAGTATATCTATTGATTCTTTAAAATTACTTAGCATAAATTATGAATCCTAAAAATGTCTTAAAATATTTATTCGAATATTTTTTTCTAATATGAAATACACCAGATATAATGTAATTAAATACTGATATATGATATCTCCGATTTATATAATAAATATGTATATAGTATAAAATACATTATTATGTGAAAAAGATTTTCACTCATTCCACAACCTAGAGATCCAACAATTGCCGTTAAAAATGCAAATAATTTAACAGATGTGGCAACTTTTGTAAATACTATGTATAGTATGAACCTGGAGCTAAATGGTTTTCAGAACGAAATGCGGGTTCTTTTCCCCATGAAATTAAATAATTTCCACCACCACATTGTTTCGCGTGTTTATTTACTAGTTTATTTTTAATAATAAAGAAATGCGGTAACAAAATATTAACCGACTGTGAGTGATGTCATGTAAATGATAATATTAAAGTTAGACAGTGTAAAAAATGTCTGTAATATATCCTTAAGCATAAACTCTGGAATTGCTTTCCCAAATGGGTTTGCCTGGTATTTGATGGGTAGGAAGGTCCCATTCTTTCTGTGTTTCAGAATTCAACAATTGTCACAATTGTCCTGGGTAGCCTAGTGGACATGGCATCTGTCCGGTAAGCGGAACACAATTGTCACCAATATCGGCCAGCGTGACAGTTAGTTGGCAGACGTCATTGGGTTCCCGTCGACACTAAGGTCTGCTCTTACGCTGTTTGTGCGGTCTTGGCACAACAGTGGCGCAACAATATAATGAATTTGTGGGATTCATAAATTACCTCTGAAAAACTACTTTTAATAAAAATACCAAAACAGAACCATTGTTGAAAATATTTATTTCAATCCAAAGCTCTCGCTCAGACAGCGCATTGTCACAAAATATATAACGATAATTTAGTGTCTCACACATAGACACACATATAGGACATTAATTCAAAACATCCCTTTTGGTATAATCAGACAACCAATTCTACTAGATTTTAAACTACCATCCATTTTTGTCGAACATAAATCATTTGACATAATCCAAAAATATCTACATGCCAATATTTAAGTATAATATATATATATATATATGTTATATTGAAATATTTTATTTAAAAATGTTATATGTTAAAATGTTATTTTATTTAAAATTATAATTCCATAGATATAAATACTCTGTTTTAATCGACCGCCAGAGGTCGCGCTTTCCATATATAAAATCACATTGTTGTTCTTCCCCGTTGGCCGACCCAAAACTTTTGTACATTATGTAAATACGCTTTTCATTTTTTTATTCTTACGCCTTAAGCCAGGCAGTAATTTTACCAAGTTATGTTTATTCATTTATCACAATAAAAACAATTACTGATCAAAACCAATATTTTTATTATTATTCAATCAAGAATTTAGCCACGACTGCATCACCATTGCCATAATCCTCAACATGATCAAAAACAACAGAAATCTTATCTTTTTTATTTAAATATAATATTAGTCGACAGGATATCTGAAACTTGTGTGAACGAAATCCCAAAAGCAAATTTTTTCAAATTCAGGTATGCAAATCTTCCAATCAAAAATAGTTTTCCCAATCAAAAATAGTTCAGTTCAACCAAAAATAGCTCATATCAACCAAAATAACCTACTTTTCTAAGACATAGCCCAATTCAAACAAACATATCTCTCCATAACCAAACATAGCTCATTTTTAATTATGCAAATCAAGCATAACCTACTCCAATCAAAAATAGCCTTCTCCATCGAAAAATAGTCACCTCCAAACAAACATAGCCATCTCCAATCAAACATAGCTATCCCCAATCAAACATAGTCCAATTCAAGAAAACATAGCCCAATCCAAGCAAACATAGCCATCTTCACAAGCAAACAAAACCATATCCACAAGCAAAAATAGCCATCACCACAAGCAAAAATAACCATCTCCACAAGCAAACATAGCCATCTCCACAAGCAAACAAAACCATCTCCACAAGCAAAAATAGCCTTCTCCACAAGCAAAAATAACCATCTCCACAAGCATACATAGCCATATACCCAAGCAAACATAGCCATATCCAAGAAAACATAGCATTCTCAACAAACGGCCATAGCATCAACAGACAGCCATAGTCATCTCCAGCTAACTTCAACCATCACCCGCTTCCACGCAACAAGCAGCCTTCCGCCCAACACCAGCCATCTTCCGAGAAGCCAACTCCAGCCCATCATCCATTTCAAGGTACTTTGTATCTACCATTTTTCACAGTTACCTTTAGTTCAAATTTTTAATTCTCAATCATGTTTTCTATAGTTTTCAATCGCCTATTTATTCAAAATTATATTTACCTTTTCTCAAATCATTTTTGTGTATCAATTCTGCCATAGCTCTTTTTGCCCTTTTAATTCAATCACACCCTTTAATCCTTGTAAAGCTTATTTTCCTTTGTATAATTAGTTACTAAATATAGCTCATTCCATATTTTCTTTTAATTTTTACAATAAGGTTATACCATTTTCACATACCATATCAATTTTTAACACAACACTATATGTAAAAAGTCGGCCAGGAGAACAACAATAATAAATTGCATTTTCTTACACTATCAATATCTTTTAAATAATTAGCTAATATTTTTCATTGTTTAACATATTTCAACCTTTCCTTTTTTATTTTATTTTGATAACACAATTATTTCCATTTCTTATATCACCTAAAAAATATGTAAATTTAGCGCTACCAACATATGTAAATTTCAACTTTTGTTTTGTTCACCTTGATTATTTTTTTTCTTCAAATGCCCATTCTTTATTCCTATCATTATTTTATAATCTTTATATATTCACTCCTTATTTGCACATTTTCCTTTGTACATAAATTTTGTCTCAACTTATTTCTTTCTCTCAAATGATCATTCTTTATTCTTACCATTAATTTTTCTTTACATGTCCATTCCTTGTTTTCACTTTTTCCTTTTTGTACATAATATTACCATTTGCCTACTGTTTATTGCCTTTTCACAAATGCCATTCTTGTTATAATCATCAAATGTTTCCACCTATCTTTTACTAATGTAATTTTCATATTGTTTTCAATGTTATTTGTCATTTTTCATTTATATACTTTTGTAATTTATTAATTCATTTTTTTTACTTCCTCATTAATATAATATGTGTATTTTTTGTCTATTTCCAATCTATTGGCTCACAACAAGCCAATATGATCAAGGAATATCACCCTTTTATTTCTCACTTTTTAAATAATCATTCATTTTATTTTCCTTCCTCATTTGTGATATTATATGTGTGCATTTCTTTTGTCTATCCAATCTATTGGTTCACAATAAGCCAATAGATTATGGAACACTTTTTTCACTCTTTACCACAATTTTCATTCTTTACCACAATTTTCACTCTTTACCACAATTTTCAATCAACCACATTTTCACTCTTTACCATATTTTTGTTATCATCATTCACACTTTGTAACTTCCAATCTATTGGTTAACAACAAACCAATATGATTATGGAATATCACATTTTTATCATTTAACTATTGTACTTTCCTGTCTATTGGTTACCCTTCCAAAACCAATATGATAAGTGAATATCACCCCTCACATTATTCTCTTTATCATCATTTTATCTTTTTTTTTAACTATATTTTTTCACTTTTCTCTTTGCCCATATTATTCTTTTCACAGGGGGGAAATGTTATATTGAAATATTTTATTTAAAAATGTTATATGTTAAAATGTTATTTTATTTAAAATTATAATTTCATAGATATAAATACTCTGTTTTAATCGACCGCCAGAGGTCGCGCTTTCCATATATAAAATCACATTGTTGTTCTTCCCCGTTGGCCGACCCAAAACTTTTGTACATTATGTAAATACGCTTTTCATTTTTTTATTCTTACGCCTTAAGCCAGGCAGTAATTTTACCAAGTTATGTTTATTCATTTATCACAATAAAAACAATTACTGATCAAAACCAATATTTTTATTATTATTCAATCAAGAAATCAGCCACGACTGCATCACCATTGCCATAATCCTCAACATGATCAAAAACAACAGAAATCTTATCTTTTTTATTTAAATATAATATATATATATATATATATATACGATGAATTTCAACAGAAATTAAATAGGACTTGTACAGAATTGAAATACATCAAAATACTAATTGGTCACGGGGATCTAAAAAAAAAAAAACATTTACAGACATTATAAACCCCAATATAAAATAAAAATAGTTTCTCTATAGATATAAGAAAAATAAAAGATATTATATCAAAATTATATTGTGGCGAAGAAATATTTTATTATTTAATTTAATATTATTCAATGAAAATATATTCAACAGATTATAAAAATATATAATACTCTGTATTTGTGAAATCATCTTTAAAATATTTCTTTGCTTGCTTGCTTAAGATTCTCTAGCTGTAAATAGTTTTGCTGACTTATTAATAATTGTCGACTCGTCGCTGTGACGTCATCAATAAATACTTTTACATCTTAGGATATTTCAAGGCTTGATTTCTACGCTACAACTGGTGAAGAAGCTGGATCGATACCCATTCAGAAAAAAAAAACGTAAAATTGATATGGTTGAGCAAGAAGAAACAACCATGAACATCTAGAAAGAAGCAACAAATCAGGTAGGTTCATTTTTCATACAACATTTACCTAGAAACCCCTCAATGTTCTCTGGTGAGGGTGCTGAAGATCCCCATAACTGGTTGAAAAAGTACGAACGTGTGGCGAAGCATAACCAATGGGATGGAACACTTTGTCTCGCGAACGTTTACTTTTATTTGACCGGCACTGCTCTCAAATGGTTTGAGAACAATGAGGAGAGCATCCTGACATGGAAGGAGTTCATGTCCCAGTTAAAATCAGTTTTCGGAAAAAACGAAAACTTGAGGTTAAGAGCAGAGAAAACCTTAAAAACTCGCGCACAATTAGAAGGTGAAAGCACCGAAATTTATATTCAAGACGTCCTGCGCCTCTGCAAAGAGGTAGACCCTCATATGAATGAGGAAGATAAAATATCCCATTTGATGAAAGGGATAGCAGAGGAGCTCTACCGGGCACTTCTTCCAAGAGATGCACATACCAGTGAACAATTTGTCACCGAGTGTCGCCGCATTGAAGCGCTACATTGTAAGCGAGTGACCCCAACCAGGTATGAGCGACTACCAAATGTGGCGTCTCTCAGTGATCATGATGACAGGGCAGATCTGTCATTTATGATTAGGCAAATGGTCCGCGATGAGGTACAGCGAGCATTAGCCTCTCCTCGAGAAGAACCAGAAATTTCTGCAATTGAACATATGGTGCAGCAAGAAATTGAAAAAAACATTGCGCCAATTTCTAGAAGTTTCCCTCAAAATAAAGCGCCAAGGCCATTACGAAGCCCTAGGTACGAGTTCCAACCCAGAAATTTCCAACCTAGACCGCAGCAGCCGAAACAAATAAACGGAAGACGCGATACCAACGAATGGCGAACCACGGAAGGTAAGCCAATCTGTTTCCACTGCGGACGCCCTGGCCACGTCGTGCGCTACTGCCGTGACAGGAGGAGAGAATATGAAGGAGAACTAACTTGGAATTACAAACAGAGAGATAGGCTGGAGCCTAGAACATTCTATAATTCTTGGAGCAGCCAAGAGCCCAACGACGACCTGCCAAGAGAAAATAGACGCCGCTACCGAAGCCCCTCTCCTTACACTTGCCGAAAAGGACAATATTCGTCTCCTGATAGAAGACCCAGCCAGTCGCCTCGCCGTTCCGGTCAGGAAAACTAGAAGATGCGTCCTATTTTGGAGGAAAGGCCGCAAAATTTATAAGCCTTCCCTTATCGACTACATTAGAATTAAAAGAAAATTACATAGACATTAAAATAGAAGGAAAAATGACGCGTGCCCTCGTCGACTCAGGAGCCTCATATTCTGTCATTTCTGAGAGGTTCAGACTCAAACTAAGAAAAATAATGTTTGCCGAAACTGACGTCACATTACGAGTAGCCAACGGTAAAATTGTAAGACCAAAAGGACGCTGCACACTGAAACTGGACTTGAATGGACTACAGGAAAGCTTTGAATTTGTCGTTATGGAAGACTGTAGTCACGAAGTTATTCTTGGTTGGGACTTTTTGAAGTTATCTAGGGCGATAATTGATTCAGCTGACGACACACTCTTCTTAGAAAAATGTCTTTTTGAGGATACCCCTAAGAACAGCTCACCTTTCTACTCAGAATTGGAATATAGAATCGAACCCGCCTCTATTCAGTTAATAGAAGAAGCAAGTCGTGACATTCCTTATGACGCAATTGTGGTGGCAGAATGTCGAAAAGAGCTATTGCTGGAAAGAGAACTAACGGCTCCCTCCTCTGTCATTTCACTTACCAATAACCGAGGTAAACTTTGGGTGGTGAATTGGAGTCCATATCCGAAACTAATCCCACAGGGGATGCATGTAGCCGATAGTGCTGTCATCGAAGATAGTCAATTATGTACTCTAGCTGATTGTAACCAAGTTGAAACAGAGGCGGAACATTCTGAAGACCCAAAAATCTCGGATTTTTTTATAGATGATTCACTTGATGAATCTCAAAAAGAAAAATTAAGAAATTTGTTAAAAAAACTATACGGATATTTCGAATTTAGTAAAAGAAAACAATTCAAGGATGTCAATGTTAAACACCGAATTAACACTGGAGACCACCTACCGACCAAACAAAGACCTTACCGAGTTGCACCAAGAGAACGCCAAATTATTCAGGATGAGAGGTAAACAAGATGGAAAAACTTGACATCATTCAGCCCTCTGAAAGTCCGTGGGCCTCACCTGTAGTATTGATAAGAAAAAAGGATGGAAGCTGGAGATTCTGCGTCGATTACCGCCGCCTTAAAAAAATAACAAAAAAGGATGTCTACCCTCTCCCAAGGATTGACGACACTTTTAGACTGCTTACGGGGAGCTAGATTTTATTCTTCCATGGACCTCCAATCAGGGTACTAGCAAATCGACGTAGAAGAATCGGACCGTGAGAATACAGCATTTATAACTCCAGATGGACTGTACGAGTTCAAAGTAATGCCATTTGGGTTATGTAATGCTCCAGCTACCTTCGAACGAATGATAGATAATCTTCTGAAGGGTCTTAAGTCGACTATTTGCTTGTGTTACCTCGATGACATAATCGTTTTTTCAGATGGCTTTGAAGAACATCTAAGACGCCTTCAACTTGTATTAAATTGCCTTAAGAAATCCGGATTATGTCTCAATTCCAAGAAATGCAAGTTTGGTGCAAAAACTATCACGGTTCTTGGACATGAGGTGAGTGAAAATGGAATTCGTCCCGACCAAGATTAGATTCGAGCAGTCCGCGACTTCGCTACGCCAAGGTCATTGAAGGAAGTTAGAAGTTTTCTTGGCCTTTCATCCTACTACCGCCGCTTCATACCCAATTATGCCCACGTAGCCCAACCCTTGAATGACTTTTTGAAGAAAGACTCAGCATTTAATTGGAACCAGAAAGAGCAAAATGCATTTGAAGCTCTCAAGTCAGCGTTAATTTCCGAACCCGCTCTTGGACATTTTGATTACTCATCCCCAACCGAAATACACACTGACGCAAGCAACTACAGAATAGGAGCAGTATTAGTGCAGATACAAAAGGGAAGGGAAAGAGCCATTGCTTATGCATCCAGAACCTTAAATAAGGCAGAAAAAAATTATTCAACCACAGAAAGGGAATGCCTTGCCATCATTTGGGCTATCAATAAATTCCGACCATATGTCTTTGGACAGCCGTTCACTATTGTTATAGACCACCACTCTTTGTGCTGGCTGACCAGCCTCAAAGACCCATGTGGGAGGTTAGCAAGATGGGCACTTCGGCTGCAAGAGTTTGACGTCACTGTTGTGTATAAGAGCGGAAGGAAACATCAGGAGGCAGACTGCTTATCAAGAAGTCCATTAGAATACAGTGAAGATATGGAGGAAGATATTCCAAGCATAGTGACTTTGCAGAACTTTAGCGAAGAGCAGATGAATGATCAAGCTCTTTGAAAAATCGCTGACCAATTACAAAGTACTCCTAATAATTCCTTTGTAAAAATCGATAACACGCTCTACAGAAAAAATTATGATCCAATGGGGAAACCATGGCTTTTGGTGGTTCTTCGCCATTCAAGGCAGGAATTACTGAAAAATTTCCATGATTCACCCACGGCTGGTCACCTCGGATTTACTAAAACCTATGACCGAATAAGAAAAAAGTATTACTGGCCCGGAATGTATAGAACGGTTAGAAGGTATGTGGCACACTGTTCAGATTGTCAGAGGCGTAAACATCAGCCCCAACTCCCCTCAGGGCACTTACACCCAATACCTGTTCCTGAAGTTGCCTTTGAAAAGGTAGGAATGAATCACCTGGGGAGATTTCCAACATCAGAAGGTGGCAACCGTTGGATTATTGTATGTACGGACTACCTAACGAAATATGCGATAACTAAAGCTCTACCCACAAGTGAATCCATGGAAGTTGCCAAATTCTTCATTGAAGATGTCATCTTAAAGCACGGCGCGCCGAGGGAATTAATCACGGATAGAATAAGGAACTTCACATCTTCAATGATAAGTGATCTGAACAACCAGTGCAGAATAACCCATCGGAAGACGACCGCCTATCACCCCCAGACAAACGGACTCACGGAGAGGTTGAATAAGACCATAGCAGACATGCTGTCCATGTATGTAGATGTCAACCAAAAAGATTGGGACAGGATTCTTCCATTCGTTACATTTGCATACAACACAGCAAAACAAGAGTCTACTGAGTTCACCCCATTTTTCCTTGTACACGGGCGTGAAGCGAGACTCCACTTGACGTGTTATTCCCCAAGTTATTGCCAGAAGACGACGATTTCATCCAAACTCTAGGGGCAAGAGCAGAAGAAGCACGAAAACTGGCATGTATCCACTCCATTAGATCTCAAGATAGCAATAAACATCGCTATGACGCCCATCACAAAAATATAATTTATCAGCCTGGAGATCTTGTATGGATCTTCATTCCTGTGCGTAAAGTGGGATATTCGGAAAAACTAATGAGACGATACTTCGGCCCATACAAAGTAACCCGAAAAATATCTGATGTGACCTATGAAGTTGAAACATTCGGAAACCAGCAAGGTCGTCATAAAACAAAATATTTAGTTCACATTTGTAGGATGAAACCTTATTTAAACCCAGAGGACCAGGAGGTCCAGCTAGAAGAGGACCCAGAAGATGACTCGACAAACTTCCAGGAAGAAGACATCCCCATTGAACGAACACTACAACCACAGACCCGCGAAGAGATCTCAGGCCCTTTCACCTGTTCTCGAGCCTTGAGACTGAGGATGTAAGTCTCCTTCTGAGCATCGAGTCGATGCTCTTTATAGGAGGAGGCTATGTGGCGAAGAAATATTTTATTATTTAATTTAATATTATTCAATTAAAATATATTCAACAGATTATAAAAATATATAATACTCTGTATTTGTGAAATCATCTTTAAAATATTTCTTTGCTTGCTTGCTTAAGATTCTCTAGCTGTAAATAGTTTTGCTGACTTGTTAATAATTGTCGACTCGTCGCTGTGACGTCATCAATAAATACTTTTACATCTTAGGATATTTCAAGGCTTGATTTCTACGCTACAATATAATAATGAAGCGCTTGGACTTGGCTACATTAGCAATAATATGATCACATAGGCTGGTTTACTAATGACCACTATTTCGGATAAATTATTCAAAAAATACCTTGAATGAGGATACTATCCAGATAATGGGGAAATACTATCATTAAGATAAAGCCAAATTAGGAAAATAAATTTCAACTTGAGAATAAATCAATGACTTATAATTTCACCATTGAATATATTGTCGCGAATACCAGCCTGAAAACACCTACAACCTCCTCTAATAGAAGGCGCATTAGCCTATTTCTAGCCTGGGACTGGTGTGGGAGTCATCTACTGTTGTGGTTGTGTTTCCTGGGGCAAATAATTGGTAATAATAAGGTCAAGAGAAACTGCCAGAGGGAAACTAGAGTCACGGTAGAAGTGATTCTCAGAGGGTCTATGGCTGCCTGCAGGGTAGAGTTGTAGAGGTGAAGTAACGGAGCCAGGGTAGGTGATCCACGATGGAGGAAGCGGCGACGTCGCGAAAAACCAGAGTGGAAGCGCGCGACAATATCTAAAGTTTTTGAAACATAACCATAAATATAAACGACTTTTTTATATAGAGAAATTTATTTCCCACAAACAACATTATTTTTAAAAAATATGAATCAATTGATATCGGAATTTAAAAATAACGGAAATTTTATTTTTACATAATAAAAAAGGATGAACCTCATTAATAGCAGTGGATATTGCATTTGACAATGAATGGTTTACAGAAATAATAAAAATAATGTAATGGAATGTAATAGAAATTATATAATAAAATTGTATAAAACTCTTGTTCGAATTTCCAGTACTTTTAACAATTTCCGTAATTTTCCTGATGTGCTAAGACACTACCTTTATTCAATTGCCTGGGAAACGCTACATTTCAGCAGAATAATGCTTGACCGCATGTTATTGGTATTATGTATGGGAACTTTTTAAAAACAAAATACTCGGCTTTTCCCTGACCAGCACGTTCACCTGATCTCTCAAAAATAGGAAACCTCTGGTCAAGGTTGCCTACCGTTAGTTTCGTCACTATACTTCAGTCACTGAGGTTGAATTGTGGTATCGTGTTTATGCTTCATGAGAATCTGCACCTGTTCATGTCATCCCATATCTATTTGATCTAATTATAAGACATATATTCGTGTTCTTATTGCTGCCATTGTGGTTCTTTTGGATATTGTTCTGTCAGGATCCATACCTCCGAATTTCCTGATATTTTATAACTTCTTTTTGCCTAAGGAATTTATACAATATATATCATTTTGTTATTCGCATTTCTTCATAGTGTATAAATATGATAGCGAATAAATAGAGTGTTTTTTAAAATTTATACAGGGTGTATAAAAGGTTGTTAATGTTCCCTTTATCCCTAATGATTCAACGACAATATAATTAACCTTGTTGAAAAAAGAAGTAAGGATCATTGTTAAGACAACTTTTTATATAACAACCTTTATTAATTTATTATGATAAATATGTATTTTTAAAAATAAACTTAACTTAACTGGCATCATAGAGCACGTGGTATTAAGAACATTGAGATAAGTAGAGACCAAGATTTTTTTCCCATAAATTATATCCCAGCACATGTGGATCCCTGGATGATGTGAGGATGTAAGGTAGTGATGAAGGCGGAATATCTATCCGCGCTTGAAGAACATGTGGGAGTGCCCGTGGTCTCCGCCATGGTTGACGCTGTACCCATAGTGTTTGCCATCGTCCCCGTGGTGAGCGTCATGGTGGTCGGAGGCGTAACCATGGTGATCGCCACCGTGGTGATGGTGCGAGTCTGCTCCACCTCAATAATGATGATGATCATCTCTTCCGCCATAATGATGATCATCTCCTCCGCCATAATGATGATGATCATCTCTTCCGCCATAATGATGGTGTCCGCCATGATGTCCTCCATATCCACCTCCATCCCCGCCGCTGCTGTAGCCAGAGCTGTGGTGCTTGTCTCCACCGTATTTCTTACCGTGAGATGATCCATCCTTGTAATCTGATCCATGGCCTCCCTTCTTGTGATGGGATCCGCCGTGCTTGTGCTTGGAGCCGTCAAAGTGGTCCTTGTGGTATTTGCCTCCGTGCTTCTTGTGGGAGTCATCGCTGGTGTGGTGCTTACCTCCCTTTTTCCATCCGCTGCCATGATGGCCGGAGTAGCCGTTCTTTCCGTGTTTCTCGTGGTTTTCACTGTGTTTCTTGGCGTGCTTGTAATGTTTGTCGTTGTCCTCCTTCATGTACTTGCCGCCATCCTTGTCGTAGTAATCCTCATGGTCGGCGTGCTTCTTCTTGTAGTCGCTATCCTTGAACTCGTCGTTGTAGGTCTTCTGATCTCCGTGCTCTTCTTTGTGGTAGACGTTCTTGAAGCCCTTGTTCTTGTGTTCCTTGTTCTTGTAGTATTCTCCTCCAGCCTTCGCAGACTTGCCCCCCTTGGCACCATGCTTGTCATGACCAAAGGCCCCATGCGATGCCCCACCGCTGCCGTGGTTTAGCCCATCCTGTACCATGTGGTGCTTGCCAACTTCTTCTCCGCCCTTCTTGTAGCTGCTGTCGCCGCCGGAGGAGTGGTGAGAGGAGTAGCCGTCCGAGCCGTGCTTCTTGCCCGAGCCATAGGAGCCATAGGAGTCCCCGTGGGAGGAGTGGCCCCCGACGTCGGAGTCGTCCTTGTAGTCGGAGTATCCACCAGAGTGGTGGCCGTGCTTGTGATCGCTGTGGTCGTCGTGGCCGTGGTGCGAGGAGTGGTGGTCGTCGCCGCCCTTCTCGAAGTGATGCCCATGGTGGTTTGACTCCAGCGCCAGCAGCCGTTCCCCGTTCTTGGAGCTTTTGGCGGTGGCGGTCGCGGTCAGGGCCAGAACTAGCTGCACACCACGACATTGACATGACCATTTTTGTATATCTGTACATGTTTTTATTAGATTTCCACCACCTAAAGCCACAATAATATGTGTAACAGAGATGCATGGGTAGATTAATATCCAAAATAAAGAAAATATAGCCCCTATCATAAATATTTTATCTTAGTATATTGTTGTTTGTGTGTGTGATAAATAACATTCAATATAATATTTATTATCAAAATTCGAAACATATAGACGCGTATGATACTTTTAAAAAAAATATATATATATAATTTATACTGCTCTTACTGCAATGGAAAAATTAATGGGAGGGTTCACCACTGATGAGCCTGGCCCTCCAATTCATTTTTTCATTGCAGTAAAAGGGCAGTATAAATTGTTTATAAAAAAATCATACGAGTCTATAATAGTTTCGAATTTTGAAAACAGATGGCGCGCTAATGCATCATTATATTTATTAAAATATAGTAGTGGTAGGTTCTCATGAAAAAAAAAAAAGAAATATATTTTTTTCTATGAAAATTAAAAACAATTATTTCGGTAATGTTATTTCATAAAGAATTAATTTTCAACTATTTCTTGTCGTTGTTTGCTAGATTAGATTTACATTAAGGAAGATATAGAATCAGGGGTTAAAGATAAGTGTAGAAAATTCCAAGAAATGTATTTTTTGTATCATTCAAATTATCAAAAAAGCAGTTATATATTGACACTGAATGTAATTAAATCTTTATAACATGATTATCAAAAATATTTCAACAAAATAAAGTTTTCAACACAGACAACCCTGGCTAAATTGAGATAGACGTCATTAACAAGAGCCCCATGTTTAAAGAAAAGTATATAAAATATCTGATAGAGAAAACTTGGAAGTTGGAAATTCTTCGATTATTTCGGACGTCTATTTTTTTTTAAGAGACAAAAACATTTCTGTTTAAACATGGTGATTGTGTCCGTCTTCAATCAAGCTCATTGAGTATTATATATCTTTCAAGGTTATAGTCTGACACCCGATATACATGCTAAAAGGTACAGCTTTCTTAAGTTTTGTCCATGAGTGTAACTAGGGAAGATAAAAATAGTACAAAAGTAGAATTGAACTCTGTTTAAATTGATAAATTGAGAAAAAAACTTCTCCTTATTGTGAAAATGTAAAAAAGTTTCTAATGGTTTGCGCCATCTGTAGGAAAAATATCATAATCGTTGATTTTTAAATATTCCAAATTATGCGTAATTATGTGCTAGAGGCTTAGAAACATTCCTCGATTTTTCTGTGAAAGTCTCTTGTACAAAATGTTTCGGTCTTTGAGGTACAGCCTGCATTACACTGACAATGACCAACAGCCTGTTTCTGGCCTACCTGGTTATCTTTTCTAGATTAATCAAGAAATTATATTTGACCAAAATTTTAAATAAAATAGAACGATCTATTTGTATTTATTTCCCAATAAATGACGTAAGCCACCAGCGACTTCCAGCTGGATAATCACAGAGATGTTTTTTCTCAATATCTTTGTAAATATGTAAATAAAATTACACGCAACTAAATGTTGCTGATGAGAAAGTACCATCTATCTCAAAATATGTCAACTGAGACTTGATTAAATATCTCATAACTTGGCAAATACCATTTTTATATTTACAAGCCACGCATGTACGCGTTCCGAGTTTTTTTTTTTTTATCCTTCTCAGTGTGATTCCGACTGTACTTTGGAAGTTATATATTTAGGCTGGGTTCCTGGATGACATGACCTCACCTACGCAGATGTACATTAACCCCACCAAAGAGGGGTTGTATAACATTTTAATTCTGAAAATGGCATTTATATCCACTTTCCACAATTGTCCGCAAAAGGAGGTTTAAAATAGAACCGAAAAATTTAGAGGCAAATATCTTCAAAGAAAATAAAATAATTTCAATCAGAATGAGAAAATGTTTCAAAGATATAAAATTAGGTGAGTTTAGACATCTACTGAATTGGCAATTGACGATACAGATTAGTACTTAGGAGTCCATGTTGTTTTAAAAAAGGCTATCTCAGACTGACAATAAGATCACATATATAGTGTGTAATTGTATAATTATAATTATATACTTTGTGAACCTTCCAGTAATTATAAGATAGACAAATTCCCCATTTCAAAGTGTTCAGAATACCTCTTGGGGTATATCATATGGATAAACTATGTTCCATAGTGACAATATTCCGCCAGACAGCCAAAAGGAAAGTATAGGTAATAATAAAGTGATTCCTTCAAATAATCTGATAACAGAATAAATAAAAGTTAATTATGGTTAACAATGAGGGCCAAACTGAATGAAGTTTTGTCCGCTATTTATACTTTCTCAAAAACATGTTACTGGAGTTTAAATAACGCTATTGACACATCAATAAAAGCAGAGAGCTATCCAAATAAAGTATAGGCAGATAACTAAAATCTATATAAAATATTATCATTATCAAAAGTGTTCAAAGTCAATGATAAAACATTTCCACCTATCAGTTCTATATGTCTGAGAAGTTATTATCTAATTTCGAGGGATTTACGAGTTATATAAAAATATCACATTGTAGAGGTATATCCCGAGCCAGCTACTCACCCAGGGAAGGATGCCCATGTCTGTGGGAGGTCTAAATCCCCTCCACCTTTATACCAGGCCGAGATACACGGTCCAGCGGCACCGCAGATACCATCGTCTTTATGTTACTCAATTACCTCAGTGGACCTTTTGAAACGTAACCCAGGAATTCTATATCCGCGTGGTCGAAGTTGGAATAAAGGTCAGTGGAGCTAACAGCCAGCGTCAAAAATTCCCGAAGGCCAGGGCCATCTCGTACAACGTGATGTTCCAGGCATTACATCTTCTTTGACATTATAACAAAATGGCTGGAAAATGGTCACGCAGACAACTTAAAAACTGATGCTACAATTCTATAATCCAACGTATCGATGGTAGCGCTTAGGCCTGGAAGATCATGCGCCAGATGAGGTAAGGTTTTACCTTGAGACCTCAGGAAAACAGCCTCGAAACTTGGATTTGACTAGGACTCTATATCTGGTCCCGTGGAGGAGTCCTTGAAGTCATTGATGAACCTTTTGGGAAGGATATCCCAACTACCTACATTCCTTCGCGGCAGCTCCCATCTCACTCAAAAAGATATCCTTTCGATGAAGTGAGACATTTTCCTCCAGGATGATGCTCTTTGTAGCTCCCTGAAGAAAGCCACACTGGCTTCCAGTCTGTAGGAAGAGAGGTCAAAGTGCGCTGTGAAGTTTTTTAGGACGATTTTCTTCAAGTTCTCTCCATCGACGAGGTTCCTCTGTGGGTCCAAAATTGTTGCCAGCTCCAAACGATGTTATCGGACGCACAAGGCTGTGAAGGGTAGTCGATATTCTCTTTCGGTTTCTCCCTAGATCCTGGAGCGCAAGAATCGGATGGCTCTGGCCAGGTAAACTTCGTATGAAACACCCATAATGCAAAAAAATCTCATTTTCCAACTCATATTCAATATCAATGTTACCCATAAATTCAGAGATAGAATTTCTAATTTTTCTATGCTACCTTACCGAGAAGCGCCTATACTCCCTCGACGACTGAAACTGTTTGAATAAGTATGAGATTGCTGCAAAGATGGTGAATGGGGATATCCATGAAAAAGGCCCGATGGTTTAAGTAGCTGTAATTGAGGGCCCAATAAAGGGTCCGGAGAGCCTTGATGACATTGTTCCTTGATCCAAACAAGCATCATCTACAAGCACTCTCAATCGGCAACCTTCGAAGGATGGTACCCCGTATCGAAGTTGGTGGTGGTGTCAACAAGAGCGTCTTGTTTGATATCCACTAAAGCCCCTACTGTCTCTTTACCTATCTAACTCAACAACTCTTCTGAGATATCAAGATCGGTGAAGATCCACGCATATTCCACAAAGGCTTCCTCGCGTTAACCTACAGTTGGAAACGCCGTACTAAGGAGTGCGGGGCAGGTCGCAGTTAATGACGTGGGCCACGAGACTCTGAATATTGATGCTTGCCATGGCGATCTTTCTTGGCATTAGGATATATATTCAGATCCCATGGTCTGAGAATAATCCTCGCGGGTCATCATTCTATGTAAAAAAGAGATAACCATTCAATAAGAATTGTACTATGACAATCGTTCTTCACTGCGATAGAGAAATTCCCTAACTCCGCCCTCCTCTTGTAGGGAGATTCTTTTAGGCGGGTGGTCTAGATAGTGAGGGCCTATTCTATTAGGCCCTCCGCCTTTTTGATTATTTATAGCTCAGTCAGAACCTAGCTAAATCTATTTTCAATGAAGCAGCAATGTTCGAAGGTAACTGTTGCTAAGCTTGCCTCAGTCTGGGCCCATTGTTTCAAGAAACAAATACTTGGATGGACTGAACCAAAGTCCGAGCAGTGTTTTATGTAACATCTTTAGTTGAATGATACTGAATACGATTATGATTTTCTCAGCGTCTTCTGCTGTCGTCTATTTTTCAGCTGTTACAAGGTTTCTTGTCGCTTTCCTTAGTAGTTGAGAAGGCTGTATTACGGTGTTCTCAGTTTTCGGGATTTTTTCGGGTTCACGTTTATAATATAGAAGGATAGAAAATGTGTTAATCGTGCTAGCGTTTGTACAAAATGCATATATATATCTTATATAATGAAAAAAAGATATGATTTTCTGCTTGTATTTAGGATCATCTTGGGGATTAAGCTATGGCGGTGCAGTCGTGGTTAAAATCTTGTAAGTAAAATAATGAAAATAGTTTTGATCAGATATTGTTTTAATTGTAAACCCATGGAATATATATAAAACAATTTGATAAAAGTAATGCCTGTCTTAAGGCGTATAAATAAATAAAACAAAAGATTATTTACATAATTACAAAAACTTTGGATCGGCCAACGGGGAACAACAACAATGAGTTTTTATAGTAGAAGCGTGACCTCTGGCGGTCGATTAAAACAGAGTATTTAATATCAATGAAATTATAACTTTAAATAAAACAACATTTTAACATATAACATTATTAAATAAAATATTTCAATATAACATTTCAAATAATATATTAATATAACATTTCCCCCCTGTGAAGAAAATAATATGGGTTCATTCAGAGAAAAGTGATAAAAAAAATATATTGTTAAAAAAAAGATAAAATGATTGATGGAAAGAAAATAATGTGAGAGGTGATATTCACTTATCATATTGGTTTTAAATATGGTAACCAATAGACAGGAACGTACAAAATTATATAAATGATAAAAATGAATAATAACAAAACAATTGGGAGCAAGTGAAAATAAAAATGTGATAATCCATAATCATATTGGTTTATTGTTAACCAATAGATTGGAAATTACAAAGTGTGAATGATGATAACAAAAATATGGTTGAGAGTAAAAAGGTGATATTCCACAATCATATTGGTTTGTTATTAACCAATAGATTGGAAATTACAAAGTGTGAATGATGATAACAAAAATATGGTTGAGAGTAAAAAGGTGATATTCCACAATCATATTGGTTTGTTATTAACCAATAGATTGGAAACAGACAAGAAAAATGATACACATATATAATATTAAACATGAGGAAGGAAAAATAAAATGCATGAATTATTAAAATGTACATGAATGAAAAATATTAATATGATAGCATTGAAAAAACATTGGATGATTATAAGAAAGAAAGGCATTTATGAGAAAAGGCAATAAAAGGCAAGGGTAATATGTAAAAAAAAGACAAAATGCAAAAACAAGGAATCAACATGTAAAGATTAAAAAAGGTAATGGTAAGAATAGTGAATGGGCATAAAAAAAAAGAATCAAGGTGGATAATTATAAGAGGTAAAATTTACATAGTTGGTCTCGCCAAATTTACATATTTGTTAGGCGAAAATGAGAAACATTAAAATACTATGGCATTTAAAAAGAAATTTAAAAGGGGTAAAAATGCAAATTTTGTAAATAAAACATTTTTTATGAGATTAAATAAGAAAATAACATATCAAAATTTAGGGAATTTTAAATACAAGGTAGAAATGTGAAGCAATAAGGTATTGAGGTCATTAACGAAAATATATAATTGAAATATGATTAACAAAGATTAATTTTTATTAAAGATTGAACATGTGAGAAATATTATTCTGTTGTTGTGGTCCCGGCCGACTGCTTTACATCTAGAATTTTAAAAAATGATATTTGCAAATGGTTTATATTATTTAAAGATAAAAAATGACATGGGTTATAATATGGCATTTAGGAGCTACCTATACAAAGAAAAACTAAGGATTAAAAGGACCAAAGGTGTGATAAAATTTAAAGGTCAAAACTATGGTAAAATTGATACAGAAAAATAATTTGACAAAAAGGGTATTAACTATATAAGTAAATAGGCGATTGAAAACTATTGTAAATATTGGGTGTAACTACAAGTTAAAATGAGGAAAACTACGAAATATTGTGGATACAAAGTACCTTGGGTTGGATGATTCCGGCTGGAGTTGAATTCTCGGGAGATGGCTGGTGTTGGGCGGAAGGTGTGATGGCTGGTGATATCCAACCTCGGATGGGAGAAGGATGCTTGAAAATTCTTGAGATGGTGACGGCTATGTTTGCTTGTAGAGATGCTTATTTTTGGTTTAAAATGAGTTATTTTTGATTGAAATGATCTATTTTTGATTGGAGAATTTGCATAATTGAATTCGAAAAATTTTGCTTTTGGCATAACAGGTAAATATCCTGTCGGCTTATATTATAATATAAAAAAAAAGATATGATTTTCTGCTTGTATTTAGGATCATCTTGGGGATTAAGCTATGGCGGTGCAGTCGTGGTTAAAATCTTGTAAGTAAAATAATGAAAATAGTTTTGATCAGATATTGTTTTAATTGTAAACCCATGGAATATATATAAAACAATTTGATAAAAGTAATGCCTGTCTTAAGGCGTATAAATAAATAAAACAAAAGATTATTTACATAATTACAAAAACTTTGGATCGGCCAACGGGGAACAACAACAATGAGTTTTTATAGTAGAAGCGTGACCTCTGGCGGTCGATTAAAACAGAGTATTTAATATCAATGAAATTATAACTTTAAATAAAACAACATTTTAACATATAACATTATTAAATAAAATATTTCAATATAACATTTCAAATAATATATTAATATAACATATATATAATTTTCTCTTTTGAAATATTTATGCTGACCTTGCCTTACTCTAGGCCCATATTTTCGAGCAACAGACTATCGAACTATAGTTAACAGTTAGTAAATTTTTATGAAAATTACAAACAGTATGTATATTTGGTATATATACGTAAGATGTATCCAAATACGACCTAAAGGTTGGTGTGCCTCTTGTAGAGTATGCAATTCTAATCCTCACCTCCCGCAATACCAATTCCGACGAACTTAAAGTAAGTTTCTGTTGAGGAGAGTTCTGATAAACATATCTATTATTTCAAATATTAGTTTCAACCAAATTCTCTATATGCCACGAATAAATTACCATCGAGAAGAATTCTCAGAACATTCTTTTTTCTAGTTTATCTATTAGCTCCTTAAACTCAAGTCTGAATGAATTTTCTATTGTTTTGCGCAAGGGTAGTGCTGAAAGAATGTTTATAAATTTATAGATATTTGTAGTCTAACTGTTTCATATTTGCTTAAGATATTTTCCAAGAGTTGATATTTATCATCAATATAAAAGCAAAACAGCAAAATATAATAATAAATCGGTACTGGAGAATAAACTGGAGAAACTGCTGAGTGGGCTCACCACTAATTACCCAAAGGCACTTCTATTTTTGCATAATTGCAGTAAGAGCAATAAAGAAATTATTTTATTTAAAAGAAGGATACGCGTCATAAACAATTCAAATTTCCTATTCAGTTTTTACATAGATTATTTACCCTCAATCACAGCACGTCATCTGTAATATATATGAATAATAAATTATTCAAACGCGAATTGATTTTTTATAAAGTAAAACGAATTGCTGCTGCTCTTTTTGCAATAATAGAATTTAGGAAAGGTCTGCCTCATCACTGGTGAACCCTCTAACATTCAATAACCGCAAAATTCTAAAAAAAAAAACAATATCTGATAAATAGTTTAGAATTAAAAAAAAACAATTAATCATTGATAGCAAAGGATGACCTCTCTAGTCTGTTCACCCTTCATAGCATGATAATAGGTAAACACATCCAAACACTTCACGTTTATAATATAAATATAAAAAATGTGCTAATCGAATGGCATAGGGTTCTATATATAATACACATGGTACAAGCCATGATAAGCATGGGGAAAAGAGTTTGCTACTGCTTTTACTATAAGTGCACCACAGGTCTATGCATATGAAAAACACCTCGACTTTGGTACTTACAAATGTGACCCGTTTATTTACTTTCACTCGTTAGTGGAGTTGGACTTTTTAAAAAAAAACAAGAGCCATTAGAAAATATTTTTAACTAGAAAAAGGTTTCCAATACAATCCCGGGTCATAGCGGTTGAAACCCAAAGGTTTATAACACTCCTCCACAGATGCCTCCGCATAGATATACACAAATAATTATTTCTTCCAAAATATATTCTTCGAAGACGCCTACAAACATAATTTGGTATAATATATTTACATTAATTCAAAATATTCTGAGAATAGAAATACATTAAACTTTTATGAAATAAATATTACAAATATTTATATATATTGTGTGACGTCTATTTTATATATATATTAAAATTTGGCATTCAATTTTTCCTCCACAAAGATATTTCAAACGCTTTGTATATATTCCAATATTATATAATTCATATAAATATTTCTTTTGAGCTCTTCTTTCTTTCTCCGATAATTATGAAAGTCACCTTCAACGATAGTTCCTATATATTTATCGTTTGAAATTACTATAGAAGCAGAGATGTCTGTTTTTTGTATGGAACAAAATATCCCAAGGTATGGAAATATGGGCAAATATATGGTTCCTTCCTTTAATATATATTTATTATATTTCCTTCCATTTTATTGCAATTATAAAACATATTTACATACACTTCCTACTGAAGAAATCTTGGTATTTGGCTCATATTTCCATTAACGTATCATATTAATAGCTTATTTTAAAATATAACTACATATAATGCCTATAATACAATTTTCCAAATATTTCAAATTGATATATTTACAAAGTATATATCTTGATAATTTAAAATATGCCAGTATCAATATTGAATCCAAAATGTATTTGAATATTTAAGTAAAAAGTCATATACTGGATCGAAAAATCATTTATTTTATCAATATTTCAGTTGGCTGAACGCCAACCTTTATCAAGGTGTTATAACATTTTTAATGTGTGTCAACAACAAGCTCAGCGCCACATAACGTCAACAGAATTAGGTTTTGAATATACATTTGAATAATATTTGAATATATAACTTCAAAATATTATTTCCTATAATATAGATATATTTAAAAATTCTACACCTTTATATATATATATATATATATATATATATAATCTAAATATATTTATATTAATAAAATGGAAATTTCATAAGTGGTGTTCGCTAAAAACTTTCGTTACAATGCATCAATTTCGACCAAATTTTCAACATTTATGTAAAACGAGATGGAGCAGGTTTTGCTTAACATCAAAATATTTTTCCTAACTTTAACATGCGTAACTTCGCTGTTATCGATTAAATACAAAAAAAATCAACAGAGTTAATTTTATTTATATATAAATACAAAAAAAAATTCAGCAATTCATTCAACTCAATCTAAAAAAATATTCAAAACAAGCAATTTTAAGATAACACCATATGTAAAACAGTCGGCCAAGAAAACAACAACGATATTACATCTTTCTCACATATTCACACACAATCTTGATTAATAATTAAAACTAATCTTTAACATTGTTTATTATACTTCATAATATATAATATTCGTTAGGCAAACTTTCACTCGGATAAAACCCGGGCGAAGCCGGGTACACATCCGCTAGTATATATATATGTTGTGATGTAAATGATCCTGTCGAATTTCTGTCGTAGTGTTATCCTGTAGGATGACTGTAGTGTGGCATGTTGGTTGCAGTCGTGGTGGCCACAATGTTTAGAGTGGGTTCAGGCGTGATTGGGATTACACAAAAGGACGAGGAATCTTGGATGTCACCACAGAGATGGCGAGACAGTAAGTGTAGGCGACGCCAGTGAAGGCAGGTCTGTGTAGGGGGTCTGTCAATTATCGTGTCTCCAAGCGGACTGATCTGTTTGAGCCAAAGGGGCACACCTGGTGCCCCGACATGTTTTTCTGAGTCTTTCCTCCTGACTGGCGCCGACTCTGTCATTTAATAGAATTTTATTAAGTCGTTTTGGTAATTATATTATAACTATCTATATAACACATAAGAATATATTTGAATATATTACAACATATGTCTAGTGGAGTATATAAATATTAAGACGGTTCTCTGAATCTACATCAGCAATATTTTGATAAAATATGCTGGTATACTAATGACTTATATATAGAGTTATTTGTGCACACCAATATTCTTCCTTAGATCTTTGAAAACATAATCCAAACACAATAATTTTTATATAGAGAGAAATGAAAAAAATCACAAGATATTTTCTACAATAATAAATAGACAACACACATTATTCGATGCCTGTAAAACGCTGTGAAAGCATATCATTGCTTGACGGCATGTTGTCAGTATTGTGTATGGGACCTTCTTAAAAAATATATCTTGATTTTTAGAAGACGTCTAGTCAAGTTGCATAGAGTCTGTTTCTTATCACCATACTTCAGTCACTACTGGTGAACTGTGACATTGTGTGTAAGGCTGCATGGAAAGCTATACCTATACAATGCCATCCATTCTCTGTTTGGCTCAATTTCCAGACATACAAGTATAAGTGCTGTTTTTGCAGCCAGAGTGTAATTCTCTATAGATCCATACCTTCTAATTTCATAAAAATGTAATCAAAATTTTTGCCGAAAATAATGTTTTTTTTTCAATATATATATATCATAGTAAAAAACAAAATAGGCATATATCTCGCCATGCACGTGGGCCTTTTAAATGCTAGAGCTCCATCTTGTGGAACAGAAATTAACTAAACGTTTACTTAACCTCTTCTCTGAAATTCGGCCAACCCATTTACTTGACAAATAAAGAAAATGGTTTGGCCAAATATCACGAAACAGGTTGAGTCAACGTTTAGTTGAGTTCTGTTCTACTAGATGACGCTCGGGCATCTAAAGAGCTCATGTGAGCGTGGTCAGAATATATGTCTAATCATTTTTAATATCAACACCTGACCCTTTTTCTATATTGAAATTATTTTTTCACATATTTTAATCATTTTTTTACATTTATTACTATTGTATAATTTTAATGGCCAATAATAGGTGTTATTATTATATAATGTAGAGAGAGAGAAAGTAAAAAAAAATTGTTAATTTGTTCGTGAACCCTTATGTTTCATTGACATTTTATTGAACCTTAGTTGGAAAATTAGATTGAACCATTGCTACGTCAACTTTTTAATTCAACCAATTTAATATATTAAGATGTAAATGTATATTCATAAAGCACTTGACAGAAATGGCGCCACGAGTAACGTGAGAGTAACAACACTAAGTAGAGACAATGTGTTTTATTTCCATAAATATTTCCCAGTATATGTGGTTCCCAGAAATGATGTGAGGTAGGGGTGAGAGCGGAAGGTTCCTCCCTGGATCTAGACGCGCTTGAAGAACCTGTGGGAGTGCCCGTGGTCTCCGCCATAGTTGACGCTTTAATGATGGTGCTTGCCATTGTCCGCGTGGTGGGCGTCATGGTGGTCGGATGAGTAACCATGATGGTCATCTCCGCCTCCATAATGATGATGATCATCTCCTCCGCCATAATGATGATGATCATCTCCTCCGCCATAATGATGGTGTCCGCCATGATGTCCTCCATATCCACCTCCATCCCCGCCGCTGCTGTAGCCAGAGCTGTGGTGCTTGTCTCCACCGTATTTCTTACCGTGAGATGATCCATCCTTGTAATCTGATCCATGGCCTCCCTTCTTGTGATGGGATCCTCCATGCCTGTGCTTGGAGCCGTCAAAGTGATCCTTGTGGTGTTTACCTCCGTGCTTTTTGTGGGAGTCATCGCTGGTGTGATGCTGGCCTCCCTTTTTCCATCCGCTGCCATGATGGCCGGAGTAGCCGTTCTTTCCGTGTTTTTCGTGGTTTTCACTGTGTTTCTTGGCGTGCTTGTAATGTTTGTCGTTGTCCTCTTTCATGTACTTGCTGCCATCCTTGTCGTAGTAATCCTCATGGTCGGCCTTTTTCCTCTTGTAGTCGCTATCCTCGAACTCGTCGTTGTAGGTCTTCTGATCGCCGTGCTCTTCCTTGTGGTAGACGTTCTTGAAGCCCTTGTTCTTGTGTTCCTTGTTCTTGTAGTATTCTCCCCCAGCCTTCGCAAACTTGCCCCCCTTGGCACCATGCTTGTCATGACCAAAGGCCCCATGTGATGCCCCACCGCTGCCGTGGTTCAGCCCATCCTGGACCATGTGGTGCTTGCCGACTTCTTCTCCGCCCTTTTTGTAGCTGCTGTCGCCGCCGGAGGAGTGGTGGGAGGAGTAACCGTCTGAGCCGTGCTTCTTACCCTAGCCATGGGAACCGTAGGAGTCCCCGTGGGAGGAGTGGCCCCCGACCTCAGAGTCGTCCTTGTAGTCGGAGTATCCGCCGGAGTGGTGGCCGTGCTTGGAACTGTCGGCGGTGACGGCCGCGGTCAGGGCAAGAACTAGCTGCACAGCACCACAATGAAATCAGTTTCTCTCTACGTCTGTACATGTTTTTTTTTTTCACTCAGTTGCACCTACAGCTACGATATATAATCTGCATAACATAAATACATGAGTAGAAAATATCCTAAACATATTTTTTAATAAATAGAGAGCATATATATCATAGATATTGTTCACCCCTATTATAATGGAAATAACATTTAGTTTATAAAAAAGTTGTCTATCTCATCCACTAAAATTGAGCAAGATATATAAAGAGGTTATTAGCCCGAAACTGTGGTTTAATATAGGCGCTTCTTAATTGCCAAAGATATGATTGATACTTTGTCTCCGTCCTAATTCTGTTAGATTACGGAAACAGTCAAAAGATCGTTCTTAGTTTTAGTATCTATTTCCATGGGAAGTCGACATTTAATTTTATAGATTAATATCCTCATGGCAAAATTCCATCTATACTATCCAGTATATTTTCTTTTGGTATATTTGGAAATTATGTAAAATTTAATGAAGAGCCATCATTATTTAAAATGTGTGTTTATCTATTAAAAAAGCTCAAAATAGTTCTTTTGGTATTTTGATAATGTGAATTTACGAAGTTTTACTTTCAAGTACTTATTGTTGGTGCAGCGTATATAAGCATAATCATTCATTACAGTATTAGAGTTCTGAGAAGCGGACTTGGCGAAACCGCTGGGTGGGTTTCAACATTGATGAGCCAAGCGCTCCTAATATTTTTTATCGCAATAGGCACAGCAGAAGTTTGTTTTATGTATAAATGAAACATTCTTTTTCAAATTTTCATTAATTTATAACATGATTTACAAGAAATAAAAAAGTAACTTGCGCAAAAAATCCTTTCCTATTTGAAAAAAACATCATGAACAAGAGATTCGTTCAAAAACTATCTAGGACAATTTTGAAAGAAAAAATAGTGCAAAGGTAAAATTTTATTGAGTTTAAGTTTATATATTGATAAAAATACATTTCTGATGGTATAACTGAAAATTCCTGATAATTTGCACAATCTATCAGAATAAATATTAAAATTGTTGTTTTTAATTGACTAAATTATGCGTCATCATATAATTATGGCCTTAAATACACATTCCTTTTGATTTATATGGAATCCTCTTGGACAAGCCTTATTGTTTGTTTAGGTATAGTCTTCACTGCACTGACAAAGATGGTATTTATTCTGATGATTGGTTCTAGCCACCAAAGTCTGTCAATTGCATGATCATAGAGATTATTTTTTCATAAATATATTTTTAAAAATATAAATAATAGTAATGCAAAGATAGAGCCTTTTCTGATTTTGAAACTAGACATTGCTGATGGCAGAGCGCCACATCTCAAAATTTTACCAACTAAGACCTGGTTTTAACACAATATTGAATTAACTATTTTATTTATATTATTTGAATTAACTAACAAAGTAGTTACGCGTTTAGGCAATAGGGTTTCCTCAGAGGGGTGCAGACTGTACTTTAGGAGAATAGATTCAACTTGGGTTCTTGAATAATTCAACGTCAACTACCCATGTTAGAGCCTAAACAAAAATATAAAGTAGGTCTTTATAACATTTATTTAATAACTGGAAAGAGATTTAGGGTCATTGGGTTAGACTGCTCTGAAACTGCTAAAAGAAGAGGATTAAACTAGATATGGAGATGTTTAGGGGCAGATATTTTCAAAAAATGAGTAGACCCTCAACCAAAGAAATGAAAGTTAAAGAAATGAAACTAGGTTGGTTTAGATGATTAATGAGGTGATAGCTATAGATAGAGATGAGAAATTATAGTCCAATCTATTTTTCAAAAATTACTATTGTAAATAGACAAAATAATTGCTATAAATTATTAAATAAAAACAAACGATAGCAATGCGTCTCTTTATACATAAATTTTTTAATATGCTAGCTTTCGGATCTTATCGATCCTTCAACAGGCCAAGCTGTAAATTGAGAGAAAGAATATATATATAAATGTAAAATATTATTTATATACACCAACGAAGATAGAGAATAAAATATAAAATAAAATAAATATAAACACATTCCACGATTTCACGTTTTCTCGTGGCCAGGCTTTGGACAGAGATGAAACAACAGCAGCCTGGCCACGAGAAAACGTGAAATCGTGAAATGTGTTTATATTTATTTTATTTTATATTTTATTCTCTATCTTCGTTGGTGTATATAAATAATATTTTACATTTATATATATATTCTCTCTCTCAATTTACAGCTTGGCCTGTTGAAGGATCGATAAGATCCGAAAGCTAGCATATTAAAAAAATTATGTATAAAGAGGCGCATTGCTATCGTTTGTTTTTATTTAAAAATTACTATCTCAACGCCAAAAAAATCAAATTGTAGTTGCAGAAATATTTTGAGACCTTTTTTCCGGGATTATAAGATGAAGAAATGCCTATGTCCAAAGGGTCCCGAACATCTCTTGAAGTATATCAGCTGTGAAAATTAAGTTCTGTAGTTTGTGTGAAGTTTTGATTACAAGCAGACAGAGCAGCAAGAAAAAAAGGTTAGTAGAATGCAAGTGATTCTTACAATGAATTCGGATCGCTATATGTAAAGTTGAAATTTGGAGATCAATGAGCATCAAACAGAGTGAAGTGTATAACACACAGAAAACACTGTTTTGAAGACACACTATTGAACTATCTATAAAAATAAAATTTTAAAACCTGACATTTATCCAAATAAAGTATCAGAACATTTTTCCTCAATTTATATAAAGTCAAATAGTATTATTTAATGTGTACAAAACTCTTTAACCCGTAAATAAATACGAAGTGGTTAGTTTTCCATTAATATAGGAGGGATTTACAAGTTTACAAGATTGTTTAAAATATAATTCACTTTTCAAATTTTTCCAAGCTGAGTTGAACGTCCAAGTGAAATACTTCCACAAGTACTGGATTGTGGAGCCAGCTACTCACCCAGGGAAGGATGCCCATGTCTCTGGGAGGTCTAAGTTCCCGCCACCTTTATACCAGGCCGAGATACACGGTCCAGCGGTACCACAGATACCATCGCTTTGACGTAACTCAATTACCTCAGTGGACCTATCCGAACGTAACCCAGGAATTCTCAGTCCGCGTAGGCAAAGTTGAATGAAGGTCATTGGGGCTGTATAATTTTCTTACAACATGAACCTTAGATTATTAAAGCATTGGATCAGTAAACATGAGGGCAACCATTTCGCTCAATTACATCACTTTATTTTTCATATAACATTTTGTAAACAAAGAAGGTGATGATGATAAATTCAATGAATATTTACCCAATCATAGAGAAATTATATTAAACCTTAATATAAATATAAATATTCTAACTAAATTAAACATTCTCCCGCCACCAACTTGATGGGGGACCATCAAAAAACATTATATAGGTAACAAACATAATTTTACAATAGGTCTTCTGTAAGTCCCATTAGCAGTCTTGACTTCAACCACTCTGATTCTAGCGTCATCTCCTGGAAACACCTTTGAAATTCTTCCAATCTTCCATGCTAGTGGAGGTTGTTGTTCATTTTTTATCAACACCAGGGATCCTTCCTTAATGTTGGGTTGGGGCTTACACCATTTGAATCTTTGTTGAAGTAGTGACACATATTCTTGGGACCATCTTGTCCAATCCAAAAATTATATTAAACCTTTATATAAACATAAATATTCTAACTAAATTAAACAGGGGCTAACAGTCGAAAATTCCTGGAGGCCAGGGACACCTTGTACAACATGATGTTCCAGAAAGTGCATCTTACTGAAATGGCATACGTTTGACATTCACATGATGGCTGGCAGGTAGGTGGCCACGCAGACGATTCAAAGAATTCCTCTGACAATTATGTAATCCAGTGATGGTATTGAATATCATTATACTCGCCTTGGCCCGGACAATAATGCGCGGGTCGAGGCTGATATAGTTAAATTCTTAGATTTCAGGCATAGTCTCGTGAAGCTTCGATTTGACAATGACTCTGTATATGGCCCCGCGAAGAATTTACAACTCGAGCGGAATATATTGATCTATATAATTTGTAATAAAATATTTCTAAAATCTTTGAAACATAATCAAAAACACTATTAAGGACTTTTATATAGATTGAGATATTTTACTCACAAGACATGTTTTTAGAAAATATAAATCAATTATCAGCGGAATATCGAAAATACCGGATACTATACTTGTACATGAAAAAAAAATCAATTAACCTCATTAATAGCCGTGTAAATCGCATTCGACAATGTGTAGTAACCGGCAATAGTAAATATATGTGAATACTGATAGCGTTTCCATCACTTATAATTATGTATTATCCAATCTTACTTAAATAAAGAAAAGAGTTAACTTTTGACATGAAAATATCGCTATCAAAGGAAATAGTGACCACAAAAGGGACCATTATTCCTATTAATATGGAATATATTACTAAATGATTTCTGATCAATTTGGAATCCCCGAAGACTGACTGATGATATCTCTTTTATCTGCATGTACAAGACTGTGGAGAGACAAAATTCTGTGACAAAAATACTTTAAAATATATTATACAATGGTGTATGTGTGTAACGGGACTAATCGATTATCAGTTTTGAAAAAACTAAGTTAAAATACTTTTTAGCAGGCAAAATATTTCGATAGCTATCGAAAATAATATCCTAATGCCGGTAGATTAGATCAATAATTTCGAGGAATCCTATTTTATTAAAAAATCATTGACAGAAAATAAAAGAATTTCACCTCTCATATTAATGATATCCTTTTTGTATGTGTGAGACAGAAAACTAATAAAAAAATATTACATTATCGCTTAGTGGTAAAATGTGTTGATAAATTATGCACGAGATAAAACATTGTATAAAACTTTATTTAATCCTGTACCTACATATGTAAAGAAGTCTTGAATAAATTAATCAATAACTGATGTAAGCAAAAATTAAATTCAACATAATATTAAATAATTCAATGGTCAATTCGGGCATATAAAATTACCTCATCCAATTGCGTCCATGGCCTTTCAAATACTCCTCTGCTTACAGTTCATATAGATATCAGTACAATAAAATAAGATTTATCTAAACATTCAATGAATTATCTATACTAAAAACAGACACAAAAAAGTATATCCTGACCACGCTCACAGGAATATTTTAAATGGCGCTCTGCCATCTAAAAAGCCCATGCGAGTGTGGTCAGGATATGACATTTTAGATTTTAATACCAATACTATCACCAAGAAATACTCACGTGAATTTCTGTAAAATGGTGAAAATAATGGTAATGTAAAAACTTAATAATTAATTTTATTCATAAATGTATATTTATATTCATATACAAAGCTTTTATACACTGATGTCCAAAAAATAAGAAACTTAACCAATATTGAAATTTCTCAAAGCTAATTTATTAACAAATATAAAATTTAGTATACAAATAATTTAAACTATGGAGGATTTGACTAGCTATATGAAAATAAAAAAAATAATTGAAATTATGAAATATTCAAATTATTACCAACATACCCAAAGCTAAGGTTCCAGATCTTAAAGAAATAAGATAGCAATAGGGAGTATGATCACCTCTAACAGCTATCAAGGTCTCACAGCGAGCCCTCATACTGTTTACCAGGCTTTGGAGGAGGTCCAGGGGTATTAAACCCCACTCCTCCAATAGAGCAGTTCTTAGCTCAACGAGGGTTCTGGGAGAGAGGTGACGAGCTCCAATACGCCTCCCTAGAGCATCCCACACATGCTCTATTGGATTCAGGTCCGGAGATCTGGCTGGCCAATTCATCCTTCGAATATTCTCACTCTGGAGATATTCATTGACTAGCCTAGCTCTATGCGGACGAGCATTATCGTCCATTAAAATTAAATTGTGACCAATTTGATCTCTATAAGGTCTTAGATAGGGCTCAAGGATCTCGTCCCTGTACCTTTGGGCAGTTAAAGTGCACCCAGAAAAAATGTGGAGGGGTGTGCGTCTGCTAGAACTGATGCCAGCCAGACTAAGAGACTGCCCCCTCTGAAACTGTCTATTTCCCTGATGTTGCTGGGATGATAGCGGGTTCCAGGCTCCCTCCAGATGAAAACTCGTCGAGAATCTGTGTTTAAACTAAATCTTGACTCGTCACTGAAGAGAACATTGGCCCACTGATCATGAGTCCAGGCGTGATGTTCCAAGCACCAATTCAAGCGGGCTCTCCTGTGAGCAGAGGTTAAAGGGATACAGACCATTGGTCGTCTTGCATAAAGAGAACCTTCGTGAAGACTTCGGTAAACAGTTTGTCTTGAAATTCTCGTTCCAGTAGCACTTGAGAGTTCATTAGAGAGTTGAATAGCTGTCATATCCCTATGGCGCTTGGCAGTTACGACCAGATAACGGTCTTCAGAGGTAGCTGTTTTTCTTTTTCTACCAGAACCTTCTTTTCTTTTGATGGTTCCTGTCTCAATGAACTGTTTCCATATTTTGCTGACCACAGATTTATTCACATTTAGCCATTTTACTACTATAACTTGTGATTGCCCTGCCTCCATTCTTCCAACAGCTCTCCATTTTAAATCATCTGCTAAAATTTTTCGTAAACTCATAATTAACTAAGGATTAAATAAAATTATAATTGGACAATTATTAGATGGGGTAAACGACACGCCAAATATCAAATTTATAAAGACAAGCAAAATTGCATATTTTCAATTTTACCGAATCGAATGGTTGCGATAAATAAATTCTACGACTTAAAATACCTAATTATATTAATTTTTAGCTTTTAGCGTTGTATATTTTAAAACATATCATTAAAAAACAAAAGTTTTTTATTTTTTGGACACCAGTGTATATGCCTGTATACAAGCAGCTCAACGATGAGGCATACTTTCATACAGTTTTTTATATAGATTCTTGAGGGATGCTCGACTGAGCCATTTGAACCTTTTGCTTGAAGGTTGTAGATTGCCAAAATTCCTTTCCATTATGTCCAAAACATGCACAATTGATAATTCACCAAGCCCCGCTAATTTTATCAAAATAAATAGTTTACTGATTGAATCATCTTTTAAAGTGTTCATATAAATAATAATCACTCGGAGCTAAAACAGGATAGTATGGCGGATGGATTAGAACTTTAAAATTGAATTTATTGATGGTGTCAATGGTGAGATTCACTCTTTGGCCTTTAGGAAGATATTCTTCTAACATGCTGAAGGTAAACATCTTTGCTCAGCAAACCACGCATTTTGGAATGGATTTTTGGCTCTAATTAATTTTTAAGCAGCTCAAAATAAACCATTCTATTAACTGTTTGGTCTTTAGGAAGATAAATCGTCTAAGATGCATCCTTTACTGTCCCAAATATTGTCAATAGTACTTTTCCAGCAGAAGCTGTTATCCTTACTTTCTTTGGTGTTGGTGAACCCTAGTGATGCCATTCTGCACTTATTCTTTTAGAGTGAGGAATGTGATGATGTATCCAAGATTCATTTTCAGTCACTATTCTATCAAGAAAACCTTCACCCTCACTTTTCCTTCATTTCCTTTGTGAGCAGCCGAGGTATCCATCTTGTGCAAATTTTTCTATACTTTTAATGTTTTGTAATGAATTTTTTGACACTGCCATAACTATGGTTAAGTTTGGCAGAAATAACTCTAATGCTAATGTTACGATCGTTCTGTATCATCTTGCCAATGGCCCAGGTGGTTGCATCATCACTAACTTTGACCGGGGCGCCAGGTCGGGGTGCGTCATCTAAACTTTCTATGCCGTTTTTGAATTTTCTAACCCATTCAAAAATTTGATTTTGAGATAAACATTTATCACCGTAAACAGCTTTCATCCTGGAGTAAAATTCAAATGGTTTAACTCCTTCATGATGAATAAAAGGTATTACTGCTCGCATTCCATACTTGGTACTTTTATTGGAGAAAAAAAAGTTGTCAGATTGTTTCTTGAGATTTTTAAAAATATAACAACAGAGTTCAATTTCAATGTGTTTAGCTGTCTATAGCTGATTGGCTTTTCTAGATTTGTGAAGAAAACGAGGGGACAAGTTAAGTCAACGTATAGTTATTTTCTGTTTAACTAGATGGCGCTCTACCATTTAAAAACCTAATGTGCGCAGTTGAGATATATGCCTATTTTGTTTTTAATATCAACACCTGATCTTTTTACTATTTTTGAAATTATTTTTTTATATATTTCATTCTGTTATTAAATTTCTTCCTCAGAATTTTAATGGCCATAAATGGAAATTATAATACATAAAGAAATCTTCAGAAGGTTGATAATTATTTGGTAAACCCTTATGATTCACCGACATTCTATTTTAACTTGGTAAGGAAAAATGATTGAACCATTGTATAACTTTAAAGCAACCATTTTTAAATATTAAGAGGTAAATGTATATTTAACAAGACTTTATAGAACTGGTGATACGAATGCCGTCGTATTAAGGACAATGAAATAAGTGGAGACCAAGAATTTTATTTCCATATATTATATCCCAGCACATGTGAATCCCTGAAATGATGTGATGTAGGGGTGACGATTCCTGCCTGAATCTAGCCGCGCTTGAAGAACATGTGGGAGTGCCCGTGGTCACCGCCATGGTTGACGCTGTAGCCATGGTGCTTGCTATCGTCCCCGTGGTGGGCATCAAGGTGGTCGGAGGCGTAGCCATGATGATCGCCACCGTGGTGATGGTGCGAATCTGCTCCACCTCCATAATGATGATGGTCACCTCCACCTCCGTAATGATGATGATCATCTCCTCCGCCATAATGATGATGATCATCTCCTCCGCCATAATGATGGTGTCCGCCATGATCTCCTCCATATCCACCTCCATCCCCGCCGCTGCTGTAGCCAGAGTTGTGGTGCTTGTCTCCACCGTATTTCTTACCATGAGATGACCCATCCTTGTAATCTGATCCATGGCCTCCCTTCTTGTGATGGGATCCTCCGTGCTTGTGCTTGGAGCCGTCAAAGTGATCCTCGTGGTATTTGCCTCCGTGCTTCTTGTGGGAGTCATCGCTGGTGTGGTGCTTGCCTCCCTTTTTCCATCCGCTGCCATGATGGCCGGAGTAGCCGTTCTTTCCGTGTTTCTCGTGGTTTTCACTGTGTTTCTTGGCGTGCTTGTAATGTTTGTCGTTGTCCTCCTTCATGTACTTGCCGCCATCCTTGTCGTAGTAATCCTCATGGTCGACGTGCTTCTTCTTGTAGTCGCTATCCTCGAACTCGTCGTTGTAGGTCTTCTGATCGCCGTGCTCTTCCTTGTGGTACACGTTCTTGAAGCCCTTGTTTTTGTGTTCCTTGTTCTTGTAGTATTCTCCTCCAGCCTTCGCAGACTTGTCCCCCTTGGCTCCATGTTTGTCATGACCGAAGGCCCCATGTGATGCCCCACCGCTGCCGTGGTTCAGCCCATCCTGGACCATGTGGTGCTTGCCGACTTCTTCTCCGCCCTTCTTGTAGCTGCTGTCGCCGCCGGAGGAGTGGTGGGAGGAGTAGCCGTCCGAGCCGTCCTTCTTGCCCGAGCCATAGGAGCCGTAGGAGTCTCCGTGGGAGGAGTGGCCCTTGGAATCAGAGTCGTCCTTGTAGTCGAAGTATCCGCCGGAGTGGTGGCCGTGCTTGTGGCCGCTGTGGTCGTCGTGGCCATGGTGCGAGGAGTGGTGGTCGTCGCCGCCCTTCTCGAAGTGGTGCCCGTGGTGGTGCGACCCCAGCGCCAGTAGCCGGTCCCCGTTCTTGGAGCTGTTGGCGGTGGCGGCCGCGGTCAGGGCCAGAACTAGCTGCACAGCACCACATTTAAGTCAGCTTCTTTGTATGTTTATAAGTGTTTTATTCACTCTTCGCCACCTACTGCCTCGGTAATCGATAAAATGATCGAATAGATTAAATATCTGAAACAGAATTTTCTTTATTATAAATATTGTTATAACGTTATAACGAAATAATAATAACTTTATTATAAATGTTATTTATTCTTTTTATAATGAGAATAACTTTTTTTATTTAAAAAAAAGTCTAAAGCTGGACGCTTCTCAGTTTGCCAAATCTGAAGTTTTTGCTTTGTCTCGGACCTGAATTTACTAGATTGCGTAAACGGTCATTAGATAGCTCTTAGTTTTAGCCTCTATTTTGACGTCAGAGGAGACCTTCAATTTTATAGATCAATATCTTCCCGACAAAATTTACATCTTTCTTGGATGGCTCAACGTAAGTACCCATGTCAGCGACCCACCAATGTGGGTCTTTATAACATATCTATTTAATACCTAAAAAGGGATTTGGTTCCTTTGTGCGAAACCACGAAGAAACCCTGCTCAAAAAGAGGCTTAAACTAGATATGAAGTTGTTTGGAGACATATATCTCCTAAAAAAATAATGATTAGAGAAACGTTTAATCATTTTGATATAAACATTTTAAAGAAATGGAACTATGTAGTTTTTTTATATCCTCTGGTATGGTAATTGTAGATAGAGATGGAAAATATAGTTCAAAGTAGTTCAGAAAAAGGCCTTTCTCAGCCTGATGATAAAATCACATAGAAGGCGCAGACTTTCTTTGTGAATTCTCCGGTATTTATAAGACAGAAAAATACCTGTCTGAGAGGTTTTGAACACCTTCGAATATATTAGTTGTGAAAACTATGTTTTGTAGTAATGTTATGATTTTAACTAAAATAGTAGGAAAAAGGTTTAAAGAATGCAAGTTGTTCCTACGATGAGTCCAGAATATTCTATGTGAAGTGGATTTCAGAGAACAATGAGCGTCAAACAGAGCGAAGTGTACAACACACAGTATAAAACACTGTTTTGAAAGCACACTATCTAACTATCTATAAAAACACAAAGTAAAACCTTAGACCAATCCAAATAAAATGTAAGCACTATTGTCTTAAATCTATATAATATATATAGCATTATCTAAGGTAAGTAAAGTCAATGCTCAAAACTCTTTAACCCGTCAATAAGAGGTGGTAAGTTATCCTTCTATCTTCGATGGAGTTACAAGTGTTATACAAGACTGTATGGGAAACAGTTGATTGTCCAACATTGTCGAAATAAATGTCAAACCCCTTCCAAGTCAAATACTTCCCCCAGCCACTGTGGAGGTATATACTCTGAGCCAGTTACTCACCCAGGGAAGGATGCCCATGTCTGTGTGAGGTCTAAGTCCCCGCCACCTTTATACTAGGCCAGGATACACGCTCCAGCGGCACCGCAGATACCATCACCTTGACGCAATCCAATTACCTAAGTAGATTCCTTACTCTCTATACTGTTGGTTCGATCGAGTTACTTTATGGATTGTCGGTTTCTGTGTTTTTTTAATCTACCTCTATATATATCCACTACACAACATTTTGATCAGCCCTAATCGAGTTCCTACTTTAAATCTCGTTTAATCCTGGGTTATTTTCATTATAAACATGGATGCTATCTTAAGCTTTCTATTTTATCCAATTTTGCCTCGATATATTATCAATTATACAAAATAGTGCTTCTCTGTTATACCCAATAATTTTCGCTTTAATGTCCGCTTGCATACGGCGTAGATGGGTATCAGCGGTTCCCAATACAGGCTCTGAATTAAAGCTGTTTTAAGGACTTCAAGCGCTTTTTCTTTTAAGCTGCATCCCAATAGAATTTTCTTTTATTCCTCAATAGGGCATGCAAAGATCTAGTTTGTCGGCAAAGTTCTCAATAAATATTCGTTAAGAGGAACATAATCCAAGAAAACTACTCAATTCAGAGATATTCCTTGGCCTTGAAAATTAAGAGATGACTTTAACTTTACCTGGAACTGGATGAATTCCATTGGCGCCAACAAGGTGTCCTGAAATCCTCATTATCCTCCATGATACAAAAAGACACTTTTGTGATTCAAGCTTAGTCTAGCTTTCTGGATTCACCATAATACCAGTTGAAAACGACATAGATGTTCCTCAAAGTAGGTGCGTAAACTACGATGTCATTCAGGTAGCAAAGGCACATGTTCCATTTAAGACTGCCCAGAACACTTTCTATCACCCTTTTCAAACGTTACTTGAGCCTTGCTGAGTTCGAAAGGCATTACTCTGAATTCTTACAGCCCATCTGGAGTTATGAAGGCAGTTTTTCCCTATCTTTTTGTCCACTTCAATCTGCCAATACCCAGACCAATGATCCTAGTAGTAACTATAGCCGGCTAAACTGTCCAAAGCATCGTCAATGCGTGGCAGCTGTCAAACATATTTTTTGTTAACTTATTTAATCGACGATAATCCACGCAGAATCTCCAGGTCCCATCTTTCTTTCGAACTAGAATAACTGGAGATGACCAAGGACTTTCAGAGGGCTTCACGATGTGATTTTCAATCATCTTGTTCACTTCATCTTGAATTAGTTGTCGTTCACTTGGTGCTACTCTATAGGGGCATTTTTTTTGTAAGTAGAGTGGTCTCCTGTGTTTTTTACTTGTTCTTCACAATACTGGTGGGTTTAGTGGGAGTACTCCCAGAGTCCAATATGTCGATGAAATCGTCATGGCATGAAACAAGCTGTAGCCTCTGAATTTCAGTCAGCCCTGGATTCAGAGTAAGGTTTATTGTCTGTGACCATACACGTGACTTTAACTGCGTTTATTGTAACTTATCACTTGATTCGATGAGACTTCAGATATTCCCATTTTCACAACTTTCCATGGTGCACATTTTCATTCCTGATGGAATCAGTTGCTACCAAGACGTTACATTTGGCACCCAAAAGCTACCTCGGCTGTGTCGAAATGTAACCAAAATTTTGGTATAAGAACTTCCTTTATTAATAATAATTCCTTGGAAGCTGAGAATAAAACATCTCTAACACCACATATTTCTTCGTTTATCAGTCTGTTATTCTTTATTGATTTAGGCGAGTTGACAAAGTCGTCAGAAGCAAACAATCTCTGGTTTTCCTCCTCTCAAGATTCCAGGACACAGTTTTCCCCGAGATGGAGTTCATTTCTGCCACAATCAATGACAGCCTCGGTAGTCTTGAAGAAGTCCTATGCGAATATGATGTCATGGCGTCATTCCAGCATAACAACGAATTCAAAATATATCTCCAAACCATTGACTTCTATGTTCAGGACACATTTTCCTAAGGTTTCTATTAAATTCTTGTTTGCGGCTTTAAGAATGGGACCTGGTTCCCTGACGAGAGGTGTCTTTAATTCACGTAGAAATTTGTCTGATATAACAAAAATACTTGCTCCTGAATCCACTAATGCTCTAATCTTGCGTCCATTTATTTTAACCATTCCAAATTTATTTTCAATTTATAAGAGATATACTCTGGAGGATTTTCCTCAATGGCGACCTCACCCCCGTTAGAAGCCGCGCCACTTAGTTTTTCTCATTCTGAGGCTTGAGCGAACGGCTGAAAGGGCTGGCTGGCGACTCAGATTGACTTCGGGCTGGCGACCTTGCGCAGTTCGGATGTGGAGACGAACTCAGGTAGAAGTACGTCGAGGTTTGGCGCGTTACCTAGTCGTCGTCGGCGTCATATCTCGGGGGTCGACTCGAAAATCCACAATTTCTTTCTTCTCCGCCATTCCTTGACCTGGCTTCAGCAAAGACCTGTTGTTATTTTCTACAATAATGAACGACACGTCGGGGTCGTCCGCTGCAGAAGGAAATGGGTTTGCTGTCGTAAGTTCTCCATTGCTCTGTCTTCCCAGGTTGGGCTAGTCGATCGAACGGATTGACCGCTTCAGGTGCTTGGAAACCTTTCGAATATCTTCTCTAACGATGCGGCTAATTAAATTGGCCAAGTCGTCTGAGTCGTCAACACATGAAATGCACAACACGATTGATAACCTCGCGAAATTTCGTATGGCCGATCTCGCGCTGCATGATGGTCTCCAGATGATGATAAAACTTCAGGATATCATCTACCGTCTGTATGTCTTTCGCCACCAATACCTGGTATGTGTCTTCCAAAATTCCCTTTATAATGTGAGCAACTATCTCACCTTCTTCCATGCAAGGGTTCACCTGGTGGCAGAGGCTAAAGATTTGGATGTATGACTCGCTGGATTCCTCGGCCTTCTTTGCTCTTGACTTCAGAACTTCCTCGGCACGTCGAGAAGAATCCTCCTGCAGTCCGAACACACCGCGGAATGCGTCTTCAAATCTTCTCCACGAGTTGAGTTATTCTTCATTATTATCAATCCACCTTCGAGCATTTCCATTCAAGTTGAAGACGACGTTGGCAAGCTTCATGGTCTCGTCCCATCTGTTGTACTTCGACACTCTCTCGTACTCCTTCAACAACTGTCCAGGATTTATATTTTCCATCTCCAGAAAAGGTAGATGGATCTCGTTGGCGCTGACGAAGGAGGTAGGATCCGCTAATAGTAGGCCTGTGGTCGCCTTCCATTTTTATTCGTTGTGGCAAAGGTTGAAGAATTGGTTCACGTCCCTGTAGATGCCGAATTCTTCGAAGTTTCGTCACATTACCCAGCGTCTCCGCCAAAATATGTCGCGGAGATAAATAAAGCAAGAGCAAATTTGGAAATAATTAATTTATTAAAAGAGGTATTTACCTTTTAGTTCTTCAATAAAAGTTTATACAAGAGGCATTCATAGGGAGAGAGAATCAGATAATATAACAACTTTTCCCAAGGTAAAACAATAATAATAAGGGTGTTCAGCCAGCGAGGCGTCTCGTTTATTTGCCAATAAGATTCTGAGAACCCCTCACACCTGTGGTCCTCCCCCCGGAGTCCAGTGATAATTGACAGGTGTCCCATGGAGCTACCTGTGGCCGGGATTGTGGAGGTACTTGACAATATATGTGGTAACCGAGGGTCAAACCAGTAGTAACCGAGAGGGACATTCAGAGGGTGGAGAGTTTTCCAGTACCTCTCTGCACCTTGGAAGACCGTTAAAAGTTCTCACAGAGTACAGGCAGTCGTGGTCGAGGCAGAGTGGAAAGCTTGGGAATGTCCACACACCAAAAAACGAAGAGACACAGTTGTAGTAGGAAAGTTCCATGAACAGATAAAAGTCGAGCTAAGAGCAAGATGGAGTTAGAAGAATCTAACTGTTTTACATGATCGATGAGGTTTACCTGGCTGCAACCAACAAGGGCGCACGCCGTCGGTGAAGTCTGTCTAACCTCGGCTAAAATCGAGGTTTTTTTATACCATTCCCGAGGAGGGGGGGGTGTTAGACTTTGAACGTCTGCGGCATTCTGCACCCTTTGACCTCGATGGCAACGACTTGCCAGGGTTGTTGGATTTCTCTCTCGATTTTAGACGTTTTTGAACTTCTCAATCTTGCTTTAACTCAGCTCTTAATCTATTACATAGTTTTATTTATTCATCCTCAATTTGTAAAAAGTACATTACATATGGTTATGCAATGACACATGTCAATCATGCGTATAATTATTTATAGATGTGTTTCTATATACAACATGACAATATTGTTATAAGTATTATACAATATAGGGTTGTTGGTTTAAATTACCATAGATGAGCCCCGGAAGTGAAAGGGTTTATCCGGGTTTAAACAGGTAAAGCCTCTCTAACACAGGTAAGTAATTAAAATTTCTTCTGATTAATTTAAACTGTGAGGGTTAAAAAGGGCTATAACAAGATGTTTTGTTTGGATATATCTGAATATTATAAAAAATAAAACTTATTTTTAATATAAAAGTTATGATATCTCTATATATATAAAAATTAATGTTTGTATGTCTGTCTGTATGTCCGGTATACAAATTCGCAGTAGTTCACTAATTCAAACCAAAATTTCCATACATAGGTAAAAAAATACGGGGAAGACGTAGGCTATTTTAAAAAATATATAAATCAATTATTAAAACTATATATTTTTATTCAGAAAATGATGATGACGATATTGCTGTATCATGTTTGATTATCAGATACAAAATTATATCGGGAAAAATTCCAAAAAGCAGAGACCACGGGTGAAACCAGTTCATTATTTTGTACGCAGGAACAAAATTCTAACAGAAAAACATTCATTCGAGCAGAAAACAAAAGCTAGATTATCTTTCTATATAAATATCGCTTCTCGGACACAAAGTTTGGAGCGGGACGTTTCACAAGAGTGACATCCACGGCGCCAATTTATAATTGTAACGAATAGTATTTGAATAAAAACATTTGATCGGGTAAAACCCGGGCGTTGCCCGGGTCATTCGGCTAGTTCATTATAAAAGAGAAATTTAGATAAAACCTTTGTTTGATAAAAAAATAATGATGATAAAAATAAAATGATGTTCTAAGAGATTGTTGAAGGGCGTTGAAAAGGGTTAGTGGTTAAAGAATATGCAATTGTAAGTATTACACAGACAATCAAATACTGAGATCCAGGTGCAAAGCGAGGATATAGACTTGATCGTCTTCCTAGGCAATGTTTCACCTGTGATCCTGTATAAGGTTACAGTGCTTTGTTACAATTGTAGGGTTATTGGGTTGAAAAGTTGTTGAAGAAAAAGTTGTTCATCAATATGATTGTAAAAGGAGTGAAATAGAGAACCATGTGATAAGTAGAATTGTAGTATCGACAGTAGGTGATCTGACTTGACTTAAAATGAAAGGTTGATTGTGGTCCGCTAGAGCAAAAAAAAAAATTAGAGTTGTGAACCCTTTGTGCATGCGTTGGTGATTTGTGTTCTGCGGATGATTGGAATAAACTTTTGAAACGTGTTCAGGCCAGAAGTTGGGATTTTTAAATCTGGGGAACTGTGTTCAAGGAGTTTGTTGAAATTACGAAATCAAAATATTGTCAAGCAGTACTGTCGTCTTTCTACGTTGATGTGAAGCAGTGGCTGAGAAGATAGTAGTGAAGTACACTGAAGTGGTTTGGAGAAATAGATTGTTGTATGCCCGAAAGTTAATGATAACATAGTCATTTTATATAAAGGTATAAAAACAAATATAAAATGAATAAAAATATAGAAATGTCATTGTGGTTGAATAAAGTTTAAGTGGACAAAATCAAACAATCAATATATAAAAGTAATAATAATGAAGAATTAAAGTGATTTTTGACAACAAATAAATATTTTGCAATACTAAAATAATATTATGAAAAATAAAAGTAAAATTGATTTTTTTTTAAATAATGTTAGATCATAAACTTGTGATTATATAATTGAAATGTAAAAAATAAAAAATAAAATATTTTATACAAAAAAACAGAATATAATTAAATATTGTTATCAATTTAAGATGTAAAATGTTTGATATGTAGAAAAAATAGAGATTTACACAGGATTAAAATATCAAAATGTTCAATTTAAGGTAGGTCTTATTTAAATTAAAATATCTAAATGTTTAAAAGTTAGGTTAAGATGTCGACTGCCAATGCAGCAAAATGTGTGGAATAAACGAATGTATAGGACACGGCCTTAATTTATTGGAGGCGAGTAAGGGGGGCGGGTGGCAATGGATTTAGGTGACGCGGCATGGTCTCGAGTTGTTTAGTCTATCAATTCGGTATTTTTATGACTCTCTGTCTGGGAATTTGTGAAATTCTCGAGTAAATATAAATGGCTGATGTGAAACACATGTTACACATGGCGGTCATTCCAATAGCGGATATTTAGTTGACAGCTTTGTTAGCGGGGAGAGAGGTGATGGATTTAGTGACGCGGGGTGCGATGGATATTGTTTTTGAAGGGGGGGGATATGGGGTTGTCTACAGTGCACTGGCTTTAAATTCTTTCTCTCCTAGTTTGGATCTGGTGGGTTCAAAGAAATCTTTATATTGTGTGAAAGAGAGTAAGTAAGTAGGTAATACAGATCCAAATGGGTTGGTGTAGCGTATGTAGATGGGATAGGTTTGTAAATTTAACGGGAAATTTTCTGGTCGCTATTTGAGGTTTGTTTTGAAAAGATTGATATTAAATAAATCTGGATTTAAAAGTAGGAATGGCTGGGAAGTTTGAGGCGGTATAATTCGGAATAGTTGCGTCTCGAAGATATCTGGAGTCAAATGATTGAATTCACTGAGATATACATCTTGAGACAATCGCTGTGGGTTTTGAACAAATCGGGTTTGTGGAGGTGTAATGTACAGAACATTCTCTGTGTAATATTCAATTTATTGACATGTATGGTGTCACTGTTTCTATTGAGAGGTTGATTGGGGCGATCTATTCGAACGACATTGGGTGAGATTATTTCAATTATTGTGTATGGTCCATTAAAATATGGTGCTAATTTACCTGTGTCGGGATGTCTATAAATTTTGACCTAAACAAGATCATTCACTTCGAAATGTGGTGTTCTGTGCTGCTTATCAAATGTTTCTTTATCTTTTTTATGCTTATTTTGGGTACGAGAGCGTGCTATCTCTCTAGCTCTAGTTATTTCGGGGTATGGGTTAAGATGAGTTCTTAGATCTGGGGGGACAACATTGAACATTAAGTATGTGGGTGGAAAACTTGTGACAGAATGGGGTGTGTTATTATACGTCTGAGTGACTGTAATAGTGGCATTTAAGCGTTCTATTGAACTGTTTGCTTGTGGGTTATTGCTTGTGGTGAGTAGCGGTTGTATACCATGTGTTATTAGAAATTTACGGAATTTGTCTGAGGTAAAAGCTGGCGCTCTGTCAGATAACAGACGTTTTGGAAATCCTTTTTGTAGTACAGTTTTGAGGGTTTGAATGTACGTTAGAGTATTGGTTTACTGATTAAACTCTCTTTGAGAGTGGTGTAAGCTTGTTGGCAGTTTTATGGTCTATTTGAAAGATGCAGTTTTCTCGGTGTTCGTAAGTGTTGTGTTTCGACGTTGTTGCCGACTTAGTAAAAATGTCATTCAATGATGTCAGGTTTAGATGTGAGTGAAAGTGCGACTTTCGATGTGGACACGCTTTGGGGTGAGTTGTGTCACAGGCATGAAGGCGTCTTTATGGACTGTTAAGTGAGAAAAATTGTTGTGATGCGCTGAGTGACACGAGTGAATGAATTGAATGGAAAGGTGTCACGTGAAGTCTTTGTTTTTGGTACAGCATCTAACTTGTTTCACCATGAACAACAAATTTACTAGTAATGGGTGGTGGTTGTACAAAACACATCGAGAAAGTTTGGCTGTTAGTGGATATGGCACGTTTAGTGGCGACGATATGAAGCTTGTGTGGCTCGAGATTGATTTGTTGCTAAGTCGCGCGCTAATAGATGGTGGCCAATTGTAGAAAGTGATGTGGAAGTGTGTTGAAGTTTGTTGAGAGAGATGTGTGGATGATTAATAATTATGCATGTAAAAAGAAAGGACGAGGGAATGAAACTATGTTGGATTTATAACTTCTGTTTTTGGGAAGGACAGTTACTTTTCTAGTTGTGATTTTGAAGATATTGTATCTTTCGATTTTGCAATTAAATAAAAATGCGTTCCATCTATGTTTATTAAAATTTGAATATTTTTTTTAAAATTGTTGATTATGGTAGTGCGAAAAATTACTTGTAAAAGTGCAACGGCGTGATAGTGACTTATAATTTGAGTGGGGCGTGTACATAAAATAGTGAACATAACAATGATTTTTGCAAAGTTTTGAGTATTTAATTAATAAATTGGTATTTTGCTATAAAAATAAGATATTAAGTTAAAAAAAACACAAATAAGTTTAGAATTATGATTCGAGTAATTAAAAAATAATGAATTTTACCAGTAGTAACCGAGAGGGACAGTCAGAGCGGGGAGAGTTTTCCAGTACCTCTCTGCACATTGGAAGACCGTTAAAAGTTATCACAGAGTACAGGCAGTCGTGGTCGAGGCAGAGTGGAAAGCTTGGGAATGTCTACACACCAAAAAACGAAGAGACACAGTTGTAGTAGGAAAGTTCCATGAACAGATAAAAGTCGAGCTAAGAGCAAGATGGAGTTAGAAGAATCTTACTGTTTTACATGATCGATGAGGTGGACCTGGCTGCAACCAACAAGGGCTCACGCCGTCGGTGAAGTCTGTCTAACCTCGGCTAAAACCGAGGTTTTTTATACCATTCCCGAGGAGGGGGGGGTGCTAGACTTTGAACGTCTGCGGCATTCTGCACCCTTTGACCTCGATGGCAACGACTTGCCAGGGTTGTTGGATTTCTCTCTCGATTTTAGACGTTTTTGAACTTCTCAATCTTGCTTTAACTCAGCTCTTAATCTATTACATAGTTTTATTTATACATCCTCAGTTTGTACAAAGTACATTACATATGGTGATGCAATGACACATGTCAATCATGCGTATAATTATTTATAGATGTGTTTCTATATACAACATGACAATCTTGTTATAAGTATTATTCAATATAGGGTTGTTGGTTTAAATTACCATATATATATACAAATTCTATATTTGACTCTAATCTAGGCCACATCACGGCCACCCATAATTCTTAAATTTTATATTTAATTTGTTTGTTATCAGGAATAAATGATACACAAAAAAATCCTAAATAATTGCAATTATATATTCAATGAATGAAAGGAAGAAAAATTTGCAACGAGTTTCTTTATTCTAAATGTTGGCGAGCTTTCAGGCGTTAGCCTATCTTCAGGCCGATTTCGCAAAAAAAATAATAAATCGGCCTGAAGATAGGCTAACGCCTGAAAGCTCGCCAACATTTAGAATAAAGAAACTCGTTGCAATTTTTTCTTCCTTTCATTTCATTCAGGAATAAATGAGTTTGTGCAGAAAAAAATATATATATATATTCCATGTGTCACATTTATTTTTAAATCGCAAAATGTATATATTGCCACGTGGAAAATTAAGGAAGAAATACCTTTGGATAAGACAGCAATTCATTCAAGGCAAAAACAAACAATGAAGTATAAACAAAAGATAAGGAATGAGGGAAGTTTTACAGAGTAGTAAAATATAAACATAAAAATGGTAATCTGTTAATACTAGTGTAAAATAATAAATGCTTGTAAAATAATGAATACTTCGCTAAATAACTCCTTTCCTATGAGAGCTGTGACCTACAGCTTGCAATTATTGTAGATACTGACATGGATCTGAGGTGCTTGTGCCAAGGATTCCATTGAAGTCTTGGAACTTTGTCCCTAGTACCTTTGCCTAATATTTTTTCGGCGTGAAAAGAGGCTTTACATCGTTTCGTCTATAGGGACATCGTCATTTTGGAGGGAAGTCTTGGCTCTGAATCCTGGAGCCATTCTCTAAAAATGTAGATCACAGCACCCATGGCTTCAAATTCATCTCTGCTATCTTCAGTTTGTCTTCCCTAACTTACCCAGCATCTCCACTAAAGTGCTACGTGGAAATTTGGGGAAGACAAACTTTTGGATGAGACAGCAATTTATTCAAGGCAAGAACAAACTATGAAGGATAAACAAAAGATAAGGAATGAGGAAGTTTACAGAGTTGTAAAATATAAACATAAAAAAATGATACTCTGTTAATACTAGTGTAAAATACTAAATACTTCGCAACAATATTTTTTTCATTTATTTAATTTCCCCATTAGAGATTTTTGCTTTCAAATTTTACTTTATTCATTTTTCACCACCAACTTACTTTGTTTTTAAAATGAGTGCCTTTGTCTATTGAATTTCATTAATGCAGGAATGTGAAAAACGTATTCAAGAAATGTGGACATGCCGTGGGGAAACTCGGTGCCCATTAATTTATCTGAACATCTCCGCAAGAACATCGACTATCATGGTGAGCTGCAATACAACGGCGTGACAGACTCCTGCCACGAGGTCCGCCTGTTTATAACTACAAAGAAGCTCCAACTGGGCGTTTGTGGATATGCGATAAGACTGGATCGTTGAAGAACATCGCAGTTGGAGAGAGCGGAAAATTAAGTTCTCCTGGAAAGTCCAACAACAAATTCTGCAACCATGACATTCTTAGTAAAGTAACAGCACTGCCTTCTGCATTCTGCTTTAAAGTAAGCCACGGACCTTGTACCGCCATATTTGCTCATATTTCCGACAAGGTACAAGCCAAGAAGCCATCGCTGGAGATAATTTCTAACTATTTGGTAAAGCCTTTAATACAGTGAAAGACCGACCTGTAAAGGCCAAATTCTAATCAAGATATTCTAATAAGAGAAATAACCATCATCCTGTGATAACGGGTTAATCAACAACACGAAGAGCCAATGGAGGTGGCAATGACTGAAAATGTAAAAAGGACGAGAGTTGGAACCAGGTTCAACAAACAGGGTGTAACGCTCATCTTGGTTTTACGTTTTAAGGCGGCTGACAATCCTCATGTGGTTGCAGACATTCAAGAGATTAAAGTTCCTGCAGAATATACTGGAGAACACCTTGAGGTCAAAACTTGAGGAATCCGATTTTCTAAAAAACGACTTAAAACGACATTTTTCTAAAAAATTACCTCTCATATTTAGGATATCCAGAAATAATGAAAATTCTACTTTTATCGCTTAGCTGAAAAATGTGAGGATTTAATATTCGAAAAAATAATAACATTATATAAATTATTTTTCGCATTTCCAGCACTTTTGATAGTCCCCTTAACATCTCTGATGTACTAACCAGTACCCATTATTCGATGCCTGTGGCAGGTGGTGTATTAGCAGGTTAATGCATGATGGCATGCTGTCGGTATTGTGTATGGGATCTTCCTAAAAACAAATTTCTCGGCCTTTGCCCCAGCCAGAACGTTCACCTGATCTCTCACAAATAGAAAACGTCTGATCAAGGTTGCCTAGCGACTGTTTCTAGTCACTATATGTCAGCCACTACTCTTGAACTGTGGAATCGTGTTGTAGATGTATGGGAATCTCTACCTTACTTGTGATCCAATTTCTTTTGACTCGATTTACAAACGTATAGGTGCTATTTTTCCCCCAGAGGTGATTATTTCGGGAACTTATCTTTAAGGATTTATATTATTCAAATTTCCTGAATATTTGATAAATATATCCCCATAGTATAATGTATTTTTATATATTCATCATTATATTTGACTTTTTCCAAGTGTATAAATTTCAATAGCAATAAGGGGTAGGATTTATTGTTTATTGAGGTATAAAAAATGTTGTTTGTGTGATAATTTTCCCTTAATCCCTATGATTCACCATGATTCTATTTAACCCTGGTAGGGGAATATGATTGGAACCATTGCTATGTCAACGTCTTACACCGAATATCTTTAATTTATGATTAAAATGTATATATTTGATTTTAAAAGATAACTACAAAACTGACTTAAAGAGACCTTGGTAGTGCAAACACTGACATAGAAAATCACAAGAATAGAAAAAGAGCTTTATTTTTATAATTTATATCCCAGTACATGTGGATGGATCCCTGAAATGAGGTGAGGACGTGAGGTGGAGATGAAGGCGGAAAATTCCTGCCTGGATCTAGCCGTGCTTGAAGAACATGTGGGAGTGCCCGTGGTCACCACCGTGGTTGACGCTGTACCCATGGTGCTTGCCATCGTCCCCGTGGTGGGCGTCATGGTGGTCGGAGGAGTAACCATGGTGATCGCCACCGTGGTGATGGTGCGAGTCTGCTCCACCTCCATAATGATGATGGTCATCTCCACCTCCATAATGATGATGATCATCTCCTCCATCATAATGATGATGGTCATCACCTCCGCCATAATGATGATGATCATCTCCTCCGCCATAATGATGGTGCCCGCCATGATGTCCTCCATATCCACCTCCATCCCCGCCGCTGCTGTAGCCAGAGCTGTGGTGCTTGTCTCCACCGTATTTCTTACCGTGAGATGATCCATCCTTGTAATCTGATCCATGGCCTCCCTTCTTGTGATGTGATCCTCCGTGCTTGTGCTTCGAGCCATCAAAGTGGTCCTTGTGGTGTTTGCCTCCGTGCTTCTTGTGGGAGTCATCGCTGGTGTGGTGCTTGCCACCCTTTTTCCATTCGCTGCCATGATGGCCGGAATAGCCGTTCTTTCCGTGTTTCTCGTGGTTTTCACTGTTTTTCTTGGCGTGCTTGTAATGTTTGTCGTTGTCCTCCTTCATGTACTTGCCGCCATCCTTGTCGTAGTAATCCTCATGGTCGGCGTGCTTCTTCTTGTAGTCGCTATCCTCGAACTCGTCGTTGTAGGTCTTCTGATCGCCGTGCTCTTCCTTGTGGTAGACGTTCTTGAAGCCCTTGTTCTTGTGTTCCTTGTTCTTGTAGTATTCTCCCCCAGCCTTCGCAGACTTGCCCCCCTTGGCACCATGCTTGTCATGACCAAAGGCCCCATGTGATGCCCCACCGCTGCCGTGGTTCAGCCCATCCTGTACCATGTGGTGCTTTCCGACTTCTTCTCCGCCCTTCTTGTAGCTGCTGTCGCCGCCGGAGGAGTGGTGGGAGGAGTAGCCGTCCGAGCCATCCTTCTTGCCCGAGCCATGGGAGCCGTAGGAGTCCCCGTGGGAGGAGTGACCCCCGACGTCGGAGTCATCCTTGTAGTCGGAGTATCCACCAGAGTGGTGGCCGTGCTTGTGGCCGCTGTGGTCGTCGTGGCCGTGGTGCGAGTAGTGGTGGTCGTCGCCGCCCTTCTCGAAGTGGTGCCCGTGGTGGTGCGACCCCAGTGCCAGCAGCCGGTCCCCGTGCTTGGAGCTGTTGGCGGTAGCGGCCGCGGTCAGGGCAAGAACTAGCTGCACAAAATCATATTGAAGTCAGCTATTTTTAACATCTGTGCATGTTTTTATTCACTCCATTTCATATACAGCTACTATAATCTTCATACTATATAAATTATAAAGTTAGATAAAATATGTGTGCTAGCCAGATATTTCTTTTAATATAGAAAGCATATATATAATAAATGTTATTTTCCCTTGTTATAATGAAAATAACATTCAGTTTATCAAAAAAAGTCGCCTATTTGGCGTTGAAATAAGGCTACAATTAAGCAACATATATGAAGAGTGGGCTTAGCCAGAAACCATGGTCTCAAGGTGGACGCCTCTCAGTTTGCCAAAGCTAGTGGCTTTGTCTCTGACCCGAGTCCGCTTTTTTGAAATAGCGTTCAATAAATTGCACGAATATTTTGCGTTTATTTTGACTGTGAGGCGATCTTTATATTTATAAATTAATATCCTCCTGTCAAAATTTCTTTAGCATTCAGTATTTTCTTTATTGATATATAGAAGCTGATAGAGAGATGCAAAATTTCATGAAGAACGAAACTTATTTTTTAAAATGTTGAGATACTTAATTTTGAGATAATTGAAAATAAACGATTTATTGGTATTTATTCAGACATAATGTCGTTAACCAACATAAACACTCAGTTTTATGATCAGAGCTGCTTCAACTTTGAGAAAATTGGAATGAAAATATATAAAAAGATAGATTATATCCTGATCGTGAAACTAAACGTTGCTGATGGCATAGCACCATTTATTAGGATAATACTAACTGAGCCCTGAATTTGCATCTATGATTCAGCCAATGCTTTTTATTAAGGGGATTCCGGGGTATTGCTTTCCTCATGGTGGTGCACACTTTACTTAAGGAGAGAGAGATTTAACCCGGGTTCCTGAATGGTCCGAAGTCAACTCCCCATGTTAGCAACCCAACAAATTTATAACATGTTTATTCGATACCTGAAAGGGGATTCAGGGCCTTTTGGCGACACCGCACTTAAATTCTGCTCAAAAAGAGACTTAAACTAGATATTAAAATGTTTAGGGATAGATATTTCCTAAAAAATAATAGACCTTCAATCAAGATTGAGAAAGACATTTTGAAGAAATCAAACTAACTAGGTTTAGATATTTCCTGGGGTGGTAAATGAAGATAGATATGAATAATCATAGTAGAGTTGTTTTATAAAAGAATTCTATCTCAGCCTGACAATAAGATCGCATTGAAAGTTCAGAATTGCTTTGAGTACTTTCCGGTAATTATAGGATAGAGAGATTTCCACCTGTCCAAGGGGTTCTGAACACCTCTTAGACTATATCAGATGTGAAAACTATCTTTTGTAGTGAAGTTATGATTTTTCGATAGAAGTAGTAGGTAAAATGTTTGAAGAATGCAAGTGATTACTACAATGAGTCTAGATATATCATATGTAAAAGTGCAGTTCAGAGAACAATGAACATTAAACAGTGTGAAGTGTACAACACACACTGTAAAACACTGTTTTGAAGGCACACTATTGAAGATTCTAGAAAACAGAAAATAAAACCTTAGACCTATCCAAATAAAATTTCATCACATTTGTCTTAAATCTATATAAAGTCAATTATCATTATTATTGCTCAAAACTATTTAACCTGTCAATACGAGATGGTGTGTTATCCATTAATCTCGAATAGATTTACAAATGTTATATACAAGACTGTATATAATACAGTCCATTGTCCAAAATTGCTGAAAGAAATCACGAACCTTCCAGTGAAATACTTTCACTAGTACTGGACTGTGAAGGTATATACACCGAGCCAGCTACTCACCCAGGGAAGGACGCCCATGTCTGTAGGAAGTCTAAGACCCCGCCACCTTTATACCAGGCCGAGATACACGGTCCAACGCCACCTCAGATACCATCGCCTTGACGTAACCCAATTACCTAAGTAGACTTATCGGAACGTAACCCAGAGATTTTGGGTCCGAGTGGTCAGAAGTGGAGTTAAGGTCAACATCCAGCGTCGAAATTCCTGAAGGCAAAGCCCATTTCGTGCGACACAATGTTTCAGGAAGTCATCTCCTCGAAACGGCGTACGTCTGACATTGTGGTATGATAACTGGCAAGTGGCTACGCAGATGACTAAGTACAATACCGCTGACAATTCTGTAATCCGGCGAAAGATAGAGATTTTGCTGGTAATCGCCTAAGGCCCGGACAATGATGCGCGGGACGAGGCTGATAACATTATCCCTGATATTTCATGCAAACCCCGCGATGTTTGGATTTGACGAGGAAGCGTATTGCCCCCGCGGAGAAGTTACAATTCGAACTTTTCTAAGCAAAATTATGGACTTTTAACTAAGGGCTTCCAATTTCTGCATTCCTAATTATCTATTTTAGTTACTGAATATCTGCACAAGCACTTCAATACATCGGCCTGTTCCGTTCCCTGCAAACTCTAGAAGCTTGTCTGGCAACACAATATTCTATATTCACTACAGATTCTCATCATATGCCAATTAAATACTTTGTTTTCATTTTTATCTACTCAAGTTATCTTCATTTCTATGCCAGATTGAGACCTGTAATATAACAGATGTGTTAGTATACAGCTCTCTTTAGTCTTTCATACTGTAATAAAAAATTATAAAAGTATTTCTTTAAAAAAAGGCTTCTGGTAAAATGCGCTAAAGAGAAAAAAAAATATTTCAACTACCGTCATTGAACAATTAGGAGAGGAGTTATTATAAGTAAAAATATATATTTTTAAAAGCGGCAGAAACGATAATCTTATATCGAGAGAAGAAGTTAAATATTCAGTTCGAAATTCATGATAATCCTCTCCTCGTTTTTTTATTTTTACTTGCATTGAATGACTAGACGAATGGCCCGGGCAACGCCCGGGTTTTACACGAGTGCGTATATATTTTAAAAATGTTTTAATTAAAATACTATTCGTTACAATTATAAATTGGCGCCGTGGATGTCTTTCTTGTGAAACGTCCCGCCCCAAACTATGTGTGTCTTGAAAATATAAAAATAAAAATGTGAACGGAAAAATATGTCCAGGGTAGCCTAGTGGTCATGGCATCTGCCCGGTAAGCGGAAGGTCGTGGGTTCGATTACCATCCCTTGACACTTTTTTTATTTTATCCATTCTGACCAAAATCTATCCGTGAACTTCACACAGTGAACTTCACACAGAGAGAATAAGGCAATTATATAAGTAGATAATCCAAATTGTGCCTTATCACACACTATTTTTTTATTTGGCCTTATTACCTTGTGTTTATAATCTATGACGTAATGCCGGCGGCCCGCTCCCGTTGGCTGCCGGCGAGCACGTGACCTCCCTGTGCGCGCGCATCCGTGACAGAACCGGCCGGCCCATGACGGTCGTGACTATATATATAATGGATGGATAATAATAATAATATAATAATAATAATTATTATTATTATTATTATTATTATCATTAGATAATGATAATGATCATAATGATGATGCGCGCGCATCCGTGACAGAACCGGCCGGCCGGCCCATGACGGTCGTGACTATATATGTTGATAATAATAATGATAATATAATAATAATAATAATTATTATTATTATTATTATTATTAGATAATGATAATGATCATAATGATGATGCGCGCGCACCCGTGACAGAACCGGCCGGCCGGCCCATGACGGTCGTGACTATATATGTTGATTGTTCAATGGCAGTAACTGGAATATTTGTTTTAACCTTTTTTATACCATTTTAATAAAAGAGAGAGAGAGAGAGATTTTTAAAACCTCTCTCTTTCTATTTATTTATTATATTAAATTAAAATTATATTTTATATTATATAAAAAAAATTAGTCCAGAATTCTAAATGTATAAATATATCATTATGTTTACAAATTTCAAATTTGGTTTTAAATTTCATTCTAATCATTTTAAATGATAATAAATATATTTCTGGAAACATCTTCACAATTATTTATATCTCTATATCATGATATTGTTTTATTTTTTTGGAATCCTGGAACGGCTCCGCCTATTTTATATTTTTGATATCGTAGCAAAGCATCTATATAGATAATAGGCTAACAGAGTTTACAGTTGTAAAGTTTGAAGCTATCTCCTCCAAAGATACTTAACTATAAACAGCCATCTATATACCGAATTTTCGTTATCTTTCGCTTCACATGACCGTCTTATTTTTATTTTCCAAATATTAATAGATTTATTTATTTTTAATTTATTCGATTTTGCAATCGTAGATTTTTTGCCTTCAAATGTTGCTTATCTTATTTGTTATTCATACTATTTGTTATTTATCATCATCGTATTTTTTGTTTTTAAAACACTCTAATATCTCTCTCCTTCAGATAACAACATTCCCTTCATTCTGAAGACGCATCTGTTTCCACTGAGGTTAGATTTTGCTATGAATATAAATAAATGCTCAAGGCCAAACCTTTGCTAAAGTGGGTCTCTTGCCACAAGAGCCTGTGTTTACACATGGGCAGCTCTATGTGGCTTTTTATCAAGTGCGAATTCTGGATAGCATACATGTAAAGTTGAACACACATTTATATAAAACTAGAATTGCAATTTTATTTTATGATTTGCTATATTTTTCTTTTTTTACAACGTATTTATTTAAACTTTTCACAAATGGCTATATTACCTCACCAGAAATTGCTTGCCAAACATGAGAATGTGAAGAGCAAAATAACTACTTTTTTTCATTTTGAATATATTTATATAAATTTAACCAATGCCTATAGTTTATCACCTGAAAGGATTTTTTTTGTTTTATTTTTGCTAATAAACTATTTATTTTCAATTATTTGGATTTTGGTCTTCCTTTCATTCACTAATTTTTTTCCACTGATCTATATGTAAATTTTGTACATTTTCAGTTGCCACCGTCGCCTCTGTAATGCATTTTTAATGGTAAAGTTGTATTTGAACAACAATCAACTGTCTAAATTTGAATTTTAAAATGGTCGAATTATCGATAGTGTCGAATTACAGTTTGTTATATGATAGGCCATAGTTTAGGAAATTAAAACATGGTCGAATTATCGTGTGTCGAATCAATGAGGTTATACTGTTTATATATAAAACTATAAGTGTAGTTTTCAATAAGGTCCTTTGAATAAATTCATTCTTTTATACGTTGTCGTATCTGCAATATAGTTGTGTTGTTTGCAATTTTATTTGATGATTTGTTTAATTTTTTTTTTTCACTCTAAGTATATTTATTTGAACCCTTCAAACAATGCCTATAGTTTCTTTCCTGAAATTGCTTACCAAACATTAGTCAGTGTTTTCTCATGGTGGAGTGTAAGATTGTGGAGGATAAAAAAATAACTACCCTACTGAATTTCTCAATAGCCTTACTCCCAGAGGAATGCCTTCACACTAGTTTATTATATATATATGTTATATAAAATAAAAGATTGGATTTTCTGCTTGATTTTGGATATTTTGTGGATTATGCCATGGCAATGCAGTCGTGGTTGAAAATCTTGAAAGTATGATAAAAATAGAAAATATCAAAATAGCGTTAATTGAGCTGAAGGAATATATTAAAAACATATTTTTTAAAGTACTGCCTGGCTTAAGGCGTAAGAATCTAAAAAATGAAAAACTTATTTACATAATGTACGAAAGATTTGAGCCGTCCAACGGGGAAGAACAACAACGAGTTTTTATAGGGGAAGCATGACCTCTGGCGGTCGATTTAACAGAGTATTTGAATATATGAAATTATATAATTTAAAATAAAATAATATTTTTATATAACATATATATGTACAGATTGTTAGTTTTTTGGTATTTATATTATTCTGATACTCTGGAAATTTTCCTCATTTCTTATCTTCTATCTTATAAATGCTGTTTGCGCCTTAAATAAATTTCTGTGTCATTCTGAAGTCAGTCTTTCCTATTTTCTACGTTACATTTCGGTGGTTAAGCTGGGTAGTTTAGGAGAGAGAACAAACAGAGGATCGCCAAGAACACCTTGAGGCCTTGGAGTGCTGTGATTTACATTTTACAATATTGGCACCAGGATTCCGCCGCCGTGTCAAAGTCAAGGCTTCCTACAGGAAGACGGTGTCCCTATTGACGATACGAAGCCACTCTTCACACCGCAAAATAAAAAATGCGAAGCTACTAGGGACAAAGTTTCAAGACCAATGGAATCCTTGGCAGAAGCATGCTAGATCCATGTCAGTATCTACAATATTTGCAAGCTGTGAGTCATAGCTCACATAGGGAAGAAGCTATGTAGCAGAGAATTCATTTCATTTTATGTACAGATTATTAATTATTTGGTATTTATATTATTTATATTTGCTACTCTGGGAACCTTCCTCATCGCTTATCTTGTTTATTATAAATGGTTATTTTGTGCTTGCCTCAAATAAATTCCCGAGTCATCCTGAAGTTTGTCTTCCCAATTTTATATGTTACAATATACATACAAATTCTATTTAAGAGTCATTTCTAGGCCACATCACAGCCTTGAATAATTCTTCAATTTTATATATAATTGCATTGTTATGTGGGTTGAATTAGAGTGTGCAAAAAATCCTATTTATCTATTTATATATTTCATGTGTCACAAACAGAAATGTTTCGAGCACTTCTCAGCAGCAATGAATGAACGTATTAAAAAATGTCGGAATCAAAAGGAGCAATTTTTAAAAATATCAATAAATAATTATCATTTTAGAAAGTTATGATCCACCAACGGCTGACACCTCTCAGCGGCGAGAAATCTCTGGACCAGAGGAGACAACGAAGGAAGAGAACCCAGTGGATATGTCGTGCGGAAACTCGGCGTCCTTCATTTCATCTGAACCTCTCGGCAAGAATATCAGCGATCATGGTGAGCTGCAATACAACGGCGAGAAAGACTCCTGCCACGAGGTCCGCCTGTTTATGATTACAAAGGAGCTCCATCTGGGCGCTTGGTGGATATGCGATAAGACTGGATCGTCGAAGAACACCGAAGTTAGAGAGAGCGGAAAATTAAGCTTCCAGGAAAGTCCAACGACAATGTCTGCAACCATGACATTCCGAGTAAAGTGACAGCACTGCTGTCTGCCTTCTGCTTTAAAGTGAGCTACGGACCTTTGACCACCATCTTCGCTTATATTTCCGAAAAGATGCAAGCCAAGTCAAAAATTGAGGTTTTCGATTTTCTAAAAATTCATAGACGAAAAATTACCTCTCATATTATGGCTATCGAAACGAGTAAAAATTATACTTTATTCGCTTGGATTACAAATGTGAGAATTGATTATGCATAAAATAATAACATTATATAAAAACCTTTATCGCATTTCCGGCACTTTTCACAGTCCTCGTAACATTTCTGTTGTATAACACAGTACCCATTATTCAATGCTTGTGAAAGACTACGTATCAAAAGTTTAATAGTTGACCGCCTGCTGACGGTATTCTGAATGGGATCTTCCTTAAAACCAAATGCTAGGCCTTTGCCCTGGACAGAACGTTTACCTGATCTCTAAAAATAAGAATACGTCTGTCCAAGGTTGCTTAGCGACTGTCTCTAGTCACTATATGTCAGTCATTACCTTTTAACTGCGGAATCGTGTTAAAAATGTATGGGAACTATTTATGTGGGAAGATGAATCTGTAACTATACATGTGAGCTAATTTCTTTGACTCGATTCCCAGACAATAAGTGCTGTTTTTCTCCCAGAGGTAGTTATTTTGAGAATGATCTTTTAGAATTTATTTCATCCAAATTTTCTAATTATTTGATGACATATTTTCCCAAGTATAATGTATTTTTTTTTTGTATTTATCATTTTATTTGTCTTCTTCCTAGTCTAAAAATATCAATAGCAATAAGGGGTAGGATTTATTATATAATGAAAAATATAAAAGTGGTTATGTGTTTGATAATTTTTCCTTAATTATTTATGAATCATCATAATTCTATTTAACCTTGGTAGGGTAATATGAACGAAACCATTGCTACGTCAAATTTTTACACAACTATCTTTTTTATATTATGATTGAAATGTATATATTTGATAAAATTATCTACAGAACTGATTTAAGGAGACCATGGTAGTGAGGAAACTAATATAAGTATAGAAAAAGAGCTTTATTTTCATAAATTATATCCCAGCACATGTGGATCCCTGAAATGAGGTGAGGGCGTGAGGTGAGGATGAAGGCGGAAGATTCCTTCCTGGACCTAACCGTGCTTGAAGAACATGTGGGAGTGCCCGTGGTCTCCGCCAATGTTGACGCTGTACCCATGGTGCTTGCCATCGTCCCCGTGGTGAGCGTCATGGTGGTCGGAGGAGTAACCATGGTGATCGTCACCGTGGTGATGGTGCGAGTCTGCTCCACCTCCATAATGATGATGGTCATCTCCACCTCCATAATGATGATGATCATCCCCTCCGCCATAATGATGATGATCATCTCCTCCGCCATAATGATGATGATCATCTCCTCCGCCATAATGATGGTGTCCGCCATGATCTCCTCCATATCCACCTCCATCCCCGCCGCTGCTGTAGCCAGAGCTGTGGTGCTTGTCTCCACCGTATTTCTTACCGTGAGATGATCCATCCTTGTAATCTGATCCATGGCCTCCCTTCTTGTGATGGGATCCTCCGTGCTTGTGCTTGGAGCCGTCAAAGTGATCCTTGTGGTGTTTGCCTCCATGCTTCTTGTGGGAGTCATCGCTGGTGTGGTGTTTGCCTCCCTTTTTCCATCCGCTGCCATGATGGCCGGAGTAGCCGTTCTTTCCGTGTTTCTCGTGGTTTTCACTGTGTTTCTTGGCGTGCTTGTAATGTTTGTCGTTGTCCTCCTTCATGTACTTGCCGCCATCCTTGTCGTAGTAATCCTCATGGTCTGCGTGCTTCTTCTTGTAGTCGCTATCCTTGAACTCGTCGTTGTAGGTCTTCTGATCTCCGTGCTCTTCCTTGTGGTAGACGTTCTTGAAGCCCTTGTTTTTGTGTTCCTTGTTCTTGTAGTATTCTCCCCCAGCCTTCGCAGACTTTCCCCCCTTGGCACCATGCTTGTCATGACCAAAGGCCCCATGTGATCCACCACCGCTGCCGTGGTTCAGCCCATCCTGTACCATGTGGTGCTTGCCAACTTCTTCTCCGCCCTTCTTGTAGCTGCTGTCGCCGCCGGAGGAGTGGTGGGAGGAGTAACCGTCCGAGCCGTGCTTCTTGCCCGAGCCATGGGAGCCATAGGTGTCCCCGTGGGAGGAGTGGCCCCCGACATCGGAGTCGTCCTTGTAGTCGGAGTATCCACCGGAGTGGTGGCCGTGCTTGGAACTGTCGGCGGTGACGGCCGCGGTCAGGGCAAGAACTAGCTGCACAAAATCATATTGAAGTCAGCTATTTTTAACATCTGTGCATGTTTTTATTCACTCCATTTCATATACAGCTACAATAATCTTCATACTATATATATAGATTATTAGGTAGATAAAATATGCTAGCCAGACTTTTCTTTTAATATAGAGAGCTCAAATATCATAAATGTTATAGTTACCCTTGAAATAATGAAAATAACATTCAGTTTTTTAAAAAGGTTCGCCTCTTTGGCGCTGAAATAAGGCTAAAATTAAGCAACATATATGAAGAGGGGCCTTAGCCAAAAACCATGGTCTCAAGGTAGACGCCTCTCAGTTTGCCAAAGCTGAAGTAGTGGATTTGTCTCCGACCCGAGTTCGCTAGTTTGAAGTGGCGTTCAATAAATGGCACCAAAATTTAGCGTATTTTTTGTCTATGTGGCGATTTTTATATTTATAAATTAATATCCTTTTATTTTTTCTGCCAAAATTTCTCCAGAATTTAGTATATTTTCTATTGATATATAAAAGCTGATAGAGAGATGTAAAATTTCATGAAAAACGAAACTTTTTTTTTTTTAATATCGAGACACTTAATTTTGAGATAATCAAAAATTAACAATTAGTTGGTATTTATTCAGGCAAAATGGCGTTGACCAACATAAACACTCAGTTTTATGATCAGAGCGCTTCAAAAAATTTGAATGAAAATATATAAAAAGATCGTGAAACTAGACGTTGCTGATGGCATAGCACCATCTATCGGGATAATACCAACTGAGCCCTGAATTTTCATCTATAATTCAACCAATACTTTTTATTAAGGGTATTTCAGGCTATTTTGCCTTCCTCATGGTGGTGCACACTGTACTTGAGGAGAGAGAGATTTAACCCGGGTTCCTGGATGGTTCAAAGTCAAATACCCATGTTAGCGATACACCAATATGTATCTTTTAAACACGTTATTCAATACCTAAAATGTGATTTAGTGCTTTTTGGCGACACCGCACTTAAACCCTGCTAAAAAAAGACTTAAAATAGATATGAACATGTTTAGGCATATATATTTTTCAAGAAAAATAAATAGACCTTCAATAAAGATTAAGAAAGACATTTTGGAGAAAATAAACTAGGTAGGTTTATATATTTCCTGGGGTTGTAAATAAAGATGAATATGAATAATCATAGTCGAGTTGTTTCATAAAAGAAATCGATCTTAGCCTGGACAATAAGATCCATAGAAAGTGCAGAATTTCTTTGATAACTTTCCGGTAATTATAGGATATAAATATTTCCACCTGTCCAAGGGGTTCTGAACACCTCTTAGACTATATCAGATATGAAAACTGACTTTTGTAGTGAAGTTATGATTTTTCGTTAGAAGTAGTAGGTAAAATGTTTGAAGAATGCAAGTGTTTTCTACAATGAGTCTAGATATATCATATGTAAAAGTGCAGTTCAGAGAACAATGAACATTAAGCAGAGTGAAGTGTACAACACACACTGAAAAACACTGTTTTGAAGGCACACTATTGAAGAATCTAGAAAAACAGAAAGTAAAACCTTAGACCTATTCAAATAAAATTCCATCATATTTGTTTGAAATCTATATAAGGTCAAATATTATTATCAATGCTCAAAACTATTTAACCTGTCAATACGAGGTGGTAAGATCTAACACTTGTAAATATATCCGAGATTAATGGATAACTAATGGTAACACTTGTAAAAGACTGTATATAATACAGTTCATTGTCCAAAATTGCTGAAAGATATCACGAACCTTCCAGTGAAATACTTTCACCAGTACTGGACTGTGAAGGTATATACACCGAGCCAGCTACTCACCCAGGGAAGGATGCCCATGTCTGTGGGAAGTCTAAGACCCCGCCACCTTTATACCAGGCCGAGATACACGGTCCAGCGGTACCGCAGATACCATCGCCTTGACGTAACCCAATTACCTAAGTAGACTTTTCGGAACGTAACCCAGAGATTCTGGGTCCGAGTGGTCAGAAGTGGAGTTAAGGTCAACATCCAGCGTCTAAATTCTTGAAGGCAAAGCCCATTTCGTGCGACACAATGTTTCAGGAAGTCATCTCCTCGAAACGGCGTACGTCTGACATTGTGGCATGATAACTGGCAAGTGTCTACGCAAATGACTAAGTACAATACCGCTATAGAGATTTTGCTGGTAATCGCCTAAGGCCCGGACAATGATGCGCGGGACGAGGCTGATAACATTATCCCTGATATTTCATGCAAACCCCGCGATGTTTGGATTTGACGAGGAAGCGTATTGCCCCCGCGGAGAAGTTACAATTCGAACTTTTCTAAACAAAATTATGGACTTTTAACTAAGGGCTTCCAATTTCTGCATTCCTAATTATCTATTTTAGTTACTGAATATCTGCACAAGCACTTCAATACATCGGCCTGTTCCGTTCCCTGCAAACTCTAGAAGCTTGTCTGGCAACACAATATTCTATATTCACTACAGATTCTCATCATATGACAATTAATTACTTTGTTTTCATTTTTATCTACCCAAGTTATCTTTATTTCTATACCAGATCGCGACCTGTAATATAACAGATGTGTTAGTATACAGCTCTCTTTAGTCTTTCATACTGTAATAAAAATATATAAAAATATTTCTTTAAAAAACGGCTTCTGTTAAAATGCGCTAAAGAGAAAAAAATAATATATCAACTACCGTCATTGAACAATTAGGAGAAGAGTTATTATAAGTAGAAATATAATTTTTAAAAACGGCAGAATCGATAATCGTATATCGAGAGAAGAAGTAAAATATTCAGTTCGAAATTCATGATAATCCTCTCCCCGCTTTTTATTTTTTACTTGCATAGAATGATTGTTCAATGGCAGTGACTGGAATATTTGTTTTACATTTTTATACCATTTTAATAAAAGCTCTTTAAAACCTCTCTCTTTCTATTTATTATATTATATTATAATTCTATTATATATTATTTTGAAATTTTTTTTGTCCAGAATTCTAAATGTATATATATATATATCATTATGTTTAGAAATTACAAATTTGGTTTTAAATTTTATTATAATTATTTTAAATGATAATAAATATATTTTTCTGGAAACATCTTCACAATTATTCATATCTCTATATCATGAAACTGATTTATTTTTTTGGAATCCTGAAACGGCTCCGCCTATTTTCTACTTTTGATATCGTAGCAAAGCATCTATATAGATAATAGGCTAACAGAGTTTACAGTTGTAAAGTTTGAAGCTATCTTCTCCAAAGATACTTAACTATAAACAGCCATCTATATACCGTTATTTTCGTGATTTTTCGCTTCACATGACCGTTTTATTTTCATTTTCCAAATATTAATAGATTTCTTGAAGTAAACGAAAAGATTGCGCTACAAATTTTAAAATAAAAATACAACCTTTCGCAATGAGTTTCTTTTATTATGATCATAATAAAAGAAACTCTTTGCGAAAGGTTGTATTTTTATTTTAAAATTAATAGATTTATTTATTTTTAATTTATTCGATTTTGTAATCTTAGATTTTTTGCCGTTAAATGTTGCTTATCTTATTTGTTATTTATCAAATCGTTCTTTTTGTATTATTACACTGCGCGCCATGAACCTGGGTTATAAATATATATATATCTCTCTCTTTTCTTCAGAGGAGAAAATATTTTTTTCAAATCTCTATCTGGTCACATCTTTGCTTTCCTGCTCTTGACATGAATCCTGCCAAGAAGAAAAATAAGGCCTACAAGCCCATCGTGAACGTCACCGACCTGGAGAAGGAAGATGAAATGGTGATCTCACGCAACCACGACATCCTGCGCTCCATTGGCCATCCCGCCCTGAAGACCCTGCATGAGGACCTCATTCACTTCATCGCCATGCGGACTAAACTGATCAAAGCCCTCGTTGCTGAAGTAGAGAACCTCTCTGGCACCCTCCAGTCCTTCGCGGAGCTGGACGAAGTTATGGAGGCCAACAAGCCCCAGACTGCTTGCCGCAGCACTCAAACATGCCCTGCACCTATCTGCAAGGAAACCAGCTCCCAGACTGACCCAATCAAGCCCGCCACTCCTGCTCCTGTTGCTCTCCCTGCCAAGAAGCCTGCCTCCACCTTGCCTGTTCCTGCTCTAACCAAAGGGAGGCAGCCTGAGGCTCCCAACCCGCCTGCAAAGAGGATAAACCTGAATGGTCCTTCAAAACCTGTGCCTTCCCGCGTCTCCAAGCCTGCGGCCGCCCAAGTGATCCTCCATGGGGAAAATTCGGCGGCCCACACAGTGGTCATCTCAGATGACCCACAGGCTGACCCAAGGGAGATGCTGAAAACAGTCCGCGCTGCCCACACTCTCCCCCAAGGCGTTTGGGCCTCCCTGCGCACCAAGGGGAAGCTGGTGCTCAAATCCAGCAATCCTGACACCATCCCTGAGGTTACAACCTCCCTGGCTAACAAGCTGGATGGAATGAAGGTCCATCAGCAGAAGGAGATCCTGCCGCGAATCTGCCTCTTCAAAGTGGATGAGGAGACATCCAACTCCACCATTGAAGAGACCTGTTGGGAGAATCTTAATAATTATTTTCTATTATAAGTAAAAAACTTCTTTATTGAAGACACTAATTACAATGAAGTCAAATTACTATAAAAAGAGTTTTAGAAACTCATACGTCTCCACACAGATTCTCAACCACTCTCACTCAAAGAAAATACCTATATATATACACATAATCTACACCACAGAATAAAATAATCCAAAGATTAATATAATCATAGAATGAAAAATGAACATTTTAAATTATAAATATCAACAAATCTCCCCTTCAAATTTTCAATTTTCATTCCTCAAAAAGTAACTCCACCACTTAGGCAGTTCTTAATCTTGACAGCATCCACACTCTTGGTGAGATGGTCCGCTTTCATTTCTTCGGATGGGACATGCAAAACTTCAATTTCTTCATCTTCCACAATTTGTCTTATGAAGTGACACTTTCTATTCAAGTACTTCGTACTTCCTTTCATATTTTTTGACTTAATCATTGAAATAGCATTCTGGCTGTCACAATAAACAGTAATTCGATCTTTCAAATCAATTTTTATTTCTCCAATGATGTTACGTGTCCAAATCAATTCTTTAATTCCTTCAGATAAGGCTTCTAATTCACTCTCTGCAGTTGACAAGGCAACATTTCTTTGTTTATTACTTTTCCATTTAAGTAAGTTGTTTCCCATTTCTATAACAAAACCAGAATACGCTGTTCTGTCCCAACTCGCATCAGTATAAGTCACAATACTTGAATCTCCCCTAGAATAAATCAATTCATAATTTATAGTTCCCTTCAAATATCTTAATATCCTCTTCAATCCATTCATGTGAACCTCTCTAGGATCTTTATTAAATCTACTCATATTGCTTATAGCATAACAAATGTCCGGTCTAGTTCTAGTTGCTATGTAAATAAACTTTCCAACAATTTCTTGATAGTAATTTTGATCAATCGATTTACTATTTTCAAATAAATCATAATTTGTAGAAATGCATAACGGAGTTTTCGAAGGATTGCAATCACGTAAATTATAGGTTTCCAATATTTCTTCAATATATTTCTCTTGATTTATAAAAAAAAAAAAATACTATCATCCCTATATTCAAATTTAATTCCAAGAAAGTTTTTTGCAGCTCCTAAATCCGTGATATATATCTCTCTTTTTATCCTTTTCCAAATATTTTCCTCAAAATCGTCACCAGATCCTACACTTAGTATGTCATCCACATGAATTCCCAGATATAAGAAATGATTTCTAAAATTGCAATAATATAAACATGGATCATTCGCAGATTGTTTCATTCCTGCATTGGTTAATAATTCATCTAATTTCTTATTCCACATTCTACTCGCTTGTTTAAGGCCATAAATACTTTTCATTAGATAACAAATCTTGTTGTTTCCCTTTTCATATCCAGGAGGTTGAAGCATAAATATTTCCTCCTCCAAATCACCATATAAAAAAGCTGTTTGAACGTCCTTTTGCTGAGGAATAACTTTTTTCATTGCAGCTATTTTTATTAGAATTCTTATGGTCTCAGGTCTTATTGTTGGAGAATAAATTTCGTGGTAATCACTACCCAATATTTGATCATATCCAGTAGCTACTAGCCTCGCTTTGAAGTTTTTAATTGATCCATCACTATTTTTCTTAATTGAAAAAATCCACCTACTTTTGATCAATTTTTATCTTTAGGCCTATCTATCAATCTCCAAACTTTTAACTTATTAATCCTTTGCATCTCATCTTCCATGGCTTTAATCCATTGTTTTCTATCATCAGAATTCAGTGCTTCTTGGTAATCCCTCGGACATTTAATTTCAAAAGTTCTATCAGAAACATTTTCCTTATTCTTTATTAGTCTTAATCTTTCATATCTCCTCACACCCTTTTTTTATAAGTTCTTCTTCCTCTGTTTCTCTCAAACCAAGATCTCGTTCTTCTCTCTTTTCTCTCGTCATTCCTGGTTCTGGTCCTCTTCTATGTGGAGTAATTATTTCATCAGGAGGTATTTCCTCTATTTCACTCAAATCTATATCATTTTCATCTTGAGGAATATGCTCATCATCGATGTTAAATTTTTCTACTTGGTCTTCTCTATTACCACCATAGTCTTCATTCCCGTGAGAAATCAAATTTTGGTCTTCTCTACAAAAAAAGAAAAGTTCATTTTTATCAAGATTTCTACCTCTATTATTCATTAAATAATATCCTAACTTAGCTTCATTAAATTTAACGTCTGATACTTCATGAATTTCATCCATTTCCGGTAAATATATTCTATAGCCTTTTCTTATCATACTATAGCCCATCATGATCCCTTTATGAGCTTTTGGTTCCATCTTCTTTCTCTTTTCTTTTCTAATATGAACATAAGCTTCGCTTCCGAACCTTTTTAAGTAAACAATGTTTGGTTTCCATCCTTTGTATATCTCGAAAGGAGTTGTATTCATTTCTTTGATTTTAATTATATTATGTATATGAGAACAGCCACCTTAACACTTTCGCTCCAAAATTTTAAAGGTAATTTAGAATCAATTAGCATGGTTCTAGCTGACTCAACTATGGTTCTATTGAATCTTTCGGCTTTTCCATTGCTTTCAGGAGTATAAGCTGTAGTAAATTCTTGTTTGATGCCCTTACTAGATAACCATCGCCTCAAATAGTTTGAAATATACTCTCCTCCATTATCATTTCGAATTCTCTTTACTTTCCTGCCAGTTTGTCTTTCCTCTTGCATAATCAAGTTTATTATGGAATCTGCTGTTTGAGATTTATTAGCAATTGGTATAACAAAAGTAAAATTACTATAGTCATCAACAATAGTGATAAAATACCTATATCCAAAAGAATCATTTAAAGGTCCAACTATGTCGGTATGCCATAGATCCAAAATATCTTCAGATTGTTTATATTGTATACTTTTGTAAGATTTTCTATGAATTTTTCCTAATGTACAAGATTCGCAATTCGCTTTGTTATTATGTAATTTTTTTAATCCTAATACAGTTGAATTATCATACATTTCTTTCAATTTCTGAAAATTTACATGAGCAAGTCTTTAATGCCATAGCATATCATCTACTTCTGCTTTTCTAGCTATTTCCATATTTAGGGTTCCTTCCACTTCAAATTTATCACCATTTCTCCTTGCCTCATATAAAATCTCACCATCTTTACCTATTACCTCAGCTTTATATTTACTAAATAATACACTTAAATCATGATCCACTATTTTTGCAACCGATAATAAACCTTCTCTCAAATCAGGCACATGCAAAACATTTTCAAATTTAATGAATCCCTCATCTACATTCGACTTCATTCTTATATCTCCAATTCCCGATGATTTCATCACTGCACCCTTCTCAGCTGTTGCTATAATTCTCTCCTCCTCTTCATACTCTATAAAGAATTCCTTCCCACTAACCATATGGCTAGAGGCTCCAGAATCCATTGTCCATCTAATTTTTTCATCCCCTTGATCTTCCTCTTCGTAATTAACTTCACTTGTCTCCATCACATGACTTGTAGACTCTCTATAATTTCTCCTGTTTACTCCTCTCCTAGGCCCATTATAATTATGCTCTGCATTCTCTTCACTTCTATTCTTTCTACATATTTCCGATTTATGACCAAATCCTCCACATTTAAAACATTTGATCTTGCCTCTGCACTCTCTAGAAATGTGTCCCATCTTTCCACAGTTGAAACATTTGATAGCAAAATTTCGTCTTCCCGTTCGGCCCTCTCTAGCTTTAGATGCTATTTCTGTTTGCCGTTTTTCTTCTTTTCTAAGTTTTAATTTTTCTTCTGTTTCCCTCAGGATTTGTCTTATAGTGTTCATATTATTTTGCCTGTCTGATTTTATAATTTTTATGTCAAAATCAAATTCAACTCTCAACCCTTCCAAAACGAAGCAAATTAACTCTCTATCTTTAATCTCATCTCCTGCTTGAATGCTTTTGCTCTTTATAATCATTGCTCTATTTAAGTAGTCATCCACCGTTTCATCTTCGTTCATTTTCAATTTTGACAATTCTATTCTATTTTTCATCTGTAAATCTTCATTTTTAGATGCCATTTCTTCTCCAATTATATTCCATAATTTCTTGGCACTTTTTTCGCTCGAGTATTTCAGCACTTGAGTGTCATTCATTGTTCTATTCATCAAATTTCTTGCAATGGCATTGTCGTCATCCCAGTCTTCCCAGATTTTCATTTTTTCATCAAATTTCTTGTCTGTTTCTATTGGCTTTTCCACTTCTTCTCCTTCTATAATTCTTCTCCATAATTTTAATCCCCGTAATTCACTTTCAATTCGATTTGCCCAGATCAAGTAGTTTTTGTCTGAAAGTTTTTCTATTGGAGATAAATTAAAATTTTGCATCTTTTCTTTTTTCTAAAAATTTTTCAATTAATCTTGATTTGCATAAATTTAAATTCAACCGCACTCTGCTACCAATTGTTGGGAGAATCTTAATAATTATTTTCTATTATAAGTAAAAAACTTCTTTATTGAAGACACTAATTACAACGAAGTCAAATTACTATAAAAAGAGTTTTAGAAACTCATACGTCTCCACACAGATTCTCAACCACTCTCACTCAAAGAAAATACCTATATATATACACATAATCTACACCACAGAATAAAATAATTCACAGATTAATATAATCATAGAATGAAAAATGAACATTTTAAATTATAAATATCAACAAGACCTTCCTGGAAACCGCTGCTGTTATAAAGCTTTCTGGTGACAAGGTGGTGCGCGTGGCACACCGTTCTGCACCCAGAAACGGGACCTGCACCGCCTTCATCGAGATGGACCTCAAGACCTTTAGAGCCCTGGGCGTTCGCGGGAGAATCGTGGTGGATGGAGTAATCCTCAACTTCGAGGAGTCCATCCGCGCCCGCGTCTGCTTCCGCTGTTGTGGCTTCGGCCACAATTCTGCCCAATGCACCAGAGCTCCTAAGTGCTTCCACTGCGGTGAAGACGGCCATGAAGGCCGCACCTGCCCATCCATTGCTGACCAGCGCACCTCCAAGTGTGCAAACTGCTACTCCAAGGGCCTTCCTGACAAGTACGAGGCGAGAGCATCAAGCTGCCCCATCCTGAAGTCTAGGGCCTTCAAGTTCTAGGCCTAAAGGACCTTCTGCCTCCAATTCCACCTAACACTTCTAAAGGATTCCTGACCTATTCAAGGCTCCTGCCTCACTGCACCCTTGCGCTGTTCCCCTGCTTGCCCAAATTTTCCACCACCCCTACGAGACATCTCCTGCCGCCAGATCCTAGGATCCCTTGCCACCTGACATCGCGTTTGGGCTCGAAAATAATAACTTTTAGTTAGTAGCCCGTAAAACCATATTCACACCTTCAGATAACAACATTCCTTTCATTCTGAAGAGGCATCTGTTTCCACTAAGGTTAGATTTTGCTATGAATATAAATGAAGGCTCAAGGCCAAACTTTTGCTAAAGTGGGTCTCTTGCCACAAGAGCCTGTGTTTACACATGGACAGCTCTATGTGGCTTTTTATCAAGTGCGAATTCTGGATAGAATGCATGTAAAGTTGAACACACATTTATATAAAACTAGAATTGCAATTTTATTTTCTGATTTGCTATATTTTTTTTTTTTTTTTCAACATTCAATGTATTTATTTAAACTTTTCACCAATGGCTATATTACCTCACCAGATATTGCTTACAAAACATGGGAATGTGAAGGAACAAAATAACTACTTTTTTTCATTTTGAATATATTTATATGGATTTAACCAATGAGTATAGTTTCTCACCTGAAAGGATTTTTTTGTATTATTTTTGCTAATAAACTATTTATTTTCAATTATTTGGATTTTGGTCTTTCCTTTATTTACTTTTTTTTTCCACTGATCTATATGTAAATTTTGTACATTTTCAGTTGCCACCGTCGCCTCTGTAATGCATTTTTAATGGTAAAGTTGTATTTGAACAACAATCAACTGTCTAAATTTGAATTTTAAAATGGTCGAATTATCGATAGTGTCGAATTACAGTTTGTTATATGATAGGCCATAGTTTAGGAAATTAAAACATGGTCGAATTATCGTGTGTCGAATCAATGAGGTTATACTGTTTATATATAAAACTATAAGTGTAGTTTTCAATAAGGTCCTTTGAATAAATTCATTCTTTTATACGTTGTCGTATCTGCAATATAGTTGTGTTGTTTGCAATTTTATTTGATGATTTGTTTAATTTTTTTTTTTTCACTCTAAGTATATTTATTTGAACCCTTCAAACAATGCCTATAGTTTCTTTCCTGAAATTGCTTACCAAACATTAGTCAGTGTTTTCTCATGGTGGAGTGTAAGATTGTGGAGGATAAAAAAATAACTACCCTACTGAATTTCTCAATAGCCTTACTCCCAGAGGAATGCCTTCACACTAGTTTATTATATATATATGTTATATAAAATAAAAGATTGGATTTTCTGCTTGATTTTGGATATTTTGTGGATTATGCCATGGCAATGCAGTCGTGGTTGAAAATCTTGAAAGTATGATAAAAATAGAAAATATCAAAATAGCGTTAATTGAGCTGAAGGAATATATTAAAAACATATTTTTTAAAGTACTGCCTGGCTTAAGGCGTAAGAATCTAAAAAATGAAAAACTTATTTACATAATGTACGAAAGATTTGAGCCGTCCAACGGGGAAGAACAACAACGAGTTTTTATAGGGGAAGCATGACCTCTGGCGGTCGATTTAACAGAGTATTTGAATATATGAAATTATATAATTTAAAATAAAATAATATTTTTATATAACATATATATGTACAGATTGTTAGTTTTTTGGTATTTATATTATTCTGATACTCTGGAAATTTTCCTCATTTCTTATCTTCTATCTTATAAATGCTGTTTGCGCCTTAAATAAATTTCTGTGTCATTCTGAAGTCAGTCTTTCCTATTTTCTACGTTACATTTCGGTGGTTAAGCTGGGTAGTTTAGGAGAGAGAACAAACAGAGGATCGCCAAGAACACCTTGAGGCCTTGGAGTGCTGTGATTTACATTTTACAATATTGGCACCAGGATTCCGCCGCCGTGTCAAAGTCAAGGCTTCCTACAGGAAGACGGTGTCCCTATTGACGATACGAAGCCACTCTTCACACCGCAAAATAAAAAATGCGAAGCTACTAGGGACAAAGTTTCAAGACCAATGGAATCCTTGGCAGAAGCATGTTAGATCCATGTCAGTATCTACAATATTTGCAAGCTGTGAGTCATAGCTCACATAGGGAAGAAGCTATGTAGCAGAGAATTCATTTCATTTTATGTACAGATTATTAATTATTTGGTATTTATATTATTTATATTTGCTACTCTGGGAACCTTCCTCATCGCTTATCTTGTTTATTATAAATGGTTATTTTGTGCTTGCCTCAAATAAATTCCCGAGTCATCCTGAAGTTTGTCTTCCCAATTTTATATGTTACAATATACATACAAATTCTATTTAAGAGTCATTTCTAGGCCACATCACAGCCTTGAATAATTCTTCAATTTTATATATAATTGCATTGTTATGTGGGTTGAATTAGAGTGTGCAAAAAATCCTATTTATCTATTTATATATTTCATGTGTCACAAACAGAAATGTTTCGAGCACTTCTCAGCAGCAATGAATGAACGTATTAAAAAATGTCGGAATCAAAAGGAGCAATTTTTAAAAATATCAATAAATAATTATCATTTTAGAAAGTTATGATCCACCAACGGCTGAAACCTTTCAGCGCGAGAAATCTCTGGACCAGACCGAGACAACGGAGGAAGAGAACACAAGGGATATGTCGTGCGGAAACTCGGCGTCCTTCATTTCATCTGAACCTCTCGGCAAGAATATCAGCGATCATGGTGAGCTGCAATACAACGGCGAGAAAGACTCCTGCCACGAGGTCCGCCTGTTTATGATTACAAAGGAGCTCCATCTGGGCGCTTGGTGGATATGCGATAAGACTGGATCGTCGAAGAACACCGAAGTTAGAGATAGCGGAAAATTAAGCTTCCAGGATAGTCCAACGACAATGTCTGCAACCATGACATTCCGAGTAAAGTGACAGCACTACTGTCTGCATTCTGCTTTAAAGTGAGCTACGGACCTTTGACCGCCATCTCCGCCCATATTTCCGACAAGGTGCAAGCCAAGTCAAAACTTGAGGTATCCGATTTTCTAAAAAATTCATAGACGAAAAAATTACCTTTCATATTAAGGCTATCGAAATGAATAAAAATTATACTTTTATCGCTTAGATGAAAAATGTGAGAATTGATTATGAATAAAATAATTACATTAAAGGGAAATAATTATCGCATTTCCGGCACTTTTCACAGTCCTCATAACATTTCTTATGTTTAACACAGTACCCATTATTCAATGCTTATGGAAGACTACGTATAAACAGGTTAATGCTTGACCACATGCTGTCGGTATTGTGCATGGAATTTTTCTACAAACAAAATACTAAGCCTTAGCCTTGGACAGAACATTAACCTGATATCTAAAAATAACAAAACGTCTGTTCAAGGTTGCTTAGCGACTGTCTCAAGTCACTATATGTCGGTCATTACCCTTGAACTGTGGAATCGTGTTGAAGATGTATGGGAACTATTTATGGGAAGATGTATCTGTAACTATACATGTGATTCAATTTCTTTGACTCGATTCCCAGACGTATAATGGTGTTTTTCTCCCAGAGGTAGTTATTTTGGGAATGATCTTTTAGAATTTATTTCATCCAAATTTTCTAATTATTTGATGACATATTTTCCCAAGTAAAATGTATTTTTTTGTATTCATCATTTTATTTGTCTTCTTCCTAGTGTAAAAATATCAATATCAATAAGAGAGGGGTAGGATTTATTATATAATGAAAAATATAAAAGTGGTTATGTGTTTGATAATTTTTCCTTAATTATTTATGAATCACAATAATTATATTTAACCTTGGTAGGGTAATATGAACGAAACCATTGCTACGTCAAATTCTTACACAACTATCTTCTTTATATTATGATTGAAATGTATATATTTGATTAAATTATCTACAGAACTGATTTAAGGAGACCATGGTAGTGAGGAAACTAATATAAGTATAGAAAAAGAACTTTATTTTCATAAATTATATCCCAGCACATGTGGATCCCTGAAATGAGGTGAGGGCGTGAGGTGAGGATGAAGGCGGAAGATTACTTCCTGGACCTAACCGTGCTTGAAGAACATGTGGGAGTGCCCGTGGTCTCCGCCAATGTTGACGCTGTATCCATGGTGCTTGCCATCGTCCCCGTGGTGAGCGTCATGGTGGTCAGAGGAGTAACCATGGTGATCGCCACCATGGTGATGGTGCGAGTCTGCTCCACCTCCATAATGATGATGGTCATCTCCACCTCCATAATGATGATGATCATCTCCCCCACCATAATGATGATGGTCATCTCCACCTCCATAATGATGATGATCATCTCCTCCGCCATAATGATGATGATCATCCCCTCCGCCATAATGATGATGGTCATCTCCACCTCCATAATGATGATGATCACCCCCTCCGCCATAATGATGATGATCATCCCCTCCGCCATAATGATGGTGTCCGCCATGATCTCCTCCATATCCACCTCCATCCCCGCCGCTGCTGTAGCCAGAGCTGTGGTGCTTGTCTCCACCGTATTTATTATCGTGAGATGATCCATCCTTGTAATCTGATCCATGGCCTCCCTTCTTGTGATGGGATCCTCCATGCTTGTGCTTGGAGCCGTCAAAGTGATCCTTGTGGTGTTTACCTCCGTGCTTTTTGTGGGAGTCATCGCTGGTGTGGTGTTTGCCTCCTTTTTTCCATCCGCTGCCATGATGGCCGGAGTAGCCGTTCTTTCCGTGTTTCTCGTGGTTTTCACTGTGTTTCTTGGCGTGCTTGTAATGTTTGTCGTTGTCCTCCTTCATGTACTTGCCGCCATCCTTGTCGTAGTAATCCTCATGGTCGGCGTGCTTCTTCTTGTAGTCGCTATCCTTGAACTCGTCGTTGTAGGTCTTCTGATCTCCGTGCTCTTCCTTGTGGTAGACGTTCTTGAAGCCCTTGTTTTTGTGTTCTTTGTTCTTGTAGTATTCTCCCCCAGCCTTCGCAGACTTTCCCCCCTTGGCACCATGCTTGTCATGACCAAAGGCCCCATGTGATCCACCACCGCTGCCGTGGTTCAGCCCATCCTGTACCATGTGATGCTTGCCGACTTCTTCTCCGCCCTTCTTGTAGCTGCTGTCGCCGCCGGAGGAGTGGTGGGAGGAGTAGCCGTCCGAGCCGTGCTTCTTGCCCGAGCCATGGGAGCCATAGGTATCCCCGTGGGAGGAGTGGCCCCCGACATCGGAGTCGTCCTTGTAGTCGGAGTATCCGCCGGAGTTGTGGCCGTGCTTGTGGCCGCTGTGGTCGTCGTGGCCGTGGTGCGAGGAGTGGTGGTCGTCGCCGCCCTTCTCGAAGTGGTGCCCGTGGTGGTGCGACCCCAGCGCCAGCAGCCGGTCCCCGTTCTTGGAGCTGTTGGCGGTGGCGACCGCGGTCAGGGCCAGAACTATAGCTGCACAGCACCACATTAAAGTCAGCTTCTTTGAACATCTGTGCATGTTTTTATTCACCCCGTTCCATATACAGCTACGATAATATGTATAATATATATAGATTATTAGGTTTATAAATTAGAAGAGCTAGCCAGATTTTTCTTTCAATATAGAGAGTTCAAATATCATAAATGTTATATTTACCCTAGATATAATGAAAATAACATTCAGTTTTTTAGAAAGGTTCGCTTCTTTGGCGCTGAAATAAGGCTAAAATTAAGCAACATATATGAAGAGGGGCCTTAGCCAGGAACCATGGTCTCAAGGTGGACGCCTCTCAGTTTGCCAAAGCTGAAGTAGTGGATTTGTCTCCGACCCGAGTCCGGTAGTTTGAAGTAGCGTTCAATAAATGGCAACAATATTTAGCGTTTTTTTTTTTTTTTGCTATAAGGCGATCTTTATATTTATAAATTAATATCCTCCTGCCAAAAATTCTTAAGAATTCGGTATATTCTTTATTGATATAGAAGTTCATAGAGAGATGTCAAATTTCTTGAAGAACAAAAATTATATTTTAGAAGTTTTGAGATACTTAATTCTGATATAATTAAAAATAAACGATTAGTTGGTATTTATGACAAAATGGGGTTAACCAACATAAACACTCAGTTTCATGATGAGAGATGCTTTTTCTTAATAACTTTGAAAAAATTTGAATGAAAATATATGAAAAGATTTCTTGATCTCAAAACAAAAGGTTGCATGGCATAGCACCATCTATCGGCAAAATATCAACGGAGCCCTGAAATTGCACCTAGAATTCAGACAATGCTTTTTATTAAGGGCATTTCGGGCTATTACCTTCCTTAGCGAGGTGCACACTGTACTTAAGGAGAGAGATTTAACCCGGGTTCCTGGATGGTCAAAAGTCAACTACCCATGTTAGGGCCCACCAAAGTGTGCCTTCATAACATATTTATTCGATACTTGAAATGGGATTCAGAGCCTTTTTCATAGCTGAAACTCTGCTCAAAAAGGGGCTTAAACTAGATATGAACATTCTCGGATAATAACGTCTAAGTATGATAATAAAAGATACTTATCTCTAGACGTTTACCTTATTATCTAAAATTGCTAGAAAAGGAATATATTCTAAAAATGAAATAAATAGATATGAACATGTTCAGGGGAAGATATTATCATAGAAAAATGAATAGACCTCAATCAAGATTGAGAAAAACATTTTAAAGAAATGAAACTAGGTAAGTTTAGATATTTCCTGAAGTGGTAAATGAAGATAGATATGAATAATTATAGCCGAGTTGTTATAAAACTTTTATAAAAAAGAAATCTTTCTCACCCCGACAATAAGATCGAATAGAAGGTTCAGAATTGCTTTGAGAACTTTCCGGTAATTATAGGATAGAGAAATTCCCTCGTCTCCAAGGGATTCTGAACACCTCTCAAAGTGTATCATATACAAATACTATGTTTTAGTGAAGTTATGATTTCTCATTAAAAGGAGTAGGTAAAAAGTTTAAAAATGCAAATGATTCATACAATTACTATATGTAAAAGGGGAGTCAAAGAACAATGAGCGTCAGAGTGAAGTGTGTAACACACAGTATAAAACACTGTTTTGTAAGCACGAAATCAAATTATCTATAAAAGAACTCAAAGTAAAAACATGAGACCTATTCAAATGAATATTCATCACATTTGTCCTAAATATATATAAAGCCAAATATCATTATTAAATGTATGCAAAACTCTTTAACACATAGTAAGTTATCCATTAATTTCGATGAATTTATAATTTTTACCCAGACTCTATATAATACAAGTCATTGACAAAAATTGTTGAAAAAAATGTCGAACCGTCCAATTGAAATATTTCCACCAAGCACTGTGGATGTCCCGAGCCAGCTACTCACCCAGGGAAGAATGCCCATGTCTGTGGGAGGTCTGAGTCTCCGCCACCTTTATACCAGGCCGAGATACACGCTCCAGCGGTCCCGCAGATACCATCGCCTTGACGAAACCCAATTACCTAAGTAGACTTATCGGAACGTAACCCAGGAATTCTCGGTTCCTGTGGGTAAAGGTGGAATAATGGTAAGTGGAACTATCAGACAGCATCAAAATTCCTTAAGGCCTGGGCCATCTCGTACGACGCGATGTTCCAGGGAGTATATCTCTTTGGAACGGCGTACGTCTGATATTCTGACATGATGGCTTGCAGGTGGACACGCAGATGACTTAGAATAATGCCGCTTTCAATTTATGAATCCTCTGCAGTAAGATATTATGTTGGTACTCGCCTAGGCCCGGACAATGATGCGTGGGACGAGGCAGATAAAGTTTTCCTTGAGATTGCAGGCAGAACCCCGCGAAGCTTGGATTTGACGAGGAATCTTTGTATGACCCCCGCGAAGAAGTTACAACCCGAGCGGAAGAATAGACATAAAATCTTTCTAAGATCTCTTTGGAACATAATCAAAAATGTATTATTGACTTTTATATAGAGGGGCATTATTGAGTTCACAAAACATGGTTTCACAAAATATTAATTAATTATCAACGGAATAAAAAAAAAACGAAAACAATAGTAGAAAATAGAAAAACATAATTAAGTTTTTTCCGACCACCCAGAAGTCTGAAGTTTTGTCAACTTGCATTGTCATCGGGTTTGAGCACGTATACCAAATTTCAGATTTCAAGGTACTCTGTAAGTATATCAAAAATGAATGAAAGATTTGTGAATAGACAGACATGGAAGCAAGTTCTAAAAAAAAGCTTTTAAAATTGAGTAGTTCTTGAGAAGATTTATCGCCCTCTTATCAAACCCCTTTTCTGCAATTATTAACATCATTTCTAAGAACCTTTTTTATTTTCTCCTTTACTTCCTTCGGATATCGCAACAATCGTTTTCTGGGCCTTCTCTTTTCCATTTCAGGCCTCAGATACTTTTAGGTTGTTATATTTTACCTTCATATCTCTCGATACTCCCTCGCTGAAAAAGAACGTAAATATGTTTATATGATTCTCTTGCACATATCTCTAAGTTTTAAAAATAGAGCAATCCATAAATAAATATTTAATTAAAAAGGCATATATCAGATCAAAAAAATCATTTATTTTACCAATATTTCAGTTGGCTGAACGCCAACCTTTATCAAGGTGTTATTGCATTTTAATGTGTGTCAACAAAAATGTAGCGATGTGTTTGTTGTTGACACAAATTAATATGTTATAACACCTTGATAAAGGTTGGCGTTCAGCCAACTGAAATATTGGTAAAATAAATTATATTTTGATCCAATATATGCCTTTTTAATTAAATATTTTTAGGTGTCACACACTTTTGTTTGCTTACTTTTCAATATCATTAATCACACACAGATTAACTGAGTCAATAAAGATTTTTTCAAGTTCCCATTGTCCTCATATCACTATTGTATATTCTTTTGTGTGCGGATTAACTATCAATTCAGTTATAGTCCGATAGATGTGAATTGCTTCTATGGGAATTTTAAACTTTATTATTATTATTAGACGAAAAACATGGTGAAGGAAGACGAGTTTCTTTTATTGATGCATAGGTGCAAGCTTTCGGGTAAAAACCCTTCAACAGGCGAACAATATTAATCATGAGTGCTACACTGAACTGATAATTTAGTAATATAAATCTAGTTGTTTTAATGGTGGTAGTTGAAAGAATTACTTGACTTAATTCGGTAAAGTGTTAATCAAAAAGCTTCTTTTTTTGTATTTTTTCGCAATTTTTATACATGGATAACAATGATGACATTTTTTATTTTTACCCGAAAGCTTGCACCTATGCATCAATAAAAGAAACTCGTCTTCCTTCACCATGTTTTTCGTCTAATTCAATTCAGGAAGAATTCTTTATATTTGCAAATTCTAAACTTTGTTTACAAGGAATCTGCCAATACTTCATAGCGTATCTTAACAGACTCAATCTATCCATTCTTTTTATGAGACATCTGAATCTTTAGGCCTTCCAACTTCCGACATCATCTGTCGTCTTGAATAAGCAAGTATAAATAAAATATCTGTCGAAAATTTGTTTATAAAATATACACCATTGAATAGTGGGCTACCTAGACCGAAGTCTGTACGCCTGTATAAAATATACAATGTACAATATACAATATGTATATTTTTATACTTGGAAAAACTGTATACTAAAAATATTACAATTAAAAAGTAGAAATATCAGTAATAGATACCACTAATCAAAAATAAATCTATATGACTAAAATGAAAAAACGGTAAGGAGCGCTTGTCGTATTTTAAAATAAAGAGATAAAAAAAAGTGAGAAAATTAAAATATACTTCGGCAATTGTTTCGCCTTTATTCTTAAAATGTTCAGAATTCATCATGAGTGCTACACTAAACTGATATTTTAGTAATATAAATCTAGTTGTTTTAATGGTGTTAGTTGAAAGAATTAGTTGACAGATTTCGTAAAGTGTTAATCAAAAAGCTGCCTTTGTTTGTGTTTTTTCACCATTTTTATACATAATTAATATAGATTAATAATTCGTTTTGTTTGTAAATTGTATCTTTTAGGAAAAAAGTATAAAAGTGAATATAAATAACCGATATTCTCACTATAACCTTTTATATATTAAGTGGCTTTAAATTGCGAGGTAATTTCTATATTAAACGAAATATTGATTCTAATCACAAACCCACAAGAAATCGTTCGATATTGTAAAATAGAAAGCGAATAACCTGACAAAATTTATGTTTAGATGTATAATTGTTGTATACTAATAATAGATTCCTCTTTTGTTCCATGTTATCTCTCTTTATAATAACCTTTATAATAAAAAATCATTTTCCTCTTGAAAAATATCTTTCTTCTTGAATTTTTTTTTTTACAGTATCACTTCCCTTCTTTCTCTCTATCCCTGAGCCGGGGATACTTACTTGTGTTACAGCTCTGTTGACTTGCTGCTTGCTTTGTTCATTGCCACAGTGATCGTTCTGCTTGGTACAGCCCGTTGGCAGGACTAGACGACCATTCTATAATGGCCAATTAGTCGATTAAAAGAGTGAGTTAGAGTCAGTCTTTCCAGCTATCAGTCTGAAAACATCACAGCGTCAAGTATCTGTCTGAATAATCTGCATATGTTTCCACAATATTGGATTATTTAGAAGAAATTTGTTGTCGATATTCAAGTAAACAACACTAAAAAATGGAATGTTTATTCAACCAAAATGAAGAAGAATCAAAATATCAAAATAACTTATCAAGGAAAACTCCACATGAAACAACATAAAACTAAGCTAAAAAATCGAATAAATGAAATTCTGAAACTAATGAACTCAGGATTGTGTTACCTTTAAGGCGGTACCTATTTTTAAACAAAAAATTTTAGATATCAGATTTTTATTAGATTATTTTCTAAATATAAGTATGTCCCAAAAGTTCGTGTCTTTCTTAAAACGTTGGTTTTCTTATTACTTGCCTAATAATATTATTACGGCTAATACATAATAATATATAATACAATTACACTGGTCCGCAAAATAAAAGGAACAACATTTTTTTTCATTTATCTCAAATTTTATTGAACATTTATCAATGAAATTTTATACACAAATTTATTATTCCATTATTGATTAGAATACCCGAAATCAAAGAATTCTAACACGTATTTTATGCAAATTAGCCGGTCAAGCAATGATCTTCTTGCAGTCAGTGCATAAATCTCTTGGATATTGTTGTTAATATGGGGTGTGATCGCCTTTAACTGATAGACAGGCTCTACATCGGCGACCCATACTAAGAATTAGGGAGTTTATAAGCTCCTGTGGAATCAACGCCCACTCTTTTTTTAAAGTGTGTTTCTAGCTCATGAGTGTTTCTAGGAGCGGGTTGGAGGGATGAGATCCGTCGTCCTAGATTGTCCCATACATGCTCAATGGGATTTAGGTCTGGGGATCGAGCTGGCCAATTCATCCGAGCAATTGCAAGGTTTGGAGAAAAGTGTCGACCACACCAGCCCTATGTGGACGGGCATTATCATCCATTATAAGAAGGTTTTCTACCATTTCTAATGATTGAGGCATCACATATGCTGCCAAGATCTCGTCCCGATACCTCTGTCCAGTCAGGGTTCCTTGCTGAAATATGTGGAGTGCTGTGTGACCGCCCAAGAAGATTCCAGCCCAGACCATAAAACATTGGCTTCTGTAGGGATCCCTTTCAACCATATTTCGGGGATTATTTCTGGTTCCTACCTCTCTCCAGACAAAGACACGACGATAATAGCTGTTTAGAGAGAATCTGGACTCATCAGTAAACATTAAATGGCTCCATTCATCTGGATTCCAAGCGACATGTTGTCTGCGCCAAAGTTCCCTTGCTCTCTTTTGAGGTGGTGTCAACGGCACACAAATTATGGGTCGTCGAGCATAGAGGCCCTTCATGTGAAGCCTTCTGCGTATTGTATCAGTTGAAATGGGAGAAAACTTTCTTCTAATGGATGATAATGACCGTCCAGATAGGGCTGGTGTGGTCGACACTTTTCTCCAAAACCATGTAATTGCTCGGATGAATTGGCCAGCTCGATCTCCAGACCTAAATCCCATTGAGCATGTATAGAACAATCTAGGACGACGGATCTCATCCCTCCAACCCCCCCCCCCCCCCCCTAGAAACACTCATGAGTTAGAAACACACTTTAAAAAAAGAGTGGGCGTTGATTCCACAGGAGCTTATAAACTCCCTAATTCTTAGTATGGGTCGCCGATGTAGAGCCTGTCTATCAGTTAAAGGCGATCACACCCCATATTAACAACAATTTACAAGATATTTATACACTGACTGCAAGAAGATCATTGCTTGGCCGGCTAATTTGCATAAAATACGTGTTAGAATTCTTTGATTTCGGGTATTCTAATCAATAATGGAATAATACATTTGTGTATAAAATTTCATTGATAAATGTTCAATAAAATTTGAGATAAATTGAAAAAATATGTTGTTCCTTTAATTTTGCGGACCAGTGTACTTTATACATAATGCAAAGACATTATACATAACATATTGGTTTTTGAATTTTTTGCAAGTGTTTACGAACTTTTGAGACAACCTTATACTAGTTCTTCAAATTAAAGATACCTCGGTCAGTAAATCTTGTACTAATTATACTAATAATTGATTATATTTATAATGCGACATGTGTCGAACCTGGAGGCTGTTGTTGGGTGCTGCGCTGCCTGGAGTATAGGAGCTCCATCTATGATTCCTTTCTTCCTGTCGTGAATCTGTATAAGACCGGTGGTCTTGAGAAAGCTGTGTGTGTATTCTGTTATAACGTCTGACCTGGAGGCTGTTGTTGGGTACTGCGCTGCCTGGAGTATAGGAGCTCCATCTATGATTCCTTTCTTCCTGTCGTGAATCTGTATAAGACCGGTGGTCTTAATAAAGCTGTGTGTGTATATATTTATAATTAAAATAATTTATTTCAAAAACCGCTTTTTAAGAAAACGCATGCATTGCCCGGGTATCATATATTCGTTATATTCTAAAACTCACAGGGAACAATTATAAAAAATCATATATTGAATGTTAGAACGTTATGTAATTTCAGGGAAAGAAAATTATAATCAAATTTAAATATTGGATTATTAAAAACTATTTTCGCACTTGATAATTAGAATATTGTAATTCTGCACTAAATATTGTAAAAGTTACACTAATTATTAGAATATTAAGGGAGAAATACGCTCCAAATATTAAAATTACCCGGAGAGATATAATAACACTCGAACTAACTTTTTTTGAAAGAAAAATTCCGAACGAAAAACTATGAAAAAATAACCGTAAAATAGTAGTTATATCAAAAACAATAATAAACAAATAATTCTGAATACCTATCTAATATATTTTTAATTAAAACCTAATTATTTACTGAATATTAAAATATATCGCTATAATATACCATAACAAGTAATAAAATATCATAATAATGAAAACTAAAATTATATATTCAATAGAATCTCAAAAATAATCAGTCCGTAAAATTATATAAAATTCAAAAATTATTCATAAAAAAAAAAAAATACACATTTTTAAAAACTCACAGATATAAAAAGAAAAAGTGCCAATGGTGCCGAAGATTGTCTTATAATATTTCGCTCTTTTTTTATCAGCCGATCATCCTCGATTGTATACAAATTGGCGGGAAACCCCTGGGGGTATTCAACTGACGGATTGGCGCCTCGCTAGGCCTCGTGTTAGGCCTAATCAATCGTACCCCTGCCCACAGGGGCCTCGGGGTAAAGTACCGCATAAAGAGGAGGGTCTGGATATTCCACGACATGCTGGAGAAAGTATTGTCTTCTGCACCAAATAAATGTCCTGCACTTTTTTAGAACTCCCAGATGACTTTACGTCTTCTGCAAGTTTTTGTTGGGGCTTCTTCCTATTGTGACTCTGCAACCCCTAGGGTTCGGCTGCTTCGATTTCCTTTCTGTTTTTCAATTCCCTTTTTATTGTTCATTTGTATCATTGACATACTTATTTGGAAGTTTACTTATCCTTTTTAACAGATATATTATAAAATTATGTTTATATATTGTGAATATATATTTTGTTCAAAATATTTTCTAACGAATATACAAACTATTTGAACGAGCTGCTATATTATATAATATTTATATTTTAAAAAATATGAATTTTTCATTAATATGTGTGACAATTATTTGAATTTTTAAAATAAGAACAAATAGTCTATGTTTAAACATTTATATTTTTAAAAATATATTAAAATATTAAATCATATTTAAATCAGTTTTCCAGATTATAAAGGTTTAGTTTGATATTTTAAACACGCTAGCAACGCATAATTTTATGCATATTAGACACACATTAAAATGTTATAATACTTTGATAAAGATTGGGCTTCAGCTTACTGATTAATTGGTAGATTAAATTATATTTTGATCCAATATATGCTTTTGTCAAATTATATATATCGACAAATATTCACAATCTTATCATATCTTATCTCAGGTTTTAGTGGAAAGAATTTGTGTTTTCGTTTGTTTGTGAACAAATCTCTCCCGCCTTTTCATTGGACGAATGTGGCCATGTTTGTATATAAAGGGGGCTATGGTATGAGTCGAGGTCAGTGTTGTGGATTATCGTGTGGAGATGCTTAAAGTGTTCTCTGCGTGCTATAGAAAAAATAAAATTTAACAATTTACATTACAAGTACTAATTTTGTAAACAAAACCAACACTCGTTTGTTATCGGTTTTTATATTACAGTGTTGTCAGTCCAAAAGTATTTCAAGATCAATGATTTACTATTTTAAAATATTTTCTTTTTTTTTTCCAAGATGGTCACTCAGCTAGTCAAAGATAAAAAGTCATATAGTTAATGCAACATATTATAAAAAAGTGATATTTTTAAAGAATAATTAATAAAATTCCTTTTAAAAACAGTCTATAAAATAACAAAACGAGTAGGCTTAGTGTAGCGTATCATGAAGGTGATCGTTGAATGAATGAAAAATCAATAAAAATTCTCATAGAAGGATTATCTCCAAATTTCAATAGTGACCAATGACTCGGTAACTTATCAACAGAGTAGCTAGCTAAGTTAATTGCCCTAAGTTGCTATCTTAAGCCCTTTTTCAATAGGGTTAATATCATTTTAATGAATATTAATGAAAAGGAGCATTGAAGAGTAAAAGTTAAACGCTACTCTCGACTATAAATTGTATTTTAATTGGCAACCTCGATACCAATACCTTATCACGTGATAAGTTTCCCGCCTTATCCTTTTTAAGCCTGAATGGACCTTTGAGGTTCGGCGAAGGAGAAAAATTCGGTTATCAAAATTATCGTCTGTTTGATTTATTGTCTTGAAAAGTGAAAAGGTGTTTATTAGAACTTTCCTTTTCTGTTATTTTTACATTTTATTTATTTGTATTGATTTGATTATATTTATAACTCATTATGTTTTCTTATTTATATTCTTATGTTATTCTATATATTTTTATCTTATTCTCTGGTAAGAAGATAGCTTTTCTTTTTTTAAATTGAATTTTTGCGCCTTTTAAAAATTGTATTGAGGAATTTTTAAATTTTAAATTATATAGATTTATTTTTATAATTTATATCATATTTTGTTTATTTCTCTTTATATCTTTTTGATTTTAATATTTCTATATTTCCCTGTATTTTCAAATAGTTATTCTGTTTTGTAACGTTAAATAAAATCTATTATGAATCTAATAATTTCTTGACATTTTGAACTGATATAAAACTACATGTGTAGACATGTGGTGTACTTACAAATACAAGTAGTCAAAACCCTCTACCTATCTACATGATTTTCATGATCTGGTACTACAGTGTATACATGTTAAATAATTAAAAAGGTTTCTGGAGATGAGTTTATTTTCCTTTTATTAACGTAGTCTGAAGTTTTCGGACATCTCTCTCTCTCTCTCTCTCTCTCTCTGCCCTTCTACAGGAGAACATATATTATAACGAAAATATAATTTATTTATTCAATTAATGTTCAGGAGATTTAAATCAATTGAATTGTAGATATGTGGTGTACTTACAGTACAAGCAGTCACATCCTCTATCCACCATAATTATCATAGCCTGGTACTACATGTGTAGACATGTCGTGTACTTACAGTACAAGCAGTCACATCCTCTATCCACCATAATTATCATAGCCTGGTACTACATGTGTAGACATGTCGTGTACTTACAGTACAAGCAGTCACATCCTCTATCCACCATAATTATCATAGCCTGGTACTACATGTGTAGACATGTCGTGTACTTACAGTACAAGCAGTCATATCCTCTATCCACCATAATTATCATGGCCTGGTACTACATGTGTAGACATGTGGTGTACTTACAGTACAAGCAGTCACATCCTCTATCCACCATAATTATCATAGCCTGGTACTACATGTGTAGACATGTGGTGTACTTACAGTACAAGCAGTCACATCCTCTATCCACCATAATTATCATAGCCTGGTACTACATGTGTAGACATGTCGTGTACTTACAGTACAAGCAGTCACATCCTCTATCCACCATAATTATTATGGCCTGGTACTACATGTGTAGACATGTGGTGTACTTACAGTACAAGCAGTCACATCCTCTATCCACCATAATTATCATAGCCTGGTACTACATGTGTAGACATGTGGTGTACTTACAGTACAAGCAGTCACATCCTCTATCCACCATAATTATCATAGCCTGGTACTACATGTGTAGACATGTCGTGTACTTACAGTACAAGCAGTCACATCCTCTATCCACCATAATTATTATGGCATGGTATTACATGTGTAAGCATATCGTGTTTCCTGAGCACATCAAGTTATACCAGACAAACAACGCGGAAGTACCATAGATACCAATATAACAATATATTAGAATACCAGACAATCATCACGTCCATACCACACACACACACACCTAGGTACCAATACCACACCGATATATTAGAATACCAGACAACCATCACGGTATCTCGAAGGAACAGAAATACCAAGAGAAACCTATATATAAGTATATATATATATAGGAAGTACCACAGGTACCACAATATATTAGAATACCAGACAATCATCACGGCCATACCACACACACACATAGGTACCAATACCATACCGATATATTAGAATACCAGGTAACCAGAGCTAACCAAACACAATACACGCCTCTTCCATTTACAATCCACAACTTAATTGGACTTAATTGTTGGATAACTCCCCAATTACTGCTCCACATATCTTAATGGAACGAAGGTAATTAACCTTAATTAGAGAGATATACACATTTATTTACAAAATTATGCACACAAAAAGTAATTAGACATTATTCTATAATATCCTCCTCTTTTAAACTCATTTTTGATAATTACCCTTCAATTAGTTTCTTAGGTCTACTTTAGGCCATTATCTTTTAAATTATCAATTCTTTTTATAGATAACTATTATAGATTGTGTGTATCGCTATTCCATTTAGTGTACAATCTATAATAAATTAAAATATCCTCATTTTATTAAATAGTTTATATAAACTGGGTTATATGCCTTCATTCTTTACTCTTTTAATCTGTAATAAATAACCCCTAGCATTGTTATAAATATATATAAAACTTCATAAAAATGTTGATCATAGAATATATCGATATTTGACTTAAACATAAAACTGGTATAATATATTTTCATGATATAGAGAGATATATATTTCAAAATATATATAATTAATTAAAATAGTATTATATGTTCTCAAGGTACAGGTTTAGTGTTTCTTTTGGAAATTCGATGAACAATTTTAGCATTATTGGATTATATTTATCACCCATGATATAAAATAGAATATATATGTCGTAAACCCGGGTAAGACAACAAGTGAGTTGGAAGCAGTCGGGGTTGAGTGGCAAGGTGTGCAGAGTAGGAAGTCCGCACGGGACAGTAAGGACAAAGTATGGGATCAAAAGACGCTCTCCTAGTACGTCTCACGTGGCACCAGGACCAGGGAAAAATTGAGAATTAACTGAGGAAAGCTCGGCGTCCTGCATGAAGCCGTGGGAGCAGGAGGCAGCCACGAGGGCCGCCGTGAGATGACAACTGCCTAGACTCAGCGGGCCTGTCGTGAGATGACAATGGCCTAGAACTGAGCGGGGCTGTCCGAAAATATCCACTGTACCCTAACTAACCGTCAGCATCTGGACCAACCCCCTTTTTGTCCCGTCCCCCCCCCCCCCTGGATCCCCCAGGTGTCCGGTCGCAAGCTGGTGTCACTTTGAGACGACTAGAAAGGACGTCATACTTTATTACTTACATATCACACTGTTTAAAATACGATATATATATATAATATTATACAAATAGGTATTAATGATACCTGATAGGTTCCATTTAACCTTTGAATATTTTTATTTTATTTTGAAAGAAAAAGAAAATATATTTTTATATATGTTGTAGCAAGATTATACTGTTGACTGATTGTTGTGGTAGGCAGTCTGATAGGTATGATACCACAATCACTTGCAGTCAGAATGGCTCATTCGTCAATGGGTAACACAACAGGACAAGGCAGGTTGGATGTCACAACAGAAAGAGGCCAGCGCCGAAGATGTGGCCAAGGTCCAGATGGGTGTCTGCTCTACATGAAAGGGAAAGATGAAATGATACTGTACGCCCTTTTTTGTCGGTGTCCAGTAGCGGTCGTAAAAATTATTGGAAGTTCCCTGGGAGGAAATGAGTAATCTTTGACGAAATCGGACTCCTTGGATCTTCGTCCTATCTTGTAGGCGGCTGTCTCAACTAACTTTATTGTTTTGTTTTATATTACAGGTTGGCCAAGCTGGCGCTATTAATTATATCTGTATTTTGGGGCTGTTACATTATAATAATTGCCCGGTAAGCGGAAAATTGTGGGTTCGATTTCCATTCCTGGACACTTTTATTTTTCCGTTCATCATTACTCTTCATAATTCACCCTTTCATACCTCATCCAAAAAGGTTAGAAATAGTCAATATTTCACCTTGAAATAAATTTTGATTTTTCATTGAAAAGAAACTCATGCGGTGTAACTTCAAGTGTTGTTTTACATTATAATTATGTTACATATGAAATTCTTGTGTATATTGAAATATATTACTAAATAAACACTATTGGACATTGAAATTGCAGCACCAGGAACATATATAAATAAGAAAATGATATTTATTAAATAATTACATCATAATCGTTTTATAACCAACGGTAAATATTCTGGAAATATGGAGGTTGAGATCCTGATAAATCAACACCATGAAGAACTACCTCTGAGAGTAATAACAACACCTGTACGACTGGTCATTGAGGCTTACAAGTTGTTTAGATGTAATGTACAGTTACAGCTTCCCATGCAGCTTCAACACGATGCTACAGTTCATCGACAGTAGTGACTGGGGTGTACTGACAAACAAATCGCTCGTCAAACATTAATCAGACGTTTTCTATTAGCGACAGATCAGAAGAACGTGCTGGCCAAGATATCAGCGGATAATTTTCTGTGTGTAGGAAGGTACGTTTAATAACGGCAACATACGGTCAAGCGTTATCGTGCTGAAAGGTTGTTTATCAGGCCTCGAATAAAAGGTACTACCATGGGCTTTAACATATCATAAATGTAACGGGGACTTTTCAAAGTTCAAGTAAGGCAATCAAGAGATAACCGAGACGTGTATCTAATTGTACCCTATACCATTTCCCAAGGTAATGAACCAGTATGACAATGTCTAATGCATACTGGCAATGTAAATTCTACACGATGGCATCAAACCTGAATGCGGCCAACATGGAGATATAAACAGAATCTATATTAATCTGAAAACACAACGCCACGACATTCCTATCTCCAGGGTTCACCACTGATGAGCCGGAGCCTTCCCATAATTTTAAGAGTATTATTGCAGTAAGGGGGCTGCAGAAAATACTTTCATTTTAAAAAGAAACATACACCTGAAAAATAATTTTAATTTCTTATATTCCCTAATGATGATCAACACAAAACAATGCTAGTTATAACAAAATATCTTTTATGAAAATTCGAAACTATTTTAAACGCGTTGTTTTCGAAATTAAACAATTTCTACAGCCCTTGCTGCAATATGGAAAAATAATGGTAGGGCCTGGCTCATCAGTGGTGAACCCTCCCAGCGGTTTCGCCAGTTTAATCCACTATACCGCTGTTATACTGCATTTTTTAACATCCTTTTATAGTGATACTGTTTATAGACTCTTGGAATGACCAAAGCTCATCTAAAATACCCATTCCAAGAGTCTAGCAACAATGTAACTATACCGGTAACTATACTGGTAAAAGGAAGATCGAAAAATGCAATATAACAGCGGTTAGGTAGTTAAACTGGCGAAACCGTTGGGAGGGTTCACCACTGATGAGCCAGGCCCTCCCATAAATATTTCAATATTGCAATAAGGACAGTAGAAATTGTTTAATTTCAAAAAGAATCATACGCGTCTAAAATAGTTTCGAATTTTCATAACAGATGGCGCGCTAGTGCATCATAAAATATATTTTGTTTATTAGAGCTAAAGACACGATACTATATATTAATTTAATCATAAATATAAATTCGATATCTTCACAAAAACATCTAAAAAAGAAAAGCTTATATTTTTTTATTTGAATTTATATTCATTCAATTTAATCGAATAATATTTTATTATTCTAATCAATCAAATCGAGAGAGAAATATTTGCGCATATGTAAATAGATTTATCTCGATATAAAAGCAGAAGAATCAATAATTGAAAGGGAACAGAAGAAACCCACCAAACGGTCTAACCTTATATAAAGCAGAAGATGAGCGTAGTGTCTGAGATTACTCCAGCTTGTTTTACGACCAGACGTGACTGGGTGTTTCGTCTGCGAGGAATCTTGGCTTTAATACACATTTCCCTCAAAATGCCCAATCCCACTTGATCGTCTGGAAGCCAAATCAAATTTTAGCGGCCAGATAAAACTGACTTCCAACGTTTTATGTTTTCAAATAAATAGATTAGTTTTTTTTTTTTTAAATATAATGCAGCAGATTTAGTTAAAATTCTATCTCCCTTACTAATACTTTTTATACTTTTAACTATTTAACAATTATTCTATTATGTTTTGCAGTGAGATTTTTATAGCTTTACGTTTATTTTAATTTACTCTGTTATAATATTTTCAGTGTGCAGTTTTATACGTTTACACTTATTTTAAAATTACTCTATTCTAAGGTTTTGCAATAAGCATTTTTCTATTTTTTACCTGTTCTAAATTTACTCTGTTATATATTTTCTAATTTAACCCAAGTACAAGTGGTACAGGCCATAATAATCATGGTGGGTAGTTAGCGACTGCTTTTACTGTAAATGTATCACATGTCTAAACATGTGAAAAGCAGGTTTCAATACTCAGAATTACTCTATTATAATGTTTTAAAGTGTGCAATTTTATACGTTTATACCTATTTTAAATTAATATATTATGTTTTTCAGTGAGCATTTTTATATTTTTACCTATTTTAAAATTACTCTATTATACTGTACAATGTTTTTCAGTGTGAATTTGTATATTTTCACCTATTTTAAAATTACTCTATTTCAATGTTTTGCAGTGTGCACTCTTATACCTTTATACCTATTTTAAATTTACTCTATTTTAATGTTTTGCAGTATACACTTTTATATCTTTAACTATTTCAATGTTTCGCAGTGTGAAAATGTCTAATTTTAACTTTTTTATAATTACTCTATCATAAAGTTTCAGTGTGAATTTTTATACCTTTATCTATTTTTTTTTTTACTTTATTCTAATATTTTTCAATGTGCATTTTAATACTTTTTACTTGTTTTAAAATTATTTTAATGTTTTTTGCAGTGTATAGTTTACTACTTCTAAAATATTTAATCAAATATTTAATATATTATAATATTTTGCAGTGTGCATTTGTATACTTTTCCCTATTTTAAAATTACTCTATTATATAATGTTTTTCAGTGTGCATTTGTATATTTTCACCTATTTTAAAATTACTCTATTTAGAAGTTTTGAAGTGGGGATTTTACACTTTTATCAATATTGAAATTACTCAAATATAATATTTTTCAGTGTAAATCTTTATACTTTTACCTATTTTAGAATTACTTTATTATAAAGTTTGCAGTGTGAATTTTATACTTTTACTTATTTTAAACACATGTATGTTTAATAATTTATAAATAACTTGCAATAATTGCAGAGGGCCATATAAATTTCTCGTGTAAACTGTCAAGATATTCCTTTTTTTATTCTTAATACAGTAGAACTTGGATAATTCGAACTTCTTTAATTCGAAAACCTCTTTAATTCGAATATTTATCTTGGTCCCTAGAATTTCCTATAAATAGAATTTACGTTTTTAATTCGAATTTTTGGATAATTCGAATTTTTTTATGGTCCCTTGGGGTTCGAATTATCCAAGTTCGACTGTATTAACAAATGACCTTTTTCTTACCTTTTTTGAATATTTACGCATTTTCGGCCTTAAATACTCATTTCATGATTTCTCAGGAATACAAATATTTGGTAGTTAAGGTACAGGATGCATCATGCTAACGATGTCCTACAGCCCAAAACGTTTACGTTGTTGGTTTTTTTTTATTTATGAAGAAACAGAAATCAACGTTTAGCTTATTTTTATATCACTAGATGGCTTTCGGTTATCTAAAATGCTTATATAAGGCATCAGGAAACGGCTTCCATTAATTTCAAGAATATATTTTATACATAAATATTAAAACCAGTTATTAATCCAATAAAATATATTAGTATGTGTAAAAGATATATAAGTAAAACTGAATGATC
>CP092864.1:198371242-198409430 GCA_030710605.1 Cordylochernes scorpioides | reverse complement strand
TTGACACTTTTCTGTTAGAATTTTTACCTTCTTTGAATGAAAAATATTATTTCTTTTATATCTGAATAAATACGCGATATATTGATATATTCCCACTATATTTTCTAATATTTACGTTTTTATTTTGAAATAATATTTACATATATTTTACTCTACATAAATTTGTTAATTTAAAAACAAATATAAGATATAAGAGTCTGTTGTTGCCACACATTAAATATGTTATAACACCTTGAGATAAAGGTTGCGTTCAGCCAATTGAAATATTGGTAAAATAAATGATATTTTGATTCAATATATGCCTTTTTAATTAAAAACAAATTTGTGTTAAAAATAATTAAAATAATAAATAAATTAAGAAATAAGCAACAACATAAGCAGATAGAAGAAATCTCAAGGTAGTTATTTACAATAAGTTAAGCAATAATGGAAGTTGATTTAATGAAGTTATCTGTAATAATTAGTATCGTGGAGAGAGAAAGTTGATCAAGTTGAGCTATTTACAATGAGTTATGTTCTAAAGTAACTTAATTAATATAATATATTTATATAATGTACTACTCTATCTCAACAGAGCATATCGGGATTTATCTATTATAAAATAGTTTGTGACGATGTTATGATGTAGAAAAAGAGACGTTTGGTACTATAATAAATGTAAATATTGGAGACAACACAATAAAATGTGTATTTAAACCTAATATGTATATTGTGTAAATACTAAGGAAAATAATAAAGACAATGGGTCGGTCCTAATATAAAAAGTAACTGCCTGATATACGAGGTTTCATAAGATAAGGTGGCTTGGTCACAAACGAGAAAGTATAGAAAGTTATTTATTATGAAAAAACTCAATACACCACATCGGAACAAACCTTTCTACCAAATAACATGAATAGATAATATTTAAAAGGAAAAAATAGAAAAGTAAAAAAAGAAAATAATACATTTTACCTTTCCAAACCATTCCAATTTGTAAAAAGAATGGAGAGATGACATCCTATGGGAAATGATGCAAGATGATGAGTATCATTATCCACCCATGGTGAAAGGGGGACTTTCAGTCAATATCTTCCACCCTCCCCATTCATAACACCTCCCTCATCCCCTGTCTGTTGATTTATGATTTATTTTGTCTCACATCTTTGATCTTATGTCCATAAATTGTTTCCTCTCTTCCTCAAATGTATGAAATAGTTCTATATTTCTTGTTTGATATACGGATCATTCTTTTTGTTTCCTCAGTATCGTACTGATTCGATTGTTCATATAAATATATGTCATAATTTGCATAATATCAAGATGTATAATTTATTTTCACCAAAATAAGTATGTAAATATGTTAAGCTTGTGTTAAAATGTAAATATGCAAATTCATCTCCATCTATAAAAACTGTACAAAAATAAACGTGGCAGACATCGCGGAAGAATGCTACGGCACGTCGCGGGTGAGCTGCTCAATTGCTGGAATTTTTTCTTGGAGATTGCATGCATAACGCTCGCACCCTTCCATTCGATCACGACATATATATATATATTAGTAAATTATATCATATATATACATTTATTTTTACGCACACAGATAACATAATTTGTACTGACATTTTATTTATTCATGGTAGAAATTTAACTGGACAGCACACGATAAGCGCGTTATATATTTTGAAAAGAATTTTGAAAATGAGTTTTGTTTTTTTCTGCCCAAAATGATTTATTCAGAAAATAATATACATTCATAGAGACAAGGTAAGGAAGAAGAAACTCATTGATGTTGCTGCCGAATGTTATTCTGAAGGAAACAGAGAAAACCTATTCATACTTGGTTATCTGTTTTTGGTTTAGAGCTGAGATTATAGATCATTAGTTTTACACTTAGTTATCGCATGCGTTCTCAATTAAGGTCACTGTGTATCAAATATCTTTCAGAGTTATTGCCTGAATCCCGATAGGGTTTAGGGGTGGCACCCGTAAAGGTGAGATGGACCATGGGACTGTCTTGAGATCTCTGGTTAATGGGACAGCATGGCGACCTAACCACACCTAACCCCTGACTATTATGCCTTCTGACACTGTGGTGTCCTGGGCGAGACTGGGCTAAGAAAGAAAAAAAAACAATTTATATTCTGATAGTAACGTCAGAAAGGGCGATCGTCCACTCCAATCAAGAACTGACACGGCCGATATATTTACATCCTCTCTTGGTTGCTTAGACAATGTCAACGACATGTTAGCCGATCTTTCTGGGTACCTCTCTTCCTTTCCCGTTTGTATATTTTATTTAACGCTATTTTTAAGTTAAATCATGTGGTGATTCTATGTGTGTATTGTGTGTACCACATTCTATAAATAATATAGAATACGACATATATGTAAATATATATAATATATATATAGGACATACGAGTACCAGGTTCTTCTCCTTGTGTAACGTGATGAATTGGGTGGATACAAGTTTTTATGATGCATTAGCGCGACATCTTCCATGAGAAATTGAAACTATTTTAAGAGCGCATGATTCGTTTTAAAATTAAACAATAATAAATGGAAGATTAAACTGGCTAAAAAGCGCTGGGAGGGTTCACCACTGATAATCCAGGCCCTCCCATTAATTCAGCATTGCATTAAGGGCAGTAGAAAATTGTTTTATTCTGAAAAGAATGCGTCTCCTGCGTCCTACGCATCTCTAAAATAGTTTCAATTTGTTATATTTTAAACATTGATACAAATAATATTATAATTGAGAGAGTTAAATAAATTTAAAATATTTGCAGAGTTTCTTTATTAAGTTATCGGGAGGCAAGCTTTCAGGCGGTCGCGCTTCATCAGGACACTGGCTCCGCAAAGGCGTGCAACAGATACAATAAAGATTTGTAATCTGATGCACTAGCGCGCCATCTGTTATCAAAATTCGAAATAATTTTAATTTCAAAAAGAATATTACGCCTTTAAAATAGTTTCTAATTTTGACAATAGAGATTTGTTATATAAAAAGAAATTCGTCTAAAATTAGATAACCTTTTTAAGCGCTATATATATTTGAGGAAAGAATAAACTATTCATGAATAGTAAATATAGAACTCAACATATATGCAAATTAATATTTATAACTACACGCTATATAAATAATTTCTCAAAGTTTGAGTAAAAAGGACGACAAAATAACTCCGATAAATGTAAATTTACCAAAGTGCTAAAAGGTAACATTAAATTTGGAACCCAAAATTTAAAAGAGGGAAAGTGAAGAATTAGAATTTTAAATGCAAAATTAATGGAAGCTTTTTAAAATTGACAATTCTCTCTTAGAACTAGCAGGAATTGTGTAGCTTCATTAATACCTTGAGTAAATGGCTTATGCATTTATTTACATTTATTAAAAATAGCCTTGTTTACTATATAGAGCTTTAAATAAAAAGTGGTTTGTTGTTTCAGGAGACATTTATATCTTCAATTTGGTTTCTCTCTCTCTCTCTCTGTCTCTCTAGTACCATCTTGGTCTTGAGTTGGGTAAAACCAGGTATCACATCGACCTTATCACTCAGTGGGAAAGAATTCTCGCAGTCCATCGGTGGCGGAGTCTTTCCCGCTGTCGGAACCACCAATGAAGACTGTATATTTTATATAAATGTATATATGAAAAAACAATAGAAAAAAAATAAAAAGGTCACTGTGCTTTTTGTCAGGATATGCCTTCTTTACTTTTAATATCAACACCTGACATTTTTATTTATTTTTGTCTATTGTTTTTTCATTTGTTAAGCGTATTTATGCAAGTTTGGCCTTAATTGCTCATTTCTTGGTTTCTCAAGAAGCCTCTGGGACCAAAAATATTTTTGGGGTCACAATGGTAGAGCTTGCTCCACGCTGACGAGCGCCAACAGCGCGAAACGCGTTTGTGGAAAGCTTTTCTTGATTTATCAAGAAATTGGGTTGGCCAAATATAAGGGAACAGGTTAAATCAATGTTTAGTTTATTTCTGTTCCACTAGATGGCGCTCTGACATCTAAAACGCACATGTGCTTTTGGTCAGGATTTTGGATTTGGATTCCTGAGAAATCATGAAATGAGTATTTGAGGCCAAAAATGCGTAAATATTCAAAAAAGGTAAGAAAAAAGCCATTTGTTAATATTTAAAATAAAAAGGAATATCTTGACAGTTTACACGAGAAATTTATATGGCTCTCTGCAATTATTGCTAGTCTATATATATAAAATTGAATGTCTGTGTGTCTGTGTGTCTGTGTGTGTGTCCTCTATGGATTCAAAAACCATACATCCAATCGCCGTGAAATTTGGGATATTATTAGGCATATCCCCGGAAAGGTTTACGAAAAATAATTTCTTGAATATCTTAAATATCCTTAGAGTTATTTGCAGATTTGTAGCTTTAACTCGCAAGCGGGGGGGCGGGTGACCTCCGGGAACTACGTCCATCTTCCATAAACGACCATGATTTTATTCAACTTATCGAGTATTTTTCAAGGGACCGGGAAAATATGTAGATAAAACGATGATTTTGTAATGTAGAAAATTAGGAAAGACAAAATTCAGGATGACACGGCACACAGGGACCGGGAAAAAATAATCACTTTATCGAGAGATTCACGACCATGATTTTATTCAACTTATCGAGTATTTTTCAAGGGACCGGGAAAATATGTTCACTATATAAAACGATGATTTTGTAATGTAGAAAATTATGAAAGACAAAATTCAGGATGACACGGCACACAGGGACCGGGGAAAAATGTTCACTTTATCGAGAGATTCAAATTTACAAGTTTCAAATTATCAAAATATATCTTTTTTTTTATAAGTTTATAGAGAATTGTTTTAACAAATGTTCGTTAGACAAACCTTTACTCGGGTAAAACCTCGGGCGAAGCCGGGTACGTCCGCTAGTTATTTATAAATTACTAGACGAATGGCCCGGGCAACGCCCGGGGTTTACCCGAGTGCGAATATATTTTAAACACGTTGTCTTGGGTGGTCGCTATAGACAGGGTGGTCTGTATAGACAGGTGTATGTATCACACAGCCGATAACAGGGTTGTCTAGGGTGGCCGCTATAGACAGGGTGGTCTGTATAGACAGGTGTATGTATCACACTGCTGATAACAGGGTTGCCTGAAGTGACCGCTATAGACAGGGTGGTCTGTATAGACAGGTGATTGTAACACACTGATGATAACAGGGTTGCCTAAAGTGACCGCTATAGGCAGGGTGGTCTGTATAGACAGGTGAATGTATCACACAACTGATAACAGGGTTGTCTAGAGTGGCCGCTATATAGACAGGTGTATGTATCACACAGCCGATAACAGGGTTGTCTAGGGTGGCCGCTATAGACAGGGTGGTCTGTATAGACAGGTGTATGTATCACACTGCTGATAACAGGGTTGTCTAGAGTGGTCGCTATAGACAGGGTGGTCTGTATAGACAGGTGAATGTAACACACTGATGATAACAGGGTTGCCTAAAGTGACCGCTATAGACAGGGTGGTCTGTATAGACAGGTGTATGTATCACACTGCTGATAACAGGGTTGCCTAAAGTGACCGCTATAGACAGGGTGGTCTGTATAGACAGGTGGATGTATCACACAGCTGATAACAGGGTTGTCTAGGGTGGTCGCTATAGACAGGGTGGTCTGTATAGACAGGTGAATGTAACACACTGATGATAACAGGGTTGCCTAAAGTGACCGCTATAGACAGGGTGGTCTGTATAGACAGGTGGATGTATCACACAGCTGATAACAGGGTTGTCTAGAGTGGCCGCTATAGACAGGTGTATGTATCACACAGCTGATAACAGGGTTTTCTAGAATGGCCGCTATATACAGGTGGTCTGTATAGACAGGTGGATGTATCACACAGCTGATAACAGGGTTGTCTAGAGTGGTCGCTATAGACAGGGTGGTCTGTATAGACAGGTGGATGTGTCACACAGCTGATAACAGGGTTGTCTAGAGTGGTCGCTATAGACAGGGTGGTCTGTATAGACAGGTGTATGTATCACACTGCTGATAACAGGGTTGCCTAAAGTGACCGCTATAGACAGGGTGGTCTGTATAGACAGGTGATGTAATACACTGCTGATAACAGGGTTGTCTAGAATGGCCGCTATAGAAAGGTGTATGTATCACACAGCTGATAACAGGGTTGTCTAGAGGGGGGCGGCCAGGGAGGTCACGTGTTTCTATCCGTGAGCTTCAGACAAACAGACAAACAAACAGACAGAATAAGGCAAATATATAAGTAGATTAAACACACATGTGTTTAAAATACGTAAAAGTATAAAATTCACACTGCAAACTTTATAATAGAGTAATTCTAAAATAGGTAAAAGTATAAAAATTTACACTGAAAAATATTAATATTGAATAATTTAAAAATTGATAGAAGTGTAAAATCCCCACTGCAAAACTTCGAAATAGAGTAATTTTAAAATAGGTGAAAATATACAAATGCACACTTGAAAACATTATATAATAGAGTAATTTAAAAAAAGATAAAAGTATAAAAATGCACACTGCAAAACATTATAACATATTTTAAAAATATTAAAAATTTTAGAAGTAAAAAATGTACACTGCAAAAAACATTAACATAATTTTGAAACAAGTAAAAAGTATAAAAATGCACATTGAAAAATATGAGAATAAAGTAAAAAAATATTTAAAATAGATAAAGGTAAAAAAAAATCACATTGTGAAACATTATGATAGAGTAATTCTAAAATAAGTAAAATTAGACATTTTCACACTGCGAAACATTGAAATAGTTAAAGATATAAAAGTGTATACTTGCAAAACATTAAATTAGAGTTAATTTAAAATAGGTATAAAGGTATAAAAGTGCAAACTGCAAAACATTGAAATAGAGTAATTTTAAAATAGGTGAAAATATACAAATCCACACTGAAAAACATTGTACAGTATAATAGAGTAATTTTAAAATAGGTAAAAATATAAAAATGCTCACTGAAAAACATAATATAATAATTTAAAATAGGTATAAACGTATAAAATTGCACACTTTAAAACATTATAATAGAGTAATTCTGAGTATTGAAACCTGCTTTTCGCATGTTTAGACATGTGATACATTTACAGTAAAAGCAGTCGCTAACTACCCACCATGATTATTATGGCCTGTACCACGTGTACTTGGGTTAAATTAGAAAATATATAACAGAGTAAATTTAGAACAGGTAAAAAATAGAAAAATGCTTATTGCAAAACCTTAGAATAGAGTAATTTTAAAATAAGTGTAAACGTATAAAACTGCACACTGAAAATATTATAACAGAGTAAATTAAAATAAACGTAAAGCTATAAAAATCTCACTGCAAAACATAATAATAGAATAATTGTTAAATAGTTAAAAGTATAAAAAGTATTAGTAAGGGAGATAGAATTTTAACTAAATCTGCTGCATTATATTTCAAAAAAACTAATCTATTTATTTGAAAACATAAAACGTTGGAAGTCAGTTTTATCTGGCCGCTAAAATTTGATTTGGCTTCCAGACGATCAAGTGGGATTGGGCATTTTGAGGGAAATGTGTATTAAAGCCAAGATTCCTCGCAGACGAAACACCCAGTCACGTCTGGTCGTAAAACAAGCTGGAGTAATCTCAGACACTACGCTCATCTTCTGCTTTATATAAGGTTAGACCGTTTGGTGGGTTTCTTCTGTTCCCTTTCAATTATTGATTCTTCTGCTTTTATATCGAGATAAATCTATTTAAATATCCGCAAATATTTCTCTCTCGATTTGATTGATTAGAATAATAAAATATTATTCGATTGAATTGAATGAATATAAATTCAAATAAAAAAATATAAGCTTTTCTTTTTTAGATGTTTTTGTGAAGATATCGAATTTATATTTATGATTAAATTAATATATAGAATCGTGTCTTTAGCTCTAATAAACAAAAGATATTTTATGATGCACTAGCGCGCCATCTGTTATGAAAATTCGAAACTATTTTAGACGCGTAAGATTCTTTTTGAAATTAAACAATTTCTACTGTCCTTATTGCAATATTGAAAAATTTATGGTAGGGCCTGGCTCATCAGTGGTGAACCCTCCCAACGGTTTCGCCAGTTTAACTACATAACCGCTGTTATATTGCATTTTTCGATCTTCCTTTTACCAGTATAGTTACCGGTATAGTTAAATTGTTGCTAGACTCTTGGAATGGGTATTTTAGATGAGCTTTGGTCATTCCAAGAGTCTATAAACAGTATCACTATAAAAGGATGTTAAAAAATGCAGTATAACAGCGGTATAGTGGATTAAATTGGCGAAACCGCTGGGAGGGTTCACCACTAATGAGCCAGGCCCTACCATTATTTTTCCATATTGCAGCAAGGGCAGTAGAAATTGTTTAATTTCAAAAATAATCTTACGCGTCTAAAATAGTTTCGAATTTTTATAAAAGATATTTTGTTATAACTAGCATTGATTTGTGTTGATCATCATTAGGGAATATAAAAAATTAAAACTATTTTTAAAATGAAAGTATTTTCTGCAGCCCCCCTTACTGCAATAATACTTTTAAAATTATGGGAAGGCTCCGGCTCATCAGTGGTGAACCTGGAGATAGGAATGTCGTGGCGTTGTGTTTTCAGATGAATATAGATTCTGCTTACATCACCATGTTGGCCGCATTCATGTTTGATGCCATTGTGTAGAATTTACATTGCCAGTATGCATTAGACATTGTCATACTGGTTCATTACCTTGGGTAATGGTATAGGTTACAATTATATACACGTCTCGGCCATCTCTTGTTTGCCTTACTTGAACTTTGAACAGTCCCCGTTACATTTATGATATGTTAAGGCCCATTGCAGTCTCTTTTATTCGAGGTCTTGTAAACAACCTTTCAGCACGATAACGTTTGACTGCATGTTGCCGTTATTAAACGTACCTTCCTACATAGAGAAAATTATCCGCTGATGCCTTGGCCAGCACGTTCTCCTGATCTGTCGCTAATAGAAAACGTCTGATTAATGTTAGACGAGCGACTTTGTTCGTTACCACACCCCAGTCGATGAACGGTAGCATCGTATTGAAGCTGCATGGGAAACTGTAACTGTACATTACATCTAAACAACTTGTAGGCCTCAATGACCAGTCGAATAGGTGTTAGTATTACTATCAGAGGTAGTTCTTATTGGTGTTGATTTATCAGGATCTCAACCTTCATATTTCTTGACTATTTATCCGCTGGTTAAATTGCCATTATGAAGTATTTATTCAATAAATATCATTTTGTTATTTATATATGTTCCTGGTGCAGCAATTCCAATGTCCATTAGTGTATATATAGTAATATAGTTCAATATACAAAAGAATTTCATATGTAACATAATTATAATGTAAAACAACACTTGGAGTTACACCGCATGAGTTTCTTTTCAATGAAAAATCATAATTTATTTCAAGGTGAAATATTGACTATTTCTAACCTTTTTGGATGAGGTATGAAAGGGTGAATTATGAAGAGTAATGATGAACGGAAAAATAAAAGTGTCCAGGGATGGGAATCGAACCCACAATGTTCCGCTTACCGGGCAGATGCCATGTCCACTAGGCTACCTTAGACGTATTTTTCCGTTCGTAAATAATACGTAAAGTAACTTATAATACAATATAATACACTGCGGCCTGTGATTGTATAATTATAATGTAACAGCCCCAAAATGTAGATATAATTAAACGCGCCAGCTTGGCCAACCTATAATATAAAACAAAACAATAAAGTTAGTTGAGACAGCCGCCTACAAGATAGGACGAAGATCCAAGGAGTCCGATTTCGTCAAAGATTACTCATTTCCTCCCAGGGAACTTCCAATAATTTTTACGACCGCTACTGGACACCGACAAAAAAGGGCGTACAGTATCATTTCATCTTTCCCTTTCATGTAGAGCAGACACCCTCCTGGTCCTTGGCCACATCTTCGGCGCTGGCCTCTTTCTGTTGTGACATCCAACCTGCCTTGTCCTGTTGTGTTACCCATTGAGGCCTGAAACCATTCTGACTGCAAGTGATTGTGGTATCACACCTATCAGACGTAAGTATAACCTGCCTTCCACAACAATCTGTCAACAGTATAATCTTGCTACAACATATATAAAAATATATTTTCTTTTTCTTTCAAAATAAAATAAAAATATTCAAAGGTTAAATGGAACCTATCAGGTATCATTAATACCTATTTGTATGATATTATATAAATATATATATATATCGTATTTTAAACAATGTGATATGTAAGTAATAAAGTATGACGTCCTTTCTAGTCGTCTCAAAGTGACACCAGCTTGCGACCGGACACCTGGGGGATCCAGGGGGGGGGGGGGGACAAAAAGGGGGTTGGTCCAGATGTTGACGGTTAGTTAGGTTACAGTGGATATTTTCGGACAGCCCCGTTGAGTTCTAGGCCATTATCATCTCACGACAGGCCCGCTGAGTCTAGGCAGTTGTCATCTCACGGCGGCCCTCGTTGCTGCCGTTTAGGCTCCTTTCTGCTCCCGCGGCTTCATGCAGGACGCCGAGCTTTCTTCAGTTAATCCTCAACTTTCCCCTGGTCCTGGTGCCACGTGAGACGTGCTAGGAGAGCGTATTTTGATCCCAAACTTTGTCCTTACTGTCCCGTGCGGACTTCCCACTCTGCACGCCTTGCCACTCAACCCCGACTGCTTCCAACTCACTTGTTGTCTTACCCGGGTTTACGACATATATATTCTATTTTATATCATGGGTGATAAATATAATCCAATAATGCTAAAATTGTTCATCGAATTTCCAAAAGAAACACTAAACCTGTACCTTGAGAACATATAATACTATTTTAATTAATTATATATATTTTGAAATATATATCTCTCTATATCATGAGAATATATTATACCAGTTTTATGTTTAAGGCAAATATCGATGTATTCTATGATCAACATTTTTATGAAGTTTTATATACATTTATAACAATGCTAGGGGCTATTTAATAAATTTTAAAAGAGTAAAGAATGAAGGCATATAACCCAGTTTACATAAACTATTTAATAAAATGAGGATATTTTAATTTATTATAGATTGTACACTAAATGGAATAGCGATACACACAATCTATAATAGTTATCTATAAAAAGAATTGATAATTTAAAAGATAATGGCCTAAAGTAGACCTAAGAAACTAATTGAAGGGTAATTATCAAAAATGAGTTTAAAAGAGGAGGATATTATAGAATAATGTCTAATTACTTTTTGTGTGCATAATTTTGTAAATAAATGTGTATATCTCTCTAATTAAGGTTAATTACCTTCGTTCCATTAAGATATGTGGAGCAGTAATTGGGGAGTTATCCAACAATTAAGTCCAATTAAGTTGTGGATTGTAAATGGAAGAGGCGTGTATTGTGTTTGGTTAGCTGTTGGTGGTTGGTATTCTAATATATCGGTGTGGTATTGGTACCTATGTGTGTGTGTGGTATGGCCGTTTGGTTGTCTGGTATTCTAATATATCGGTATGGTATTGGTATATGTTGTAGTTCCGTAATGATTGTCTGGTATCCTTATATATATGTTTGCTCTTGGTACTTTTGTTTTTCCTAGACACCGTGATTGTTGTCTAGTATTCTGATATATCGGTGTGGTATTGGTATCTGTGGTATTTCCATGTTGTTTCTCTGGTATACTAATAATATATAGGGTTCTCTTGGTATTTCTGTTCTTCCGAGATACTGAAATGATTGTCTGGTATTCTACTATATTGGTGTGGTATTGGTATCTAGGTGTATGTGTGGTATGGCCATGATGGTTGTCTGGTATTCTAATATATTGTAGTACCTGTGGTACTTCCTATATATATATATATATATATACTTATATATTTAATTAAAAATAAATATATTGGATCAAAGTATCATTTATTTTACCGATATTTCATTTGGCTGAACCCTTTAAAGTGTGTCAACAACAAACTCGGCGCCACATAACGACAACAGCATTAAGTCTTTTAAAATATTTTGTTATATTCAATGGGGAGAAAAAAAATTGATATATAAATTTATATTATGGACATTTATATCATTTTTTTCCCGATTGAATATAACAAAATATTTTTAAAAACTTAATGCTGCTGACGTTATGTGGCGCTGAGTTTGTTGTTGACACACTGAAAAATGTTATAACACCTTGATAAAGGTTGGCGTTCAGCCGACTGAAATATTGGTAAAATAAATGATATTTTGATCCAATATATGTCTTTTTAATTAAAGTTTTATCTATGGATGATTGCTCTATTTTCAATACTTATATATAGGTTTCTCTTGGTATTTCTGTTCTTCCGAGATACCGTGATGGTTGTCTTGTATTCTAATATACTGTGGTATTGGTATCTGTGGTATTTCCGTGTTGTTTGTCTGGTATGGCGCAATGTGCTGAGGAAACACGATATGCTTACACATGTAATACCATGCTATGATAGTTATGGAGGTTTGAGGGTTGTGAATGCTTGTACTGTAAGTACCCCCACATGTCTACACTTAATTTGATTTAAATCTCCAAAACATTAATTAAATAATTATATTATTTATTCGTTTATATATGTTTTCCTGTAGAAGGGTAGAGATGCCCGGAAACTTCAGACTACGTTAATAAAAGGAAAAGAAACTCATCTCCAGAAACCTTTTTAATTATTTAACATGTATACACTGTAGTACCAGATCATGAAAATCATGTGGATAGGTAGAGGGTTTTGACTACTTGTATTTGTAAGTACACCACATGTCTACATATGTAGTACCATGTTAGTTCAAAATATCAGGAAATGATTAGAATCATAATAGATTTTATTTAACGAATATTGATTTGAAATATTAAAATTTTACTTAATAGAATAGCTATTTAAAAATATAAGGAAAAATATAGAAATATTAAAATCAATAAGACATAAAGAGAAAAAAACAAAATATGATATAAATTATATAAATAAATCTATATAATTTAAATTTAAAAATACTTCAATACAATTTTTAAAAGGCGCAAAATTAAATTTAAAAAAAAAGAAAAGCTATATTTTTACCAGATAATAAGATAAAAATATAAAAATTAACATAAGGAAATAAATAAGAAAACATAATGTGAGTTATAAATATAATCAAATCAATACAAATAAATAAAATGTAAAAATAACAGAAAAGGAAATTTCTAATAAACACCTTTTCACTTTTCAAGACAATAAATCAAACAGACGATAATTTTGATAACCGAATTTTTCTCCTTCGCCGAACCTCAAAGGTCCATTCAGGCTTAAAAAGGATAAGGCGGGAAACTTATCACGTGATAAGGTATTGGTATCGAGGTTGCCAATTAAAATACAATTTATAGTCGAGAGTAGCGTTTAACTTTTACTCTTCAATGCTCCTTTTCATTAATATTCATTAAAATGATATTAACCCTATTGAAAAAGGGCTTAAGATAGCAACTTAGGGCAATTAACTTAGCTAGCTACCCTGTTGATAAGTTACCGAGTCATTGGTCACTATTGAAATTTGGAGATAATCCTTCTATGAGAATTTTTATTGATTTTTCATTCATTCAACGATCACCTTCATGATACGCTACACTAAGCCTACTCGTTATGTTATTTTATAGACTGTTTTTAAAGGAATTTTATTAATTATTCTTTTAAAATATCACTTTTTTATAATATGTTGCATTAACTATATGACTTTTTATCTTTGACTAGCTGAGTGACCATCTTGGAAAAAAAAAAGAAAATATTTTAAAATAGTAAATCATTGATCTTGAAATACTTTTGGACTGACAACACTCTAATATAAAAACCGATAACAAACGAGTGTTGGTTTTGTTTACAAAATTAGTACTTGTAATGTAAATTGTTAAATTTTATTTTTTCTATAGCACGCAGAGAACACTTTAAGCATCTCCACACGATAATCCACAACATTGACCTCGACTCATACCATAGCCCCCTTTATATACAAACATGGCCACATTCGTCCAATGGAAAGGCGGGAGAGATTTGTTCACAAACAAACGAAAACACAAATTCTTTCCACTAAAACCTGAGATAAGATATGATAAGATTGTGAATATTTGTCGATATATATAATTTGACAAAAGCATATATTGGATCAAAATATCATTTAATCTACCAATTAATCAGTAAGCTGAAGCCCAATCTTTATCAAAGTATTATAACATTTTAATGTGTGTCTAATATGCATAAAATTATGCGTTGCTAGCGTGTTTAAAATATCAAACTAAACCTTTATAATCTGGAAAACTGATTTAAATATGATTTAATATTTTAATATATTTTTAAAAATATAAATGTTTAAACATAGACTATTTGTTCTTATTTTAAAAATTCAAATAATTGTCACACATATTAATGAAAAATTCATATTTTTTTAAATATAAATATTATATAATATAGCAGCTCGTTCAAATAGTTTGTATATTCGTTAGAAAATATTTTGAACAAAATATATATTCACAATATATAAACATAATTTTATAATATATCTGTTAAAAAGGATAAGTAAACTTCCAAATAAGTATGTCAATGATACAAATGAACAATAAAAAGGGAATTGAAAAACAGAAAGGAAATCGAAGCAGCCGAACCCTAGGGGTTGCAGAGTCACAATAGGAAGAAGCCCCAACAAAAACTTGCAGAAGACGTAAAGTCATCTGGGAGTTCTAAAAAAGTGCAGGACATTTATTTGGTGCAGAAGACAATACTTTCTCCAGCATGTCGTGGAATATCCAGGCCCTCCTCTTTATGCGGTACTTTACCCCGAGGCCCCTGTGGGCAGGGGTACGATTGATTAGGCCTAACACGAGGCCTAGCGAGGCGCCAATCCGTCAGTTGAATACCCCCAGGGGTTTCCCGCCAATTTGTATACAATCGAGGATGATCGGCTGATAAAAAAAGAGCGAAATATTATAAGACAATCTTCGGCACCATTGGCACTTTTTCTTTTTTATATCTGTGAGTTTTTAAAAATGTGTATATTTTTTTTTTTTATGAATAATTTTTGAATTTTATATAATTTTACGGACTGATTATTTTTGAGATTCTATTGAATATATAATTTTAATTTTCATTATTATGATATTTTATTACTTGTTATGGTATATTCTAGCGATATATTTTAATATTCAGTAAATAATTAGGTTTTAATTAAAAATATATTAGATAGGTATTCAGAATAATTTATTTATTATTGTTTTTGATATAACTACTATTTTACGGTTATTTTTTCATAGTTTTTCGTTCGGAATTTTTCTTTCAAAAAGTTAGTTCGAGTGTTATTATATCTCTCCGGGTAATTTTAATATTTGGAGCGTATTTCTCCCTTAATATTCTAATAATTAGTGTAACTTTTACAATATTTAGTGCAGAATTACAATATTCTAATTATCAAGTGCGAAAATAGTTTTTAATAATCCAATATTTAAATTTGATTATAATTTTCTTTCCCTGAAATTACATAACGTTCAAACATTCAATTTTTGTTTTCTTTATAATTGTTCTCTGTGAGTTTTAGAATATAACGAATATATGATACCCGGGCAATGCATGCGTTTTCTTAGAGTGAAATTTTACTCGAGTTATCTTTAGAATAAAAAGCGGTTTTTAAATAAATTATTTTAATTATAAATATCTACACAAAGCTTTATTAAGACCACAGGTCTTATACAGATTCACGACAGGAAGAAAGGAAACATAGATGGAGCTCCTATACTACAGGCAGCGCAGCACCAAGCAACATCCTCCAGGTCCGACGTTATAACAGAATAAACACACAGCTTTATTAAGACCACCGGTCTTATACAGATTCACCACAGGAAGAAAAGAATCATAGATGGAGCTCCTATACTACAGACAGCGCAGCACCCAACAACAGCATCCAGCTCCGACGTTATAACAGAATAAACACACAGCTTTATTAAGACCACCGGTCTTATACAGATTCACCACAGGAAGAAAGGAATCATAGATGGAGCTCCTATACTACAGACAGCGCAGCACCCAACAACAGCATCCAGCTCCGACGTTATAACAGAATAAACACACAGCTTTATTAAGACCACCGGTCTTATATAGATTCACCACAGGAAGAAAGGAATCATAGATGGAGCTCCTATACTACAGGCAGCGCAGCACCCAACAACAGCCTCCAGGTCCGACGTTATAACAGAATACATATACAGCTTTATTAAGACCACCGGTCTTATACAGATTCACGACAGGAAGAAAGGAAGCATAGACGGAGCTCCTGTACTCCAGGCAGCGCAGCACCCAACAACAGCCTCCAGGTCCGACGTTATAACAGAATACACATACAGCTTTATTAAGACCACCGGTCTTATACAGATTCACGACAAGAAGAAAGGAATCATAGATGGAGCTCCTATACTACAGACAGCGCAGCACCCAACAACAGCATCCAGGTCCGACGCATGTCGCATTATAAATATAATCAATTATTAGTATAATTAGTACAAATTTACTGGCCGAAGTATATTTAATTTGAAGTACTAGTACAAGGTTGTCTCAAAAGTTCGTAAACACTTACAAAAAATTCAAAAACCAATATGTTATGTATAATGTCTTTGTATTAGGTATAAAGTAATTGTATTATGTATTATTATATTATGTATTCGCCGTAATAATATTATTCGCCAAGTAATAAGAAAACGTTTTGAGAAAAACATGAAATTTTGGGACAACCTTATATTTAGAAAATAATCTAATAAAAATCTGATATCTAAAATTTTTTGTTTAAAAATAGGTACCGCCTTAAAGGTAACACAATCCTGAGTTCATTAGTTTCAGAATTTCATTTATTCGATTTTTTAGCTTAGTTTTATGTTGTTTCATGTGGAGTTTTCCTTGATAAGTTATTTTGATATTTTGATTCTTCTTCATTTTGGTTGAATAAACATTCCATTTTTTTGTGTTGTTTACTTGATTATCGACAACAAATTTCATCTGAATAATGCAATATTGTGGAAACATATGCATATTATATAGACAGATACTTGGCGCTGTGTTGTTTTACAGACTGATAGCTGGAAAGACTGACCCTCATTCACTCTTTTACTCGACTAATTGTCCATTATAGAATGGTCGTCTAGTCCTACCAACGGGCTGTACCAAGCAGAACGATCACTGTGGCAATGAACCAAGCAAGCAGCAAGCCAACAGAGCTGCAACACAAGTAAGTATCCCCGGGTCAGGGATAGAGAGAAAGAAGGAAGGTGATACTGTAAAAAAAAAAATTCAAGAAGAAAGATATTTTCAAGAGGAAAAGGATTTTTTTATTATAAAGGTTATTATAAAGAGAGATAACATGTAACAAAAGAGGAATCTATTATTAGTATAGAACAATTAACATCTAAACATAATTTTTGTCAGGTTATTCGCTTTCTATTTTACAATATCGAACGATTTCTTGTGGGTTTGTGATTAGAATCAATATTTCGTTTAATATAGAAATTACCTCGCAATTTAAAGCCACTTAATATATAAAAGGTTATAGTGAGAATATCTGTTATTTATATTCACTTTTATACTTTTTTCCTAAAAGATACAATTCACAAACAAAACGATATATACATCATTATTATTTATGTATGAAAATGGCGAAAAACACAAACAAAGGCAGCTTTTTGATTAACACTTTACGAAATCTGTCAACTAATTCTTTCAACTACCACCATTAAAACAACTAGATTTATATTACTAAAATATCAGTTCAGTGTAGCACTCATGATGAATTCTGAACATTTTAAGAATAAAGGCGAAACAATTGCCAAAGTATATTTTAATTTTCTCACTTTTTTATCTCTTTATTTTAAAATACGACAAGCGCTCCTTACCGTTTTTCATTTTAGTCATATAAATTTATTTTTGATTGGCAGAATCTATTATTGATATTTCTACTTTTTAATTGTGATATTTTTAGTAAACAGTATTTCCAAGTATACAAATATACATATTGTATATTGTACATTGTATATTTTATACAGGCGTACAGACATCGGTCTAGGTAGCCCACTATCCAATGGTTTATATTTTATAAACAAATTTTCGGCAGATATTTTTACTTGCTTATTCAAGACCAAAGATGATGTAGAAAGTTGAAAAACCTGACGCTTCAGATGTCTCTTTAAAAAATGGATAGATTAAGTCTGTTATGATACGCTATGAAGTATTGGCAAATTACCTGAAAACAGAGCTTAGAATTCCCATAGATGCAATTCACACCTATAGGACTATAAATGAATCGATAGTTAATCCGCACACAAAAGAATATACAATAGTGATATGAGGACAATGGGACTTTAAAAAATCTTTATTGAAACTCAGTTAATCTGTGTGTGATTAATGATATTAAAAAGGAAGCAAACAAATGTGTGTGACACTTAAAATATTTAATTAAAAAGGCATATATTGGATCAAAATATAATTTATTTTACCAATATTTCAGTTGGCTGAACGCCAACCGTTATCAAGGTATTATAAATATATTAATATGTGTCAACAACAAACTCAACGCCACATTTTTTTTGACACACATTAAAATGTTATAACACCTTGATAAAGGTTGGCGTTCAGCCAACTGAAATATTGGTAAAATAAATGATATTTTGATCCAATATATGCCTTTCTAATTAAATATTTATTTATGGATTGCTCTATCTTCAAAACTTAGAGATATGTGCAAGAGAATCATATAAACATATTTACGTTCTTTTTCAGCGAGGGAGTATCGAGAGATATGAAGGTAAAATATAACAACCTAAAAGTATCTGAGGCCTGAAATGGAAAAGAGAAGGCCCAGAAAACGATTGTTGCGATATCCGAAGGAAGTAAAGGAGAAAATAAAAAAGGTTCTTAGAAATGATGTTAATAATTGTAGAAAAGAGGTTTGATAAGAGGGCGATAAATCTTCTCAAGAACTACTCAATTTTAAAAGCTTTTTTTTAGAACTTGCTTCCATGTCTGTCTATTCACAAATCTTTCATTCATTTTTGATATACTTACAGAGTACCTTGAAATCTGAAATTTGGTATACGTGCTCAAACCCGATGACAATGCAAGTTGACAAAACTTCAGACTTCTGGGTGGTCGGAAAAAACTTAATTATGTTTTTCTATTTTCTAGTATTGTTTTCGTTTTTTTTTATTCCGTTGATAATTAATTAATATTTTGTGAAACCATGTTTTGTGAACTCAATAATGCCCCTCTATATAAAAGTCAATAATACATTTTTGATTATGTTCCAAAGAGATCTTAGAAAGATTTTATGTCTATTCTTCCGCTCGGGTTGTAACTTCTTCGCGGGGGTCATACAAAGATTCCTCGTCAAATCCAAGCTTCGCGGGGTTCTGCCTGCAATCTCAAGGAAAACTTTATCTGCCTCGTCCCACGCATCATTGTCCGGGCCTAGGCGAGTACCAACATAATATGTTACTGCAGAGGATTCATAAATTGAAAGCGGAATTATACTAAGTCATCTGCGTGTCCACCTGCAAGCCATCATGTCAGAATATCAGACGTACGCCGTTCCAAAGAGATATACTCCCTGGAACATCGCGTCGTACGAAATGGCCCAGGCCTTAAGGAATTTTGATGCTGTCTGATAGTTCCACTTACCATTATTCCACCTTTACCCACAGGAACCGAGAATTCCTGGGTTACGTTCCGATAAGTCTACTTAGGTAATTGGGTTTCGTCAAGGCGATGGTATCTGCGGGACCGCTGGAGCGTGTATCTCGGCCTGGTATAAAGGTGGCGGAGACTCAGACCTCCCACAGACATGGGCATCCTTCCCTGGGTGAGTAGCTGGCTCGGGACATCCACAGTGCTTGGTGGAAATATTTCAATTGGACGGTTCGACATTTTTGACAATGACTTGTATATATATTATATAGAGTCTTGTAAAAATTATAAATTCATCGAAATTAATGGATAACTTACTACGTGTTAAAGAGTTTTGAATACATTTAATAATGATATTTGGCTTTATATATATTTAGGACAAATGTGATGAATATTTATTTGGATCGGTCTTATGTTTTTACTTTGTGTTCTTTTATGAATAGTTTTAATTTCGTGCTTACAAAACAGTGTTTTATACTGTGTGTTATAGATTTCACTCTGACGCTCATTGTTCTTTGAACTTCCCTTTTACATATAGTGATCTGGATTCATTGTAGGAATCATTTGCATTTTTAAACTTTTTACATACTCCTTTTAATGAAAAATCATAACTTCACTAAAAACATAGTATTTGTATCTGATACACTTTAAGAGGTGTTCAGAACCCCTTGGACACGAGGGAATTTCTCTATCCTATAATTACCGGAAAGTTCTCAAAGCAATTCTGAACCTTCTATTCGATCTTATTGTCGGGGTGAGATAGATTTCTTTTTTATAAAGGTTTTATAACAACTCGGCTATAATTATTCATCTATATCTTCTATTACCACCCCAGGTAATATCTAAACTTACCTAGTTTCATTTCTTTAAAATGTTTTTCTCAATATTGTTTGAGGTCTATCCATTTTCTAGGAAAATATATTCCCCTGAACATGTTCATATCTATTTATTTCATTTTAAGAATATAATCCTTTTCTAGCAATTTTAGATAATAAGGTAAACGTCTAGAGATAAGTATCTTTTATTATCATACTTAGACGTTATTATCTGAAAATGTTCATATCTAGTTTAAGCCCCTTTTTGAGCAGAGTTTCAGCTTTGAAAAAGGCTCTGAATCCCCTTTCAAGTATCGAATAAATATGTTATGAAGGCCCACTTTGGTGGGTCGCTAACATAGGTAGTTGACTTCATACCATCCAGGAACCCGGGTTAAATTTCTCTCTTAAAGTAGTGTGCACCACGCTAAGGAAGGTAATAGCCTGAAATGCCCTTAATAAAAAGCATTGTCTGAATTCTAGGTACAAATTCAGGGCTCAGTTGATATTTTGCCGATAGATGGTGCTATGCAATGCAATCTTTTGTTTTGAGATCAAGAAATCTTTTCATATATTTTCATTCAAATTTTTTCAAAGTTATTAAGAAAAATCATCTCTCATCATGAAACTGAGTGTTTATGTTGGTTACCCCATTTTATCATAAATATCAACTAATCATTTATTTTAATTATATCAGAATTGAGTATCTAAAAATTTCTAAAATATAATTTTTGTTCTTCAAGAAATTTTACATCTCTTTATCAACTTCTATATATAAAGTAAATATTAAATTATTAGGAAATTTTGGCAAGAGAGGATGTTAATTTATAAATATAAAGATCGCCTCATAGTAAAAAAATACGCTAAATATTGGTGCCATTTATTGAACGCTACTTCAAATTAGCGGCCTCGGGTCGGAGACAAATCCACTACTTCAGCTTTGGCAAACTGAGAGGCATCCACCTTGAGACCATGGTTTTTAGCTAAGGCCCCTCTTCATATATGTTGTTTAATTTTAGCCTTATATTAGTGCCAAAGAGGCGAACCTTTTTATAAACTGAATGTTATTTTCATTATATCAATGGTAAATATAACATTTATGATATTTGAGCTCTCTATATTAAAAGAAAAATCTGGCTAGCTATTTTATAAACCTAATAATCTATATATATCATACATATTATCGTAGCTCTATATGGAACGGAGTGAATAAAAGCATGCACCGATGTCCAAAGTAGATTACTTAAATGTGGTGCTGTGCAGCTAGTTCTGGCCCTGACCGCGGTCGCCACCGCCAACAACTCCAAGAACGGGGACCGGCTGCTGGCGCTGGGGTCGCACCACCACGGGCACCACTTTGAGAAGGGCGGCGACGACCACCACTCCTCGCACCATGGCCACGACGACCACAGCGGTCACAAGCACGGCCACAACTCCGGTGGATACTCCGACTACAAGGACGACTCCGATGTCGGGGGCCACTCCTCCCACGGGGACACCTATGGCTCCCATGGCTCGGGCAAGAAGCACGGCTCGGACGGCTACTCCTCCCACCACTCCTCCGGCGGCGACAGCAGCTACAAGAAGGGCGGAGAAGAAGTTGGCAAGCACCACATGGTACAGGATGGGCCTGAACCACGGCAGCGGTGGTGGATCACATGGGGCCTTTGGTCATGACAAGCATGGTGCCAAGGGGGGAAAGTCTGCGAAGGCTGGGGGAGAATACTACAAGAACAAGGAACACAAAAACAAGGGCTTCAAGAACGTCTACCACAAGGAAGAGCACGGAGATCAGAAGACCTACAACGACGAGTTCAAGGATAGCGACTACAAGAAGAAGCACGCAGACCATGAGGATTACTACGACAAGGATGGCGGCAAGTACATGAAGGAGGACAACGACAAACATTACAAGCACGCCAAGAAACACAGTGAAAACCACGAGAAACACGGAAAGAACGGCTACTCCGGCCATCATGGCAGCGGATGGAAAAAGGGAGGCAAACACCACACCAGCGATGACTCCCACAAGAAGCATGGAGGCAAACACCACAAGGATCACTTTGACGGCTCCAAGCACAAGCACGGAGGATCCCATCACAAGAAGGGAGGCCATGGATCAGATTACAAGGATGGATCATCTCACGGTAAGAAATACGGTGGAGACAAGCACCACAGCTCTGGCTACAGCAGTGGCGGGGATGGAGGTGGATATGGAGGACATCATGGCGGACACCATCATTATGGCGGAGGAGATGATCATCATCATTATGGCGGAGGTGATGATCATCATCATTATGGCGGAGGAGATGATCATCATCATTATGGAGGTGGAGATGACCATCATCATTATGGAGGTGGAGCAGACTCGCACCATCACCACGGTGGCGATCACCATGGTTACTCCTCCGACCACCATGACGCTCACCACGGGGACGATGGCAAGCACCATGGATACAGCGTCAACATTGGCGGAGACCACGGGCACTCCCACATGTTCTTCAAGCACGGTTAGGTCCAGGAAGGAATCTTCCGCCTTCATCCTCACCTCACGCCCTCACCTCATTTCAGGGATCCACATGTGCTGGGATATAATTTATGAAAATAAAGCTCTTTTTCTATACTTATATTAGTTTCCTCACTACCATGGTCTCCTTAAATCAGTTCTGTAGATAATTTTATCAAATATATACATTTCAATCATAATATAAAAAAGATAGTTGTGTAAGAATTTGACGTAGCAATGGTTTCGTTCATATTACCCTACCAAGGTTAAATAGAATTATGATGATTCATAAATAATTAAGGAAAAATTATCAAACACATAACCACTTTTATATTTTTCATTATATAATAAATCCTACCCCTTATTGCTATTGAAATTTTTAGACTAGGAAGAAGACAAATAAAATGATAAATAAAAAAAAAATACATTATACTGGGGAAAATATGTCATCAAATAATTAGAAAATTTGGATGAAATAAATTCTAAAAGATCATTCTCAAAATAACTACCTCTGGGAGAAAAACAGCACTTATTGTCTGGGAATCGAGTCAAAGAAATTAGCTCACATGTATAGTTACAGATTCATCTTCCCACATAAATAGTTCCCATACATTTTTTAACACGATTCCACAGTTAAAAGGTAATGACTGACATATAGTGACTAGAGACAGTCGCTAAGCAACCTTGGACAGACGTATTCTTATTTTTAGAGATCAGGTAAACGTTCTGTCCAGGGCAAAGGCCTAGCATTTGGTTTTAAGGAAGATCCCATGCAGAATACCGTCAGCAGGCGGTCAACCATTAAACTTTTGATACGTAGTCTTTCACAAGCATTGAATAATGGGTACTGTGTTATACAACAGAAATGTTACGAGGACTGTGAAAAGTGCCGGAAATGCGATAAAGGTTTTTATATAATGTTATTATTTTATGCATAATCAATTCTCACATTTGTAATCCAAGCGAATAAAGTATAATTTTTACTCGTTTCGATAGCCATAATATGAGAGGTAATTTTTCGTCTATGAATTTTTAGAAAATCGAAAACCTCAATTTTTGACTTGGCTTGCATCTTTTCGGAAATATAAGCGAAGATGGTGGTCAAAGGTCCGTAGCTCACTTTAAAGCAGAAGGCAGACAGCAGTGCTGTCACTTTACTCGGAATGTCATGGTTGCAGACATTGTCGTTGGACTTTCCTGGAAGCTTAATTTTCCGCTCTCTCTAACTTCGGTGTTCTTCGACGATCCAGTCTTATCGCATATCCACCAAGCGCCCAGATGGAGCTCCTTTGTAATCATAAACAGGCGGACCTCGTGGCAGGAGTCTTTCTCGCCGTTGTATTGCAGCTCACCATGATCGCTGATATTCTTGCGGAGATGTTCAGATGAAATGAAGGACGCCGAGTTTCCGCACGACATATCCACTGTGTTCTCTTCCTTCGTTGTCTCCTCTGGTCCAGAGATTTCTCGCCGCTGAGAGGTGTCAGCCGTTGGTGGATCATAACTTTCTAAAATGATAATTATTTATTGATATTTTCAAAAATTGCTCCTTTTGATTCCGACATTTTTTAGTACGTTCATTCATTGCTGCTGAGAAGTGCTCGAAACATTTCTGTTTGTGACACATGAAATATATAAATAGGATTTTTTGCACACTCTAATTCAACCCACATAACAATGCAATTGTATATAAAATTGAAGAATTATTCAAGGCTGCGATGTGGCCTAGAAATGACTCTTAAATAAAATTTGTATGTATATTGTAAAATATAAAATTGGGAAGACAAACTTCAGGATGATTCGGGAATTTATTTGAGGCAAGCACAAAATAAACATTTATAATAAACAAGATAAGCGATGAGGAAGGTTTCCAGAGTAGCAAATATAAATACCAAATAATTAATAATCTGTACATAAAATGAAATAAATACTCTGCAACATAGCTTCTTCCCTATGTGAGCTATGACCCACAGCTTGCAAATATTGTAGATACTGACATGGATCTAACATGCTTCTGCCAAGGATTCCCTTGGTCTTGAAAATTTGTCCCTAGTAGCTTCGCATATTTTATTTTGCGGTGTGAAGAGTGGCTTCGTATCGTCAATAGGGACATCGTCTTCCTGTAGGAAGCCTTGACTTTGACACGGCGGTGGAATCCTGGTGCCAATATTGTAAAATTAAATCACAGCACTCCAAGGCCTCAAGTTGTTCTTGGCGATCCTCAGTTTGTTCTCTCCTAAATTACCCAGCTTATCCACCGAAATGTAACGTAGAAAAATAGGAAAGACTGACTTCAGAATGACACAGAAATTTATTTAAGGCGCAAACAGCATTTATAAGATAGAAGATAAGAAATGAGGAAAGTTTCCAGGGTATCAAAATAATATAAATACCAAAAAACTAACAATCTGTACATATATATGTTATATAAAAATATTATTTTATTTTAAATTATATAATTTCATATATTCAAATGCTCTCTGTTAAATCAACCGCCAGAGGTCATGCTTCCCCTATAAAAACTCGTTGTTGTTCTTCCCCGTTGGACGGCTCAAATCTTTTGTACATTATGTAAATAAGTTTTTCATTTTTTAGATTCTTACGCCTTAAGCCAGGCAGTACTTTAAAAAATAATGTTTTTAATATATTCCTTCAGCTCAATTAAGGCTATTTTGATATTTGCTATTTTTATCATACTTTCAAGATTTTCAACCACGACTGCATTGCCATGGCATAATCCACAAAATATCCAAAATCAAGCAGAAAATCCAATCTTTTATTTTTATAACATATATATAATAAACTAGTGTGGAGGCATTCCTCTGGGAGTAAGGCTATTGAGAAATTCAGTAGGGTAGTTATTTTTTTTTATCCTCCACAATCTTACACTCCACCATGAGAAAACACTGACTAATGTTTGGTAAGCAATTTCAGGAAAGAAACTATAGGCATTGTTTGAAGGGTTTAAATAAATATACTTAGAGTGAAAAAAAAAAATAAAATTAAACAAATCATCAAATAAAATTGCAAACAACACAACTATTTTGCAGATACGACAACGTATAAAAGAATGAATTTATTCAAAGGACCTTATTGAAAACTACACTTATAGTTTTATATATATACAGTATATATAACCTTGTTAATTCGACACACGATAATTCGACCATGTTTTAATTTCTTAAACTATGGCCTATCATATAACAAACTGTAATTCGACACTAACGATAATTCAACCATTTTGAAAATCAAATTTAGTCAGTTGATTGTTGTTCAAATACAACTTTACCACTAAAAATGCATTACAGAGGTGACGGTGGCAACTGAAAAGGTACAAAATTTATGTATAGAGCAGTGGAAAAAAATTAGTAAATAAAGGGAATACCAAAATCCAAATAATTGAAAATAAATAGTTTATTAGCAAAAATAATACAAAAAATCCTTCAGGTGAGAAACTATAGGCATTGGTTAAATTTATATAAATATATTCAAAATGAAAAAAAAGTAGTTATTTTGCTTCTTCACATTCTAATGTTTGGTAATCAATTTCTGGTGAGGTGATATAGCTATTGGTGAAAAGTTTAAATAGATACATTGAAAGTTGAAAAAATATATAGCAAATCATAAATTAAAATTGCAATTCTAGTTTTATATAAATGTGTGTTCAACTTTACATGTATGCTATCCAAAATTCGCACTTGATAAAAATCCACATAAAGCTGTCCATGTGTAAACACAGGATCTTGTGGTAAGAGACCCACTCTAGCAAAGGTTCGGCCTTGAGCCTTCATTTATATTCATAGCAAAATCTAACCTTAATGGAAACAGATGCCTCTTCAGAATGAAGGGAATGGTGTTATCTGAAGGAGAGAAAATATGGTTTTACGGGCTACTAACCAAAAGTTATGATTTTTTAGCCCAAGCGCGATGTCAGGTGGCAAGGGACCCTAGGATCTGGCGGCAGGAGATGTGTCGCAGGGGTAGTGGAAACGTTGGGCAAACAGGGGAACAGCGCCAGGGTGCAGTGAGGCAGGAGCATTGAATTAGCCAGGAATCCAGTAGTAGTGGCAGATGGAATTGGAGGCGAAGGTCCTTGAAGCCTAGAACTTGAGGGCCCTAGACTTCAGGATGGGAAAGCTTGAGGCTCTCGCCTTGTGCTTGTCAGGAAGGCTCTTGGAGCAGCAGTTGGCACATTTGGAGGTGCGCTGGTCAGCAATGGATGGGCAGGCGCGGCCTTCATGGCCGTCTTGACCGCAGTGGAAGCACTTAGGAGCTTTGGAGCATTGGGCAGAGTTGTGGCCGAAGCCACAACAGCGGAAGCAGACTCGGGCGCGGATGGACTCCTCGAAGTTGAGGATTACTCCATCAACCACGATTCTCCCGCGAACGCCCAGGGCTCTAAGGGCCTTGAAGTCCACCTCGATGAAGGCGGTGCAGGTCCCGCTTCTGGGTGCAGAACGGTGCGCTACGGGCACCACCTTGTCTCCAGGAAGTTTTCTAACAGCTACGGTTTCCAGGAAGGTCTCCTCAATTGTGGAGTTGGATGACTCCTCATCCACATTGAAGAGGCAGATCCGTGGCAGATCTCCTTCTGCTGGCGGACCTTCATTTCATTCAACAAGCTGGCCAGGGAGGTTGTCACCTCAGGGATGGTGTCAGGATTACTGGAGTGGAGGACCAGCTTCCCCTTGGTGTGCAGGGAGGCCCAAACGCCTTGGGGGAGAGTGTGGGCAGCGCGGACAGATTTTAGCATCTCCCTTGGGTCAGCCTGTGGGTCATCAGAGATGACCACTGTGTGGGCCGCCGATTTTTCTCCATGGAGGATCACTTGGGCGGCCGCAGGCTTGGATACGCGGGAAGGCGCAGGTTTTGAAGGACCATTCAGGTTTGTCCTCTTTGCAGACGGGTTGGGAGCCTCAGACTGCTTACTTTTAGTTGGAGCAGGAGCAGGCAAGGTGAAGGCAGGCTTCTTGGCAGGGAGAGCAGCAGGAGCAGGAGTGGCGGGCTTGATTGGGTCAGTCTGGGAGCTGGTTTCCTTGCAGGAAGGAGCAGGGCAGGTTTGAGTGCCGCGGCAAGCAGTCTTGGGCTTGTTGGCCTCCTCAATTTCGTCCAACTCTGCGAAGGACTCGAGGGTGTCAGTGAGGTTCTCTACTTCGGTAGCGAGGGCCTTGATCATTTCAGTCTGCGAGGCGATGTAGCGGATCAGGTCCTCATGCAGGGATTTCAGGGCAGGATGGCCAATGGAGCTCAGGATGCTGCAGTTGCGTGAGATCACCATCTCATCTTCCCTCTCCAGGTCGGCGACGTTCACAATGGGCTTGTAGGCCTTCTTTTTCTTTTTGGCAGGATTCATGTGGCCAACAAACACAACCACAACCAAAATCCGAAGGAGAGAGAGAGCGATATATTTATAACCCAGGTTCATGGAGCGCAGAGTATGATCGATGATGATAAATAACAAATAAGGTAAGCAACATTTAGAGGCAAAAAATCTAAGATTGCAAAATCGAATAAATTAAAAATAAATAAATCTATTAATATTTGGAAAATAGAAACAAAATGGTCATGTGAGGCGAAAAATGACAAAATTATTTTTCTACTTATAATAACTCTTCTCCTAATTGTTCAAAGACGGTAGTTTAAATATATATATTTTTTTCTCTTTAGCGCATTTTTAACAGAAGCCTTTTTTTAAAAATATTTTTATATTTTTATATTACAGTATGAAAGACTAAAGAGAGCTGTATACTAACACATCTGTTATATTACAGGTCGCGATTTGGTATCGAAATGAAGATAACTTGAGTAGATAAAAATGAAAACAAAGTCATTAATTGGCATATGATGAAAATCTGTAGTGAATATACAATATTGTGTTGTCAGACAAGCTTCTAGAGTTTTCAGGGAACAGAACAGGCCGATGGATTGAAGTGCTTGTGCAGATATTCAGTAACTAAAATAGCTAATTAGGAATGCAGCAATTGGAAGCCCTTCAGTTAAAAGTTCATAATTTTGCTTATAAAAGTTCGAATTGTAACTTCTCCGCGGGGGCCATACGTTTCTTCGTCAAATCCAAATTTCGCGGGGTTTGCATGAAATATCAGGAATAAGGTTATCTGCCTCGTCCCGCGCATCATCGTCTGGGCCTTAGGCGATTACCAGCAAAATCTCAATCTTTCGCCGGATTACAGAATTGCCAGCTGTATTGTACTTAGTCATTTGCGTAGCCACTTGCCAGTTATCATGCCACAATGTCAGACGTACGCCGTTTCGAGGAGATGACTTCCTGAAACATTGTGTCGTACGAAATGGGCTTTGCCTTCAAGAATTTCGACGCTGGATGTTGACCTTAACTCCACTTCTGACCACTCGGACCCAGAATCTCTGGGTTACGTTCCGATAAGTCTACTTAGGTAATTGGGTTACATCAAGGCGATGGTATCTGCGGTGCCGCTGGACCGTGTATCTCGGCCTGGTATAAAGGTGGCGGGGACTTAGACTTCCTACAGACATGGGCGTCCTTCCCTGGGTGAGTAGCTGGCTCGGGGTATATACCTTCACAGTCCAGTACTGGTGAAAGTATTTCACTGGAAGGTTCGTGATTTCTTTCAGCAATTTTGGACAATGGACTGTATTATATACAGTCTTGTAACATTGTAAATATATTCGAGATTAATGGATAACTTACCATCTCGTATTGACAGGTTAAATAGTTTTGAGCATTGATAATAATATTTATCCTTATATAGATTTAAGACAAATGTGATGAAATTTTATTTGAATAGGTCTAAGATTTTATTTTCTGTTTTTCTAGATTCTTCAATAGTGTGCCTTCAAAACAGTGTTTTGCAGTGTGTGTTGTACACTTCACTCTGCTTAATGTTCATTGTTCTCTGAACTGCACTTTTACATATGATATATCTAGACTCATTGTAGAAATCACTTGCATTCTTCAAACATTTTACCTACTACTTCTAACAAAAAATCATAACTTCACTACAAAAGTCAGTTTTCATATCTGATATAGTCTAAGAGGTGTTCAGAACCCCTTGGACAGGTGGACATTTTTATATCCTATAATTACCAGAAAGTTATCAAAGAAATTCTGCACCTTCTATGGATCTTATTGTCCAGGCTAAGATCGATTTCTTTTATGAAACAACTCGACTATGATTATTCATATTTATCTTTATTTATAACCCCAGGAAATATATAAACCTATCTAGTTTATTTTCTCCAAAATGTCTTTCTTAATATTTATTGAAGGTCTATTTATTTTTCTTGAAAAATATATATGCCTAAACATGTTCATATCTATTTTAAGTCTTTTTTGAGCAGGGTTTAAGTGCGGTGTCGCCAAAAGGCACTAAATCACATTTTAGGTATTGAATAACGTGTTTTAAAGACACATATTGGTGTATCGCTAACATGGGTATTTGACTTTGAACCATCCAGGAACCCGGGTTAAATCTCACTCTCCTCAAGTACAGTGTGCACCACCATGAGGAAGGCAATAGCCTGAAATACCCTTAATAAAAGGTATTGGTTGAATTATAGATGAAAATTCAGGGCTCAGTTGGTATTATCCCGATAGATGGTGCTATGCCATCAGCAACGTCTAGTTTCACGATCTTTTTATATATTATAATTCTTTTTTTTTTTCAAAGTTGAAGCGTTCTGATCATAAAACTGAGTGTTTATGTTGGTTAACGCCATTTTGCCTGAATAAATACCAACTAATCGTTAATTTTTGATTATCTCAAAATTAAGTGTCTCGATATTAAAAAAAAAAAAAGTTTCGTTCTTCATGAAATTTTACATCTTTCTATCAGCTTTTATATATCATTAGAAAATATACTAAATTCTGGAGAAATTTTGGCAGAAAAAAAGGATATTAATTTATAAATATAAAAATCGCCACATAGACAAAAAAGACGCAAAATATTGGTGCCATTTATTGAACGCCACTTCAAACTAGCGTACTCGGGTCGGAGACAAATCCACTACTTCAGCTTTGGCAAACTGAGAGGCGTCTACCTTGAGACCATGGTTTTTGACTAAGGCCCCTCTTCATATATGTTGCTTAATTTTAGGCATATTTCAGCGCCAAATAGGCGAACCTTTTTAAAAAACTGAATGTTATTTTTATTATTTCAAGGGTAAATATAACATTTATGATATTTGAGCTCTCTATATTAAAAAAAAAAGTCTGGCTAGCATATATTATCTACCTAATAATCTATATATATATTATACATATTCATGGTAAACGTTTTGCGGATTTCGGCAAATTAGAAAGAGTTGCTTAATTTTAGCCTTATTTCAGCGCCAAAGAGGCGAACCTTTTTAAAAAACTGAATGTTATTTTCATTATTTCAAGGGTATATATAACATTTATGATATATGAGCTCTCTATATCAGAAGGTCCCTCTTTCTAATTATACATATTATCGTAGCTGTATATGAAATGGAGAGAATGAAAGCATGCACCATTGCCCAAAGTAGATGACTTCAATGTGGTGGTGTGCAGCTAGTTCTGGCCCTGACCGCGGTCGCCACCGCCAACAGCTCCAAGAACGGGGGACCGGCTGCTGACGCTGGGGTCGCACACCCACGGACACCACTTCGAGAAGGGCGGCGACGACCACCACTCCTCGCACCACGGCCACGACGACCACAGCGGCCACAAGCACGGCCACATCTCCGGTGGATACTCCGACTACAAGGACGACTCCGATGTCGGGGGCCACTCCTCCCACGGGGATACCTATGGTTCCCATGGCTCGGGCAAGAAGCACGGCTCGGACGGCTACTCCTCCCACCACTCCTCGGCGGCGACAGCAGCTACAAGAAGGGCGGAGAAGAAGTCGGCAAGCACCACATGGTCCAGGATGGGCTGAACCACGGCAGCGGTGGGGGATCACATGGGGCCTTTGGTCATGACAAGCATGGTGCCAAGGGGGGAAAGTCTGCGAAGGCTGGGGGAGAATACTACAAGAACAAGGAACACAAAAACAAGGGCTTCAAGAACGTCTACCACAAGGAAGAGCACGGCGATCAGAAGACCTACAACGACGAGTTCAAGGATAGCGACTACAAGAAGAAGCACGCCGACCATGAGGATTACTACGACAAGGATGGCGGCAAGTACATGAAGGAGGACAACGACAAACATTACAAGCACGCCAAGAAAAACAGTGAAAACCACGAGAAACACGGAAAGAACGGCTATTCCGGCCATCATGGCAGCGAATGGAAAAAGGGAGGCAAGCACCACACCAGCGATGACTCTCACAAGAAGCACGGTGGCAAACACCACAAGGATCACTTTGACGGATCCAAGCACAAGCACGGAGGATCCCATCACAAGAAGGGAGGCCATGGATCAGATTACAAGGATGGATCATCTCACGGTAAGAAATACGGTGGAGACAAGCACCACAGCTCTGGCTACAGCAGCGGCGGGGATGGAGGTGGATATGGAGGAGATCATGGCGGACACCATCATTATGGCGGAGGAGATGATCATCATCATTATGGCGGAGGGGATGATCATAAACATTATGGCGGAGGAGATGATCATCATCATTATGGCGGAGGGGATGATAATAATCATTACGGCGAAGGAGATGATCATCATCATTATGGAGGTGGAGATGATCATCATCATTATGGAGGTGGAGCAGACTCGCACCATCACCACGGTGGCGATCACCATGGTTACTCCTCCTACCACCATGACGCCCACCACGGGGACGATGGCAAGCACCATGGATACAGCGTCAACCACGGTGGTGACCACGGGCACTCCCACATGTTCTTCAAGCACGGCTAGATCCAGGCAGGAATTTTCCTCCTTCATCTACAACTCACGTCCTCACCTCATTTCAGGGATCCATCCACATGTACTGGGATATAAATTATTAAAATAAAGCTCTTTTTTTCTATTCTTATGTCAGTGTTTGCACTACCAAGCTCTCTTTAAGTCAGTTTTTGTAGTTATCTTTTAAAATCAAATATATACATTTTAATCATAAATTAAACATCTTCGGTGTAAGACGTTGACATAGCAATGGTTCCAATCATATTCTCCTTCCAGGGTTAAATAGAATTATGGTGAATCATAGGGATTAAGGGAAAATTATCACACAAACAACATTTTTTATACTTCAATAAACAATAAATCCTACCCCTTATTGCTATTGAAATTTATACACTTGGAAAAAGTCAAATATAATGATGAATATATAAAAATACATTATACTATGGGGATAAATTTATCAAATATTCAGGAAATTTGAATAATATAAATCCTTAAAGATAAGTTCCCGAAATAATCACCTCTGGGGGGGAAATAGCACCTATACTTTTGTAAATCGAGTCAAAAGAAATTGGATCACATGTAAGGTAGAGATTCCCATATATCTACAACCCGATTCCACAGTTCAAGAGTAGTGGCTGACATATAGTGACTAGACACAGTCGCTAGGCAACTTTGATCAGACGTTTTCTATTTGTGAGAGATCAGGTGAATGTTCTGGCTGGGGCAAAGGCCGAGGAATTTGTTTTTAGGAAGATCCCATACACAATACCGACAGCATGCCATCATGCATTAACCTTCTAATACACCACCTGCCACAGGCATCGAATAATGGGTACTGGTTAGTACATCAGAGATGTTAAGGGGACTATCAAAAGTGCTGGAAATGCGAAAAATAATTTATATAATGTTATTATTTTTTTGAATATTAAATCCTCACATTTTTCAGCTAAGCGATAAAAGTAGAATTTTCATTATTTCTGGATATCCTAAATATGAGAGGTAATTTTTTAGAAAAATGTCGTTTTAAGTCGTTTTTTAGAAAATCGGATTCCTCAAGTTTTGACCTCAAGGTGTTCTCCAGTATATTCTGCAGGAACTTTAATCTCTTGAATGTTTGCAACCACATGAGGATTGTCAGTCGCCTTAAAACGTAAAACCAAGATGAGCGTTACACCCTGTTTGTTGAACCTGGTTCCAACTCTCGTCCTTTTTACATTTTCAGTCATTGCCACCGCCATTGGCTCTTTGTGTTGTTGATTAACCCGTTATCACAGGATGATGGTTATTTATCTTATTAGAATATCTTGATTAGAATTTGGCCTTTACAGGTCGGTCTTTCACTGTATTAAAGGCTTTACCAAATAGTTAGAAATTATCTCCCAGCGATGGCTTCTTGGCTTGCACTTTGTCGGAAATATGAGCAAATATGGCGGTACAAGGTCCGTGGCTTACTTTAAAGCAGAATGCAGAGAAGGCAGTGCTGTTACTTTACTTAGAATGTCATGGTTGCAGAATTTGTTGTCGGACTTTCCAGGAGAGCTTAATTTTCCGCTCTCTCCAACTGCGATGTTCTTCAACGATCCAGTCTTATCGCATATCCACAAGCGCCCAGTTGGAGCTTCTTTGTAGTTATAAACAGGCGGACCTCGTGGCAGGAGTCTGTCACGCCGTTGTATTGCAGCTCACCATGATAGTCGATGTTCTTGCGGAGATGTTCAGATAAATTAATGGGCACCGAGTTTCCCCACGGCATGTCCACATTTCTTGAATACGTTTTTCACATTCCTGCATTAATGAAATTCAATAGACAAAGGCACTCATTTTAAAAACAAAGTAAGTTGGTGGTGAAAGATGAATAAAGTAAAATTTGAAAGCAAAAATCTCTAATTGGGAAATTAAATGATTGAAAAAAATATTGTTGCGAAGTATTTAGTATTTTACACTAGTATTAACAGAGTATCATTTTTTTATGTTTATATTTTACTACTCTGTAAACTTCCTCATTCCTTATATTTTGTTTATCCTTCATAGTTTGTTCTTGCCTTGAATAAATTGCTGTCTCATCCAAAAGTTTGTCTTCCCTAATTTTCCACGTAGCATTTTGGTGGAGATGCTGGGTAAGTTAGGGAAGACAAACTCAAAATAGCAGAGATGAATTTGAAGCCATGGGTGCTGTGATCTACATTTTTAGAGAATGGCTCCAGGATTCAGAGCCAAGATTTCCCTCCAAAATGACGATGTCCCTATAGACGAAACGATGTAAAGCCTCTTTTCACGCCGAAAAAATATTAGGCAAAGGTACTAGGGACAAAGTTCCAAGACTTCAATGGAATCCTTGGCACAAGCACCTCAGATCCATGTCAGTATCTACAATAATTGCAAGCTGTAGGTCACAGCTCTCATAGGAAAGGAGTTATTTAGCGAAGTATTCATTATTTTACAAGCATTTATTATTTTACACTAGTATTAACAGATTACCATTTTTATGTTTATATTTTACTACTCTGTAAACTTCCTCATTCCTTATATTTTGTTTATACTTCATTGCTTGTTTTTGCCTTGAATGAATTGCTGTCTTATCCAAAGGTATTTCTTAATTTTCCCCGTGGCAATATATACATTTTGCGATTTAAAAATGAATGTGACACATGGAATATATATATTTTTTTCTGCACACACACACAAACTCATTTATTTCTGATAACAAATAAATTAAATATAAAATTTAAGAATTATGGGTGGCCGTGATGTGGCCTAGATTAGAGTCAAATATAGAATTTGTATATATATATGGTAATTTAAACCAACAACCCTATATTGTATAATACTTATAACAAGATTGTCATGTTGTATATAGAAACACATCTATAAATAATTATACGCACGATTGACATGTGTCATTGCATCACCATATGTAATGTACTTTGTACAAACTGAGGATGAATAAATAAAACTATGTAATAGATTAAGAGCTGAGTTAAAGCAAGATTGAGAAGTTCAAAAACGTCTAAAATCGAGAGAGAAATCCAACAACCCTGGCAAGTCGTTGCCATCGAGGTCAAAGGGTGCAGAATGCCGCAAGACGTTCAAAGTCTAACACCCACCCCCCCCTCCTCGGGAATAGTATAAAAAAACCTCGGTTTTAGCCGAGGTTAGACAGACTTCACCGACGGCGTGAGCCCTTGTTGGTTGCAGCCAGGTCCACCTCATCGATCATGTAAAACAGTAATATTCTTCTAACTCCATCTTGCTCTTAGCTCGGCTTTTATCTGTTCATGGAACTTTCCTACTACAACTGTGTCTCTTCGTTTTTTGGTGTGTGGACATTCCCAAGCTTTCCACTCTGCCTCGACCACGACTGCCTGTACTCTGTGAGAACTTTTAACGGTCTTCCAATGTGCAGAGAGGTACTGGAAAACTCTCCCCGCTCTGACTGTCCCTCTCGGTTACTACTGGTAAAATTCATTATTTTTTAATTACTCGAATCATAATTCTAAACTTATTTGTGTGTTTTTACTTAATATCTTATTTTTATAGCAAAATACCAATTTCTTAATCAAATACTCAAAACTTTGCAAAAATCATTGTTATGTTCACTATTTTATGTACACGCCCCACTCAAATTATAAGTCACTATCACGCCATTGCCCTTTTACAAATAATTTTTCGCACTACCATAAACAACAATTTAAAAAAATATATTCAAATTTTAATAAACATAGGTGGAACGCATTTTTATTTAATTGCAAAAATCGAAAGATACAATATCTTCAAAATCACAACTAGAAAAGTAACTGTCCTTCCCAAAAACAGAAGTTATAAATCCAACATAGTTTCATTCCCTCGTCCTTTCTTTTTACATGCATAATTATTAATCATCCACACATCTCTCTCAACAAACTTCAACACACTTCCACATCACTTTCTACAATTGGCCACCATCTATTAGCGCGCGACTTAGCAACAAATCAATCTCGAGCCACACAAGCTTCATATCGTCGCCACTAAACGTGCCATATCCACTAACAGCCAAACTTTCTCGATGTGTTTTGTACAACCACCACCCATTACTAGTAAATTTGTTGTTCATGGTGAAACAAGTTAGATGCTATACCAAAAACAAAGACTTCACGTGACACCTTTCCATTCAATTCACTCACTCGTGTCACACAGCGCATCACAACAATTTTTCTCACTTAACAGGCCATAAAGACGCCTTCATGCCTGTGACACAACTCACCCCAAAGCGTGTCCACGTCGAAAGTCGCACTTTCACTCACATCTAAACCTGACATCATTGAATAACATTTTTACTAAGTCGGCAACAACGTCGAAACACAACACTTACGAACACCGAGAAAACTGCATCTTTCAAATAGACCATAAAACTGCCGACAAGCTTACACCACTCTCAAAGAGAGTTTAACCAGTAAACCAGTACTCTAACGTACATTCAAACCCTCAAAACTGTACTACAACAAGGATTTCCAAAACGTCTGTTATCTGACAGAGCGCCAGCTTTTACCTCAGACAAATTCCGTAAATTTCTAATAACACATGGTATACAACCGCTACTCACCACAAGCAATAACCCACAAGCAAACAGTTCAATAGAACGCTTAAATGCCACCATTACAGTCACTCAGACGTATAATAACACACCCCGTTCTGTCACAAGTTTTCCACCCACCTACTTAATGTTCAATGTTGTCCCCCCAGATCTAAGAACTCATCTTAACCCATACCCGAAATAACTAGAGCTAGAGAGATAGCACGCTCTCGTACCAAAAATAAGCATAAAAAAGATAAAGAAACATTTGATAAGCAGCACAGAACACCACATTTCGAAGTGAATGATCTTGTTTAGGTCAAAAATTATAGACATCCCGACACAGGTAAATTAGCACCATATTTTACTGGACCATACACAATAATTGAAATAATCTCACCCAATGTCGTTCGAATAGATCGCCCCAATCAACCTCTCAATAGAAACAGTGACACCATACATGTCAATAAATTAAAATATTACACAGAGAATGTTCTGTACATTACACCTCCACAAACCCGATTTGTTCAAAACCCACAGCGATTGTCTCAAGATGTATATCTCAGTGAATTCAATCATTTGACTTCAGATATCTTCGAGACGCAACTATTCCGAATTATACCGCATCAAACTTCCCAGCGATTCCTACTTTTAAATCCAGATTTATTTAATATCGATCTTTTCAAAACAAACCTCAAGTAGCGACCAGAAAATTTCCCGTTAAATTCACAAACCTATCCCATCTACATCCGCTACACCAACCCATTTGGATC
>CP092864.1:198351701-198371142 GCA_030710605.1 Cordylochernes scorpioides | reverse complement strand
TGTATTACCTACTTATTTACTCTCTTTCACACAATATAAAGATTTCTTTGAACCCACCAGATCCAAACTAGGAGAGAAAGAATTTAAAGCCAGTGCGCTGTAGACAACCCCATATCTCTCCCTTCAAAAACAATATCCATCGCACCCCGCGTCACTAAATCCATCACCTCTCTCCCCGCTAACAAAGCTGTCAACTAAATATCCGCTATTGGAATGACCGCCATGTGTAACATGTGTTTCACATCAGCCATTTATATTTACTCGAGAATTTCACAAATTCCCAGACAGAGAGTCATAAAAATACCGAATTGATAGACTAAACAACTCGAGACCATGCCGCGTCACCTAAATCCATTGCCACCCGCCCCCCTTACTCGCCTCCAATAAATTAAGGCCGTGTCCTATACATTCGTTTATTCCACACATTTTGCTGCATTGGCAGTCGACATCTTAACCTAACTTTTAAACATTTAGATATTTTAATTTAAACAAGACCTACCTTAAATTGAACATTTTAATATTTTAATCCTGGGTAAATTTCTATTTTTTTCTACATATCAAACATTTTACATGTTAAATTGATAACAATATTTAATTATATTCTGTTTTTTGTATAAAATATTTTATTTTTTATTTTTTACCTTTCAATTATATAATCACAAGTTTATGATCTAACTATATTAAAAAAAAATCAATTTTACTTTATTTTTCATAATATTATTTTAGTATTACAAAAGATTTATTTGTTGTCAAAAATCACTTTAATTCTTCATTATTATTACTTTTATATATTGATTGTTTGATTTTGTCCACTTAAACTTTATTCAACCACAATGACATTTCTATATTTTTATTCATTTTATATTTGTTTTTATACCTTTATATAAAATGACTATGTTATCATTAACTTTCGGGCATACAACAATCTATTTCTCCAAACCACTTCAGTGTACTTCACTACTATCTTCTCAGCCACTGCTTCACATCAACGTAGAAAGACGACAGTACTGCTTGACAATTTTTTGATTTCGTAATTTCAACAAACTCCTTGAACACAGTTCCCCAGATTTAAAAATCCCAACTTCTGGCCTGAACACATTTCAAAAGTTTATTCCAATCATCCGCAGAACACAAATCACCAACGCATGCACAAAGCGTTTACAACTCTCAATTTTTTTTTTGCTCTAGCGGACCACAATCAACCTTTCATTTTAAGTCAAGTCAGATCACCTACTGTCGATACTACAATTCTACTTATCGCATGGTTCTCTATTTCACTCCTTTCACAATCATATTGATGAACAACTTTTTCTTCAACAACTTTTCAACCCAATAACCTTACAATTGTAACAAAGCACTGTAACCTTATACAGGATCACAGGTGAAACATTGCCTAGGAAGACGATCAAGTCTATATCCTCGCTTTGCACCTGGATCTCAGTATTTGATTGTCTGTGTAATACTTACAATTGCATATTCTTTAACCACTAACCCTTTTCAACGCCCGCCAACAATCTCTTAGAACATCAATTTATTTTTATCATCATTATTATTTTTTTATCAAACAAAGGTTTTATCTAAATTTCTCTTTTATAATGAACTAGCCGAATGACCCGGGCAACGCCCGGGTTTTACCCGATTAAATGTTTTTATTCAAATACTATTCGTTACAATTAAAAATTGGCGCCGTGGATGTCACTCTTGTGAAACGTCCCGCTCCAAACTTTGTGTCTGAGAAGCGATATTTTTATAGAAAGATGATCTAGCTTTTGTTTTCTGCTCGAATGAATGTTTTTCTGTTAGAATTTTGTTCCTGCGTACAAAATAATGAACTGGTTTCACCCGTGGTCTCTGCTTTTTGGAATTTTTCCCGATATAATTTTGTATCTGATAATCAAACATGATACAGCAATATCGTCATCATCATTTTCTGAATAAAAATATATAGTTTTAATAATTGATTTATATATTTTTTAAAATAGCCTATCGTCTTCCCCGTATTTACTTACCTATGTATGGAAATTTTGGTTTGAATTAGTGAACTACTGCGAATTTGTATACCGGACATACAGACAGACATAAAAACATTCATTTTTATATATATAGAGATATTAATATTAATATTTTCCCGATATAATTTTGTAGCTGATAATCAAACATGATACAGCAATATCGTCATCATCATTTTCTGAATAAAAATATATAGTTTTAATAATTGATTTATACATTTTTTGAAATAGCCTATCGTCTTCCCCGTATTTTTTTACCTATGTATGGAAATTTTGGTTTGAATTAGTGAACTACTGCGAATTTGTATACCGGACATACAGACAGACATACAAACATTCATTTTTATATATATAGAGAGAGATATCATAACTTTTATATTAAAAATAAGTTTTATTTTTTATAATATTCAGATATATCCAAACAAAACATCTTGTTATAGCCCTTTTTAACCCTCACAGTTTAAATTAATCAGAAGAAATTTTAATTACTTACCTGTGTTAGAGAGGCTTTACCCGTTTAAACCCGGATAAACCCTTTCACTTCCGGGGCTCATCTATGGTAATTTAAACCAACAACCCTATATTGTATAATACTTATAACAAGATTGTCATGTTGTATATAGAAACACATCCATAAATAATTATACGCATGATTGACATGTGTCATTGCATAACCATATATAATGTACTTTGTACAAACTGAGGATGAATAAATAAAACTATGTAATAGATTAAGAGCTGAGTTAAAGCAAGATTGAGAAGTTAAAAAACGTCTAAAATCGAGAGAGAAATCCAACAACCCTGGCAAGTCGTTGCCATCGAGGTCAAAGGGTGCAGAATGCCGCAAGACGTTCAAAGTCTAACACCCCCCCCCCCCCTCCTCGGGAATGGTATAAAAAAACCTCGGTTTTAGCCGAGGTTAGACAGACTTCACCGACGCCGTGAGCCCTTGTTGGTTGCAGCCAGGTCCACCTCATCGATCATGTAAAACAGTAATATTCTTCTAACTCCATCTTGCTCTTAGCTCGACTTTTATCTGTTCATGGAACTTTCCTACTACAACTGTGTCTCTTCGTTTTTTGGTGTGTGGACATTCCCAAGCTTTCCACTCTGACTCGACCACGACTGCCTGTACTCTGTGAGAACTTTTAACGGTCTTCCAATGTGCAGAGAGGTATTGGAAAACTCTCCACGCCCTGACTGTCCCTCTCGGTTACTACTGGTTTGACCCTCGGTTACCACATATATTGTCAAGTATCTCCACAGTCCCGGCCAAAGAAAGCTCCATGGGAGACCTGTCAATCATCACTGGACTCCGGAAGGACGACCACAGGTGTGAGGGGTTCTCAAAATCTTATTGGAAAATAAATGAGACTCCTCGCTGGCTGAACACCCTTATTATTATTGTTTTACCTTGGGATAAGTTGTTATATTTTTTGATTCGCTCTCCCTATGAATACCTTTTGTATAAACGTTTGTTGAAGAACTAAAAGGTAAATACCTCTTTTAATAAATTAATTATTTCCAAATTTGCTCTTGCTTTATTTTTCTCCGCGACATATTTTGGCGGAGACGCTGGGTAATGTGACGGAACTTCGAAGAATTCGGCATCTACAGGGACGTGAACCAATTCTTCAACCTTTGCCACAACGAATAAAAATGGAAGGCGACCACAGGCCTACTATTAGCGGATCCTACCTCCTTCGTCAGCGCCAACCAGATCCATCTACCTTTTCTGGAGGTGGAAAATATAAATCCTGGACAGTTGTTGAAGGAGTACGAGAGAGTGTCGAAGTACAAACAGATGGGACGAGACCATGAAGCTTGCCAACGTCATCTTCTACTTGAATGGAAATGCTCGAAGGTGGATTGATAATAATGAAGAATAACTCAACTCGTCGAGAAGATTTGAAGACGCATTCCGCCGTGTGTTCGGACTGCAGGAGGATTCTTCTCGACGTGCCGAGGAAGTTCTGAAGTCAAGAGCACAGAAGGCCGAGGAATCCAGCGAGTCATACATCCAAATCTTTAGCCTCTGCCACCAGGTGAACCCTTGAATGGAAGAAGGTGAGATAGTTGCTCACATTATAAAGGGAATTTTGGAAGACACATACCAGGTATTGGTGGCGAAAGACATACAGACGGTAGATGATATCCTGAAGTTTTATCATCATCTGGAGACCATCAAGCAGCGCGAGATCGGCCATACGAAATTCGCGAGGTTATCAAACGTGTTGTGCATTTCATGTGTTGACGACTCAGACGACTTGGCCAATTTAATTAGCCGCATCGTTAGAGAAGATATTCGAAAGGTTTCCAAGCACCTGAAGCGGTCAATCCGTTCGATCGACTAGCCCAACCTGGGAAGACAGAGCAATGGAGAACTTACGACAACAAACCCATTTCCTTCTGCAGCGGACGACCCCGACGTGTCGTTCATTATTGTAGAAAATAACAACAGGTCTTTGCTGAAGCCAGGTCAAGGCATGGCGGAGAAGAAAGAAATTGTGGATTTTCGAGTCGATCCCCAAGATATTACGCCAACGACGACTAGGCAACGCGCCAAACCTCGACGTACTTCTACCTGAGTTCGTCTCCATATCCGAACTGCGCAAGGTCGCCAGCCCGAAGTCAATCTGAGTCGCCAGCCAGCCCTTTCAGCCGTACTCCCAGGCCTCAGAATGAGAAAAACTAAGTGGCGCGGCTTCTAACGGGGGTGAGGTCGCCATTGAGGAAAATCCTCCAGAGTATATCTCTTATAAATTGAAAAGAAATTTGGAATGGTTAAAATAAATGGATGCAAGATTAGAGCATTAGTGGATTCAGGAGCAAGTATTTCTGTTATATCAGACAAATTTCTACGTGAATTAAAGACACCTCTCGTCAGGGAACCAGGTCCCATTCTTAAAGCCGCAAACAAGAATTTAATAGAAACCTTAGGAAAATGTATGAGTCCTGAACATAGAAGTCAATGGTTTGGAGATATCTTTTGAATTCGTTGTTATGCTGGAATGACGCCATGACATCATATTCGCATAGGACTTCTTCAAGACTACCGAGGCTGTCATTGATTGTGGCAGAAATGAACTCCATCTCGGGGAAAACTGTGTCCTGGAATCTTGAAAGGAGGAAAACCAGAGATTGTTTGCTTCTGACGACTTTGTCAACTCGCCTAAATCAATAAAGAATAACAGACTGATAAACGAAGAAATATGTGGTGTTAGAGATGTTTTATTCTCAGCTTCCAAGGAATTATTATTAATAAAGGAAGTTCTTATACCAAATTTTTGGTTACATTTCGACACAGCCGAGGTAGCTTTTGGGTGCCAAATGTAACGTCTTGGTAGCAACTGATTCCATCAGGAATGAAAATGTGCACCATGGAAAGTTGTGAAAATGGGAATATCTGCAGTCTCATCGAATCAAGCGATAAGTTACAATAAACGCAGTTAAAGTCACGTGTATGGTCACAGACAATAAACCTTACTCTGAATCCAGGGCTGACTGAAATTCAGAGGCTACAGCTTGTTTCATGCCATGACGATTTCATCGACATATTGGACTCTGGGAGTACTCCCACTAAACCCACCAGTACTGTGAAGAACAAGTAAAAAACACAGGAGACCACTCTACTTACAAAAAATGCCCCTATAGAGTAGCACCAAGTGAACGACAACTAATTCAAGATGAAGTGAACAAGATGATTGAAAATCACATCGTGAAGCCCTCTGAAAGTCCTTGGTCATCTCCAGTTATTCTAGTTCGAAAGAAAGATGGGACCTGGAGATTCTTCGTGGATTATCGTCGATTAAATAAGTTAACAAAAAATATGTTTGACAGCTGCCACGCATTGACGATGCTTTGGACAGTTTAGCCGGCTATAGTTACTACTAGGATCATTGGTCTGGGTATTGGCAGATTGAAGTGGACAAAAAGATAGGGAAAAACTGCCTTCATAACTCCAGATGGGCTGTATGAATTCAGAGTAATGCCTTTCGAACTCAGCAAGGCTCAAGTAACGTTTGAAAAGGGTGATAGAAAGTGTTCTGGGCAGTCTTAAATGGAACATGTGCCTTTGCTACCTGAATGACATCGTAGTTTACGCACCTACTTTGAGGAACATCTATGTCGTTTTCAACTGGTATTATGGTGAATCCAGAAAGCTAGACTAAGCTTGAATCACAAAAGTGTCTTTTTGTATCATGGAGGATAATGAGGATTTCAGGACACCTTGTTGGCGCCAATGGAATTCATCCAGTTCCAGGTAAAGTTAAAGTCATCTCTTAATTTTCAAGGCCAAGTAATATCTCTGAATTGAGTAGTTTTCTTGGATTATGTTCCTCTTAACGAAGATTTATTGAGAACTTTGCCGACAAACTAGATCTTTGCATGCCCTATTGAGGAATAAAAGAAAATTCTATTGGGATGCAGCTTAAAAGAAAAAGCGCTTGAAGTCCTTAAAACAGCTTTAATTCAGAGTCTGTATTGGGATTCCGCTGATACCCATCTACGCCGTATGCAAGCGGACATTAAAGCGAAAATTATTGGGTATAACAGAGAAGCACTATTTTGTATAATTGATAATATATCGAGGCAAAATTGGATAAAATAGAAAGCTTAAGATAGCATCCATGTTTATAATGAAAATAACCCAGGATTAAACGAGATTTAAAGTAGGAACTCGATTAGGGCTGATTAAAATGTTGTGTAGTGGATATATATAGAGGTAGATTAAAAAAACACAGAAACCGACAATCCATAAAGTAACTCGATCGAACCAACAGTATAGAGAGTAAGGAATCTACTTAGGTAATTGGATTGCGTCAAGGTGATGGTATCTGCGGTGCCGCTGGAGCGTGTATCTCGGCCTGGTATAAAGGTGGCGGGGACTTAGACCTCACACAGACATGGGCATCCTTCCCTGGGTGAGTAACTGGCTCAGAGTATATACCTCCACAGTGGCTGGGGGAAGTATTTGACTTGGAAGGGGTTTGACATTTATTTCGACAATGTTGGACAATCAACTGTTTCCCATACAGTCTTGTATAACACTTGTAACTCCATCGAAGATAGAAGGATAACTTACCACCTCTCATTGACGGGTTAAAGAGTTTTGAGCATTGACTTTACTTACCTTAGATAATGCTATATATATTATATAGATTTAAGACAATAGTGCTTACATTTTATTTGGATTGGTCTAAGGTTTTACTTTGTATTTTTATAGATACTTAGATAGTGTGCTTTCAAAACAGTGTTTTATACTGTGTGTTGTACACTTCGCTCTGTTTGACGCTCATTGTTCTCTGAAATCCACTTCACATAGAATATTCTGGACTCATCGTAGGAACAACTTGCATTCTTTAAACCTTTTTCCAACTCTTTTAGTTAATATCATAACATTACTACAAAACATAGTTTTCACATCTAATATATTCGAGAGGTGTTCAAAACCTCTCAGACAGGTATTTTTCTATCTTATAAATACAGGAGGATCCACAAAGAAATTTTACACCTTCTATGTGATTTTATCATCAGGCTGAGAAAGGCTTCTTTCTGAACTACTTTGAACTATATTTTCCATCTCTATCTACAATTACCATACCAGAGGATATAAAAAACTACATAGTTTCATTTCTTTAAAATGTCTATATCAAAATGATTGAACGTATAATCATTATTTTTTTTAGAAAATATATGTCTCCAAACAACTTCATATCTAGTTTAAGCCTCTTTTTGAGCAGGGTTTCTTTCTGGTTTCGCACAAAGGAACTAAATCCCTTTTTAGGTATTAAATAGATATGTTATAAAGACCCACATTGGTGGGTCGCTGACATGGGTACTTACGTTGGGCCATCCAAGAAAGATGTAAATTTTGCCAGGAAGATATTGATCTATAAAATTGAAGGTCTCCTCTGACGTCAAAATAGACGCTAAAATAAAGCTATCTAATGACCGTTTGCGCAATCTAGAAAATTCAGGTCCGAGACAAAGCAAAAACTTCAGATTCGGCAAACTGAGAAGCGTCCACCTTTAGACTTTTTTTTTTAATAAAAAAGGTTATTCTCATTATAAAAAGAATAAATAACATTTATGATATAGGGACTCTCTATTAAAAGAGAAAACGAAAAATAGCGTGGTGAGTTTCTTTTATTAAAATTAAAATTACAAGCTTTCAAGCAAAATGCTTTTCTTCAGGTAATCCAAGAAAAAATATATGTGGAGAGGTACCTCCTTACCTCTCCACATATATATTTTTTCTTGGATTACCTGAAGAAAAGCATTTTGCATGAAAGCTTGTAATTTTAATTTTAATAAAAGAAACTCACCACGCTATTTTTCGTTTTCTCTTTTAACTTTTAAAACGTGGCTAAAGTATGCCTGATCCTAACTTTTCTTTTATCACTTTTTACAAAGAACAGCTCTCCAAAAAGGGACTCTCTATATTAAAGAAAATTCTGTTTCAGATATTATATCTATTCGATCATTTTATCGATTACCGAGGCAGTAGGTGGCGAAGAGTGAATAAAAACACTTAAAAACATACAAAGAAGCTGACTTAAATGTGGTGCTTTGCAGCTAATTCTGGCCCTGACCGCGGCCGTCACCGCCAACAACTCCAAGAACGGGGACCGGCTGCTGGCGCTGGGGTCGCACCACCACGGTCACCACTTCGAGAAGGGCGGCGACGACCACCACTCTTCGCACCACGGCCACGACGACCACAGCGGCCACAAGCACGGCCACCACTCCGGCGGATACTCCGACTACAAGGACGACTCTGATTCCAAGGGCCACTCCTCCCACGGAGACTCCTACGGCTCCTATGGCTCGGGCAAGAAGGACGGCTCGGACGGCTACTCCTCCCACCACTCCTCCGGCGGCGACAGCAGCTACAAGAAGGGCGGAGAAGAAGTCGGCAAGCACCACATGGTACAGGATGGGCTGAACCACGGCAGCGGTGGGGGATCACATGGGGCCTTTGGTCATGACAAGCATGGTGCCAAGGGGGGAAAGTCTGCGAAGGCTGGGGGAGAATACTACAAGAACAAGGAACACAAAAACAAGGGCTTCAAGAACGTCTACCACAAGGAAGAGCACGGAGATCAGAAGACCTACAACGACGAGTTCAAGGATAGCGACTACAAGAAAAAGCACGCCGACCATGAGGATTACTACGACAAGGATGGCGGCAAGTACATGAAGGAGGACAACGACAAACATTACAAGCACGCCAAGAAACACAGTGAAAACCACGAGAAACACGGAAAGAACGGCTACTCCGGCCATCATGGCAGCGGATGGAAAAAGGGAGGCAAGCATCACACCAGCGATGACTCCCACAAAAAGCACGGAGGTAAACACCACAAGGATCACTTTGACGGCTCCAAGCACAAGCATGGAGGATCCCATCACAAGAAGGGAGGCCATGGATCAGATTACAAGGATGGATTATCTCACGGTAAGAAATACGGTGGAGACAAGCACCACAGCTCTGGCTACAGCAGCGGCGGGGATGGAGGTGGATATGGAGGAGATCATGGCGGACACCATCATTATGGCGGAGGAGATGATCATCATCATTATGGCGGAGGGGATGATCATCATCATTATGGAGGTGGAGATGACCATCATCATTATGGAGGTGGAGCAGACTCGCATCATCACCACGGTGGCGATCACCATGGTTACTCCTCCGACCACCATGACGCCCACCACGCGGACAATGGCAAGCACCATGGGTAAAGCGTCAACCATGGCGGAGACCACGGGCACTCCCACAGGTTCTTCAAGCGCGTCTAGATCCAGGGAGGAATCTTCCGCTCTCACCCCTACCTCACATCATTTCTGGGAACCACATGTACTGGGAAATATTTATGGAAATAAAACACATTGTCTCTACTTAGTGTTGTTACTCTCACGTTACTCGTGGCGCCATTTCTGTCAAGTGCTTTATGAATATACATTACATCTTAATATATTAAATTGGTTGAATTAAAAAGTTGACGTAGCAATGGTTCAATCTAATTTTCCAACTAAGGTTCAATAAAATGTCAATGAAACATAAGGGTTCACGAACAAATTAACAATTTTTTTTTTTACTTTCTCTCTCTATACATTATATAATAATAACACCTATTATTGGCCATTAAAATTATACAATAGTAATAAATGTAAAAAAATGATTAAAATATGTGAAAAAATAATTTCAATATAGAAAAAGGGTCAGGTGTTGATATTAAAAATGATTAGACCTATATTCTGACCACGCTCACATGAGCTCTTTAGATGCCTGAGCGTCATCTAGTAGAACAGAACTCAACTAAACGTTGACTCAACCTGTTTCGTGATATTTGGCCAAACCATTTTCTTTATTTGTCAAGTAAATGGGTTGGCCGAATTTCAGAGAAGAGGTTAAGTAAACGTTTAGTTAATTTCTGTTCTACAAGATGGAGCTCTGCCATTTAAATGGCCCATGTGAACGGCCGAGATATATGCCTATTTTGTTTTTACTATGATATATATTGAAATAAAAAAACATTTTTCTCGAAAAAAAGCTCGATTACATTTTCATGAAATTAGGAGATATGGAACTTTAGGAATTACACCCTGGCTCCAAAGGCAGCACTCATATATCTGGATATTGAGTTGAACAGAGAATGGATGGCATTGTACTGCTTTCCATGCAGTTTCAACAAAATGTCACAGTTCAACAGTAGTGACCGAGGTATAGTGATAAGAGACATACTCTAAGCAACTTGACAAAAGGTCTTCTATAAATCAAGGACCTTTTTTTACGAAGGTCCCATACACAATACTGCCAACATGCCGTCAAGCATTGATATGCTCTCACAGCGTTTTACAGGCATCGAATAATGTGTGCTGTCTATTTATTTTAGTTGAAAATATCTTGTGATTTTTTCATTTCTCTCTATATAAAAATTATTGTGTTTGGATTATGTTTTCAAAGATCTAAGGAAGAATTGGTGTGCACAAATAACTCTATATATAAGTTATTAGTATACCAGCATATTTTATCATAATATTGCTGATGTAGATTCAAAGAACCGTCTTAATATTTATATACTCCACTAGACATATCTTGTAATATATTCAAATATATTCTTATGTGTTATATAGATAGTTATAATATAATTACCAAAACGACTTAATAAAATTCTATTAAATGACAGAGTCGGCGCCAGTTAGGAGGAAAGACTCAGAAAAACATGTCGGGGCACCAGGTGTGCCCCTTTGGCTGAAACAGATCAGTCCGCTTGGAGACACGATAATTGACAGACCCCCTACACAGACCTGCCTTTACTGGCGTCGCCTATACTTGCTGTCTCGCCATCTCTGTGGTGACATCCAACATACCTCGTCCTTTTGTGTAATCCCAATCACGCCTGAACCCACTCTAATCATTGTGGCCACCACGACTGCAACCAACATGCCACACTACAGTCATCCTACGACAGAAATTCGACAGAATCATTTACATCACAACATATATATATATATATTTAGATTATATATATATGTGATATGATCCTGTCGACTTTCAATGTGGGAATATAGTGATAATAATGTGGTGAGGAGAGAAATAATCACACGACGAGTTGGTAGAGGAATCACCCAGGCAGTCAGCGAGAGAGACCGCGAGCGCGACCCGCTCCGCCAGGCGGCCGGCCGTTTGTTGAGTGGCACCCCCCCGACTATCTAAAAATAGTCTGGCAGGGTTCCCAGAAAAGCCCCCTCAGGAATGTGGCTAAAATGGTCGTAACTTAGTTGTCTTCTATCGACGTCTCTCTCTCGTTGACTGTAGGTTTACTTTATTATTCCTGGAAGAGCATATATTATGACATAAATATAAAGGTGTAGAATTTTTAAATATATCTATATTATAGGAAATAATATTTTGAAGTTATATATATTCAAATATCATTCAAATGTATATTCAAAACCTAATTCTGTTGACGTTATGTGGCGCTGAGCTTGTTGTTGACACACATTAAAAATGTTATAACACCTTGATAAAGGTTGGCGTTCAGCCAACTGAAATATTGGTAAAATAAATGATTTTTCGATCCAATATATGACTTTTTATTTAAATATTCAAATATATTTTGGATTCAATATTGATACTGGCATATTTTAAATTATCAAGATATATACTTTGTAAATATAGCAATTTGAAATATTTGGAAAATTGTATTATAGGCATTATATGTAGTTATATTTTAAAATAAGCTATTTATATGATACGTAAATGGAAATATGAGCCAAATACCAAGATTTCTTCAGTAGGAAGTGTATGTAAATATGTTTTATAAATGCAATAAAATGGAAGGAAATATAATAAATATATATTAAAGGAAGGAACCATATATTTGCCCATATTTCCATACCTTGGCATATTTTGTTCCATACAAAAAACAGACATCTCTGCTTCTATAGTAATTTCAAACGATAAATATATAGGAACTATCGTTGAAGGTGACTTTCATAATTATCGGAGATAGAAAGAAGAGCTCAAAAGAAATATTTATATGAATTATATAATATTGGAATATATACAAAGCGTTTAAAAAATATTTGAGGAGGAAGAAATTGAATACCAAATTTTAATATATATATATAATAGACGCGTCACACAATATCTATAAATATTTGTAACATTTATTGTATAAAAGTTTAATGTATTTCTATTCTCAGAAATATTTTCAATTAATAGAAATATATTATACCATATTATGTTTGTAGGCGTCTTCGAAGAATAGATTTTGGAAGAAATATTTATTTATGTAAATCTATACGGAGGCGTCTGTGGAGGAGTGTTATAAACCTTTGGTTTTCAACCGCTATGCCCCGGGATTGTATTGGACACGTTTTTTCTAGTTAAAATATTTTCTAATGGCCCTAGCCTTTTGAAAAAGTTCAACTCTACTAGCGATTGCAAGTAAAAATCGGGGCACACTTGTAAGAACCGAGGTCGAGGTGTTTTTCATATTGGAAGACCTGTGGGGCATATAGTAAAAACAGTAGCAAACACTACCCCCATGCTTATCATGGCTTCTACCATGCGTACTATATATATAAATCATCTATGCCATTCGATTAGCACATTTTCTATATATTTATATTATAAACGTGAAGTTTTTGGATTTTTTCCTAGTATCATGCTATGAAGGGTGGACAGACTAGAGACGGGAGAAGCGTCCATTGCTTCTATATATGGTATTTATCAGATATTATTATTTTTTAGAATTTTGCGGTTATTGAAAGTTAGAGGGTTCACCAGTGATGAGGCAGACCTTTCCTAAATTCTATTATTGCAAAAAGAGCAGCAGCAATTCGTTTTACTTTATAAAAAATCAATTCGCGTTTGAATAATTTATTAGTCATATATATTACAGATGACGCGCTGTGAGTGAGGGTAAATACTCTGTGTAAAAACTGAATATGGAAATTTGAATTGTTTATGACGGTATCCTTCTTTTAAATAAAATAATTTCTTTATTGCTCTTACTGCAATGATGCAAAAATAGAAGTGCCTTTGGGTATTCAGTGGTGAGCCCACTCAGCAGTTTCTCCAGTTTATTCTCCAGTGCCGATTTATTATTATATTTTGCTGTTTTGCTTTTATATTGATGATAAATATCAACTCTTGGAAAATATTTTAAGCAAATATGAAACAGTTAGACTACAAATATCTATAAATTTATAAACATTCTTTTAGCACTACCCTTGCGCAAAACACCAGAAAGTTCATTCAGACTTGAGTTTAAGGAGCTAATAGATAAACTAGAAAAAAGAATGTTCTGAGAATTCTTCTCGATGGGAATTTATTCGTGGCATATAGAGAATTGGTTGAAACTAATATCTGAAATAATAGATATGTTTATCTGAACTCTCCTCAACAGAAACTTTAAGTTCGTCGGAATTGGTATTGAGGGAGGTGAGATTAGAATTGCATACTCTACAAGAGGCACACCAACCTTTAGGTCGTATTTGGATACATCTCACGTATATATACCAAATATACATACTGTTTGTAATTTTCACAAAAATTTACTAACTGTTAACTATAGTTCAATAGTCTGTTGCTCGAAACAATGGGCCTAGAGTAAGGCAAGGTCAGCATAAATATTTCAAAAGAGTAAAATTATATATATGCATTTTGTACAAACGCTAGCACGATAAACACATTTTCTATCTTTCTATATTATAAACGTGAACCCGAAAAAATCCTGAAAACTGAGAACACCGTAATACAGCCTTCTCAACTACTAAGGAAAGCGACAAGAAACCTTGTAACAGCTGAAAAATAGACGACAGCAGAAGACGCTGAGAAAATCATAATCTTATTCAGTATCATTCAACTAAAGATGTTACATAAAACACTGCTCGGACTTTGGTTCAGTCCATCCAAGTATTTGTTTCTTGCAACAATGGGCCCAGACTGAGGCAAGCTTAGCAACAGTTACCTTCGAACATTGCTGCTTCATTGAAAATAGATTTAGCTAGGTTCTGACTGAGCTATAAATAATCAAAAAGGCGGAGGGCCTAATAGAATGGGCCCTCACTATCTAGACCACCCGCCTAAAAGAATCTCCCTACAAGAGGAGGGCGGAGTTAGGAAATTTCTCTATCGCAGTGAAGGACGATTGTCATAGAACAATTCTTATTGAATGGTTATCTCTTTTTTACATAGAATGATGACCTGCGAGGATTATTCTCAGACCATGGGATCTTAATATATATCCTAATGCCAAGAAAGATCGCCATGGCAAGCATCAATATTCAGAGTCTCGTGGCCCACGTCATTAACTGCGACCTGCCCCGCACTCCTTAGTACGGCGTTTCCAACTGTAGGTTAACGCGAGGAAGCCATTGTGGAATATGCGTGGATCTTCACCGATCTTGATATCTCAGAAGAGTTGTTGAGTTAGATAGGTAAAGAGACAGTAGGGGCTTTAGTGGATATCAAAAAAGACGCTCTTGTTGACACCACCACCAACTTCGATACGGGGTACCATCCTTCGAAGGTTGCCGATTGAGAGTGCTTGTAGATGATGCTTGTTTGGATCAAGGAACAATGTCATCAAGGCTCTCCGGAATAGTTACCCTTTATTGGGCCCTCAATTACAGCTACTAAAACAATCGGGCCTTTTTCATGGATATCCCCATTCACCATCTTTGCAGCAATCTCATACTTCTTCGAATAGTTTCAGTCGTCGAGAGAGTATAGGCGCTTCTCGGTAAGGTAGCACAGAAAAATTAGAAATTCTATCTCTGAATTTATGGGTAACATTGATATTGAATATGAGTTGGAAATGAGATTTTTTTGCATTATGGGTGTTTCATACGAAGTTTACCTGGCCAGAGCCATCCGATTCTTGCGCTCCAGGATCTAGGAAGAAACCGAAAGAGAATATCGACTTTCCTTCACAGCCTTGTGCGTCCGATAACATCGTTTGGAGCTGGTTACAATTTTAGACCCACAGAGGAACCTCGTCGATGCAGAGAATTTGAAGAAAATTGTCCTAAAAGCCTTCACAGCGCACTTCGTCATCTCTTTCTACAGCCTGGAGAAAATTATTGGCTTTTTTAGGGAGCTACAAAGAGCATCATCCTGGAGGACAATGCCTCACTTCATCAAGGAGATATTTCTTTGAGTGAGGTGGGAGCTACCATCAACGGTCTGCCTCAAAGAAAAGCAGCTAGTTGGGATATCCTGCCCAAAAGGTTCATCAATGACTTCAAGGATTTCTTCGCGGGAGCCAGATATAGAGTCCTCGTTAAATCCAAGCTACGAGGTCTGCCTTGCATGAGGTCTCAAGGTGAAACTTAACTCATCTGGGGCATGATCTTTCAGGCCTGAGCGCTACCATCGAAATCTTTATCTAAGTCGGATTGCATAATTATAGCGTCAGTTTTTGAAGTCGTCTGCGTGGCCAAATGCCAGCCATTGTGTCATAATGTCAGGGGAGATGTAATGCCTGGAACATCACGTTGTACGAGATGGCCCTGGCCTTCGGGAATTTACGACGCTAGCTGTTAGCTCGACTGACCTTCATTCCAACTTTAACCACGCGGATATAGAATTCCTGGGTTACGTTTCAAAAGGTTGAGTTACATAAAGGCGATGGTATCTGCGGTACCGCTGGACCGTGTATCTCGGCCTGGTATAAAGGTGGCGGGGACTTAGATCTCCCACAGACATGGGCATCCTTCCCTGGGTGAGTAGCTGGCTCGGGACCTCCACAGTGTAAAGTTTTTATATAACTCGTAAATCCCTCTCGAAATTGGATAATAACTTCTCAGACATATAGAACTGATAGGTGGAAATGTTTTATCATTGGCTTTGAACACTTTTGATAATGATTATATTCTATATGGATTTAATATATCTACTTAAACTTTATTTTCATAACTATCTGCTTTTATTGATGCTTTAATAGAGTAATTTTCACTCCAGTAACAGGTTTTTGTGAAGGTATATATAGCGGAAAGAAATTCACATGTGATCTAATGTCAGTCTGATGGAGGCTTCCTTTTAAACAATTAGGACTCCTAAGTAATCATCTGTATCATCAGTTGCCACCTCAGTAGATATCTAAATTTAGCTAATTTTATTTATTTGAAATAATTTTCTCAGACCGAGAGAGAATGAAATTCTTTATATTTCTATGAAATATATTTGCCTCTCGGCTCTCTTTTAGATAACCTTTTGAGCATACTTTAAGCGCAATCACGCCCAGTTGACCTAAATGGCGTTTTTCAGAATTAAAATGTTTTACAACCCCAATTTGGTGGATGTTAATGTACATCTGCCTAGATGAGGTCATCGAGGAACCCAGCCTTAATATCTAACTCCATAATACAGTCAGAACCACACTGAGAAGGAAAAAACTCGCAAAGGCGCGACTTGTTAATATAATAATAGTATTAGCCAAATTTGAGATATTTAATTGAGTCTCAGTCGGCATATTTTGAGATATTTGGAGCTTTCTCATCAGCAACACTTAGTTTGCATAAAATTCTATTTACATATTTACAAATATATAAGAAAATACATCTCTGTGATTGTACAGCTGAAATTTGCTTATGGCTTGCGTCATTTATCGGGGGAAAAATACAAACAGATCGTTTTATATTATTTAAAAAATTGGCCAAATATGCTTTTTTCATTAATTTATGAAAAATAATCACGTAGGCCAGAAACAGGCTGTTGGTCAATGTCAGTGTAATGCAGGCTGTACCTAAAAACCAAAACATATTATTCAAGTTATCTTCACAGAAAAATCGAGGAATGTTTATAAGCCATTAGTACATGATGACGCATAATTTGGAATATTTATAAATCAACGATCTTGATATTTATTCCTACAGATGGGGGGGCGCAAACCTTTAGAAACTTACAGTTTCACAATAAGAAGAAGGTTTTTTTTTTCCTCAATTTATCAATTTGAACAGAGATCAAGTCTAACTTTGTACTATTTTTACCTTACATAGTTACATTCATGGACAAAACTTAAGAAAGCTGTACCTTTTAGCATGTTTTATCGGGTTTATAAGTAACTCTGAAAGATATTTGATGCACAATGAGCTTTTTTGAAGACAAACATGATGACCATGTTTAAACAAAATTGTTTCTGTTTAAAAAAATAATAAAAATAGACGTCTGATAATATTCAAAGACTTTCCACTTCCCAAGTTTTGTCTATCAGATATATTAGATACTTTCCTTCAAACATAGGGCTCTTGTAAATGATTTTTATCGCAATTAGGCAAGGGTTGTCAGTGTGGAAAACTCTATTTTTGATTTATTTTTAATAATCATGTCATAATTATGTAATTACATACAGTGTCAAGATATAACTGACACTTTTTGATGAGGTTTGAAAAATAAAAATGAATTACTTGGCCTTTTCTACACTTTTCTTGAACCCCTGATTCTATATCTTTCTTAATGTAAATCTGATCTAGCAAACATCGACAAGAAGTAGTTGAAAATTAATTCTTTATGAAATAACATTACCGAAATAATTGCCTTTTAATTTTCAAAGATAAAATATATTTCTTTATTATATAGGCCCTTTATAAAACTAACACTTCTATATTTTAATAAAATTATACTGCATATTATTTCGTATTATACTAAGATAAAATTATTTATGTTAAGGGCTATATTGTTTTATATCGGAAATTTATCTACTCATGCATCTCTGTTATACAGATTATTGTAGCTTTAGGTGGTGAAAATCCAATAAAAACATGTACAGATGCACAACTATGAGAATGTCATTGTGGTGGTGTGCAGTTAGTTGTTGCCCTGACCGCGGCCGCCACCGCCGACAGCTCCAAGAACGGGGACCGGCTGCTGGCGCTGGGCTCGCACCACCACGGGCACCACTTCGAGAAGGTAGGCGACGACCACCACTCCTCGCACCACGGCCACGACGACCACAGCGGCCACAAGCACAGCCACCACTCCGGTGGATACTCTGACTACAAGGACGACTCTGATTCCAAGGGCCACTCCTCCCACGGGGACTCCTACGGCTCCTATGGCTCGGGCAAGAAGCACGGCTCGGATGGCTACTCCTCTCACCACTCCTCCGGCGGCGACAGCAGCTACAAGAAGGGCGGAGAAGAAGTCGGCAAGCACCACATGGTACAGGATGGGCTGAACCACGGCAGCGGTGGGGCATCACATGGGGCCTTTGGTCATGACAAGCATGGAGCCAAAGGTGACAAGTCTGCGAAGGCTGGAGGAGAATACTACAAGAACAAGGAACACAAAAACAAGGGCTTCAAGAACGTGTACCACAAGGAAGAGCACGGCGATCAGAAGACCTACAACGACGAGTTCGAGGATAGCGACTACAAGAAGAAGCACGCCGACCATGAGGATCACTACAATAAAGATGGCGGCAAGTACACGAAGGAGGACAACGACAAACATTACAAGCACGCCAAGAAACACAGTGAAAACCAAGAGAAACACGGAAAGAACGGCTACTCCGGCCATCATGGCAGCGGATGGAAAAAGGGAGGCAAGCACCACACCAGCGATGATTCCCACAAGAAGCACGGAGGCAAACACCACAAGGACCACTTTGACGGCTCCAAGCACAAGCACGGAGGATCCCATCACAAGAAGGGAGGCCATGGGTCAGATTACAAGGATGGATCATCTCACGGTAAGAAATATGGTGGAGACAAGCACCACAGCTCTGGCTACAGCAGCAGCGGGGATGGAGGTGGATATGGAGGACATCATGGCGGACACCATCATTATGGCGGAGGGGATGATCATCATCATTATGGCGGAGGAGATGATCATCATCATTACGGAGGTGGAGATGACCATCATCATTATGGAGGTGGAGATGACCATCATCATTATGGAGGTGGAGCAGACT
>CP092864.1:198308310-198351601 GCA_030710605.1 Cordylochernes scorpioides | reverse complement strand
GGCGCCTATTCGGTGGGGTCAATGGCAGTCTTCTTAGCGGACGGCATGAGTGCAAGCCATTAGCAACCAATCGACGGAAAATGGTTCTGGTCGAGATGGAATGATCTAGGGTGTCTTGCACATGTTGCAGGATGGCGGTACAAGTGGCTTGTGGGGCCGCCACTGCTTGTCGAAGGATACGCCGATCCACACGTGCTGACGTCACTCTGGTTGCACCGACATTCCTATTAATTGCCACATTTCCTTGTTCCAACCATCTTCTCCACAGTCGGTGCACCGTGGACGCACCAAGGTGTGTATCAGCTGCGATTTGACGTATGGACCAACCTGCCCTTCTTAGTCCGATCACCATGCCCCTCGTAAAAGCGTCTGTCTGCTTGAACTGCCTCCGTTTACGATGACCTGGCATTCTCTGTTATTACACGTGTCTTTTGACACAAGAACAAAATTTCTACAATGATTTTCTTTGAAGAAATAACGACACGAATACTGTCCTTTCTGCAAGTTCCTTCCCTTATATCTTAATCCATGTGCGCACGAGAGCTTCGCATTTTACATCATTTGCATAACTCGGTTAGGCGCGTCTGCCCTGAAATTTGCATAATTTTCTGGCCACTATTTCTTGGTGTTCCATTTTCAATGTCACGCAGTGTATTTAAAAAATTGGCCAAATATGCTTTTTTCATTAATTTATGAAAAATAATCACGTAGGCCAGAAACAGGCTGTTGGTCAATGTCAGTGTAATGCAGGCTGTACCTAAAAACCAAAACATATTATTCAAGTTATTTTCTCAGAAAAATCGAGGATTGTTTATAAGCCATTAGTACATGATTACGCATAATTTGGAATATTTATAAATCAACGATCTTGATATTTATTCCTACAGATGGGGGGGCGCAAACCTTTAGAAACTTACATTTTCACAATAAGAAGAAGTTTTTTTTTTCCCTCAATTTATCAATTTGAACAGAGATCAATTCTACCTTTGTACTAATTTTACCTTACATAGTTACATTCATGGACAAAACTTAAGAAAGCTGTACCTTTTAGCATGTTTTATTGGGTTTATAAGTAACTCTGAAAGATATTTGATGCACAATGAGCTTTTTTGAAGACAAACATGATGACCATGTTTAAACAAAATGGTTTCTGTTTAAAAAATAATAAAAATAGACGTCTGATAATATTCAAAGACTTTCCACTTCCCAAGTTTTGTCTATCAGATTTATTAGATACTTTTCCTTCAAACATAGGACTCTTGTAAATGATTTTTATCGCAATTAGGCAAGGGTTGTCTGTGTGTGACACTTTATTTTGAATTATTTTTAATATTCATGTTATAAATATGTAATTACATACAGTGTCAAGATATAACTATCTCTTTTTGATGAGGCTTGAAAGATAAAAAATTCATTTTTTTGGCATTTTGTACACTTTTCTTGAACCCCTGATTCTATATCTTCCTTAATGTAAATCTGATCTAGCAAACATCGACAAGAAGTAGTTGAAAATGAATTCTCTATGAAATAATATTACCGAAATAATTGCGTTTTAATTTTCATAAATAAAATATATTGATGCACAATATGTATTATAGTCCCTTTATAAAACTACCACTTCTATATTTTGATAAAATTATACTGCATATTATTTCGTATTATACAAAGATGAAACTATTTATGATAGGGGCTATATTGTCTTTATTTCGGATATTAGTCTACTAATGCATCTCTGATATACAGATTATCGTAGCTTTAGGTGGTGAAAATCCAATAAATACATGTACAGATGCACAAATATGGTGATGTCAATGTGGTGGTGTGCAGCTAGTTGTTGTCCTGACCGCGGCCGCCACCGCCGACAGCTCCAAGAACGGGGACCGGCTGCTGGCGCTGGGGTCGCACCACCACGGGCACCACTTCGAGAAGGGCGGCGACGACCACCACTCCTCGCACCACGGCCACGACGACCACAGCGGCCACAAGCACGGACACCACTCCGGCGGATATTCCGACTACAAGGACGACTCTGATTCCAAGGGCCACTCCTCCCACGGGGACTCCTATGGCTCCTATGGCTCAGGCAAGAAGCACGGCTCGGATGGCTACTCCTCCCACCACTCCTCTGGCGGCGATAGCAGCTACAAGAAGGGCGGAGAAGAAGTCGGCAAGCACCACATGGTAGAGGATGGGCTGAACCACGGCAGCGGTGGGGCATCACATGGGGGCCTTTGGTCATGACAAGCATGGAGCCAAGGGGGGCAAGTCTGCGAAGGCTGGGGGAGAATACTACAAGAACAAGGAACACAAGAACAAGGGCTTCAAGAACGTCTACCACAAGGAAGAGCACGGAGATCAGAAGACCTACAACGACGAGTTCAAGGATAGAGACTACAAGAAGAAGCACGCCGACCATGGGGAATACTACGACAAGGATGGCGGCAAGTACATGAAAGAGGACAATGACAAACATTACAAGCACGCCAAGAAACACAGTGAAAACCACGAGAAACACGGAAAGAATGGCTACTCCGGTCATCATGGCAGCGGATGGAAAAAGGGAGGCAAGCACCACACCAGCGATGACTCCCACAAGAAGCACGGAGGCAAATACCACAAGGACCACTTTGACGGCGCCAAGCACAAGCACGGAGGATCCCATCACAAGAAGGGAGGCCATGGATCTGATTACAAGGATGGATCATCTCACGGTAAGAAATACGGGGGAGACAAGCACCACAGCTCTGGCTACAGCAGCGGCGGGGATGGAGGTGGATATGGAGGACATCATAGCGGACACCATCATTATGGCGGAGGAGATGATCATCATTATGGCGGAGGAGATGACCATCATCATTATGGAGGCGGAGCAGACTCGCACCATCACCACGGTGGCGATCACCATGGTTACTCCTCTGAACACCATGACGCTCACCACGGGGACGATGGCAAGCACCATGGTTACAGCGTCAACCATGGTGGCGACCACGGGCACTCCCACATGTTCTTCAAGCACGGCTAGATCCAGGCAGGAATCCTCACCTCTACCTCACGTCATTTCAGGGAACCACATTTGCTGGGTAATAATTTATGGAAATAAAACACATAGTCTCTACTAATCTCAGTGTCTTTAATACCACGTGCTCCATGATGCCAGTTATATCAATTCCAATTTTAATATACACTTCCATCATAATATCATTAATGTTGGTTGGTATGGAAAGTCATCCTGACAATGATCCTCAGACATTTTTCACCAAGGTTAATTATATTGTCGCTGATTCATAAGGGATAAAGGGAACATTAACAACCTTTTATACACTTTGTATATATATTAAAAAAACTATTTATGAGTATCAAAATTTATACCCTATGAAGAAATACAAATAACAAAATGATATATTTTGTTGAAATACCTCAGGCAAAAAAATATATATATAAAATATTAGTAAATTTTGAGATATGGATTCTGGCAGAATAATATTCAAAAGAACCACAATGACAGCAATAAGAACACTTATATTTTTAAGAATTAGGTCAAATAGATATGGGATGGCATTAACAGGTGCAGATTCTCATGAAGCATAAACACGATACCACAGTTCAACGGCAGTAACTGACGTATAGTGACGAAACTGACGGTAGGCAACCTTGACCAGAGGTTTCATATTTGTGAGGGTTCAGGTGAACGTGCTGGCCAGGGCATTTAAGTTTTCATACATAAAACCGACAACATGCGGTCAAGCATTATTCTGCTGAAATGTAGCGTTTCTCAGGCAATTGAATAAAGGTAGTGTCTTAGCACATCAGGAATTTTACGGCAATTGTTGTACTGGACAAAAAATGTACTGTAAATGCGAACAAGAGTTTTATACAATTTTATTATATTATTTATAATATATTTTATTAGATTATCTTTACTATTGCTGTCCACCATGCTTTGTCGAATGTAATATCCCCTGCTCTTAATGAGGTTAATCCTTTTTGATTATGTACAAATATAATTTCCGTTATTTTTAAATTTCGATATCAATTGATTCATATTTTCTAAAATAATGTTGTTTGTGGGAAATAAATTTCTCTATATATAAAAGTCGTTGATATTTATGGTCATGTTTTCAAAAACTTAAGATATTGTCGCGCGCTTCCACTCTGGTTTTTCGCGACGACGCCGCTTCCTCCATCGTGGATCACCTACCCTGTCTCCGTTACTTCACCTCTACAACTCTACCCTGCAGGCAGCCATAGACCCTCTGAGAATCACTTCTTCCATGACTCTAGTTTCCCTCTGGCAGTTTCTCTTGACCTTATTATTACCAATTATTAGCCCCAGGAAACACGACCACAACAGTAGATGACTCCCACACCAGTCCAGGCTAGAAATAGGCTAATGCGCCATCTATTAGAGGAGGTTGTAGGTGTTTTCAGGCTGATACTCGCGACAATATATTCAATGGTGAAATTATAAGTCATATATTGATTTATTCTCAAGTTGAAATTTGTTTTTTCCTAATTTGGCTTTATCTTAATGATAGCATTTCCCCATTATCTGGATAGTATCCTCATTCAAGGTATTTTTGAGTAATTTATCCGAAATAGGGGTCATTAGTAAACCAGCCTGTTTGATCATATTATTGCTAATGTAGTTAAGCCCAGGCACTTTCTTATTATATAATTTTGATATAATATCTTTTATTTTTCCTATATCTATAGAGAAACTATTTTTATTTTATATTGGGGTTCATAATGTCTGTAAATGTTTGTTTTTTTTTAGATCCGCGTGACCAATTAGTATTTTGATGTATTTCAATCCTGTACAAGTCCTATTTAATTTCTGTTGAAATTCATCGTATATATATATATATATATATATTATACTTAAATATTGGCATGTAGATATTTTTAGATTATGGGCAAATGATTTATGTTCGACAAAAATGGATGGTAGTTTAAAATCTAGTAGAATATGTTGTCTGATTATACCAAAAGGCATGTTTTGAATTAATGTCCTATATGTGTGTCTATGTGTGAGACACTAAATTATCGTTATAAATTTTGTGACAATGCGCTGTCTGAGCGAGAGCTTTGGATTGAAATAAAAATTTCAACAATGGATCTGTTTTGGTATTTTTATTAAAAGTAGTTTTTAAGAGGTAATTGATGAATCTCACAAATTTATTATATTGTTGCGCCACTGTTGTGCCAAGACCGCACAAACAGCGTAAGAGCAGACCTTAGTGTCGACGGGAACCCAATGACGTCTGCCAACTAACTGTCACGCTGGCCGATATTGGTGACAATTGTGTTCCGCTTACCGGACAGATGCCATGTCCACTAGGCTACCCTGGACAATTGTGACAATTGTTGAATTCTGAAACAAAGAAAGAATGGGACCTTCCTACCCATCAAATACCAGACAAACCTATTTGGGAAAGCAATTCCAGAGTTTATGCTTAAGAATTTATTCACAGACATTTTTACACTATCTAACTTTTATGTTATAATTTACATGACATCACTCACAGTCGGTGAATTTTGTCACCGCATTTCTCTTTTATTAGAAATAAACTAGTAAATAAACACGCGAAACAATGTGGTGGTGGAAATTATTTAATTTCATGGGGAAAATAACCCGCATTTTGTTCTGAAACCTATTTAGCTCCAGGATCATACTACATATAGTATTTTAAAAAGTTGCAGCCTCCGTTTAATTATTTACATTTTTAACGACATTTGTTAGATCTCTAGGTTTGGAATGAGTGAAGTTATTTCTCACAAATTAATGTATTTAATACTTTATAAATATTCATTATATAATTCGTAGATATCATATACCAGTATTTATTTACAATATATTATATCTGGTATTATATATTGAAAAATATTATCAGAAAAAATCCTATAAGACATTTTTAAGATTCATAATTGATGCTAAGTAATTTTAAAGAATCAATAGATATACTTGGTGAAAATGGAAATTTAAACCATTCGGAATTTTTTTGTTATAAATATTATAGGTAAATATTGTAACATAGAAAAATAGGAAAGACAAACTTCAGGATGACACAGCTACTTTTTAAGGAACAAACACAAATTAAAATAGATAAAATACAAACGAAACAATTAGGGAAGTTTACACAGAGTAATAAAATATATAAACATTAAACCTGCTAATATGTTAATAAAATAATAAATACTCTGATACAATATTAAATGAAGCTTTACATATAATATATTATTTGAAATATGAGCCAAATACCCAGATTTCTCAGTAGCAAGTGAATGTAAACATGTTTCATACCTGCCCATATTTCCATACCCTAGCACATTTTTTTTTCAAAAAAAAAAGAGACAGAAATCTTCCTTTTTCCTGCTTCTATAGGAATTTCAAACTATAAATATTGTTACGTCGTACCCAAATGCTAACCGTGTACTTTGTCTACTCAGGATGCCACAAAGATACACACGTGAGTTCGAAGGGATGCAGCTAAAGTTTACGTTTTAGTATGGCTCAACTTAACAGAAGGAATACAACAGTGGGACTTGCCTTCGACTTCCCCGTCAGAAGGCGCCGTGGATATCCTCTTGTGAAGGGTTCAGCTCCACACTTTACACGTGCAGCCTAGACTACACCTCCTTGCAGGTTGCTCGGATGTCAGTTTCTACAGGCACCGCAGGATCATCAACACGACCTGGAGGTAACTCGCCGCCGTCTTCTCCTTGCCACAGATCTCGATGTCACAAGACTGCGATATCCTCTCGGCGCATAAACCCCCCTTCAGGCCGAACGATTTCTCGGTTCTTTCCTTCACGACGGCACCTTCTCTACCGGCTCTGCCCACATCTTCTCTTCAACTTCTTTGCTGCACCGATTCAATATATAAGAACTATCGTTATAGGTGACTTTCACATTATTGAAGAAAGAAAGAAGAGCTCGAAGGAAATATTTATATGAATTATATAATACTGGAATAAATACAGAGAGTTTTTGAAATATATTTGTAGAGGAAAAATTGAATACCAAATTTTGATATAAATAAAATAGACGTCACCACATATATATAAATATTCATTATATAAAAGTTTAATGTATTTCTATTCTCAGAATATTTTCAATTAATAGAAATATATTATACCATATTATGTTTGTAGACGTTTTCGAAGAATAGATTTTGGAAGAAATAATTCTTTGTGTAAATTTATACGGAGGCGTCTGTGGAGGAGTGTTATAAATCCTTGGTTTTCAACCGCTTTGACCCGGGATCGTATTGGACACTTTTATTCTAGTTAAAATATTTTCTAATGGCTCTTACTTTTTGAAAAAGTCCAACTCCAATAGCGAGTGCAAGTAAATAAAATGGGGACACTTGTAAGTTGCAATGTCGAGCTGTTTTTCATATTAGAAGACCTGTGGTTCACTTATAGTAAAAGCAATCGCCAACTTCTACCCCACCATGATTACCATGGCTTGTACCATGTGTAATATATATAGAAATCTATGCCAGCTCGATTAACACATTTTCTATATTTCTATATTACAAAAGTAAAGTATTTGGATGTTTTCTCTACTATCACGCTATGAAGGGTGGACAGACTAGAGAGTTCATCTTTGCCATCAATGATTAATTGTTTTTTCTAAGTTCTAAACTATTTTTCAGAGATTGTTTTTTTTTTATTTTGCGGTTATTGAATGTTAAAGGGTTCACCAGTGATGAGCCAGACCTTTCCTATATTTCATTATTGCAAAAAGGGTAGCAGCAATTCGTTTTTATTTTATAAAAATTAATCACTTCGCGTTTGAATAATTTATAGTTCAGAATATTGATGACATGCTGTGATTGAGTGTGAATACTCTGTGTATCATCTGAAGGATACTTTTAGAGGAATTTTGAATTATTTATGACGTGTATTATTCCTTTAAATAAAATAATTTCTTTATTGCTCTCTTACTATATTGATGGAATATATAAGTGTCTCTGAGTCATCAGTGGTGAACCCGCTCAATAGGTTTTCCAGTTTAATATACAGTACCGATTTATTATTATATTTTTTCTGTTTTGATTTTATATTGATGATGAATATAAACTCTTGGAAAATATTTTAAACAAATATGAAACAGTGAGAATACAAATATCTATAAATTTATAAATATTCTTTCAGAACTATCCTTGCGCAAAACAACAGAAAGTTCATTCAGACTTGAGTTTATGGAGCTAATAGATAAACTACTTAAATGTAGTTCTGAGAATTCTGCGCGATGGGAATATATTCGTGGCATATAGAGATTTTGGTTGAAACAAATATCTGAAATAATAGATATGTTTATCTGAACTCATCTATGCAGAAACTTACTATAAGTTCGTCGGAATTGGTATTGAGGGAGGTGAGGATTAGACATGCACACTCTACAAGAGGCACACCAACCTTTAGGTCGTATTTGGATTTATCTTACGTATATATACCAAATGTACATACTGTTTGTAATTTTTACTAAACATTTCCCTAACTGTTAACTAGAGTTCAACAGTTTGTTACTCGAAACAATGAGCCTAGAGTAAGACAAGGTCAGCATAAATATTTCAAAAATTACTGCTTTTCACATGTGTAGATATGTGGTGCGCTTACAGTAGAAGGCAGTCGCTAACTACCCACCATGATTATCATGGCCTGTATCACGTGTACTAGGGATAAACAAAAAAAAAGAGAATAATTATATCTATGTATTTTGTTCAAACTCTAGCGCGATTAACACATTTTCTATCCTTCTATATTATAAACCTGTACCCGAAAAAATCCTGAAAACTGAGAACACCGTAGTACCACCTTCTCAACTACAAAGGAAAGCGACAAGAAACGTTGTGACTGCGAGAAAATTTGAGAAATTTATGATCATAATCATCATCTAACTAAAGATGTTACATAAAACACTGCTTGGACATTGGTCTAGTTCATCCAAGTATTTTTCTCTTGAAACAATAGGGCCAGACTATATAAGGCAAGGTTAGCAACAGTTATCTTCGAACATTGCTTCTTCATTGAGAATATTTGACTTCAGCCCCGAGTGCTATATCAAGGCGTTGGAGAATATACTGAGAAAGGGAGATGTGACCCAGATTTAGCTAGGTTCTGACTGAGGTATAAAATGTCAAAAAGGCGGAGGGCCTAATAGAAGAGGGCCTCACTATCTAGACCACCCGCCTAAAAGAACCTCCGTACAAGAGGAGGGCGGAGTTAGGGAATTTCTCTATCGCAGTGAAGGACGATTGTCATAGAACAATTCTTATTGAATGGTTATCTCTTTGTTACATAGAGTGATGACCTGCGAGGGTTATTATCAGACCATGGGATCTGAATATATATCCTGTGGCCAGGAAAGATCGCCATCGCAAGTTTCAATATTCAGGGTCTCGTGGACCACGTCATTAACTGCGACCTGTCTCGCACTCCTTAGTACGGCGTTTCCAACTGCAGGTTAACGCGAGGAAGCCATTGCGGAATATGCGTGGATCCTCGCCGATCTTGATATCTAAGAAGAGTCGTTGAGTTAGATAGGTAAAGAGACAGTAGGAGCTTTAGTGGATATCAACAAGACGCTCTTGTCGACACCACCACAAACTTTGATACCAGGTACCATCCTTCGAAGGTTGCCGATTGAGAGTGCTTGTAGATGATGCTTGTTCAGATCGAGGGACAATGTCATCAAGACTCTCCGAACTATTTACCGTTTACTAGGCCCTCAATTACAGCTACTAAAACTATCGGGCCTCTTTCATGGAGATCCCGATTCACCATCTTTGCAGCAATCTCATACTTCTTCAAACAGTTTCAGCCGTCGAGAGAGTAAAGGTGCTTCTCGGTAAGGCAACACAGAAAATTTAGATATTCTATCTCTGGATCTATGGGTAACATTGATATGGAATATGAGTGGGAACATAAAATGGTTTGCATTCTGGGTGTTTAAGACGTAGAATGGCCAGAGCCATTCGATTCTTGCGCTCCAGGCTCTAGGGAGAAACCGGGAGAGAATATTGACTAACCTTCACAACCTAACATTGGGCAAACCTTGTGCGTCCGACAACATCGTTTGGAGCTGGCAACAATTTCGGACTCACAGAGGAACCTCGTCGATGGAGAGAACTTGTAGAAAATCGTCCTAAAAACCTTCACAGCGCACTTTGACAGCTCTTCATACAGCCTGGAGAACACCGTTGGGTTTCTTTAGGGAGCTACAAAGAGCATCACCCTGGTGGACAGTCCTCACTTCATTGAGCAGATATCTCTTTGAGTGAGGTCGGAGCTGCCATCAGCGGTCTGCCTCAAGGGAAAGCAGATAGCTGGGATATTGTGCCCAAAAGGTCCATCAAGGACTTCTTCGAGTGAGCCAGAAATAGAGTTCTCGTCAAATACAAGCTTCGAGGGCATCTGTCTGAGATTTTAAGGTATAAAACGCAATCTAATCTTTATCCTATCTGGCGCATGATCTTCCAGGCCTAAGAGCTACTATTGAAATCTTTATCTAAGTCAGATTACAGAATTATAGCGTCAGTATTTTAAGTCGTCTGCATGGCCATCTGCCAGCTATTTTGTCATAATGTCAGTGTGCGCTGTTCCAAGGAAATATATTGCATGGAAAATCGTGTTGTATGACTTGGCCCTGGCCTTCAGGAATTTTCGACGCTGGCTGTTAGCTCAACTGACCTTTATTCCAACTTTGACCATGTGGATATATAATTCCTGGGTTACGTTTCAGAAAGTCTACTTAGGTAATTGAGTTACATAAAAGCGATAGTATCTGCTGTGCCGCTGGACCGTGTATCTCGGCCTGGTATAAAGGTGGCGGGGACTTAGACCTCCTACAGACATGGGCATCCTTCCCTGGGTGAGTAGCTGGCTCGGGACCTCCACAGTGTAAAGTTTTTATATAATTCGTAAATCCCTCGAAATTAGATAGTAACTTCTCAGACATATAGAATTGATAGGTGGAAATGTTTTACCATTGACTTTGAACACTTTTGACAATGATAGCAATTTAAATAGATTTAAGATATCTACTTAAACTTTATTTTGATAGCTCTCTGCTATTATTGATGCTTTAATAGAGTTCTTTTCACCCCATTAATATGTTTTTAAGAAAATATATATAGCGGAATAAAACTTCACTTAGTTTACCACTCACTGTTTACCAAGCTTAACCTTTCTACATTTTGGTATCAAATTAATTGAAAGAATCATTTGAATTTTATCTATAATTTCCTTTTGGCTGTCTGTTGGAATATTGACACTATGGAACATAGTTTTTACAAATGAAATATTTCAAGAGGTGTTCAGAACACCCTGGACGTGGGCATTTTGCTAAAGGTTCTCAAAGTACATATATATATATATATTTCTGGAATTACTATGTGAACTTATTGTCAGTCTGAGATTTAAACAACTTGGACTCCTAAGTATTATTCTGTTTCATCAGTTGCCACCTCAGTAGATGTCTAATCTTACCTAATTTCATTTCTTTAGGATATTTTCTCAGACTGAAAGAGAGATTGAGATTGAAATTATTTCTATTTTCCTTTTGGCTCTCTTTTGAACTACTTTTCGAGCATAATTTAAGCTAAATTCACGCTCAGTAGACCTGAATGGCGTTTTTCAGAATTAAAATAATATACAACTTCACTTAGCTGAAGTTTAATGTATATCTGCGTAGGTGAGATCATTTCATCGAGGAACCTAGCATTAATATATACCTCCATAATACAGTCGGAACCACACTGAAGGAAAAAACTCGTAACGCGTAAAGGCGCGACTTGTTAATAAATAATGGCATTGGCCAAATTCTAGGATATTTAACAACTCTCAGTTGGCATATTTTGAGATAGATGGAAAATTATCTTCAGCAACATTTAGTTTGAGTGTGATTTTATTTACATATTTAGAAAGATATTAAGAAAAAGCATCTCTGTGATTGTACAGCTGAAATATGCTGAGATGGCTTGCGTCATTTATCGGGTAAGAAATACAAACAGATCGTTTTCTATTATTTAAATTTTGTTCAAATATGCTTTCTTGATTAATCTAGGAAAGATAACCAGGTAGGCCTGAAACAGGCTGTTGGTCAATGTCAGCGTAATACAGGCTGTACCTCAAAGGCCCAAACATTTTGTTCAAGTGATATTCACAGATATATCAAGGAATGCGTATAAACCATTGGTACAGGATTACTCATAATTTGGAATATTTAAAAATCAACGATTATGATATTTTTCCTACAGATGGCGCAAAACATTAGAAACTTACAGTTTCACAATAAGGAGAATTTGTTTTCTTAATTTATCAATTTGAACAGAGTTCAATTCTACCTTTGTACTATATTTACCTTACATAGTTACATTCATGTACAAAACTTAAGAAAGCTGTACCTTTCAGCATGTATATAGCATTTCAGACTATAACTCTGAAGATATATGATACACAATGAGCTTGATTGAAGACGGACAAGATCATCATGTTTAAACAGAAGTGTTTTGTCTCTTTAAAAAAATAGACTTCCGAAATAATCAAAGACTTTCTAATTTCCAAGTTTTGTCTATCAGATATATTATATACTTTTCTTCAAACATGGGGCTTTTGTAAATGATGTTAATCGCAATTAGGCCAGGGTTGTCTGTGTTGAAAACTTTATTTTTTTGAATTATTTTTTATAATCATGTTATAAAGATTTAATTACATTCAGTTTCAATATATAGCTGCTTTTTTGGTGGTTTGAATGATACAAAAATACATTTCTTGAAATTTTCTACACTTATCTTTAACCCCTGATTCTATATCTTCCTTAATGTAAATCTGATCTAGCAAACATCGACAAGAAGTAGTTGAAAAATAATTCTTTATGAAATAACATTACCGAAAAAAATGCGTTTTAATTTTCATAGATAAAAATATATTACTTCATTTTACCCCCTTTATAAAACTACCACTTCTATATTTCAAAAATATTATATTGCATATTATTTCGCATTATACTAAGATAAAATTATTTATGTTAGAGGCTATATCGTCTTTATTTCGGATGTTTATCTACTCATGCATCTCTGTTATACAGATTATCGTAGCTTTAGGTGGTGAAAATCCAATAAAAACATGTACAGATGCACAAATATGGTGATGACAATGTGGTGGTGTGCAGATAGTTCTGGCCCTGACCGCGGCCGTCACCGCCAACAGCTCCAAGAATGGGGACCGGCTGCTGGCGCTGGGGTCGCACCACCACAGGCACCACTTCGAGAAGGGCGGCGACGACCACCACTCCTCGCACCACGGCCACGACGACCACAGCGGCCACAACCACGGCCACCACTCCGGCGGATACTCCGACTACAAGGATGACTCTGATTCCAAGGGCCACTCCTCCCACGGGGACTCCTACGGCTCCTATGGCTCGGGCAAGAAGCACGGCTCGGACGGCTACTCCTCCCACCACTCCTCCGGCGGCGACAGCAGCTACAAGAAGGGCGGAAAAGAAGTCGGCAAGCACCACATGGTGCAGGATGGGCTGAACCACGGCAGCGGTGGGGCATCACATGGGGCCTTTGGTCATGACAAGCATGGTGCCAAGGGAGGCAAGTCTGCGAAGGCTGGGGGAGAATACTACAAGAACAAGGAACACAAGAACAAGGGCTTCAAGAACGTCTACCACAAGGAAGAGCACGGCGATCAGAAGACCTACAACGACGAGTTCAAGGATAGCGACTACAAGAAGAAGCACGCCGACCATGAGGATTACTACGACAAGGATGGCGGCAAGTACATGAAGAAGGACAACGACAAACATTATAAGCACGCCAAGAAACACAGTAAAAACCACGAGAAACACGGAAAGAACGGCTACTCCGGCCATCATGGCAGCGGATGGAAAAAGGGAGGCAAGCACCACACCAGCGATGACTCCCACAAGAAGCACGGAGGCAAATACCACAAGGATCACTTTGACGGCTCCAAGCACAAGCACGGAGGATCCCATCACAAGAAGGGAGGCCATGGATCAGATTACAAGGATGGATCATCTCACGGTAAGAAATACGGTGGAGACAAGCACCACAGCTCTGGCTACAGCAGCGGCGGAGTTGGAGGTGGATATGGAGGACATCATGGCGGACATCATCATTACGGCGAAGGAGATGACCATCATCATTATGGCGGAGGGGATGATCATCATCATTATGGAGGTGGAGATGACCATCATCATTATGGAGGCGGAGCAGACTCGCATCATCACCACGGTGGCGATCACCCTGGTTACGCCTCCGACCACCATGACGCTCACCACGGGGACGATGGCAAACACTATGGGTACAACGTCAACCATGGCGGAGACCACGGGCACTCCCACATGTTCTTCAAGCGCGGATAGATATTCCGCTTTCATCATTGCCTCACATCTTCACTTCATTCAGGGATCCACATGTTCTGGGATATAATTTATGAGAATAAAATCTCGGTCACTACTTTCTCAGTGTTCTCAATACCACATGCTCTATGATGCCAGTTAAGTCAAGTTTATTTTTTAAAATACATATTTATCATGATAAATTTAAAAAGGTTGTTATATAAAAGGTTGTCCTAACAATGGTCCTTACATTTTTTTCACCAAGGTTAATTATATTGTCGTTGAATCACATAAGGGATAAAGGGAAAATTAACAACCTTTTACACACCCCTGTATAAATGAATAAAAACACTCAATTTATTGGCTATCATATTTATACACTATGAAGAAATATAAATAACAAAATGATATATTGTATAAATTCCTTAGGCAAAAAGAAGTGATAAAATATCAGGAAATTTGTAGGTATGGATCCTGACAGAACAATATTCAAAAGAACAACAATGGCAGCAATAAGAACACTTATATGTCTAAGAATTATATCAAATAGATATGGGATGACATGAACAGGTGCAGATTCTCATGAAGCATAAACACGATACCACAGTTCAACGGCAGTGACTGACGTATAGTGACGGTAGGCAACCTTGACCAGAGGTTTCCTATTTGTGAGAGATCAGGTGAACGTGTGGCCAAGACAGAAGCCGAGCATTTGCTTTTAAAAAGTTTCCATAAATAATACCGATAACATGCGGTCAAGCATTATTCTGCTGAAATGTAGCGTTTCCCAGGCAATTGAATAAAGGGCAGTGTCTTAGCACATCAGGAATATCACGGGAATTGTTAAAAGTACTGGAAATGCGAACAAGAGTTTTATACAATTGTATTATATTATTTATATTATATTCTATTACATTATCTTTACTATTGCTGTCCACCATGCATTGTCGAATGTAATATCCACTACTATTAATGAGGTTCATCCTTTTTGATTATTTACAAGTAAAATTTCCGTTATTTTCAAATTCCGATATCAATTAAATTTATATTTTTAAAATCATGTTGTTTGTGCGAAATAAATTCCTCTATATAAAAAAGTCGTTAATATTTATTGTCATGTTTTCAAAAACTTAAGATATTGTGTGGCGCGCTACCACTCTGGTTTTCCGCGACGACGCCACTTCCTCCACTGTGGATTACCTACCCTGGCTCCGTTACTTCACCTCTGCAGCTCTACCCTGCAGACAGCCATTGACCATCTGAGAGCCACTACTACCGTGGATCATCTTTCCCTCTGGCAGTATCTCTCGACCTTATTATTACCAATTATTAGCCTCAGGAAACAAGACCACAGCATTAGGCGACCCCCACACCAGTCCCAGACTAGATATAGTATAAAACGCAATCTATTGGCGGAGTTTGTAGCAGTTTTTAGGCTGATACTCGCGACAATATATTGTTGCACCAGGTTGCGGCTTGGCAGGCTCTTCAACCTTGATTCTCTCCTGTGCCGGGTCTTGCATCTTACCAGAGCGTGTTTCAACCATCCTACAAATTTATATAAGGGAATAATGAGATAACTCTACTTCATGTAGCCTCCAGAATTAGTTATGTATTTCTCACATCAAAGAGCGCAGTGAAGTCACACAGTGTTACAAAATACAAATGGTGATTCTATAATACATATATTCTATTTAATAAAATAAGCAAATATAAAATATAAATTTGAAATTAAAATATATGAAAAATAATATTACAAATTAAAATAAAATAGGTTCATTGGCCATGATACAACGATATTCAATGGTGAAAATTTAAGTCATTAATTATTTCTTAAGTTCAAATTTGTTATTTTTTATTTCTATTTTAGCTTTATCTTAATGATAGCATTTCCTTATCATCTGGATAGTATCCTGATTCAAGGCACTTTTGAATATTTTAAGCGAAAGTTAAGGTCATTAGTATACCGCATGTTCGATTATATTATTGCTAATGTACTCAGGTCCAGGCGTTTCTTAATATTGGAATTTAAAATAATATATACTATATTTTTCGTATATATATAGAGAGGAACTAGATGTTTTATTCTATGGTTTATAATGTATATTAATGGAATGATAGAGATCAAATTACTAATCAGTATTGACATATTTCAATTCTGTTCAAGTCCTATTTAATTTCTGTTGAAATTCCTCGTATATTTTATACTTAAATATTGGCTTGTAGGTATTTTTTTTTCATAATTGACAATTAATCTATGTTCAACAACAATGGAGTGGAGTTTAAAATCTTGTAGAATAGGTTATCTGTTCATACCAAACGGGATGTCTTTAATTAATGTCCTACATGTGTGTGTATGTGTGTGACACGAAATTATTGTTATTTATTTTGTGACAATGCGCTGTGCGTGTGTCTGAGCGAGAGCTTTGGATGGAAATAAAAAATTTCAAAAATGGTTCTGTTTTTGTATTTTTATTAAAAGTAGTTATGTAGAAATAATTTATGAATCTCACAATTTTATTATATTATTGCGCTGATGTTGTGTCAAGAACCGCACAAACAACTTAAGAGCAGACCTTAGTGTCGACGGGAACCCAATGCCGTCTGCCAACTAACTGTCACGCTGGCCGATATTTGTGACAATTGTGTTCCGCTTACCGTACAGATGCCATGTCCACTAGGCTACCCTGGACAATTGTGACAATTGAGGAATTCTGAACAACAGAACGAATGGAGTTTCCCGTTGCATCACAAACCAAGTAAACCTTTTTGGGGAAGAAATCCCAGAGTTTATGCATAAGGCTATATTAGAGACATTTTTGACACTGTCTAACTTTAATATTATCATTTACATGAGATCACTCACATAATATTTTGCCACCACATTTATTTATTATTATTTTACAAACACGAGGAGAAACACGCGATACAATATTGTGGCGGGAAGTATTGAATTTTATGGTCAAATGAACTCGAAATTCGTTCTAAAAACCATTCAGCTCCAGGTTCATACTATAAATAGTATTTACAAAAGTTGCCACATCTGTTAAATATTTTACATTTTTTATGAAAATTGTGGGATCTCTAGGTCGTGGATTGAGTTAAAATATTGCTCACATATTAATGTATTTAATACTATATAAATATTTATTATATAAATCGAAGATATCATATACCAGTATTTAATTACAATATATTATATCTGGTATTATATATTTGAAAATAATTATTCTAAAAAATCTTATAAGACATTTATAGGATTCATAATTGATGCTAAGTAATTTTAAAGAAAAAAAATCAATAGATACTTTGTAAAAATGATAATTTAAACCATTAGCAAAATTTTATCATAAGTATTATAGGTAAATATTGTAACGTTGAAAAATAGGAAAGACAAACTTCAGGATGACACAGCAATTTTTAAGGCACAACCACAAATTAAAATTGATAAAATGCAAACGCAACAATGAGAGAAGTTTACGCAGAGTAATAAAATATATAAACATTAAACCTGCTAATCTGTTAATAAAATAATAAATACTTTGATACAATATTAAATGAAGCTTTACATATAATATATTATTTGAAATATGAGCCAAATACCCAGATTTCTCAGTAGGAAGTGAATGTAAACATGTTTTATAACTGCAATGAAATGGAAGCAATATATAATAAATATATAATAGAGGAAGGAATTATATAAATGTCCATATTTCCATACCTTGGCATATTTTGTTCCATACAAATAAGAGAAATCTCTCTGCTTCTATAGGAATTTCAAACGATAAATATATAAAATCTAGCATTAAAGGTGAATTTCACATCTATTGAAGTAAGAAAGAAGAGCTCAAAAGAAATATTTATATGAATTATATAATACTGGAATATATACAGATTTTTTTAGATATCTTTGTGAAGGAAAATTGAATACCAAATTTATATATATATATATAAGGCGTCACACAATATATATAAATATTTGAAATATTTTTTTTTTTATTGTATAAAAGATAAATTTACTTTATTCTATAAAATAATATTTTCAATAATTCTAAATATATTTTATGCGATGTTATGTTTGTAGGGGTTTCTAAAGAATATATTTTTTGAAAAATATTTATTATCTATGTATATCTATGCGAACGTTTCGATGGAAGAGTGGTATATACCGAGTTAGTTTATACGGAGAGATGTCGCTTATGGAAAAAAACAGGGTGAGAACATGATAGGTAGAGCATAAACCGGTTAGTAATATTTTTGATCGGTTATATGCCCCACGTAGATATACCTGGATCACTTGATTGTTTCTGCAGACATGATATTCCGCATTATTGAGGAATATTTTAGCGAGATGTCAAGTGCCCACAGTAGTTATCCTAGCCACCGATTGGCCCAACAATGAAATGAGAAGACTTCCCACCCTTTTTTTCGTTGTTCATTTGCAAGGGAAGTGTATTCTGTGATTTTTTTCTCCTTTGTATCTTTAAAGGCCACGAGACGGTTCTCAAATGGTATCGCCACGTCTATGATGCTTACTTTCTTCTTCTCCTCCTCTATCACCACTATATCCGGGCGAAGGTTTGAGGAAACCTCAGGGACCTTTTATAGGGACCGCTACACAATCCGGATCGATTCCCATATATACTTTAGCCCCCTTTTTTTCTAATTAAAAGATTGCTCCAATGACCATCGATTCTTGCAGAAGTTTAATTCGAATACCAGTGTAAGTAACAATACGAGCTCTGTTGTTCATTGTTATATTGTATTCTTAAAATGATGATGTCTATATGGGTTTTGTGAAGAGGATCATCGGCGGAGTTCGTTTTGCGATCTAAATATTCATTATTCTTATGTTTAAAGGATGTTTGGACACAATTGCGTCATTCCGAAAGATAGAGCGAACTGTTTTTACCGTCGCCCTACACACCAAACAAACCTTTTTTTTTGTGAGAAATTCCTGTACAGTCACCGAACTGTTTTACACATGTGTGTACATATGATATATTTATAATAAAATCAGTCGCCAACTTATATTCCAATGATTATTATGGCTTGTATCACGTGTACTGAAATAAAAACTATGCCAATGCAATTAACATATATTTTATATCCATTTATATGTATTATTTACGAACGGAAAAATATGTCCAGGGTAGCCTAGTGGACATGGCATCTGCCCGGTAAGCGGAACACTGTGGGTTCCCATCCCTGGACACTTTTATTTTTCCGTTCATCATTACTCTTCACAAATCAGCCTTCCAAACATCATCCCTAAAGGTTAGAAATAGTCGTTATTTCTCCTTGAAATAAATTTAGATTTTTCGTTCAAAAGAAACACATGCGGGATAATTTTAAATGTCGTTTTACAATCACAAGCCGCATTATATTGTATTGTTCTATAAATACAAGTGCTTGTATAATGTGTTCAATTGTTTTTCTTCCTAACTTGCTATATAAAGTGGACAGATTATAGTGAATTTTGGATAAAGAGTCAACTTTGTTGTCAGGGAATATTTTTTTTTTTTCAAAATTCTAAACTATATTTTTGAGCGATTGTTTCTTTTTAGGAAATTTAAGGATCTCTTACTGTTAGAGGATTCGCCAGTGATGAGCCAGACTTTCCTAATATTTTATCATTGCGATAAGAGAAGCAGAAATTAATTTTCTCTAAAAAGTAATCAATTCGCTCCAAAGTAATTTATAATTTAGAATATAGATGGCATGCTGTGATAGAATTTGAATACTCTGTTTGACAAATAAAGAATAATTTTATAGGAAATATGAATTATTTATGATGCGTATGTTTCTTTTAAATAAAATCATTTTTCTATTGCTCTTACTGCTATAATGCAAATAATGGGAGGACATCTGGCTCCTCAGTGATGTACCTACTCAGCTGTTTCTCCAGTTTAAACTACCATAGCGATCTTTCAGTGCGTTTTACTCTTTTGTCTTCATATTGATACTGAATATCAATTCTTGGAAAAGTATTTTAGAAAATATGGAACAGTAGAAATACAAATATTTATAAATTTATAAACATTCTCTGAGCACTACTCTCTTCCGTAAACCATAAATAAAGTTCATTTAGACTGAGAGGAAGTATAATTCTGTATAGCCTCACTGAAAGATTAAATCGCCTTGAGTTTAAGGAGCTAATTGACAGACAACATTGTCATTCCTTCAACAGGAGTATCACTAACAAATTAATGATAAATATTATTTTATACAAATTATTATTTACATATATCAAATACTTATGATATTAAGAGAAATATATTACTTTATTTGTGTGTAATAAAACAACATTTTGAAAATATACTTGCATGGTTTCATACTCTTTAATATTCTCACCACTTTTGGAATGGATTGGGATTTATCTTGTGTATATATATCAAATCTTCATGCTGTTTTAAATATATCTGATTCATTTAAAATTAACTAAAGGTCAATAGAGTTTATTTTTTTAAACAATGGGCCTAGTGTAAGTCAAAGCCAACAACAGTTATTTTCGATCAATTCTGCTTTATTGAATAGACACCGACTTCAGACCTCTGAACTACATCAATGCATTGGAAGATCTACTTGGAATGTGAGCTGTATTCAATATATATTCCGGCCAGTTTCTAGCTGGGCTATTAAATGTGAAAAATGCGGAGGACCTAATAAAATAGGACATCACAATCTAGACCACCCGCCTTAAAAGAATCTCCGTACAAGATGAGGGCGGAGTTAGGAAATTTCTCTATCGCAGTGAAGGACGATCGGCATCGGACAACCCTCTGTTGTGATATGTAAATAACCTATGTTAAGTGTTATAATTGTTACCTATTGTTAACTATGCAAAATTATTCCATTTGTCAATTGTTTTAAAAAAAAACTTATGTAAATTATTTCCTTTTTATCTCTATCTTGTATATAAGAGGATTGCTAGATTGAATAAACATTCAGTTCAACTTGTAAGTCGTAGCGAGTTTGTCAGACAACTCATACACATTACAACATGGCGCAGTCGACAAAAGTATCGAATTAAAACAGATTAATTCAACAGTGAGTAGAATGGAAGGAATCAAGCCGCCGGCGGAATTTGTCCCGTACAGCAACGAAAAAAAATGGGAAACCTGGAGAGAGTCGTTTGAAATTTTTGCAATAGCGGTAAATTTAGAAAGCATGCCGCTGGTGCGTCAGCGAGCAATCTTGAAGCATATTGCTGGTGAGAAAACAGTGATGATATACAAGACCTTTCACATAAGTGAAAATGATACCTACCCAAATGTAAAGGAAATGCTTGATATGTTTACGAACCATTTTAAGCCCTTCAAAAATACGATTAAAAGGAGAAATGCATTTTTTACCTGTGTACAAAAGGAAAGGCAGGGAATCATGGAATTTGTCACAGAATTAAAGCATCTGGCACAAGAATGTGAATTCGAGAATTTAACAGAATCTCTCATAAGGGATCGCCTTATAATTGGAATACTTGACCGAGAAGTGAAAAGAAAATTGTTAGAAGATCCACAGTTGACACTACCAAGGGCAATTTCGATAGCTATGATCTCCGAGTCAACATGCTCACAAGTAGCATCGTTGAATGAGCAAAAAATGATTGAAAAAATTGAAAAACGTAATTGGGTGAAAGATACAATTCGAATGGAAAATGCAGAAGCAGGACCAAGCGGTATAAACCCGAGAAGAGAAAGAATAATAGAACCATGTAAGTGGTGTGGACAACGACACAAGTATGAAAAGTGTCCAGCATATGGGAAGAAATGCAATGCATGCGGAAAAACCAATCATTTCTCAGTAGTTTGCCGAAAAAAACGTATAAGAAATCTCTTAGCGGAAAGTGAAACTGAAGAATCCTGTGACCAGATAAATCTAAATGAAGTTGCTGTAAAGACTGTTCGGTCGGACAAGTGGTCCGCGACAATAATAATTAATGGCAAGAAGACCACGGTACATTTGGACACTGGCGCACAGATAAATGTGCTTCCTCATAAAGTAATAAACCAATGGCCATCAAGACCAGAAATCAGACCTACGTCATTAAAGGCGTTCGCATATGGAAATACAGAATTGCCTATCGTCGGCAAATGCAATGTGCTATGCCAATATGGTGAAAAGAAAGGAATGTTTGAATTTATCGTAGCCGATGTAGAAGCGCAGACACTTATCACGGGGGATACTTGCGAGAAGCTTGAAATATTGAGGCGAATTAATCATATAAACACGGATGAAATGAAATTGTGTTCTGAAACTCAAAAAATCCTCGAACAATACCACGAAGTATTTCAAGGAGTAGGATTAATCAACTCAGAATGTAAGATTTACACAAAGCCTGAATATTCTCCTGTGCAAGTCCCTCCCAGGCGCATCCCAACAAGCCTCGGAGCCGAAGTTCAGTCTGAATTGGAAAATATGGTGAAGCAAGGAATCGTAACAAAAATATATCATGAAACAGAGTGGTCTCATCCTATGGTCGTTGTAAAAAAAATCTGGTCAAATCAGAATATGCCTGGATCCTCGGAAATTAAATGAGGCCCTTGTGGGAAGACATTTCCAGACTCCGGCTCCAGCTGAACTATTGCACGAGATACCCAAAGCTAAGTATTATACCGTGTTAGACGTGAAATCAGCCTATTGGCATATTCCGGTTGCAAAGGAATGCAGAGATCTGTTGGTGATGACCACGCCATTTGGCAAATTCAGATATAACCGATTGCCATTTGGTTTGAAAATATCGGCACAAATTTTTGTTGAGAAAATGACGAATATCTTTAGGGATAGCTTTCAAAATATTACATATGTAGACGATTTGCTGATATATGCGGATACCATTCAAGAGCACAATAAAAAATTAAAAGGAATTCTAGAAAAAGCAAAAGAAAAAAATATCAAATTTGATTTAACAAAGGCTCAAATATGTCTAACGAAGGTTCGTTTCTTGGGCCATTTGATATCACAAAATGGAATTGATCCAGAGCCAAATAAGATTGATAAATTAATTACCTTTAAAAGGCCAGAGGATAAAAAGTCGCTGCAAAGAATCATGGGTCTTTATAATTACTTGGGAAAATTCATTCCAAATTTAGCTGCGTCCACATCCAATATAAGAGGAATATTAAGAAAGAATGTTGTCTGGCATTGGGAGCCTAAACAGGATGGGGAATTCGATCATATTAAGGAATGTGTGAGGAATGCTCCTTCGTTGGCCCATTTTGACAAAAGCAAGATGCTGATTTTGCAGTGTGATGCCAGCAAAGATGCAATGGGAGCTGCTGTGCTACAGGAAGATCGACCTCTAGCATTCGCATCCGCGTCATTTAGCGACTCGCAGAAACAGTACTCTCAGATTGAGAAGGAGTTACTGAGTGTTTATTATGGACGCAAAAAGTTCGAATATCTATTGTCAGGACACACTTTCGTTGTCCAGACGGATCACCAGCCTTTATTGCCTCTAGTCAAAAAACCGCTGAGTGATATATCTCCGCGTCTACAAAGATTAGTAATGAAGCTTATAGCATTTGACTTCAAATTGCAGTACAAACCAGGAAAATACTTGATTGTGGCTGATACCCTATCCAGGGATACTCACCCCATGGACGAACTACCAACGCCTTTTCTTGAAGACAAAAGAATGGTCAAGATGGTACGTGTTAATATCTCGGACGAAAAACTGGTAGCGATGCAGAAAGATACCCGAGAGGATCCTGCTTTGGTTAAAGTAATCGATTATGTGATTGAGGGATGGCCTATATGCAAAAAAGACGTCGATGAAGATGCCAAAGTATTTTTCGATTTCAGACACCGTTTATATTTATGGAATGATCTATTATGTATAGGATCGGCCATAGTGATTCCGAAGATACAAAGGAACAATATGCTTAATTTGTTGCACCAATCGCACCAAGGGATATCTGCAATTCAGGGTTTGGCGCGAGAATCTTTATTTTGGCCGAGAATGTCCATCGACATTGCTGAAAAAGTAAAAAATTGTGAAATTTGTCAAAAACATCAGAAATCGAAAATACGGCAGCCGTTAAAACCTTTCCCAGTTCCAGATTATCCATGGCAGACAGTATCATTGGACATATTTTATATTCAGAAAAAGCCCCAGTGGTCGACAGATATAGTGGCTACCCGGAGGTATTTACATTGGACCCACCTACGGCGATTAATGTAAAAAATAAATTGAGAGAAACATTTGCACGATTCGGGATTCCGGAAACCATGATGTCCGACAATGGACCACCGTTTCGCTCAGAGATTATGACTGACTTCTGTATAAGATGGGGTATAAAACAGCTATTTTCAAGTCCACACCTTCATAGATCTAATGGTCTGGCCGAGAGAAACATTCAAACAATAAAAAATCAACTAATTAAATGTAGAGATGAAGGGTCCGACCCATATCTGGCTATTCTGGCATATAGGAATACACCAAAAAATGACCTACCGTCACCCGCACAGCTATGTTTATCGAGGAGCCTTCGATGTCAGATCCCCAGAATTACACCGCTATATAGACCCTATCAAACTAATTGGAGAAGTATAGAGAATGCCAAAAGAAAAAGACAGAGCTCAATGAAAGAGCAGTATGACAGAAATAGTAAAAGCTATCCCAAGGTCAATGTAGGAGAGGATGCATGGTGTCAAATACATCCAAGGGAGACATGGACACCGGTGAAGATTTCAGCGCAGGCTGATTCTCCTCGGAGCTTTGAAGTTGTGACACCATCGGGAAATAGGTTGATAAGAAATCAACAATTTATTAGGCCAAGGGATGGAGTCAACGAAAAAAGCCAGTTGTCTTCAGAACCAATTACCGCCTCCCCAGAAGCTCAACATCCGCAGTGCGACGGTCCAACGATGGGCGAGTCATCCACAGCCCCGATACAGCGGTCAAGTGAAGAGACCAATTTTGACCAGAGGGAAGGCGCGACTACATCCGCTGGGATTTCACCAGAACAATCCGGAAGGCCCCGGTTTTCAAGATTTGGAAGAGAGTTAAGAAAACCACAAAGATTTTGTTTTTAAGCAGAAGGGAGGCATGTCAACCGCCTTTTGATTTGCCTGATCTGATTGTTGATGGTTGTCTAGATTCCTGACATTCTTTAATTGTTGTAGCAGAGGGGAAACATGTTGTGATATGTAAATAACCTATGTTAAGTGTTATAATTGTTACCTATTGTTAACTATGCAAAATTATTCCATTTGTCAATTGTTTTAAAAAAACTTATGTAAATTATTTCCTTTTTATCTATATCTTGTATATAAGAAGATTGCTAGATTGAATAAACATTCAGTTCAACTTGTAAGTCGTAGCGAGTTTGTCAGACAACTCATACACATTACAACACCCTCATTGAAGAGTTGTCTCCCTGTTACATAGAGTAGAGATCTGCGAAGGTTATTTCTGAACCATCGAGGAATCTGAACCATCGATCTATCAGCTCACTTGAAAATTGGACATCAAGTCAAGGCGAAAGACGACCCAGTATACTTATTCAAAGGCAGTATTTGCAGTAAATGCAATCACCAAGGACACCGGAAAGCTTACTGATCCAGGAAGGACTTGTGGAAGAATGTCCAGCTCTCAGAATCGAACTCTTCTAATCCTACCGAAAATTCATCTCAGCGGTTACACCCTTCACAAACAAGGAAACCTTTGATAAAGCAAATCTCGTATACGCGTAGTCTCCTCTAATTCAAAAAAGATCTTACATTGCTCACGGGAACAACACAGGCATCATATCGACAAAATAATATAAAGGATAACTAGAGATAAAGGGAAAATATTTAAACCTAGATACCCAGGCTCCGATGTTCGAGACCTAGAAGGAAATGCCATATCTGGATATTCAGTAGAAAGAATCCTCCAAATATTTTCTTAGTCTAAGTCTAAAGCTCACAAACATCTTAATCTAGTTCTTGGACAGATTCTGAGAAAAGCGTTAGAGACCCTAGAGCTGAAGATCTTGAGGACAGGTGATATAGTGCTGGCCATCATTTCCTGGAGCCAAAAATGCCTTCGTTGCTTGCCTCAAGGCTGAAATGAGATCGATTCTGGAAATTCCCTTCTGCCAGATTATCCACTAATAGAAGAGAAGTCCTGTGACCTCTACAAGCACTCGCTCTTGTTCCGTCCGCGTTATATGCACATAAGTATAAACACTTCATAAGTTTACGCTATGTGCACAGCATTGCCGTTCGCGAAAGAAGTGAGGAGTTGTGTTGCTTCTTGAAAAAGCCAGCAGTATGTCGTTTTATTCAAAGAGACAAACGTGCTGGTTCTGAACAGCCTAAGGATCTCTGCAGTTTTCGCGCCAGTGTCAAATTCCAGGAAATCACGCCTCACCTATATCTTGGCGCAGGGAGTCATCGTCCTCTGGATACATGCCCTGTGGCAAGGAAAGATCGTATTTGCCAACATCAACATCCAGGGACTCGGAACCCATCAACTGCTACCTGTACTAAACTCCTGAAGAACGGCATTTATAACTTCAGGTCACGGCAGAAAACGCCATTAGGGAAGATTGCTGAGTTCTATGTAACTTTAACTTCTTCGAAGAATCGTTGATGATATCGGGTATGACGCAGTAGAAGTTATCGCGAAACTTCATAACAAGACGCTTTTTCCAACACCACCACTAACTTCGCAGCCTATGAAATTTCCAGTTAAAATAGATGTGTAGATGTTGTCTGTCTTGATCGATTAAGAGTACCATCAAGGCTTTCCGAACACGTTACCTGTTAATGAGCTCTCAAATGCCGATACTAAAGACACCGTTCCTTTCTCCAAGTGGGGGGAATCCTCATTCATCTGTGCAATCAATCTCAGCACTTCTTTAATTAGCTCCATTCGTCGAGAGAGTAGAAGCGCTTTTCGGTAAGGCATCGAGGAAAATTTGGACATCTTTCCTGAATATCTATGTATAAAATATGAAAAAATTGACCAAACCTGGTTGAAGACATCAAATGCCTCTCCGATTCCCGTGTTTAAGACAAATATTACCTGACCAGAGCCAGCCGATACCTAGGTTCTAGGCCCTGAGATTAAGCGCCTTGCGCGTTCGACTCTATCGTTCAGGGCCAGCAAAGATTTTCGACCCATAGAGGAACCTCGTCGAAGGAGTGAACCTAAGACTCAACATCTTAAACACCTTGACAGCGCGCTTGGAAATCTCTACCTGCACCCCGGAAGCTATCATTGATTGTCTGGGGGGTGCTACGCAGAGCATCAACCTGGAAGACAGTGACCCACTTACTCCAGCAGATATCTCTTTGAGTGAGGTGAAAGCTGTCATCAACCGTCTGCCTCAAGAGAAACCCGCTGGTGAAGATAGCGTGTTCTACGAGCTCTCAAAGGCTTTGAGGACTTCCTCGCGGGGGCCATAAATAGTCTTCGACGAATCCAAGCTTCCCGGGGCTCTGTCTGAAATATAAAGGGAAAATGTTAGAAGCCTCGTCCCGCTCATATTAGTTTGGGCTTAGACGGTTACTATCGAATTCTCTAGCTACGCCGGATTACAGAATTGTCAACGATATTATTCTAAGTCATCTCCGTGGCCACCTGTCAGCCATCATGCAAAAATGTCATACGCACGCCGTTATAGGGAGATGTACTTCCATGAACAATGCGCCGTACGATGTGGCCCTGGCCTTCAGGAATTTCGACGCTGGCTATTTGCTCTACTGACCTTCATTCCACCTTTGACCACATGGACCCAGAATTCCTGGGTTACGTTCCGATAAGTCTACTTAGGTAATTGGGTTACGTCAGGGCGATGGTATCTGCAGTGCCGCTGGACCGTGTATCTCGGCCTGGTATAAAGGTGGCAGGGACTTAGACCTCCCACAGACATGGGCATCCTTCCCTGGGTGAGTAGCTGGCTTCACAGTCCAGTACTGGTGGAAGTATTTCACTTGGACGCTCAACATTGCCTTCTCAACTTTCCTGGACAATGATCAGTATTATATATTCCTGTATAACTTGTAAATCCCTCCGAGATCAAAGGATAACTTATCGTACTGACATGTGGAAGTATTTTTCACTTGGACGGTCTACAATTTGGACAATGCACTGTATCCATACAGTTTTGTATAACTCGTAAATCCTTACAAGATTTGACGATACTTTTATCTCTTCATATTGTTGTGACAGGTAGAAGTATTTCTATTGGACAATCAACACTTTGAACAATGAGAAGTATTCTCTACATTATTGTATAACTTGTAAATATCTCAGAGATTCAATGATAACTTACCACACACATATTGTACTGAGGTGAAAGAGTTTCACCTATTGACTTTGCACAATTTGGTCGATGAGATAGTGAATTTAGGACATCAGTTCAGAAACTTTATTTAGATATTTGTGAAATTTTATTTTTATCGACATTTCAAGAGTTTATTTATTTTTTGTTTTAGGAGGAATGTACCTAGAGAGCATTACCTAACTCCATTTGACACTTGCTTGAATCCAGGCTTCACTTTTAAATATTCTGATATTGTATCTACACAAAGACTATTGTAGCAATAACTTGCATTTTTTATACTTTTCGGCTATCTGGTTGGATAATGTCAAGATATAGAACATAGTTTTCTCAACTGATAGACTTCAAGAGGTGTTAAGATCCCCTTCGATGTGTGCATTTCTCAATCTTATAATCACCAGTGGGTTCTCAAGCAATTCTGCAATTAATATGTGATAAAATAGTAGGTGTTAGATAAACTTCTTTTCTAAACAACTTGGACAATAAATTCTCATTTGTATCATCAATTACCAACCTAGGAGATAATTGAACATACCTAGTTTCTTTTTTTTCTCTAAAATATTTCTCTCAGTATGATTGGAATTATTTTTATTTTCTTGAAATATTTGCTTCTCTTAATTTCTCTATTACTTTTCAAGTCTCTTTTTGAGCACATCTTAAGCCCAGTCACGCCCAGTGGGTCTTAAATGCCAATTTCCGTAAATAAACTGTCATACAAACCCATATTGGTGGGAGTTAACGTACATCCGGGTAGTTATCGTTATGTCATTCAGGAACCCGGTCTAAATCACTCTATTTTGAAGTACAGTACCACGCCGTGGCTTGTTAATTCAAAAAAGGGTATTGGCCAAATTCAGGGATATAAAATCAAGATTCAGTTGGTATTATTCCTATACACGGCGTTCTGCTATTAGTATCATTTAGTTTCACGATCAGGAATTGTTCCATCTATGCATATAATTTCATTTACATATTTACAATGACATTCCTAACCGAACAATTGAAATTGCTGATGGCTTCCTTCATTTATCGGAATAACTACAAACTAATTGTTATTCTCAAATTTTCCAGAATTTTGACCCAATGTGTTTTTTTGATCCAACAATTTAGGCGTTTAAGGCGGTTAAACCTCGTCAGTTTAGCACAGTCTCCACCAAAACTACCGATTCAGCTTGTCGAAGAGGTTTTCAGAAAAAGCAAGGGATGTATATTTAAAGCATAATTTGGAATGAATAAAAATCAACGATGTGTGTGTTGATATTTATTCCGAAAGATGGCGCAAGTCATCACCAACTTTCAGTTGATTCAGAGAGTCGGGAGAAAACCTTTCTTAATTTATCAATTTTAAAAAATTACAATTTCACGCTCTTTTGTACTATTATTTCTCACATAGTTATGTAAAAGCAAAATAAGCCTAAACTGACAGCTCGCATGATCTTTCTTGAAAAAACCAACTAAGAATTGGATTAGGCTTGTTCCAAAATATACCAATTTATTAGCTTGTTCCACTTTATGGCGCTCTGACAATTCAAAATCTCAAGTGAGCCATCAGGATATAGCTAATTTGTTTTTTTTTATATCAATAAATGATTATTTTTCTATTTTTTACTTACTTTCTATATAGTTATATATTAGATAAATTTAACACGGGCCTCTTGTTCATGATGTATTCGCAATTTGACAAGGGTTATTTGGGAAAATTCTTTAAGTTATTTTTTAATAATCACCTAAGAAAATTACAATTAGTTAGGGTGCCAATTTTTCACCACTTTTAATAGATTTCAAACGCCAAAAATATGTTTTCTTGGCGTTTTATGTGCATCTTTCGGAAACCCCAAATTCAATATATTGCTTTGAAATAAAGATTACCTAGAAAAAAATCATCAAGAGGTAATATCAAAAAATCACATTATAAAAACACCAAAACACTACCATTTTTTAATATATAAAAACAAAATTTTCTTTATTTTCGGCCTTTCTAGGGTCTGAGACAAAGACACTACCTCAGCTTTGGCAAATAGAGAGGCGTCTACCTTGACAATTGACAATTAAAATAATTTTATTGACATCTTGTCAATACATGCAAAGTACACAGTCTGTACTATTTAAAAAAGATAATATGCATTATATATACTATGTACAATGAATATGGCGTCTCTGCCAGCGTTGCAGAGTTTGGTGGAGAATCGCCAGTGTGTCTCCAGCGACACCACGCATTTCGCTACCTACAAAGAATACGTAGATCGCGTACTTCGCCACTGAGGAGATGGTGATGGCGTGGTTCTCGAGACCAACTGGAAAGATCCAGGACTGCAGGTCCGGCGGCAGGCCGATGATGGAGAATGCCTCTCGGATGACAGGGCGAACGGCGCTGCACGACCAGTAGCGGTGGGCCAGCGTCTACCTTGAGACCATGTTTTCGGGCTAATAACCATCCTCTTCTCAGATAGTGCTCAGTTTTAGCGTCTATATTGACGGGAGAGGCGACCTTTTTCAATAAACTGATGGTTGTGGTGTGTTGATTTTCTATAATAACAAAGGTAAAGAATATTTATGATACATGTTCTCTCTATTGACCCTGTCAGTAGTTATATACCTACTCAAGCATCTCTATGTCATACAGATTATCTTATCTTAAATGATGCGCAGCCAATAAAAACATGTACAGATGTAGAAATGTGGTGGTGTGCAGCTAGTTCTGGCCCTGACCGCGGTCGCCACCGCCGACAGCTCCAAGAACGGGGACCGGCTGCTGGCGCAGGGGTCGCACCACCACGGGCACCACTTCGAGAAGGGCGGCGACGACCACCACTCCTCGCACCACGGCCACGACGACCACAGCGGCCACAAGCACGGCCACCACTCCGGCGGATACTCCGACTACAAGGACGACTCTGATTCCAAGGGCCACTCCTCCCACGGGGACTCCTACGGCTCCTATGGATCGGGCAAGAAGCACGGTTCGGACGGCTACTCCTCCCACCACTCCTCCGGCGGCGACAGCAGCTACAAGAAGGGCGGAGAAGAAGTCGGCAAGCATCACATGGTACAGGATGGGCTGAACCACGGCAGCGGTGGGGCATCACATGGAGCCTTTGGTCATGACAAGCATGGTGCTAAGGGGGGCAAGTCTGCGAAGGCTGGGGGAGAATACTACAAGAACAAGGAACACAAGAACAAGGGCTTCAAGAACGTCTACCACAAGGAAGAGCACGGCGATCAGAAGACCTACAACGACGAGTTCAAGGATAGCGACTACAAGAAGAAGCACGCCGACCATGAGGATTACTACGACAAGGATGGCGGCAAGTACATGAAGGAGGACAACGACAAACATTACAAGCACGCCAAGAAACACAGTGAAAACCACGAGAAACACGGAAAGAACGGCTACTCCGGCCATCATGGCAGCGGATGGAAAAAGGGAGGCAAGCATCACACCAGCGATGACTCCCACAAAAAGCACGGAGGTAAACACCACAAGGATCACTTTGACGGCTCCAAGCACAAGCATGGAGGATCCCATCACAAGAAGGGAGGCCATGAATCAGATTACAAGGATGGATCATCTCACGGTAAGAAATACGGTGGAGACAAGCACCACAGCTCTGGCTACAGCAGCGGCGGGGATGGAGGTGGATATGGAGGACATCATGGCGGACACCATCATTATGGCGGTGGAGATGATCATCATCATTATGGAGGTGGAGATGATCATCATCATTATGGAGGTGGAGATGACCATCATCATTATGGAGGTGGAGCAGACGCGCATCATCACCACGGTGGCGATCACCATGGTTACTCCTCCGACCACCATGACGCCCACCACGCGGACAATGGCAAGCACCATCATTAAAGCGTCAACCATGGCGGAGACCACGGGCACTCCCACAGGTTCTTCAAGCGCGTCTAGATCCAGGGAGGAAACTTCCGCTCTCATCCCTACCTCACATCATTTCTGGGAACCACATGTACTGGGAAATATTTATGGAAATAAAACACATTGTCTCTACTTAGTGTTGTTACTCTCACGTTACTCGTGGCGCCATTTCTGTCAAGTGCTTTATGAATATACATTTACATCTTAATATATTAAATTGGTTGAATTAAAAAGTCGACGTAGCAATGGTTCAATCTAATTTTCCAACTAAGGTTCAATAAAATGTCAATGAAACATAAGGGTTCACGAACAAATTAACAATTTTTTTTTTACTCCTTCTCTCTACATTATATAATAATAACACCTATTATTGGCCATTAAATTATACAATGGTAATAAATGTAAAAAATATATTAAAATATGTGAAAGAATAATTTCAATATAGAAAAAGGGTCAGGTGATGATATTAAAAATGATTAGACATATAATTCTGACCACGCTCACATGAGCTCTTTAGATGCCCGAGCGTCATCTAGTAGAACAGAACTCAACTAAACGTTGATTCAACATGTTTCGTGATACTTGGCCAACCCATTTTTTTTATTTGTCAAGTAAATGGGTTGGCCAAATTTCAGGGAAGAGGCTAAGAAAACGTTCAGTTAATTTCTGTTCCACAAGATGGAGCTCTAGCATTTAAAAGGCCCACGTGCATGGCCGAGATATATGCCTATTTTGTTTTTTACTATGATATATATATATTGAAAAAAAAAACATTATTTTCGGCAAAAATTTTGATTACATTTTTATGAAATTAGAAGGTATGGATCTATAGAGAATTACACTCTGGCTGCAAAAACAGCACTTATACTTGTATGTCTGGAAATTGAGCCAAACAGAGAATGGATGGCATTGTATAGGTATAGCTTTCCATGCAGCCTTACACACAATGTCACAGTTCACCAGTAGTGACTGAAGTATGGTGATAAGAAACAGACTCTATGCAACTTGACTAGACGTCTTCTAAAAATCAAGATATATTTTTTAAGAAGGTCCCATACACAATACTGACAACATGCCGTCAAGCAATGATCTGCTTTCACAGAGTTTTACAGGCATCGAATAATGTGTGTTGTCTATTTATTATTGTAGAAAATATCTTGTTTCCAATACATTTCTCTCTATATAAAATACAATTGTGTTTGGATTATGTTTTCAAAGATCTTAGGTATATTTGGTGTGCAAAAATAACTCTGTATTCAAGTCATTAGTATACCAGCATATTTTATCATAATATTGCTGATTAAGATTCAGAGAACCGTCTTAATATTTATATACCCCACTAGATATATGTTGTAATATATTCAAATAAATTCTTATGTGTTAGATAGTTATAGTATAATTACCAAAACGACATAATAAAATTCTATTAAGTGACAGTCGGCGCCAGTCAGGTGGAAGGACTCCGAAAAACATGTCGGGATACCAGGTGAACCCCTTTGGCTCAAACAGATCATTCCGCTTGGAGACACGATGATTGACAGACCCCCCTACACAGACCTGCCTTGACTGGCGTCGCCTACACTTACTCCCTCGCCATCTCTGTTGTGACATCCAACATGTCTCGTTTTTTGTGCAATCCCAATCACGCCTGAACCCACTCTTAAACATTGTGGCCACCACGACTGCAACTAACATGTTACACTACATTCATCCTAAAGGATAACACTACATTACTACAGAAAGTCGAAAGGACAACATTTATAATAAGATTATATATATATATATATATGTAGATTTTTCAACTATATCTATATTATATAAAAAATGATATTTTAAAATTATATATTCAAATATTTTTAGGATTCAATATTGATACTGGTATATTTTAAATTTTCAAGAGATATACTTTGTAAATATAGCAAAGCAAATTTTAACCATTTTGAAATTTGTATTATAGGCATTATATATATATAGTTATTTATTTTTAAAAAGCTATTCATATGATACGTTAATTGAAATATGAGCCAAATACTCAGATTTCTTCAGTAGGAAGGGAATGTAAACATGTTATATAACTGCAATGAAATGATATGAATATATATTAAATAAATAAATATGATTTTCAGATATCCATTTCAGATGTTTAGCAACCTATTGTTACCTGTTCTTGAGCAGACCAATAATACTATTTTCCTATAAGATAATGTCCACCCACATACAGCGAATATCTTACAAGCCTTCTTCCAAAATGTTGACATTCTTCCCTGGCCCGCATGTTCCCCAGAACTTTCCCCAATTTTGCATTTTTTGAACACATGATGGGAAGTAAAATTTGACACTCTCCATAACCAATTAATCTTCAACAGTTTTGGCAAAAGATCAAATAGCTCGGTCTAGCATCCCACAAGTATCCATAAAAAAACTGAATGACAGTATGCCTCACCGTGAACCTATTGTAAACGTGCCAAAGAAGGACACGCTAAATATTGATAAAAGCTTTGTATGAGGCTCACAAATAAGTTTTGAGGGATTTTTTTTCATAAATTCGAAGCTTCATTCAGAGAATTCAGTACAATATATTTCATTCGAAGTATTGTCCATCTTTAGCTACGACTTTTTCCCATTTTTCAGGCAGCATACGGATTCCGTGTCGAAATAATTCCTCGTCTTTTGAGGCGATCCAAACATCGACCCAATTTTTCGCCTCTTCGTAAGAAGTAAAGTGCTGATCGGTCATGTGTCACCGAACGGAACATGTGGTAGTCTGAAGGAGAAATGTCTGGTGAACACGGCGGGTGGGGTAGGACATCCCATTGAAGCGCCTCAAAAGTCTCCTTGACAACTTTTGCAACATGTGGCCGAGCGTTGTCGTGCTGATAGATCACCTTGTCATGTCTTTTGGCATATAGTGGGCGTTTGATCTTCAATGCTCGGCTTAATCGCATTAATTGTTATTGGTAAGGTTTTCCAGTGATAGTTTCGTTAGGCTGAAGTAGCTCATAGTAGATCACTCCGAGCTGATCCCATCAGATGCACAGCATTAGCTTCTTGCCATGAATATTCAGTTTGGCCGTTGAAGTTGATGCATGACCGAGCTTACCCCACGATTTTCTGCGTTTTGGGTTTTCGTAGTGAATCCACTTTTCGTCCCCCGTTAAGATTCGATGCAAAAAAAACCTTCCGATTTTGTCTTTTGAGCAGTAGTTCGCACGTGCAAAAACGGCGCTCGATGTTCCCTGGCTTGAGTTCATATGGAACCCAATTTACTTGTTTTTGCACCATACCCATGACCTTGAGACGGTTCAATATCGCTTGTTGAGTCACTCCTAAGGTTTCAGCGAGCTACTCTTGAGTTGGGCTTGAATCTTCGTTCAATAAAGCCTCCAACTCAGCGTCTTCAAACTTTATTGGCCTCCCTCCGCGTTCTTTGTCTCTGGTGTCAAAATCACCACTTTTGAAACGCCGAAACCAGTACTCACATGCTTTTATTGATAGAGCATGTTCCCCATATGCCTCACACAGCAATCAGCTGCACATTTCTTCAAATTAAAACAAAAAGTAGCGCTTCCCGCAAATTGTGTTTTGTTGGCACAAAGGTTGACATGGTTAGAGCACCAAAAAAAAATGTTCTTTACACTTGAGTGAAAAGACTCCTTCTGATTATTTTGGGGAAATGAAGCCTTAACATGAAACCTTACAAGGTCCGATGCTATTCATATAATATTTGTTGTGGCTTCTTTTGCAAATCCCTCAAAACCTATTTGTACTCCCAATATATCAATATAAATATACATTTATAAAATAATTCAATTGTTAATTTTTTTTAATTACCATTAATTTTTCCATTGCGGTAATGGTAGTAGAAATTGTTTAATTTTTAAAAGAATCATACGCGTCTATAATGTTTCAATTTACATCACCATTATGTTTACCAATTTACAGAAATTCACCTAAGTATTTCTAGGTGATGCAATATATTTATGGACAGTATATTTAGATAATATAAAAGGTAAGGTGTTGGTATTAGAATCTGAAAAGGCATATCCTGACCACCCTCACATGAGCTTTTTAAATAGCATAGCGCCATCTTAAATGTTCATGTGAGCCTGATCAGAATATGCTTTATTATTATTTTTTTTTGTATATTTGGATAAATTAATGATTGTTGAGATAAATCGTATTTCATTGTACTGAAATCTATATAGTCTGTGTGTAAAGGAGTGTTCGAAAGGCTATAGACGCAATTGGATGAGGTAATTTCATATGCCCGAATTAACCATAGAATAATTTTATATTATTTTGAATTTAATTATTTTGTTTTCTACGGTTATTGATTAATTTTTACCAAACTTATTTACATATGTAGGTGCAGGAGTGAATGAGGTTCTCTATAATGATTTATCTCGTGCATAATTTATCAACACCTTTTACCATTTAGCGATAATGTAATATTTTTATTAGTTTTCTGTCTCACATATACAAAAAGGATATAATTAATATGAGAGATGAAATTACTTCATTTTTTTGGTCTATGATTTTTTAAAAAAGAAAATAGGATTCCTAAAATTTAGACCTAGTCTAACAGGATTATGATATTATTTTCGAATGCAATAGAGATATTTTGCATATCAAGAAAGCTTATTAAATTAGTCTTTTCAAAACTTATCATTAATTTTTTTGGTTACACACACCATTGTATAATATATTTTGAAGTATATTTTTCATTTAATTAATTAATTCTTCCTTCATAGAGTTTAGTCTCTCCACAGACTTGTACCTGCAGATAAAAGAGACATCATCGGCTTGACAAATTATATGTCTTTGGGGATTCACAATTGATCAGAAAATCATTTAGTAATATATTCCGTATTAATGGGGATAATGGTCCCTTTTGTGCTCATTATTTCTTTCAATAGCGATATTTTCATATTAAAAGTTAAATATTTATTTATTTGAGAGATATTATTGGATAATACCTAATTAAATGGTTGAAACGTTATCAGTATTCATATATTTACTTTTGCTGGTCACCATACAATGTCGAATACGATTTACACGGCTATTAATGGGGTCAATTGTTTATATTTTTTTGTGTACAAGTATAGTATTCGTTATTTTCGATATTCCGCTGATAATTGATTTATATTTTGTAAAAACATGTCTTGAGATCAAAATATTTCAATCTATATAAAATTCCTTAATAGTATTTTTGATTATGCTTCAAAGATCTTAGAAATATTTCATTACAAATAATATAGGTCAATATATTCCGCTCGAGTTGTAAATTTTTCGCAGGGGCCATATACAGAGTCCTTGTCAAATCGAAGCTTCACGAGACTATGCCTGAAATATAAGCGAATAACTCTATCAGCCTCGACCCGCGCATTATTATCCGGGCCTAGGCGCGTATAATAATATTTATTACCATCAGCGAATTACAGAATTATTAGCTTCAAATCCTCTGCGTGGTGACCTGCCAGCCATCATGCCATAATGTCAATGCATGCCATTCCAGGAAGATGTACTTTCTGAACATCATGTTATACAAGATGTCCCTAGCCTCCAGGAATTTTCGACTGTTAGCTCCAATGACCTTCATTCCACTTTTGCCTACGCGGACTGAGAATTCCTGGGTTACGTTCCGATAAGTCGACTGAGGTAATTGAGTTACGTTAAAGCGATGGTATCTGCGATACTGCTGGACCGTGTATCACGGCCTGGTATAAAGGTGGCGGGGACTTAGACCTCCCACAGACATGGGCATCCTTCCCTGGGTGAGTAGTACAGTCCAATACTGGTGGAGGTATTTTACTTGGATGGTCAACTTAGGTTCAACAAATTTGGACACACACCACACACACACACAAACCCCACAATGAACTGTATTCTATATAAATAATCTTGTAAAACTTAAAATCCCTCAGAGATCAATGGATTACTTACCACCTCGTATTAACGGGTTAAAGAGTTTTGCACACATTAAATAATACTATTTGACTTTATATAAATTGAGCAAAAATGTTCTGAAAATATATTTGGATAGGTCTCAGGATTTTAAATTGTATTTTTATAGATAGTTCAATAGTGTATCTTTAAAACAGAATTTTACTGTGTGTTATACACTTCACTCTGTTTGATCTCCAAGCTTCACTTTTATATATCGTGATCTGAATTCATTGTAAGAATCATTTGAATTCTTTAAACCTTTTTCTTCCTGCTCTGTCTGCTCGAAATCAAAACTTCACACAAACTACAAAACTTTGTTTTCACTACTGATATACTTCAAGAGATGTTCGGGACCTTTTGGAAATGGGCATTTCTTCATCTTATAATCACGCAAAAAGGTCTCAAAGTATTTCTGCAACTACAATCTGATTTTTTTAAGCGGGCTGTGATAGTAATTTTTGAAAAACAACTTGGACTATAATTTCTCATCTCTATCTACAGCTACCACCCCATAAAGCATCTAAACCAACCTAGTTTCACTTTTAAAAATGCTTCTATCAATTTGGTATACTCATTCTTGGAAAATATATGCCCCAAAACATCTTCATATCTAGTTTATTTCTATTTTTGAACAGATTATCAGAGCGGTCTAGCCAATGGCCCTAAATCTACTTTCAGTTATTAAATAGATGTTACTAGCGAACCCGGCCACGCGTTGCTGTGGCTAAATTGTAATATGTTAAATTAACATTATACTAAACTATTCAGTACAGTAAAGTTAATATTCACTCTCATTTTCTGTAAAATATTTACATATGCACAAACACAGAATATAATCACTATGTCTCAATTTCGCTATAATTATTGTTATAAATATTATTCGAAAATAATTCGCCAGAAATCGTCCTGATAGTATACTAAACAACTTCCCAAAGTTTCATGGCAAACATCTAAAATAAAATAATACTTTTAATATCTTGCTACAATATTAAAAGGAGGGGGCTTAGGTGTTTAAAATGTTAAATGTGCTCTAAATAGTATTACAAAGAGCCTTCACTACAATATTAAAAATAGGGGGGCTTAGGTGTTTAAAATGTAAATTGTGCTCCAAATAGTATTACATAGAGCCTTCATAACAAACATATTCAAAATAAACCAATCAAAATATAATAATGCTGTAAAAACAGACCTTGCTACAATAATATAAAAGAAACGAAAATAAAAAAAGACACCCACGCTGAGCCTCGAACCTAGGTTTGTTACAAATATAATAAAAAAATTGTTTATGTTAATTTTTATTTTAAAAAGCCTACATTTTAAATAAATTAATATTTTTAATAATTTGCTACAATAATATAAAAGAAATGAAATAAAAAAAAAACACCCACGCTGAGCCTCGAACCTAGGTTGCGGGGGTAACACCATGGTTACTCCTCCGACCACCATGACGCCCACCACGCGGACAATGGCAAGCACCATCGGTAAAGCGTCAACCATGGCGGAGATCACGGGCACTCCCACATGTTCTTCAAGCGCGTCTAGATCCAGGGAGGAATCTTCCGTTCTCACCCCTACCTCACATCATTTCAGGGAACCACATGTACTGGGAAATATTTATGGAAATAAAACACATTGTCTCTACTCATTTCAGTGTCGTTACTATCACGTCGCCCGTGGCGCCAGTTCTGTCAAGTCCTTTTTAAATATAAATTTACCTCTTAATATATTAAAAGTGTTTGAATTAAAAAGTCGACATAGCAATGGTTCCAATAAAAGTTCCCTTCTAAAGTTATATTGAATGTTGGTGAAACATAAGGGTTTACGAACAAATTATCAACATTTTCCATATTCTCTCTATCTCCTTTATATATTGATAACTTCCATTTATGGATATTAAAATTATACATTAGTAATAAATGTCAAAAATAATTAATAAAATATGTGAAAGAATAATTTCAAATATAGAAAAAGGGTCAGGTGTTAATATTGAAAATTAAATAGGCAAATATCTTAACCACAATCACATTAAACCTTTAGATGGTAGAGCGTCATCTAGTAGAACAGAACTCAACAAAATTGACTCAACATGTTCCGTGATATTTAGCCAAACCATTTTTTTTATTTGTCAAGTAAATGGGTTGGCTAAATATCATGAAAGAGGTTAAGTAAACCCTTAGTTAATTTCTGTTCCAAAAGATGGAGCTCTGCCATTTAAATTGCCCATGTGAACGGCCGAGATATATGCCTATTTTGATTTTTACTATGATATATATTGAAAAAAATACATTATTCTCGGCAAAATTTCGATTACATTTTTATGAAATTAAAAAGTTAAAGAATTACACTTTGGCTGCAAAAACAGCACTTATATGTCTGAAATTTGAGTCAAACAGAGACTGGATAGCGCTACTCAGGTAAAAACTTCCCATGTAACTTCAACACAATGTCACAGTTCAACAGTAGTGACTGAAGTATGGTGATAAGAGACAGTTTCCAAGCAACTTCTAAAAATAGTCTTCTGAAAATCCATGTTTTTTTATGAAGGTCCCATGCACAATTCTGACAACATGCTTTCAAGCATTATTATTCTTTCACACGTTTTACAGGCTTGGAATAATGGGTACTGTCTATAAATATGTTCAATGAATATCTTTCTATATGAGGTCATTATTAGTGTTTGATGATGTTTTTTCAAAGATTTTAAGAAGATTTGGTGTTCAAATATATAGGTCATACCAGAATATTTTATCATAATATTGCCGATGTAGATCCAGAGAAATGTCTTAATATTTAATTCTATGAAAATATTTCTCTCTCTGTAGAGACAATAGTTCTGTTTTATATTTGGGTATTAAGGTCTAATTATGCTATGATAGTCTTTATCATCATCTGGAAATTATTCATTCAGTAAATCTTTCATTTTGTTGATCTTAGCAAAGGCCGGTAACTATATACAATTGGCAATCCTGATTGTATTAAGCTTGAATATTGGCATGTTAGGTATTTTTGGATTATGGACATATTATCTAAGTTCGACAAAACAATGTGGTTGAGTTTACCAGTGTGAACATAATTGCCTCTATCTCATAAAAAAAAAAAAGACCAGGAACTTTACCCTTCCATAAGTTCTGTCCATGAGTATAATATTTCGAATCAGGATGATTGTCGTCGTATATATTTGGTATCTTATGCCTGAGAGAATTATCCAAGCCAAACTTTACTTTAATATATATTGGATGAAAATATCATTTATTTTACCAATATTTCAGTTGGCTGAACGCGAACCTATATCAAGGTATTATAACATATTGATGTGTGTCAATAACAAACCCAGCGCCATTATGTATTGCTCTATTTTCAAAACTTTACTTTGTAATTAGAGAATGTAAGGTCCAGGGAATCATCTGCAATAGGGTCCCGCATCTCAGTCATTACCTTTATTTGTATAAAGTTAAATGCATTTGAATCTATTATTGACATTCATTCTCATATTGGGAATGAATTATTCGCTTCCTATGTCTATTTAGGTTTTGAAAAGAAGGCACTCTGTGAAATTCTCACTTCACCATCAAAATATCTGTTATTAAACAAAAAAATGTTTTTAGGGGGGAACCTATGCCTTACACAGAATTCCCTCAGGTGCATAATTGATTAGAATATATGAATCAGTTATTTACAGGTGATCACTCATTTACATAAGTCTCTATTTTCTCAATGTTTCTTCCCTCACCCAGCCTGATAAAACTTGCAAAGGGCCAATGCATTGGATTTATTCGTTAGAGTTCTAGACAACTGAGTTTCCATAGCAAGATGATTTGATGCAATTTTATGCAAAAGAGGTTCCCTTTCACTTATCAACTTCATACAGAAAAACATGTGGTCCTCCAGTTCCGAGTCGTTTTTTATTACATAATGGATATATTGAGTTAGTTTATCTAAATATTTTATCTTGGTTTTCTTCAAACAGTGAAATGATATATTTTATTTGTTCATATTTTGACTGGTAATGGGACATCCCCGATCAAATATTGTTTCGCTGTTACATAAGAGAGAGATATGCTTTTATATTTAGGATTTTTGAGTAATTGTGGAATTTCTGAACGCAAGAAAAAACATGGTTTCCAGTCTCACCACACACAAAACGAAACCTTTCGTTGAGAATTCCCCTGTTTATATTTAGGGTTATAGTACAGACATTTTTGACACACCTAACCAAAATCTTAATATTTACATGACATCGCTCACAGTCAGTGAAGATATTGTCACCGCATTTCTTTATTATATGAATAGCTCGAGGAGAAAAAAACTCGTCATACAATATTGCGTTGCGAAGTATTGGACTTAATAGGGAATAGAACCCGTATTTTCCTCTTGAAACCTTTTACCTTTGGGTTTATACTACATATAGTTTGATGGAAAGTTTCTGTTAAATATATTTTCGTATTTCAACGATAAATGTTTGGTATTTAAGTCTTGGAATGAGACAAGAACTTGCTCAATAATTATAATTCTCTATTAATATATTTCGTATATAAATCAGATATATATATATATATATATATATACTAGACGAATGGCCCGGGCAACGCCCGGGTTTTACCCGAGTGTGTATATATTTTAAAAATATTTTAATTAAAATACTATTCGTTACAATTATAAATTGGCGCCGTGGATGTCTCTCTTGTGAAACGTCCCGCCCCAAACTGTGTGTGTCTTGAAAATATAAAAATAAAAATGTGAACGGAAAAATATGTCCAGGGTAGCTTAGTGGTCATGGCATCTGCCCGGTAAGCGGAAGGTCGTGGG
>CP092864.1:198295430-198308210 GCA_030710605.1 Cordylochernes scorpioides | reverse complement strand
TTGTAAAATAAATTATATTTTGATCCAATATATGTTTTTTAATTAAAGATATATTTATGGATTGCTCTATTTTCAAAATATATTTATATTTATTAAATTTATATCTCAATATATTAAAATGATAGAAATGTGATATTAAACATATATAGGATTTCTTTTTGAGGTTATATCTATATTTCAACATTCGATGGTAAAATTGTGAGGCGCATGATTATTAAAACTCTACATTCAATTGAAATTCCTTCGATACCAAAACACTACAGATATTGATACATAAATACTCAGGATATGTTATTAGAATTGTTATTAGAATCCCCATGTAAAATAGATATAAAATAGGGGATAAGTATATTTTATATAGTTCTCTGCATAAAAATAAAATCAGAGTTATGAAAGACAATCGTGATAATATGTTTTTCACACATATATGCATATATGTAGTAATATAGGCGAATAGTTGTGTTGTGCCTTTCGTTATGTTTGAAAAAAAAAAACAGAAATAGAAATAATATATTTCCGAATAAATATCGTTATAACAAATTATAATTTTAAAATATATTTATAGAAATAAAATACAAGTACAATACACTATATTATATCTTTTTGAGAATAGAGCAATCCATAGATAAATCTTTAATTAAAAAGGCATATATTGGATCAAATTTTCATTTATTTTACCAATATTTCAGTTGGCTGAACGCCAACCTTTATTAAGGTGTTATAACATTTTAAAGTGTTTCAACAACATACTCAGCGCCACAGTTGAGTTTGTTGTTGACACACTTTAAAATGTTTTAACACCTTGATAAAGGTTGGCGTTCAGCCAACTGAAATATTGGTAAAATAAATGATATTTTGATCCAATATATGTCTTTTTAATTAAATTAAAAACTGTATTATATATATAATAAACTTGTATATAAGAAGAAGTGAAGAGGAGAATACATATGTTATCAATTACAATAGGTGATATTTTATAAATATTATACCGAAGTTAAATATATAGCAATTTCTTATATAAGCCTCTCATTGAATATACCGAAGGAATTAAATAAAGTTCAATAGCTAAAGGCAATTCTTTCAAACAATCGACAATAAATTATTTAAAGCAGAAGCCAAAAAAATTGTACTTTATATTTCTTTAACGGCTCAAAAGGCTTCAAAAGGTTAACTTATAAATAATGTAAAGACTTGTGTTAATTCTAAAAAAAAAAATGGTTAATGGTAAAATTGCGTATCTTTTTTTTCTCAGCTTAAAGCTATCGAAAAAATGTAGAAGTTATTAGCGATCAAGCCTAAGTGTTTTGTTTTAAAAATATATTTCATTATTAATTGGAGGTTTATATTTTGAATTGTTTCATAAAATATTTTATATTGTGTATTTGAAAAAAAAAATCGATTTTCTTTTTTTCTGAGTAAAGGGAATAATGTTGAGGTAATATTTGAATGGATATTTAAACGAATATATGAAATTGTTTCTTGTTTCAAGATATTTATCTTTGTTATATTTTATTAAGGACATTTTGTATTTCAATAAAGATCCCTTTTTACTATATTTTTTAAGGATGGATTAATGATTCAGTAAGAACATTTTGATACCAATAAGGACATTTTTGATTAAATTAAGGAAAGGATCATGATTAATTTTGCTATCAATAAATACATTTTTGTTTATATTAAGAATAGATTTATGACTCACCAAGAAAATGTTGTTATCGGTAACGTTTTCTATTTAAAAATAAAGGATAGTTACAATACTTTGTGTTTTAATATTCAATTAATTTACAACAAGGTTAACCATAATATATAGACAAAAAAAAAATAACTATGCAAAATTAGTTCAAAAAGGAAAGGTACAGTGTTGCCGAACTATGAAGTAAAATCAAAGAATAATTAAGTATTTTACATAAATAAATACAAAAAAGTTAAAATATCAATGAGGACACTTTTGGTTATTTTAAGTATAAATTTGTGATCCCAATAAAGGAACATTTTGCCATCAATAATGACATTTTTGATTATATTAAGAATAATTAAATATTTTACATAAATAAATATAAAGCATGTTACAATATCAATGAGGACATCTTTGGTTATTTTAAGTATAAATTTGTGATCCCAATAAAGGAACATTTTGCCATCAATAATGACATTTTTGATTATATTAAGAATAATTAAATGTTTTACATAAATAAATATAAAGCATGTTACAATATCAATGAGGACATTTTTGGTTATTCAAGTATAAATTTGTGATACGAATAAAGGAACATTTTTCTATCAATAATGCCATTTTTGAATTTTTTAAGAATAGCTTTATGTTTCACAAAAAAAAAAAAACATTAAAATTCCATTTTTAATAATATATTCGGCTTCATTTCAAACTTTCCTATTAATGCCTTCTTATTTAGTAACTCTTTATGTCTAGTTTATTCCATAAAACCTGTTTACACACAAATTACGATGGATTTCCTATGCAAATTCTATAAATATAAAAGTATAAAGGAATTTTATTGAATTATATTAATGAAAATAGTGCAAGATTTCAATGGGAAATTCTTATTTAAAAAGAAATGTTATTTTTAAATTTTTGTTCAAACTACTCTATTTTAAAACCAAAAATGTGATTATAAACATATTATTTTAAACTATATATTCTGTTTAATATAAATGGTTTTATAATCAGATAACAAAAAATAGAGGCGCTTCTATTATGAATGTGTAATTGGAATGTTATTATTTATATAATATTTGAATAAACGGTTACTGAATTATTTATGCAGAATTGCTTCTTTATTCGAATAATTAATGATATTTAAAAGTAAAAGCTAAACTACAAAAATGAAATTATTGTTATTTGTTTGAATACTGTTAACATATACTCTAAATTTCTATTTTATTTTAATTGCAGATTCGAAACTTTAAATTTCCATATACATATAAATTCTGTGATTAAACTTCAAAATATTATGTCATCGATTCTTAAAATATTCGTTATTAAGCCTTTTTATGTTGATACTAAGCGATAAAAAAGGGTTGAAAAATTGTAAAATGCTGTCTTGAAAGTGTGAATTATTTATATATACTTCTTTGAAATCGAAATTGTCTTAATTGAAATCTAAAAAGTTTTTAATGAAATGAAAATTGGGCCTAAAGAAATAAAAAAAAATTTAATTGAAAGTAAAAATGCCTTTATTGATTTCAAAAATGTCCTTAATAAAATCAAAAAGGAATTTAATGAAAAAACGGGTAATTTAAAAAGTCTTCAAATTGTAAAACCTTAAAAGAATCGTAAAAAATATATAAGAAATTATAAAAAGAAAGATTTCAATGTGATATTATTTAAATATTTCGAAAATATTTTATTAAACATAAAATGTCTTGAAGTGTAAAGCCTTAATAGCAATAATATTCTATATTTTTGTGTGAAATAAATGCTAAATTAATATATAAAATAACCTCTTTAAAAGAGATTAATATTTTCAAAATATTTTTGTCAGTTCAAATTATTACAAAATAAAAATGATAATAAAAAATTAATATTATTATACAAATTAGGTTAAAGCACACAAAATTGTATATCAATATTTAAATTTTATCATGAAATATTCTATTTTAAATATATTCATTTATAAATATATAATGATTTAATTATATTAATTTTAGGTTATAATTTTAACGTAAAAGGGTGAAATCAAAGGACAAGAGACATTGTTCATGGATGGAAAACAATTTCCTTAGTTTATGTGTTTTGAAAGTGCAGAAGGTGACATGTTTAATGGCGTGTAAGATTGTACAAAGTTTATATGTCTTGGGCCAGGGATGCAATAAATAAAGTAGATAGAAATGGATTAATGTCTCTCAGGTAAGTTTCCCTCAAAATATAAATTATATCTTTCTAATGATACTTTAGGGAATTTATAAAATTAGATTTGTTATCATATTAATTTATACAATATATAATTTAAATATTTATATAATGAAGATATATATTATATCTAGTTATAATGCTTCTTTTGATCCATTATATGTATTCTATTATTTATATATTTTTAGTTTTGGATTTTTCTATTTTAAAAATATATATTAAATTGTTTAAAAATATTTTAAAATCCTATATTTTACACCTTTATATATTTACCTATACAAATAGTCGTATGGTTACGAAATATTTCAAAATTTATGTTTAATATTATTATATTCCTCTACAAGAGTTATTACATATTTATTTTTTTCTAAATTATTATTAAATTATATTTATATGTGAAAATACAATAAACAAGGGAACAGGCTAAAATCAAAGTTTAGTTGATTTCTGTTCTATTAGATGGCGCTTTTCCATATAAAAAACTCATGTGAGCACGGACAGGATATGCCTTTTTCATTAAAAAAAATGTATATTAATAATAACACATATATATACAGCTTTATTAAGACCACCGGTCTTATACAGATTCATCACAAGAAGAAAGGAAGCATAGATGAATATATGCATCTATATATTCACGCATATACTCAAGTTAAAAGGTTCTTCTTCTCCAGGAGACGTTTTTGAATAAAACAAAGACTTCATTTAGAGTTCAGATTTTTTAAATTTACTACAAACAACGAAACAAAAGAATTTATAATTTTACATACACATCTCTGAATACGATTTTTAATTCACATCAGAAAAAAAAAATTAACACACTGTTGCCGAATTAAGAAAAAATAAACACAATAAAAACTAATAATCAATGGATATATCTACAAATTAATAAATCAAAATAACAATTAAGAATAAAAATAAAATAACAATAATAATAATGATTTTAACCAAACACTATATATATGTTATGATAAATTATCGGCTCACTGTTATATAAATAATTGTTGAGATAAAAGATTATGTACATGAGTTATAAATGCTTTTGCAGTCGTGGTATATTGGAAAATATAAATAAAACATTTCAGACAATTAAAACAAATTTATTGACAACTCAGTCAATATTTACAAAATTAGGAAGAGATTACAAAAATTAGATAAAATAAAAAGATAGTGAAAGGCGTGTTCGAACCAAGGACATCAGGTTCTAAAGTCTAAAGCTTTCGCAGCTAGGCTATTTTGCCTTATTATATAATAATTTAAAGAATAATTTAATATTTACAAATTTAAATTTTCAGTCGGGGAGTCTTCCCCACCGTACAAGTGTCCTTTTCCAGGCGATGTCCTCAATTCCAACACCCAGCCCCCACCTGCACGAAGTACCGATTAATTCGGCACATCGCTGACGCAAGGATGGCCATTTAGATCACTATTGCTTTAATTGAGTTTATGAAAAATTTGAAAAATAATTTGAGAAAACTACACTTGAAGTTACACCGCATGAGTTTCTTTTCAATGAAAAATCAAAATCCATTTCAAGGTGAAATATTGACTATTTCTAACCTTTTTGGATGTAGTATGAAAGGGTGAATTATGAAGAGTAACTTTTATTTTTCCGTTCATCATTACTCTTCATAATTCACCCTTTCATACCTCATCCAAAAAGGTTAGAAATAGACAATATTTCACCTTGAAATGGATTTTGATTTTTCATTGAAAAGAAACTCATGCGGTGTAACTTCAAGAGTAGTTTTACAATCACAAGCCGCAGTGTATTATATAATTTGAGAAAGTAATACCTTACCGACGGCGCAAGAATAAATAAAAATATTATATTTACATATCTACGAAAATATTTGAGCCGGCCAAAGGAAAACAACAATTATAAGTTTATATAGGGTAAAGTCGCGAGGTCTGGCGGTCGTCTTTACGAATAGTTTGAGTCTGTTCTTGAATTATTATTTTAAAATAAAATAAATTTTATAATACATAAATATAAAATATATAAAAATATTATTTTATTTAAAATTATATTTCATAGATTCATATACTCTGCTAAATCGACCGCCAGAGGTCATGCTTCCCCTATAAAAACTCGTTGTTGTTTTTTCCCGATAGCCGGCTCAAATCTTTGTACATTATGTAAATAATATTTTGTTTTCCTTGTTCTACTCGCCTTAAGCCTAGCAGTACTTTACCAAATTATGTTTTCCATATATATTCCTTAGCTCAAATAAATAAATCAATGATCAAAACTATTTTATTATTCCCAAAACTGCAAACAATATCGTAAAATACGCATGTATTCTAAAATCAAGCAACAGCTTATAATATATAAATAACAATCAAAATACGAGCAGAAAATCTCTTTTATTTTTATAACATATATGTATTTAGCATATACATAAGAATTGAGAAAGAATTTGACTTCATCAGTTCTTTCCAAGATCTATCTTCAAATTTGATCTTATTAGGTAAAATCACAGAGTAGAATAAAACGGAAAATCTTTACAAATTTTGGCTTTATAATCGTAAATGGAAATATAAACACTTCCATACACAATTTATAAGAAATAATTGTGTCTTTATGAATACACTTTATCTTTGATGGATAAATTAATATTTTAATTATATTATTCGAAATATTTATTGAATTTGAATATTGGTATATCATTTAACAGCCGTATGACGCCAGTGTTGAGATGGTATAAAACAAAAGAAACCTATAAGGTTGGAAGTTCCCCTCAACTAGAGCTACCTCATCCATTCCCCCATGTACCAGGTACATAAATGTCAACATTAATCAGTATGCCAATTATAAGAATAACAGACGAGACTGGTGATTGATTGATCGTCTGCGTTGCGGAGGGACTAAGCCTAACTTTGTCGAAGAAAATAGTTCCTCCGTTTCTCTTTTATCTATTTTTATAATTTATTTGTGCTCTAAATAACAGACACTTCAGCCAGAAGGTATTTTGTTTATTGGTTGTTTTGACACTCGCAAAATATTTTGTGTTCGTCAGGAAAAAACTTAAAGTTATTTTAATATCTTTCTATAATGGTTACATTTTTATATTTCTTATTGACGCGAGATTATAGTTTTTGTCGAAAACGTCGAAGAATACAATTTTATAAAGTGGTGGTGGTGCTTATTTCCATGGTTAAACCAATTCTTGAAGCCCACTTTTCTCCAATATTTAAAGTTGAAGTGTCTATTAGTTTAAAAACTAGGAATGTGAAGGCGAACAAGGGATTCTCTATTTTCATGAGTCACTTCACAATATAGAAAAAAAAATATATATATGAAAAAACAATAGAAAAAAATAAAAGATAAGTGGGTCAGGTGTTGATATTAAAAATAAAGAAATCATATCCTAATCACGAGCACATGTGATTTTTAGATGGTTGAGCGCCATCTAGTGGAGCAAAAATAAACTAAACGTTTATTTACCTTGCTATATTAATCTTCAAATACATTTGTATAGCAGATGTACCTTTATAAAAATTGATGGAATTTTAAAATATTATTTTATTGCACATAGAATCCATAAATATTGTTTTTGGTACAATAGTAGTTAAAAATGAAATTATTTTGAATAGACTAATGTAATATGATGCACTAGCGCGCCATCTGTTATCAAAATTCGAAACTATTTTAAAGGCGTAAGATTCTTTTTGAAATTAAACAATTTCTACTGCCCTTACTGCAATGGAAAAATTAAAGGGAGGGCCTGGCTCATCAATGATGAACCCTCCCAGCGGTTTCGCCAGTTTAATCTACCAAGTTTAATATCCACATTATCAGCTACGATAGACTCGGATATAGACGAGTACGGATAGAAGAAAGGCTTTGAAGACGATGACATTGTCCATTTGTGTCATCACCATGTAAACCGCGTCCTTTACAGGCTGGATGGTGCTGTGGGGATCTTCAGTAAAATATACATCAACATGTCTTAAATACAGTAGTTGAGGGGTTTGCAATCTGAAGAGTTATGGGACCAAATATCAAGACTCTAGTAGCCGGGGACGTTAAGTGTCAACCATGCCTTTTTCTTTAAAATACTTCATTGAGATCTTTTATAGGGACTTTCGAGGCTGTTCATTGGACACAACAACAACAACCAAAATTGTTTAGGTCACGTCCTTTCTATTTTTTAATCATATTTTGTATCCATTAATCCAACAACAACAAAAATCTTTATTAAGACATTTTGTTCTTATACAGATTCTCCAAGTAGAAGAGGATATATACAGAAATAACAGTAATAGTAACAATAATCAACAAGGATATTCACAATGTACCAGATATGGGGAAAGAAGAAAGAAAGAGCTTGGCATAAACCTATATACAAGCAATCGAGAATAAACAGTTATTTTTATTAAAGAACAAATATCAGTATCATTGACAGAAATTTAGATTAGTACAAGTAAAAAAGGAATATACACACACACAAAGCCTTTATTGAGATTCTCTGGTCTCACATAGATTCTCCATTATATGAGAAGGGATATTATATAAGTAAAAAAGGAAAGTTGATTGTAAAAAAAAGTAATATATATACAACACAATGTATTTAACATAATTACCAGACATCTATATAGTTTTATTTTTAATTAAAAAGGCATATATTGGATCAAAATATCATTTATTTTACCAATATTTCAGTTGGCTGAACGCCAACCTTTATCAAGGTGTTATGTGGGCGTTCAGCTAACTGAAATATTAGAGGAATAAATGATATTTTGATCCAATATATGCCTTTTTAATTAAAGATTTAATTATGGATTGATCTATTTTCAAAATATAGTTTTATACATGGATGGATCAAGAGTAGAGGATTATCTATAGCCGGGATATAAAATCTTAGAGGTTATACTTAATTTTTCCATTCACCCAGTTGTTCATTAGAAGCCAACAGATTCATTAAGTTATTCAGAATATAATTCGCAGATTTATAAAATGCCTAAATAAAATTATAAAAATCTACTTCATTCACAGAATATATATTATAAAATATATTTACCCCTATATTTTTCAATAATAATTATTATTAACAACTTTTTATAATTAATTTTATTTTAACAATTCGTTCACAGAAATTCTATTTATCACACAAGAAGGATGCTATATACGAAGCTACTACGAAAGTAAGCTATTGTATAAAACTATTTAGGCTTAAAATTCTTTCTTAGGTGTAGTCGTTTGTTTTTATTGACCAGGAAGTCGACTTAAAATGTAGAATTTCTTTCCAAAAGATACTATTTAGTTTAAATGAATAGGAAAGAAAATTTATCGACTTCTTTTTTTCTATCTTCTTGTATAATTAAATATACCAATTTAATTAAATTTATTTAATAGTTTATATATATACAAAGAGTGTGTAAAATTTATTTATATATTTTTCTAGAAATCAATATATAATTTATAAATAAATCTGTGCTTTTTTATTTTATTGGAATATGTAAAATAGTTTGTTATATATATTTATATTATGTTTTCTTTCTTAATGTTTATATTTAGTTGTTTGGTTATTTATTCTTTGACATTTATATATTTATATAAGTAAAGTTTACCTCTGCGATAAATTTTAAACTACCGAATTAGGTTTTTATCAAGCTTTCCAAATAAACCTTTTTTGAATCTTGGTATGGATTTAGGATAAAAAAATGTTTGGATATTCTATTTTTCGTTGAATTCTATTTTTTTTTTTAAATATTCATATAAAATGTTGAAACTTTCAATGAAATAAGCAGTTTTTAAAAAAATATGTGATATAATTTTACGATATCATTATTAGTCCAGCCAATTTTCATTTATATATTTTAAATTTTAGGATAGTATTAACTTTATTCTGTTAATATTATTTTTCGTTTCAATATAAATTCTAAATTTCAGGTAGAAATGAGGATATAACTATCAGTAATACACTTGACTAGGGACACTTGCGCTGTCATACATGTATGCCTTTACCTTTGTCTGTCTAAACATATATATACAATAATTTCAGGTCGTGAATGGAATAGTCATATGAGGTTAACATTAATGAGAAAGATATAGAAGTTCCAAAAAACGTAGAGTATAGAGATAATGTATAAAGGGAATTACTTTTAAAGGAGTCTATACAAACAGAAAATGTATTCAAATAATCAAGAATATGGTAATTCCCAATTCTTATAATAGAAATCACCAAAACCGGAAGAATAGGTTTTCATTAATAAATATTTTCACAAGCTTTCGTATATGTATTTGATGTATTATAAACATAGAAAGACGCTTAGCCATGAAACTTGTACAAACGTTCATAAATGTAAAATACTTCTTCTTCTCATCGTTTTGTGATTATATGAACAGATCTGATTTATTATTTTATTTTTATTTAAATTTAAAGCGTCCCCGTAGGGACACTTGAGCTGTCATACATGTATGCCTTTACATTTTTCTATACATATATATACAATAATTTCAGGCCGTGAATAGAATAGTCATATGAGGCTAACAATGAGAAAGAGAGAAAAAAAACGAGAAAAAGAACTATTTACAAAAGAAAGAAATGTCTGGCCATATGTACAATCAGCATAATATAAATTATCAGTTTCTTAAAAGATATTTGTTGCTATATAATTTAAAATAAATATACAAAAGGTATTGAATTTAATAAACATTTGATTGGAAATATAAATACTTGGATCTGTTACTATTAAATTAATTTCGATTCTGTAGTCTTGAAAAACAGGACAATCTAGTAAAAGATGTTGATCTGATTTATTTTGATAAGATCATCTCCTGATCGTGCATTTATAGTGGCTGATGGCTTAATCCATCATATTTGATTTGGCCTATAAATGTAAAAAATAGAAAGACAGAGCGGAGATCCTATCACTGAGGTTGAATGACAGCTATCGAGTATCCTAATTCCTTTCAACATTTTCATTTTGTTGAAATTGACAATTGAAGATATTTCTACGATATTTGATATGCAGATATTTGCATAGTTTTAGTATTGTCTATGCAATTGATATCTCTGCCTATATAGTGCGGCCTTGTTGGTTTGTTAGTAGGCTAGCGGTTATTGGATAGGGCAGGCCGGCGTGAGCTGCTGATGTACATATAATCTTTTGTCCTTCTTTTATTGTTTTATATCTTTTAAGTAATAAGGGATCTTCCTCTACGAATCTATATTTTTCCCAACACATTTGATATTGTAAATATAATTGTTTACATACAGGTATGTGTGAAGGACGCTACGATAATTTCACAATTATTATTGTGAACATTGTTTCACAATTATTGTCACTTACCAAACAATAGTAATAATCTTACCTTTGCAGAAATATATACGTATAATAAAAAAGATAAATAAAAACTGACAGCTTATCCAAATCATCACTGGTAAAAACCATTGAAACAATAAGAAAACTTTAAAACTCAAAATAAATCAACAAAAAGCTTTAGCAAGACAAAGAAGTGGCCATATAAAAACCTTAAAATTTCAAAATGGACTAAAAACCTTCAATAACTTCTTGAAATACAATAGTGCGGAAGCTTCTCCGGAACATATCATACTCAGAACTGACAATAGAGAACCTATTTTCTAGGCCTATAACTACCATCGCCAAATTGGAGAGGAGTGGACTTCAGGAATTGGTTTAACCATAGAGATAAGCCCCACCATGATTTCACAATTATTATACATGTGAATCATAATTGTTTAATATCCTTCCTATAAAGCACTTATGATCAATCATAATGAATTCATATCGTGACAATCTTTATCTCTACTATTATATAATTAATATATAGAACAGTGCTATTGTTAAATATAGAATTAGCTTATTATTCTGCTTTATGGTTTTTAATATTTTGAAAATATAGCAATCCATAAATAGAAATTTAATTAGAAAGGCATATATATTGAGTAATAATAATTTATTTACCAATATTTCTCAAAATATTATTAAAATAATTATAAAAATAAAAAAGGTATAACCTGACCACGCTCACATGATAATATTTATTATTTTTTGAAAAATACTTTTTCACATATATAATTATATATATAAATATGATTTTCAGCCAACTGAAATATTGGTAAATACATTATATTTGGTACAATATAAGCCTTTTTAATTATTATTTTTTATTTATATATAACCTTTGTTTTATATTCAATATTTAAAATCTGTAACTCACAATATATTATATTTTACTTAATTCCTTCTTGAATATAATTCTAAAATATATATATCAAAAATCTATAGCTACATTTTTATTCATGTATTATATATATTCAGTTTATTTCACTCACCTATATAAAAACTCTATTTAAATTTTTAAATGTGGTATTTAAAATATATATAAGACAAAAGGTTTTATTTGAATTAGAGCTTTTATTATTAAAGTTTTATTATCATTCAAAAAAATCTTTTGCAAATTATAGTAAATACTTTTTAGAAATAACCATTTAATAAAAACACACCTAAGATTCTGAGAACATTACACAAATAAAAAAAATATTCTTGTAAAGTTAAACAAATCTAAGAATTTTTTTCTCCCTACTCTCGAATAAAAAAACATTTAAGAAAAGTTTTAATTCTTAAGTTAGTTTCTCATTCTAACAGAGCATTTATCGTCTTTCCTTTAGAATTTTAAATGATGATGCTATTTAAAAAAAAAGAACGTTTTTTTAAAATACCACACGAGTAAATTTCAGCTTTTTAAAAAAGTATTCTTCCAAAAATATTTATATAGAGACAAAGAAAAATATGTATTGTTGCATTTTGATGTATTTTTATTTGTTCGTAAAAAAAGTGTATTCAAACCAATATGTATATTTCTTACTTTGGAGGGATTTTAACTTGACATTTGATTTGTTAAAGGTTCACGCTTTTCTATATGAAGTAAAATATAGATC
>CP092864.1:198256204-198295330 GCA_030710605.1 Cordylochernes scorpioides | reverse complement strand
TTAACACTCGTGTAAAGTATAAAACTTTCGTTAGAGAGATTGAAACTACTTTTATTATATCGTTCATATCAGGTTATATAAGATTGTAAATATAAAAATATATAAAAATATTTAATAAGGATATAAAGATGAATAAATATAAAATTGATAAATCTATACATATATTAAAAATAAAGAAGGCATATCCTGACCAAAAGCACATGTGCTTTTTAGATGGCAGAGCGCCATCTAGTGGAACAGAAATAAACTAATCATTGATTAAACCTGTTCCCTGATATTTGGCCAACCCATTTTCTTGATAAATCAAGAAAAGCCATCCACAAACGCGTTTCGCGCTGTTGGCCCTCGTCAGCGTGGAGCAAGTTGTATCACTGTGACCAAAAATATTTTTGGTCCCAGAGGCTTCTTGAGAAACCAAGAAATGAGCAATTAAGGCCAAACTTGCATAAATACGCTTAACAAATGAAAAAACAATAGAAAAAAATAAATAAAAATGTTAGGTGTTGATATTAAAAGTAAAGAAGGCATATCCTGACCAAAAGCACAGTGAACATTTTTTTCTATTGTTTTTTTTTTCATATATACATATATGTAAAATATACAGTTTCCATTTGTGGAGCCGACAGCGGGAAAGACTCCGTCACCGATGGACTGCGAGAGTTCTTTCCCGCAGAGTAGGTAGGTCGCTGTGATGGCTGGTGTTACCCACCTCAAGACCAAGATGGTACTAGAGAGACAGAGAGAGAGAGAGAGAAACCAAATTGAAGATATAAATGTCTCCTGAAACAACAAACCACTTTTTATTTAAAGCTCTATATAGTAAACAAGGCTATTTTTAATAAATGTAAATAAATGCATAAGCCATTTACTCAAGGTATTAATGAAGCTACACAATTCCTGCTAGTTCTAAGAGAGAATTGTCAATTTTAAAAAGCTTCCATTAATTTTGCATTTAAAATTCTAATTCTTCACTTTCCCTCTTTTAAATTTTGGGTTCCAAATTTAATGTTACCTTTTAGCACTTTGGTAAATTTACATTTATCGGAGTTATTTTGTCGTCATTTTTACTCAAACTTTGAGAAATTATTTATATAGCGTGTAGTTATAAATATTAATTTGCATATATGTTGAGAGAGAGTTCTATATTTACTATTGATGAATAATTTATTCTTTGCTTAAATATATATAGCTATTAAAAAGGTTATCTAATTTTAGACGAATTTATTTTTATATAACAAATCTCTATTGTCAAAATTCGAAACTATTTTAAAGGCATAAGATTCTTTTTGAAATAAAAGAAGTTTCGAATTTTGATAACAGATGGCGCGCTAATGCATCAAATTACAAATCTCTATTGTATCTGTTGCACGCCTTGCGGAGCCAGTGGCCTGATGAAGCGCGACCACGCGAAAGCTTGCCTCCCGATATCTTAAAAAAGAAACTCTGCAAATATTTTAAATTTATTTAACTCTCTCAATTATTAATTATTTGCATCAATATTTAAAATATAACAAATTGAAACTATTTTAGAGATGCGTAGGACGCAGGAGACGCATTCTTTTCAGAATAAAAAATTTTCTACTGCCCTTAATGCAATGCTGAATTAATGGGAGGGCCTGGATTATCAGTGGTGAACCCTCCCAGCAGTTTAGACAGTTTAATATACCATTTATAGTTGTTTAATTCTAAAACGAATCATGCACTCCTAAAATAATTTCAAATTCTTTTGAAGTATGTCGCGCTAATGCATCATAAACACCTGTATCCACCAAATTCATCACGTTACACAATGAGAAGAAGACCTAGTACTCGTATGTCCTATATATATATATTATATGTATTTACATACATGTCGTATTCTATATTATTTATAGAATGTGGTACACACAATACACACATAGAATCACCACATGATTTAACTTAAAAATAGCGTTAAATAAAATATACAAACGGGGAAGGAAGGGAGGTACCCAGAAAGATCGGCTAACATGTCGTTGACATTGTCCAAGCAACCAAGAGAATGTAAATATATCGGCCGTGTCAGTTCTTGATTGGAGTGGACGATCGCCCTTTCTGACGTTACTATCAGATTATAAATTGTTTTCTTTTTCTTTCTTAGCCCAGTCTCGCCCAGTCCATGAGCCCAGGACACCACAGTGTCAGAAGGCATAATAGTCAGGGGTTAGGTGTGGTTAGGTCGCCATGCTGCCCCATTGACCAGAGATCTCAAGACACTCCCATGGTCCATCTCACCTTTACGGGTGCCACCCCTAAACCCTATCGGGATTCAGGCAATAACTCTGAAATATATTCGATACACAGTGACCTTAATCGAGAACACATGCGATAACTAAGTGTAAAACTAATGATCTAGAATCTCAGCTCTAAATCAAAAACAGATAACCAAGTATGAATACGTTTTCTCTGTTTCCTTCAAAGTAACATTCGGCCAGCAACATCAATGAGTTTCTTCTTCCTTGCCTTGTCTCTATGAATGTATATAAAATTTTAAATAAATCATTTTGGGCAGAAAAAAACAAAACTCATTTTCAAAATTCTTTTAAAAATATAAAACGCGCTTATCGTGTGCTGTCCAGTTAAATTTCTACCATGAATAAATAAAATGTCAGTACAAATTATGTTCTCTGTGTGCGTAAAAATACATGTATATATATTATATAATTTACTAATATATATATGTCGTGATCGAATGGAAGGGTGCGAGCGTTATGCATGCAATCTCCAAGAATTAATTCCAGCAATTGAGCAGCTCACCCGCGACGTGCCGTAGCATTCTTCCGCGATGTCTGCCACGTTTATTTTTGTACAGTTTTTATAGATCGAGATGAATTTGCATATTTACATTTTAACACAAGCTTAAGATATTTACATACTTATTTTGGTGAAAATAAATTACACATCTTGATATTATGCAAATTATGACATATAATTATATGAACAATCGAATCAGAACGATACAGAAGAAATAAAAAGAATGGTCCGTATATCAAACAAGAAATAGAGAACTATTTCATACATTTGAGGAAGAAACGAAACAATTTATGGACATAAGATCAAAGATGTGAGACAAAATAAATCATAAATCAACAGAGAGGGGATGAGGGAGGTGTTATGAATGGGGAGGGTGGAAGATATTGACTGAAAGTCCCCCTTTCACCATGGGTGGATAATGATACTCATCATCTTGCATCATTTCCCATAGGATGTCATCTCTCCATTCTTTTTACAAATTGGAATGGTTTGGATAGGTAAAATGTATTATTTTCTTTTTTTACTTTTCTATTTTTTCCTTTTAAATATTATATATTCATGTTATTTGGTAGAAAGGTTTGTTCCGATGTGATGTATTTAGTTTTTTCATAATAAATAACTTTCTATACTTTCTCGTTTGTGACCAAGCCACCTTATCTTATGAAACCTCGTGTATCAGGCAGTTACTTTTTATATTAGGACCTACCCATTGTCTTTTTTTATTTTCTTTAGTCAAAATTCGAAACTATTTTAAAGGCGTAAGATTCTTTTTGATATTAAACAATTTCTACTGCCCTTACTGCAATGGAAAAATTAAAGGGAGGGTCTGGCTCATCAGTGGTGAACCTTCCCAGCAGTTTCGCCAGTTTATTCTACCATACCGCCGTTATATTGCATTTTTGGAACTTCCTTTTATAGTGATACTGTTGGTAGACTCTTGGAATGGGTATTTTAGAAGAACTATGGACATAAGCTTTGTTTTAATTTCAAAAAGAATCTTACGCCTTTAAAATAGTTTCGAATTTTGATAACAGATGGCGCGCTAGTGCATCAAATTATAAATATTTTCTTTAGTATTTACTCATTATTCATATTAGGTTTAAATACACATTACATTGTGTTGGCTCCAATATTTACATTTATTATAGTACCAAAGGTTTTTATTTCTACATCATAACATCATCACACACTATTTTATAATAGATAAATCCCGAGATATATTCTTATAAATTCTAACTGCTCTGTTGAAATAGAGTTGTACATTATATAAATATATTAATTAAGTTACTTTAGAACATAACTCATTGTAAATAGCTCAACTTGATCATCTTTCTCTCTCTCCACGATACTAATTATTACAGATAACTTCATTAAATCAACTTCCATCATTGCTTAACATACTGTAAATAACTACCTTGCGGTTTCTTCTATCTGCTTATGTTGTTGCCTATTTCTTTAACGTATATATGTTTATTCAATGTTCTTTTTCTTAATTGTTTATTTTCTTTTTGATAATTATGTTACCTATTCTACTACAATTATTGTAAATAGTTTCGCGCGCAATTATCCAGATCGGATATAGCGTATCTTGTTTGTAACTGGTAATAAATAAATAAACTAAAACGATTATATTTTTTGGACAATTTTTTTTTATTCCGATTATCTCCCACATATGTATACAACGTCAAAATAAATATATATTTAAAATAAAATAAAAGGATTTAAAAGCGCGAATGTTTCTTTTATACATAAAACGAACTTCTACTGTCCTTACTGCGATGAAAAAATATATTGGGAGGGCTTGGCTCATCAGTGGTGAACCCTCCCAGCGGTTTCGCCAATTTAATCCACCAGACCGCTTCTCAGAGCTCTAATACTGTATTGGATCATTCTGCTTTTATATGCTACACTGAAGTATGGAATCTTAGAAATGGTTTTAAAGTAAACTATGGACATAAGCTTATAGGACAGTAGAATTACATTCAAATATTTGCTTCGAGCAATGCTCTTCAGCAAACTATAAAGACAAGGCCAGTTAGGAATAAATTAACACAAAGCAATAACGCGCCATCTATACATATAAAATAAAAGGATTTAAAAGCGCGAATGTTTCTTTTATACATAAAACGAACTTCTACTGTCCTTACTGCGATGAAAAAATATATTGGGAGGGCTTGGCTCATCAGTGGTGAACCCTCCCAGCGGTTTCGCCAATTTAATCCACCAGACCGCTTCTCAGAGCTCTAATACTGTATTGGATCATTCTGCTTTTATATGCTACACTGAAGGATGGGATCTTAGAAATGGTTTTCAAGTAAACTATGGACATAAGCTTATAGGACAGTAGAATTACATTCAAATATTTGCTTCGAGCAATGCTCTTCAGCAAACTATAAAGACAAGGCCAGTTAGGAATAAATTAACACAAAGCAATAACGCGCCATCTATACATATAAAATAAAAGGATTTAAAAGCGTGAATGTTTCTTTTATACATAAAACGAACTTCTGATGAGCCAAGCCCTCCCAATATATTTTTTCATCGCAGTAAGGACAGTAGAAGTTCGTTTTATGTATAAAAGAAACATTCGCGCTTTTAAATCCTTTTATTTTATATGTATAGATGGCGCGTTATTGCTTTGTGTTAATATTTAAAATAAATTGAGCATATCCTGATCAACAGCCCTAATTTCGTGGTTGGCCAAATATCGAGGAGCAGGTTAAAATCAACGTTTAGTTAATTTCTGTTCCACTAGATGGCGCTCTGCAATCTAAAATTTCTCACGTAAATTATCAGTATGTACCTAATATATTTTTAATATCAAAACCTGACCTTTTTATTTATTTATTATTCATTATTTTTTATTATATTAAACACATTTTCTTTTTAAATATCAAAATTACGTAAAGTAAAATATATGTAAATATTATTTCAAAATAAAAACGTAAATATCAGAAAATATGGTGGAAATATATCAATATATCGCGTATTTATTCAGATATAAAAGAAATAATATTTTTCATTCAAAGAAGGTAAAAATTCCAACAGAAAAGTGTCAAAATCTATATTTTACTTCATATAGAAAAGCGTGAACCTTTAACAAATCAAATGTCAAGTTAAAATCCCTCCAAAGTAAGAAATATACATATTGGTTTGAATACACTTTTTTACGAACAAATAAAAATACATCAAAATGCAACAATACATATTTTTCTTTGTCTCTATATAAATATTTTTTGAAGAATACTTTTCAAAAAGCTGAAATTTACTCGTGTGGTATTTTAAAAAAACGTTCTTTTTTTTTTAAATAGCATCATCATTTAAAATTCTAAAGGAAAGACGATAAATGCTCTGTTAGAATGAGAAACTAACTTAAGAATTAAAACTTTTCTTAAATGTTTTTTTATTCGAAAGTAGGGAGAAAAATATTTCTTAGATTTGTTTAACTTTACAAGAATATTTTTTTTATTTGTGTAATGTTCTCAGAATCTTAGGTGTGTTTTTATTAAATGGCTATTTCTAAAAAGTATTGACTATAATTTGTAAAATATTTTTTTGAATGATAATAAAACTTTAATAATAAAAGCTCTAATTCAAATAAAACCTTTTGTCTTATATATATTTTAAATACCACATTTAAAAATTTAAATAGAGTTTTTATATAGGTGAGTGAAATAAACTGAATATATATAATACATGAATATAAATGTATAGCTATAGATTTTTGATATATATATATATATATATATATTAAAATTATATTCAAGAAGGAATTAATTAAAATATAATATATTGTGAGTCACAGATTTTAAATATTGAATATAAAACAAAGGTTATATATAAATAAAAATCTCTATTTAAAAAGGCATATATTGTATCAAATATAATTTATTTACCAATATTTCAGTTTGCTGATAATCATATTTATATTTTTGACACAAATAAATTTACTGGGAATGCGTTTCTTTTAAATATCATCAAATATTATCTATAGAGATAATATTTCATGATATTTAAAAGAAACGCATTGCTAGTAAATTTATTTGTGTAAAATTTTAACGATAGATGGCAATTAAATTTAATTTACTAACATATTTATATTAATATTATAAAATTATATATGTGAAAAAATATTTCAAAAAATAATAAAAATTATCATGTGAGCGTGGTCAGGTTATACCTTTATATTTTAATAATTATTTTAATAATATTTTGAAAAATATTGGTACATAAATTCTTTTTCACCCAATATATGCCTTTCTAATTAAATATCTATTTATGTATTGCTATATTTTCAAAATATAAAAACCTTAAAGTCAGAATAACAAGCTAATTCTATATTTAATAATAGCACCGTTCTATATATTAATTATATAATAGTAGAGATAAAGATTGTCACGATATGAATTCATTATAATTGATCATAAGTGCTTTATAGGAAGGATATTAAATAATTCTGATTCACATTTATAATAATTGTGAAATCATATTAGTGCTTATCTCCATGGTTAAACCAATTCCTGAAGTCCACTCCTCTCCAATTTTGCGATGGTAGTTATAGGCCTGGAAAATAAGTCCTCTATTGTCAGTTCTGAGCATGATATGTTCCGGAGAAGCTTCCGTACTATTGCATTTCAAGCAGTTATTGAAGGGTTTTAGTCCATTTTGAAATTTTAAGGTTTTTATATGGCCACTTCTTTGTCTAGGTAAAGCTTTTTTTTTTTTGTTGGTTTCTTTTGAGTTTTTAAGTTCTTCTAATTGTTTCAATGGTTTTTACCAGTGATGATTTGGATAAACTGTCAGTTTTGATTTATTTTCTTTTTATATACGTATATATTTCTTCAAAGGTAAGATTATTGTTATTGCTTCGTAAATTATAAAAATTGTGAAAAAATGTTCAAAATAATAATTGTGAAATTATCGTAGCATTAATCACACATACCTGTATATAAACAATTATATAGATAATATAAAATGAAGGTTTAGAAAGGAATTAGGATAATCGATAATTGACATTCAACCTCAGTGAAAGAATGTCCGCTCTGTCCTTTTTTTTTACATTTTATAGTTCAATCCAATATTCTGGGTTAAAGCCATCAGCCACTATAAATACACGATCAGATGCTCTTAACATAATAAATCAGATAAACATATTTTACTAGATTGTCCTGTTTGTCAAAACTGCAGAATCGAGAATAATTTAATAGTAACAAATCCAATTATTTATATTTCCAATCAAATGTATATTAAATTCAATACCTTTTTTGTATATTTATTTTAAATTATATAGCAACACACAAATATATTTTAAGAAACTGATAATTTATATTATGCTGATTGTACATATGGCCAGACATTTCTTTCTTTTGTACATAGTTCTTTTTCTCGTGTTTTTCTCTATTTTTCATTGTTAACCTCATATGACTATTCTATTCACGGCCTAAAATTATTGTATATATATGTATAGACAAATGTAAAGGCATACATGTATGACAGCGCAAGTGTCTCTAGGGGGGCGCTTTAAATATAAATAAAAATAAAAGAATAAATCAGATCTGTTAATATAATCACAAAACGAGGAGAAGAAGAAGTATTTTACATTTATGAACGTTTGTACAAGTTTCATGGCTAAGCGTTTTTCTATGTTTATAATACATCAAATACATATACGAAAGCTTGTAAAAATATTTATTAATGAAAACCTATTCTTTCGGTTTTGGTGATTTCTATTACAAGAATTGGGAATTACCATCTTCTTGATTATTTGAATACATTTTCTGTTTGTATAGACTTCTTTAAAACAATTCCCTTTATACATTATCTCTATACTCTACGTTTTTTGGAACTTCTATATATTTCTCATTGATATTAAAGATTAAATGAAGCACTATTTCAAGTGTATTACTGATAGTTATATCCTCATTTCTACCTGAAATTTAGAATTCATATTGCAACGAAAAATAAAATTAACAGAATAAAGTTAATACTATCCTAAAATTTAAAATATATAAATGAAAATTGGCTGGATTAATGATGATATCGTAAAAATATATCACATATTTTTATTAAAAACTGCTTATTTCATTGAAAGTTTTAACATTTTATATGAATATTTAAAAAAATAGAATTCAACGAAAAATAGAATATCCAAACATTTTTTTATCCTAAATCCATACCAAGATTCAAAAAAGGTTTATTTGGAAAGCTTGATAAAACCTAATTCGGTAGTTAAAAATTTATCGCAGGTAAACTTTACTTATATAAATATATGAATGTCAAAGAATAAATAACCAAACGAGTAAATATAAACATTAAGAAAGAAAAATAATATAAATATATATAACAAACTATTTTACATATTCCAATAAAATAAAAAAGCACAGATTCATTTATAAATTATATATTGATTTCTAGAAAAAATATATAAATAAATTTTACACACTCTTTGTATATATATAAACTATTAAATAAATTTAATTAAATTGGTATATTTAATTATACAAGAAGATAGAAAAAAAGAAGTCGATAAATTTTCTTTCCTATTCATTTAAACTAAATAGTATCTTTTGGAAAGAAATTCTACATTTTAAGTCGACTTCCTGGTCAATAAAAACAGACGACTGCACCTAAGAAAGAATTTTAAGCCTAAATAGTTTTATACAATAGCTTACTTTCGTAGTAGCTTCGTATATAGCATCCTTTTTGTGTGATAAATAGAATTTCTGTGAACGAATTGTTAAAATAAAATTGATATTAAAAAGTTGTTGATAATAATTATTATTGGAAAATATAGGGGTAAATATATTTTATAATATATATTCTGTGAAGGAAGTAGATTTTTATAATTTTATTTAGGCATTTTATAAATCTGCGAATTATATTCTGAATAACTTAATGAATCTGTTGGCTTCTAATGAACAACTGGGTGAATGGAAAAATTAAGTATAACCTCTAAGATGTTATATCCCGACTATAGATAATCCTCTACCCTATATCCATCCATGTATAAAACTGTATTTTGAAAATAGAGCAATCCATGATTAATTCTTTAATAAAAAAGGCATATTTTGGATCAAAATATCATTTATTCTACTAATATTTCAGTTAGCTGAACGCCCACATAAAACCTTGATAAAGGTTGGCGTTCAGCCAACTGAATTATGGGTAAAATAAATGATATTTTGATCCAATATATGCCTTTTTAATTAAAAATAAAACTATATAGATGTCTGATAATTATGTTAAATACATTATGTTGTATATGTTACTTTTTTTACAATCAACTTTCCTTTTTTACTTATATAATATTCCTTCTCATATAATGGAGAATCTATGTGAGACCAGAGAATCTCAATAAAGGCTTTGTGTGTGTGTATATTCCTTTTTTACTTGTACTAATCTAAATTTCTGTCAATGATACTGATATTTGTTCTTTAATAAAAATAACTGTTTATTCTCGATTGCTTGTATATAGGTTTATGCCAAGCTCTTTCTTTCTTCTTTCCCCATATCTGGTACATTGTGAATATCCTTGTTGATTATTGTTACTATTACTGTTATTTCTGTATATATCCTCTTCTACTTGGAGAATCTGTATAAGAACAAAATGTCTTAATAAAGATTTTTGTTGTTGTTGGATTAATGGATACAAAATAAGATTAAAAAATAGAATAGGACGTGACCTAAACAATTTTGGTTGTTGTTGTTGTGTCCAATGAACAGCCTCGAAAGTCCCTATAAAAGATCTCAATGAAGTATTTTAAAGAAAAAGGCATGGTTGACACTTAACGTCCCCGGCTACTAGAGTCTTGATATTTGGTCCCATAACTCTTCAGATTGCAAACCCCTCAACTACTGTATTTAAGACATGTTGATGTATATTTTACTGAAGATCCCCACAGCACCATCCAGCCTGTAAAGGACGCGGTTTACATGGTGATGACACAAATGGACAATGTCATCGTCTTCAAAGCCTTTCCTCTATCCGTACTCGTCTATATCCGAGTCTATCGTAGCTGATAATGTGGATATTAAATTTGGTAGATTAAACTGGCGAAACCGCTGGGAGGGTTCATCATTGATGAGCCAGGCCCTCCCTTTAATTTTTCCATTGCAGTAAGGGCAGTAGAAATTGTTTAATTTCAAAAAGAATCTTACGCCTTTAAAATAGTTTCGAATTTTGATAACAGATGGCGCGCTAGTGCATCATATTACATTAGTCTATTTAAAATAATTTCATTTGTAACTACTATTGTACCAAAAACAATATTTATGGATTCTATGTGCAATAAAATAATATTTTAAAATTCCATCAATTTTTATAAAGGTACATCTGCTATACAAATGTATTTGAAGATTTATATAGCAAGTTAAATAAACGTTTAGTTTATTTTTGCTCCACTAGATGGCGCTCAACCATCTAAAAATCACATGTGCTCGTGATTAGGATATGATTTCTTTATTTTTAATATCAACACCTGACCCACTTATCTTTTATTTTTTTCTATTGTTTTTTCATATATAAATATTTTTCTATATTGTGTGAAGTGACTCTTGAAGATAGAGTATGCCTAGTCCGCCGTCACATTCCTAGTTTTTAAACTAATAGACACTTCAACTTTAAATATTGGAGAAGAGTGGGCTTCAGGAATTGGTTTAACCATGGAAATAAACACCACCACCACCACTTTATAAAATTTTATTCTTCGACGTTTCGACAAAAACTATAATCTCGCGTCAATAAGAAATATAAAAATGTAAACATTATAGAAAGATATTAAAATAACTTTAAGTTTTTACTGACGAACACAAAATATTTTGCGAGTGTTAAAACAACCAATAAACAAAATACCTTCTGGCTGAAGTGTCTGTTATTTAGAGCACAAATAAATTATAAAAATGGATAAAAGAGAAACTATTTTCTTCGACAAAGTTAGGCTTAGTCCCTCCGCAACGCAGACGATCAATCAATCACCAGTCTCGTCTGTTATTCTTATAATTGGCATACTGATTAATGTTGACATTTATGTACCTGGTACATGGGGGAATGGATGAGGTAGCTCTAGTTGAGGGGAACTTCCAACCTTATAGGTTTCTTTTGTTTTATACCATCTCAACACTGGCGTCATACGGCTGTTAAATGATATACCAATATTCAAATTCAATAAATATTTCGAATAATATAATTAAAATATCAATTTATCCATCAAAGATAAAGTGTATTCATACAGACACAATTATTTCTTATAATTTGTGTGTGGAAGTGTTTATATTTCCATTTACGATTATAAAGCCAAAATTTGTAAAGATTTTCCGTTTTATTCTACTCTGTGATTTTACTTAATAAGATCAAATTTGAAGATAGATCTTGGAAAGAACTGATGAAGTCAAATTCTTTCTCAATTCTTATTTATATGCTAAATACATATATGTTATAAAAATAAAAGAGATTTTCTGCTCGTATTTTGATTGTTATTTATATATTATAAGCTGTTGCTTGATTTTAGAATACATGCGTATTTTACGATTTAGTTTGCAGTTTTGGGAATAATAAAATATTTTTGATCATTTATTTATTTATTTGAGCTAAGGAATATATATGGAAAACATAATTTGGTAAAAGTACTGCTAGGCTTAAGGCGAGTAGAACAAGGAAAACAAAATATTATTTACATAATGTACAAAGATTTGAGCCGGCTATCGGGAAAAAACAACAACGAGTTTTTATAGGGGAAGCATGACCTCTGGCGGTCGATTTAGCAGAGTATATGAATCTATGAAATATAATTTTAAATAAAATAATATTTTTATATATTTTATACATTTTATATTTATGTATTATAAAATTTATTTTATTTTAAAATAATAATTCAAGAACAGACTCAAACTATTCGTAAAGACGACCACCAGTCATCGCGACTTTACCCTATATAAACTTATAATTGTTGTTTTCCTTTGGCCGGCTCAAATATTTTCGTAGATATGTAAATATAATATTTTTATTTATTCTTGCGCCGTTGGTAAGGTATTACTTTCTCAAATTATATAATACACTGCGGCTTGTGATTGTAAAACTACTCTTGAAGTTACACCGCATGAGTTTTTTTTTAATGAAAAATCAAAATCCATTTCAAGGTGAAATATTGACTATTTCTAACCTTTTTGGGTGAGGTATGAAAGGGTGAATTATGAAGAGTAATGATGAACGGAAAAATAAAGGTTACTCTTCATAATTCACCCTTTCATACTACATCCAAAAAGGTTAGAAATAGTCAATATTTCACCTTGAAATGGATTTAGATTTTTCATTGAAAGGAACTCATGCGGTGTAACTTCAAGTGTAGTTTTCTCAAATTATGTTTCAAATTTTTCATAAACTCAATTAAAGCAATAGTGATCTAAATGGCCATCCTTGCGTCAGCGAAGTGCCGAATTAATCGCTACTTGTGCAGGTGGGGCTGGGTGTTGGAATTGAGGACATCGCCTGGAAGAGGACACGGTGGGGAAGACTCCCCTGCTGAAAATTTAAATTTGTAAATATTAAATTCTTCTTTAAATTATTATATAATAAGGCAGAATAGCCTAGCTGCGAAAGCTTTAGACTTTAGAACCTGATGTCCCTGGTTCGAACACACTTTTCGCTATCTTTTTATTTTCTCTAATTATTTTTGTGATCTTTCCTAATTTTGTAAATATTGACTGAGTTGTATTTTTATACCACGACTGGAATAGCATTTATAACTCATGTACATAATCTTTCATCTCAACAATTATTTATATAACAGTGAGCCGATAAATTATCATAACATATATATAGTGTTTGGTTAAAATCATTATTATTATTGTTATTTTATTCTTATTCTTCATTGTTATTTTGATTTATTAATTTATAGATATATTCATTGATTATTAGTTTTTATGTTTGTTTATTTTTTTTTTCTTAATTCGGCAACAGTGTGTTGTTAATATTTTTTTTTTGTTTTGCTTTTGTGATGTAAATTAAAAATCGTACTCAGTGGTGTATATGTAAAATTCTAAATTCTTTTGTTTTGTTGTTTGTAGTAAATTAAGAAATTCTGAACTCTAATTTAAGTCAAGTCTTTGTTTTGTTCTGAAAGGTCTCATGGAGAAGAAGAACTCAAAATCAGTGAAACACTTCAACTTATAATATTTAAGTTAAGTATATGCGCGAACATATGGATGCATATATTCATCTATGCTTCCTTTCTTCTTGTGATGAATCTGTATAAGACCGGTTGTCTTAATGAAGCTGTATATATATATATATATATGTTATTATTAATATACATTTTTTAAAGGAAAAAGGCATATCCTGTCCGTGTTCACATGAGCTTTTTATATGGAAGAGCGCCATCTAGTAGAACAGAAATAATCTAAACATTGATTTTAGCCTGTTTTTTCCCTTGTTTATTGTATTTTCACATATAAATATAATTTAATAATAATTTAGGAAAAAATAAATATGTAATAACTCTGTAGAGAATATAATAATATTTAACATAAATTTTGAAATATTTCGTAACCATACGACTATTTGTATAGGTAAATATATAAAGGTGTAATATATATTTTTAAAATAGAAAAAAATCCAAAAATAAAAATATATAAATAATAGAATACATATAATGGATCAAAAGAAGCATTATAACTAGATATAATATATATCTTCATTATATAAATATTTAAATTATATATTGTATAAATTAATATGATAACAAATCTAATTTTATAAATTCCCTAAAGTATCATTAGAAAGATATAATTTATATTTTGAGGGAAACTTACCTGACATTAATCCATTTCTATCTACTTTATTTATTGCATCCCTGGCCCAAGACATATAAACTTTGTACAATCTTACACGCCATTAAACATGTCACCTTCTGCACTTTCAAAACACATAAACTAAGGAAATTGTTTTCCATCCATGAACAATGTCTCTTGTCCTTTGATTTCACCCTTTTACGTTAAAATTATAACCTAAAATTAATATAATTAAATCATTATATATTTATAAATGAATATATATATATTAATTATAATAAATATTTAAAATAGAATATTTCATGATAAAATATAAATATTGATATACAATTTTGTGTGCTTTAACATAATTTGTATAATAATATTAATTTTTTATTATCATTTTTATATTGTAATAATTTGAACTGACAAAAGTATTTTGAAAATATTAATCTCCTTTAAAGAGAGGTTATATTATATATTAATTTAGCATTTATTTCACAGAAAAATATAGAATATTATTGCTATTAAGGCTTTACACTTCAAGACATTTATGTTTAATAAAATATTTTCGAAATTTTTAAATAATATCACATTGAAATCTTTCTTTTTATAATTTCTTATATATTTTTTACGATTCTTTTAAGGTTTTACAATTTGAAGACTTTAAATTACCCGTTTTTTCATTAAATTCCTTTTTGATTTTATTAAGGACATTTTTGAAATCAATAAAGGCATTTTTACTTTCAATTAATTTTTTTTTTATTTATTTAGGCCCAATTTTCATTTAATTAAAAACCTTTTTGATTTCAATTAAGACAATTTCGATTTCAAATAGACTATATATAAATAATTCACACTTTCAAGACAACATTTTACAATTTTTCAACAATTTTTTTATCGCTTAGTATCAACATAAAAAGGCTTAATAATGAATATTTTAAGAATCGATGACATAATATTTTGAAGTTTAACCACAGAATTTATAAGAATATGGAAATTTAAAATTTCAAATCTGCAATTAAAATAAAATAGAAATTTAGAGTATAAGTTAACAGTATTCAAACAAATAACAATAATTTCATTTTTCTAGTTTAGCTTTTACTTTTAAATATCATTAATTATTCGAATAAAGAAGCAATTCTGCATAAATAATTCAGTAACCGCGTTTATTTAAATATCTTTATTAAATTATATAAATAATAACATTCCAATTACACATTCATAATAGAAGCGCGTCTTTTTTTTTTTTTGTTATCTGATTATAAAACCATTTATATTAAACAGAATATATAGTTTAAAATAATATGTTAATAAACACATTTTTGGTTTTAAAATAGAGTAGTTTGAACAAAATTTTAAAATAACATTCCGGTTTATAAATTAGGATTTCCTATTGAAATCTTGCACTATTTTCATTTATTTAATTCAATAAAATTCCTTTATACTTTTATAGTTATAGAATTTGCATATGAAATCCATCGTAATTTGTGTGTAAACAGGTTTTATAGAATAAACTAGACATAAAGAGTTACTAAATAGGAAGGCATCAATATGAAAGTTTGAAATGAAGCCGAATATATTATTAAAAATGGAGTTTTAATGTTTTTTTTTTTTGTGAAACATAAAGCTATTCTTGAAAAATTCAAAAATGGCATTATTGATAGAAAAATGTTCCTTTATTCGTATCACAAATTTATACTTAAAATAACCAAAAAAGTCCTCATTGATATTGTAACATGCTTTATATTTATTTATGTAAAATATTTAATTTTATTCTTAATATAATCAAAAATGTCATTATTGATGGCAAAATGTTCCTTTATTGGGATCACAAATGTATACTTAAAATAACCAAAAGTGTCCTCATTGATATTGTAACTTTCTTTGTATTTATTTATGTAAAATATTTTATTATTATTTGATTTTTCTTCATAGTTCGGCAACACTGTACTTTTCCTTTTTAAACTAATTTTGCATAGTTCTTTTTGTTTATATATTATGGTTAACCTTGTTGTAATTGAATTAAATATTAAAATGTTGGAAAAAAAGAAGAATAGTAAATCAATGATCTTGAAATACTTTTAGACTGACAACACTGTAATATAAAAACTAGAACAAAGGAGTGTTGGTTTTGTTTACAAAATTAGTAATTAATGTAAATTGTTAAATGTTCTTTTCTATCTCTCTTTAAAAATAATAAATTTAAAATACTTCCATAAAAGGTAAAATCGCCTAATTCTTTAAAACCACTTCAGCTGTAAGTAAACTTGTTATTTGTTGTTTTTCATTGTCTGAACCATAAGAGATTCCCTACATGGTAGCAGAGCGTGGTTCTTTTTGAATCGCGGTAAAATATATATATAAAATATAAATAAAAACCAAAATGGCTGTCAGCGAAGATATCGCAAATATTGTGAGGCTTAAAAATCCTGAAAATTTTGATTTATGGAATTTTCAGATAACAATTATTTTCAAAGCAAATGGCCTTCTAGATATTGTAAATGGAAAATCGTTGTTTGAAGACTTGAAAGATGAAACTGGAAAAGATAAATGGAGCATAAAAGACGCCAAAGCACAAAAATACATAATGTTAACCATTGAAAAGAATGTTTTAACACACATTCTAAATTGCAAAACTTCAAAAGAAATGTATGAAAAACTAGTAGCCATTTATCAAATAGAAGATGAGCAATTAAAATGCAAATTACTACAAGAATTTCATGGATTCAAATTTGAAAAAAATACAGATATGGCAACAAATATAAGCAGAATGCAAAATTTAGTAATTAAACTAAATAATGTAAAACAAAAAATTGATGAAAGCTTTGTAATTTCTAAAATATTGAGCATTTTGCCAGACTACTTTAATTACTTCAGCACAGCATGGGACTCGACACCAAAAAGTGAGAAAACGTTAACAAACTTAATATCAAGACTATCACTTGAAGAAACTAAACAAAAAGTAAAGCCTGAAGAGGGAATAGCCATGAGTGCTACTGAAGTAAAGCAGTGCTTTAACTGCAAAAAGAGCGGGCACTTAGCAAAATATTGTAGACTAAATAAAAAATGGTGTACCATCTGTAAAAAGACAAATCATACTCAAGACCAATGGTTCTTTAAGAAATCTCAAAATAAATTCCAAGAAAATATTCCTTGCCGAATTTGTAAAAAGACAAATCATAAAGAAAAGGATTGCTTTTTCAGAAACAAAAATGAAGAAAAATTGTCCTTTTTTGCAGGAGAGACTTTAAAATGTAAAAATGAGGAATTGCTAGAATTCATTGTAGACAGTGGCTCAACAAGCCATATGATAAATAGTAAAAGGTTTTTACTAGATGAAGTAGATTGCAACTCAAAAATATCAATAGCAAAAAAGGAAGAAACTCTAATAGCAAAATCAGTCGGAAAAATTCAAGGGAAAAAATGTGATCTCAAGGAGGTGATGTTTGTACCACACTTGACAAATAATTTACTATCGGTAAGTGCCATTACCAGAAATAAAGGCAAAGTCGTCTTTGAAGATGAAAAGGTATTTGTCGTAAAAAATGGAAAAAAAGTTTTAGAAGGAGAAAAACAGGAATATGGACTCTATACAATAAATATAGAAACAGAAAACCCCGAAATTGAAGAATCTCACCTAACAGCTACCCAAAATGAAGAAATGCTAAAATGGCACAGAAAAATGGGTCACATAAGTTTTTCAAGCTTAAAACAATTAAAATATATAGTTAATGGAATAAACATAGAAAATATAAGTCAAGATGAAATTTGTGAAACATGCATTAAAGCTAAACAGGTAAGAAAGCCATTCAATTCCATTAGAACAAAATCAAAAAGGCCTTTAGAAATAATCCATACAGATGTATGTGGACCTTTAGATCCCACTACTCATGACAACAAAAACTATTTTCTAACATTTCTTGATGACTACACACATTTTTGTCATGTGTATTTGTTACAAAATAAATATGAAGTAAAAGGATATCTAAAAGAATTTATTACAGAAGCAGAAAACCAAATGAATCTAAAAGTTTCAAAAATAAGATGTGACAATGGCGGAGAATATGTAAATGAAGATATAAAATCCTGGTGCAAAGCTAAAGGAATCATTATGGATCTCACCATACCTCACTCACCTCAGCTAAACGGCAAAACCGAAAGATTAAATAGAACCCTGATGGAGAAAACTAGAGCTCTTTTGATTGATTCTGGTGTAGAAAAATACATGTGGGGAGAAGCTGTAAGGGTTTCAGCCTATTTGCTGAACCGAAGCCCTACTCGAGAATTAGAGAAAACCCCTGCAGAACTTTGGTTCAACAAAAGACCAAATTTGTCAAACTTACAACTTTTTGGTTGTGAAGCTTATGTCAAAACCCTAAAACACATAAAGAAATTGGAAGACAGAAGTAAAAAATATACCTTTATAGGTTATGCACCAAATGGTTATCGCCTTTGGGATGAACAAAGCAAACGAATCTTTACAGCTAGGGATGTAATTTTTTTAGATAAAGGATGTATAAATAAAGAAGAAAAAATACCTATTGTCGAACCTGAAGAAGAATCTGAAGATCAACTAGAATTAAATGAAGAACCAAGTCTACCAGAAGTCTCTGAAGACAAAGAAGATATCCCTACAAAACCAAGTACTTCAAAATATAATCTTAGACCAAGAAGTAGTTTACAAACACCATCAAGATATGAAGACTTCTATTTAGAGCAGGATGGAACAACAGAATCAGGTCTTCTAACTTACTCTGAAGCTATATCTGGTCCAAATCAAGAAAAATGGAAAAAGGCAATAAAAGAAAAAAAAAGAGTCTCTTGCCAAAAATGAAGTTTGGGAAATAGTAAAAGAAAATGAAGCGTCAAACAAGAAGATTCTGACCTCTAAATGGCTCTTTAAAGTGAAAGAAGATGGCCGCTACAAAGCAAGACTAGTTGTAAGAGGCTTTGAACAAGAAGCAGGCATTGATTATGATGAGACATTCAGTCCAGTTATAAGCACTGTCTCTTTAAGGATATACTTTGCTCTAATGGCTAAGAGAAGGTTTGTTTTTAAAACATTTGACATAAAAACAGCTTTTCTATATGGGTTTTTGGATGAAGAAATACATGTTCAATTGCCAGAAGGTTATAAAGGGAATATATGTAGGTTAAGAAAGGCATTGTATGGTTTAAAGCAAGCCCCATTAAAATGGAATGAAAGATTAAAAACCTTTCTCAAATCCCAAGATTTCATACAACTAAAATCAGAGCCATGTCTTTTTAAAACCAACAAAGGAAATATGTACCTTGCAATATATGTAGATGATGGTATCTTAATGGGAGATAATGAAGAAGAATTAAATAATATTTTAGAAAAACTTTGCCAAGAGTTTGAAGTTAAAATAAACAATGATCCAAGAACTTTTTTGGGAATAAATTTGTGTTTTGAGGAAAAAAATAAAATTTTACTTTCACAAGAAAATTATGCAAAATCAGTTCTTGAAAGATATAATATGCAAAACTCAAAACCAGTACCCACTCCCATTACAGATGTAGCAAAAGAAGTAGACAAAAACTTAGAAATATCAAATGATAACAAATTTCCCTACAGACAAGCAATTGGAAGCCTTTTATATTTGACAAACAAAACTAGACCAGACATGACCTTTGCCACAAATTTTGAAAGCAGGTCAATGCATGATCCTACAACTCAAGATATTATAAACATCAAAAGAACCCTAAGATATTTAAATCACACCACCAATTTAGGCATATCATATGATGGAGAGATGCCATTTGAATTAAATGTGTATTGTGATTCTGACTTTGCTGGAGATATTAAAACTAGAAAAAGTACCACAGGATATGTAGTTTACTTATGTGGAGGTCCTATAAGTTGGTGCTCCAGAAAGCAACCTGTAATTGCCCTTTCAAGCACTGAAGCAGAGTTCATTGCTGCAGCAGATGCATGCAAAGAAGTGTCATACATAAGATCCCTATTAGAAGAATTAATTACAGATAATTTTGATATAAATCTCTATGTTGATAACCAAAGCACTATAAAAATTATAAAATCAGGCCAATTCACCACTAAAACTAAACATATTGATGTCAAATATCATTTTGTGAAAGATCAAGCTCAAAAGTTCAACCTGATATATTGTCCAACAGAACACCAAATTGCAGACATCCTAACAAAACCTCTAGCCAGACCAAAGTTTGACAAATTCAAATCCCTTCTTATGACAACCATTTAAAACATAAGTCAAGTGAAGAAACTGTTGAATGTGATAAGATCACTGATTTAAGAGGGAATGTTGGAAAAAAAGAAGAATAGTAAATCAATGATCTTAAAATACTTTTAGACTGACAACACTGTAATATAAAAACTAGAACAAAGGAGTGTTGGTTTTGTTTACAAAATTATTATTGTAATGTAAATTGTTAAATGTTCTTTTCTATCTCTCTTTGAAAATAATAAATTTAAAATACTTTCATAAAAGGTAAAATCGCCTAATTCTTTAAAACCACTTCAGCTGTAAGTAAACTAGTTATTTGTTGTTTCATTGTCTGAACCATAAGAGATTCCCAACATAAAACACAAAGTATTGCGACTATCCTTTATTTTTAAATAGGAAACGTTACCGATAACAAAATTTTCTTGGTGAGTCATAAATATATTCTTAATATAAACGAAAATGTATTTATTGATAGCAAAATTAATCATGATTCTTTCCTTAATTTAATCAAAAATGTCCTTATTGGTATCAAATGTTCTTACTGAATCATTAATCCATCCTTAAAAAATATAGTAAAAAGGGATCCTTATTGAAATACAAAATGTCCTTAATAAAATATAACAAAGATAAATATCTTAAAACAACAAACAATTTCATATATTCGTTTAAATATTCATCTAAATATTACCTCAACATTATTCCATTTACTCAGAAAAAAAAGAAAATCGATTTTTTTTAATTTCAAAAACACAATATAAAATATTTTATGAAACAATTCAAAATATAAACTACCAATTAATAATGAAATATATTTTTAAAACAAAACACTTAGGCTTGATCGCTAATAACTTCTACATTTTTTCGATAGCTTTAAGCTTAGAAAAAAAGATACGCAATTTTACCATTAACCATTTTTTTTTAAATTAACACAAGTCTTTACATTATTTATAAGTTAACCTTTTGAAGCCTTTTGAGCCGTTAAAGAAATATAAAGTACAATTTTTTTGGCTTCTGCTTTAAATAATTTATTGTCGATTGTTTGAAAGAATTGCCTTTAGCTACTGAACCTTATTAAATTCCTTCGGTATATTCAATGAGAGGCTTATAAGAAATTGCTATATATTTAACTTCGATATAATATCTCTAAAATTCCACCTATTGCAATTGATAACATATGTATTCTCCTCTTCACTCCTCTTCTTATATACAAGTTTATTATATATAATACAGTTTTTAATATAATTAAAAAGGCGTATATTGGATCAAAATATCATTTATTTTACCAATATTTCGGTTGGCTGAACGCCAACCTTTATCAAGGTGTTAAAACATTTTAAAGTGTGTCAACAACAAACTCAACTGTGGCGCTGAGTATGTTGTTGACACACTTTAAAATGTTATAACACCTTAATAAAGGTTGGCGTTCAGCCAACTGAAATATTGGTAAAATAAATGATAATTTGATCCAATATATGCCTTTTTAATTAAAGATTTATCTATGGATTGCTCTATTCTCAAAAAGATATAATATAGTGTATTGTACTTGTATTTTATTTCTATAAATATATTTTAAAATTATAATTTGTTATAACGATATTTATTCGGAAATATATTATTTCTATTTCTGTTTTTTTTTCTCAAACATAACGAAGAGCACAACACAACCATTGTCCTATATTACTACATATATGCATATAAGCGTGAAAAACATATTATCACGATTGTCTTTCATAACTCTGATTTTATTTTTATGCAGAGAACTATATAAAAATATACTTATCCCCTATTTTATATCTATTTTACATGGGGATTCTAATAACAATTCTAATAACATATCCTGAGTATTTATGTATCAATATCTATAGTGTTTAGGTATAGAAGAAATTTCAATTGAATGTAGAGTTTTAATAATCATGCGCCTCACAATTTTATCATCGAATGTTGAAATATAGATATAACCTCAAAAAGAAATCCTATATAAGTTTAATATCACATTTCTATTATTTTAATATATTGAGATATAAATTTTATAAATATAAATATATTTTGAAAATAGAGCAATCCATAAATATATCTTCAATTAAAAACATATATTGGATCAAAATATAATTTATTCTACAAATATTTCAGTTGGCTGAACGCCAACCTTTATCTAGGTGTTATAACATATTTAATGTTTGTCAACAACAAACTCAAAATATGGTATAATACCTTGATAAAGGTTGGTGTTCAGGCAACTGATATTTTGGTAAAATAAATGATATTTTGATCCAATATATGCCTTTTTAATTAAAAATATAAATATATGTGTGTGTCTCTCCAAAATTAATTTAAAAAATTAACAATACGTATTTTTATTATTGTGAAAAAGCGAGCTTTCTCGCGCAACGACGCTTTGCTACTTGCTTAACTATTAAATTTGTAAAATACAAAATGTTTGTATAAGAAAATTTATTAAAAACAGTTTATACCATTTGACATTTTTAAGCAAGAAGTGTTTTGTTTCTCGAAAGGTCACTTTTTCACAATAAAAAATACGCATTGCAATTTTTTTAAATCAATTTTTAAAAACTTTTAACGAAATAACTTAACGATTAAATATAAATTGTGATTATAAATATAATTAATAAATATCATACTGATAAAAATAATATTTGTTAATACACAAAGAATATAATTTACAAATACGGTAAAAGGTTACACATATCCCATGTAGAAATATATATATCTTTTAAAATCTATAAAGATATTTTTCTCCAAATCCATTTTGGTCCAAGTTATATTTCATAGAAAAAGAAAATATTTAATGGACACCCCAGGGGTGAGAAGTCAACTGTCGTTAGATGGGGAGGGAAATATGGAAATTTATTAAAATATTCAACTTAATATCTAATCAATATACTTTACACACACCACAAAATGTTTCATCTTGTATCACGACATATATATATAGTTATATGTATATGCAAATATAATTTTTATAAGGATTAATAATCTTAGAGCATATAAATTGATAGAAAATACATATAATTTCTATAAAGATTTGAAATGAAAACATAGAATGTTTCATCTTGTTAGACGACATATATATGTATTTATATGTATATGCAAATATAATTATATGAATAATAATCTCAGAGCATAGAAATTGATAGAAAATACAGATAATTTCTATAAAGAATTGAAATGAAAACATACACCACAGAATGTTTCATCTTGTATGATGGCATAAATGTATGTATTTATATTGATATGCAAATATAATTTATATGAATAATAATCTTAGAGCATAGAAAGTGATAGAAAATACACATAAATTCTATAAAGATTTGAAAAATAAACACACACTACAGAATATTCCATCTTGTATCACGACATATATTTATATGTATTTATATGTATATGCAAATATAATTTATATGAATAATAATCTCAGAGCAGATATAAATTGTTATAAAAATACAGATAATTTCTACAAAGAGTTGAAATATAGAACTTACACAATTTTATAAGACCTATCTCCGTGGTGTGTTTCATTATTAGCATAATTACGCTATACATGTAAAACCATTTGAAAAGTTGGTGAATATTCTAAAATGGACGATTCAATATGCGCTCAATAGAAAGTACAATGAAATAGATTTTTGTACATTGAGATAATGTAGGAAAATATTCCAAAAGATCCTCATTATTTTAATATAAATAAATAGCGGTCAATATTTATTTTTAATATAATAGCATTGTTTGCACTAATTTTGAATTTAGATAAATAATATACAATATTAGTATATAAAATGAAAGGATTTAAAAGCGCGAATGTTTCTTTTATACATAAAACGAAGATTTGCTGAAGAGCATTGCTCGAAGAAAATATTTGAATGTAATTCTACTGTCCATTAAGCTTATGTCCATAGTTTACTTGAAAACCATTTCTGAGATTCCATCCTTCAGTGTAGCATATAAAAGCAGAATGATCCAATACAGTATTAGAGCTCTGAGAAGCGGTCTGGTGGATTAAATTGGCGAAACCGCTGGGAGGGTTCACCACTGATGAGCCAAGCCCTCCCAATATATTTTTTCATCGCAGTAAGGAAAGTAGAAGTTCGTTTTATGTATAAAAGAAACATTCGCACTTTTAAATCCTTTCATTTTATATGTATAGATGGCGCGTTATTGCTTTGTGTTAATTTATTCCTAACAATATTAGTATGTTCGAGTAAATTGGCGCAATTGCTGATGGCATCCTTAATGATAATTCTATTCCTTTCATATCCTTTAAACCTAACTTTCAATTAATGAAATGTAGGTTATAAATTTAACGCCCCAATCGCACTCCCATATCAAAACTACCATCGCATATATGCTTATGTTGGTACGTGCAGATAGCGCTATAAGTTGTGTTTCACATGTTATTTTCACGTTTATAATAAATATTAAATATGTAGATTCATATATTTATGATATTATAACACTATGCGGCGCTGAGTTTGGTTATACAAAAAAATGTAATGCCTTGATAAAAGTTGGTGTTCAGCCAACCGAAATATTGGCAAATAAATATTTTATTCAATCCAATATTTATGCCTTATTATTATTTATTATATATATGTCATAATATATACTCTTTCCAGGAATAATAAAGCGAACCTACAGTCAACCCAGAGACGGGAGGGTAAAGTCCGGTCACTTTAGACATCAGCGACATTCCAAGGGGCGACCACTGGGGTCCGTTACTTGGAACCTCGGGACTATTAAGACAGTAGGGGATTGTGTGCGACACGAAAGGACGCCCGGCTGTTGCCGGGCCCTTCTCTCTCTCTCTCTCTGGTTATCTGGGTTCCTCTTCCAACTTGTGGTGTGATTATTTCTCTTCCCACCTTATTATATTGTCACATATATATATGAAGCGGGTAGAGATCTTAACTGGAGAAACCGCTGAAGGAGTTCACCACTGAATATCCAGGCCCTACCATTGTTTTATCATTACAGTAAAGACAGTAGAAAATTGATTTATTTTTAAAAGAATCAAACGCGTCAAAAGTAGTTCAAATTTCCTTCAATGTAGATTTTAATGTTTTTAAGTTAAGTGATTGAAGAAAGAAAGACTTGTTAGCACGCGTAACACTTCGCGCTTCACCAAGTCACAAATCCCCAAATAACTTGTTCCAACAATGGTTATTATATCATTAGTCTGTTTGTTATTGGCAGATTGTGTGGCACAATTGTTTCCTTCACTTTCCTTTGTTCTGATTGTAGGACTTATGATGGGATGTACTCGACATGTCTTCTACACATTTTCTTCTTTCTTATCTCTCCTCAATCATATTAGGGTATAAAGCTTGTAAAGCTTGAGACTTTTGATGGTGTCTGCCGGGGAAGAGTAGAGCTCATCAATGGATGAGTCAATACAGTCAATAATGTGTTTTGGGGTTGCAGGTTGAGAATTGCAATTAGTACATAGTGGGAAAACCTTGCAACCATTCTGGAAAGTCATTGTCCGTAGATGACCAGACTTGAGTCTGGAAATCAAAGACTGTTGTTATCTTGGGAGGACAGAACCGGTGGTATATATGTGTATATATCTTATACACATGGATGTAAACATTAATCGCCTCATAATCTCTTCACCATCTCTTCTACTCATAGTTGTAGTACAATACTTGCCTCATATAAACGCTTCATTACCTCAATTCTTTTCCAGTTAATGTTGAAACAGGTAGAGGCCATGAAACACAAACTTGGATGCCTATCACCGAGACCTGGAGAGAGAGACAGAAGCGGTCTGCCGATGGACACTCTGTAGAACATAATGCCGCTGACCCCCTGCTCAAACCTGTTGACAGGGATCTTCTATAAAAAGCCTTAGAGGGGGGGGGCATCTGGACGTTTTTTTGATACAGTTTCAATTTTTAGGTTTTATTTCTGTTTTTATAAAAGGTTATAAGGTTCAGGTTAAGTTAGGTTAGATTTTTAGAAAAATAAATATAGATCTGGAAGAAGAGCTTCTTCATATACGAAAATTATCGTACAAGATTTCGTACAAGATGACCTTCTACGGGTATGGATCTTTGAACCGTTATCCTCTTATATAAAGAATCTCTTCTCCCTGACATGTGTTTGTTCTTCTAAAGAAAATAGGGAGATTATCGTTGTGTTAATATTAAGTTATATTTAGCAACTGCAGTAACATATACAATTGTATATTAAAAACAAAATAGGCATATCCTGACCAGGCTCACATGAGCATTTCTAGATGGTAGAGCGCCATCTAGTAGAGCAAAAATAAACTAAACGTTTATTTAACTTGTTCTGTGAAATTTGGCCAACCCAATATCTTTATAAATCAAGAAAAGTCAGTCACGAACGCGTTTCGGGCTGTTGGCCCGCGTGGTGCATATATTACATTTCAATATATATATATATTCAATAAGTAAATATTAATTTAGATTGTAGAATAATTGCAATGGAGATTAAAAAGGTATACACCGATAAAATTAATTGCAAAAAGTTTTTTTATTTTATATTTTTTATTTAAAATAAATATTTTTTTTGCAATTAATTTTATCGGTGTATACCTTTTAAAATATTAATTTATTTAAATTAGAAGTTAAATTAGAACAAATAATATTTTGATTAACAATTCTTGAAGCCAATTATATTACAGATATTAATAAATGTAATCATTAATTTTATTGAAAAAAAATGAAAATAGGTTGGTGTCAAATATCATGAAACAAAACTAAATCAACGTTTACTTGATTTTTATTTATAAATAGATGTTTATCTGAAATCTAAAATGTTAATGTCAACGGTCAGGATAGGACTTTTTGATGTACATATATATGTTATATTAAAATATTATTTTATTTAAATTTATATTTCATAGATTCAAATACTCTGCTAAATCGATCGCCAGAGGTCACGCTTCCCTATAAAAACTCATTGTTGTTGTTTCCCGATGGTCGGCTCAAACCTTTTGTACATTATGTAAATAAGTTTTCTTTTTTTTTTATTCTTACGCCTTAAGCTAGGCATTACTTTTATCAAATTATGTTTTTATAAATTCCATAAGCTCAATTAAATCTATTTTTGCTCTTTACTATTTTTTATCATACTTTCAAGATTTTAACCACGACTGCATTACCATAGCATAAATCTCAAGATATTCAAAATCAACAGAAATATCTTTTTTTATAATATATATATATATATATATATAGAGAGAGAGAGAGAGAGATTGAAACATATTTATTAATCGTACATATAAAATTATATAGGGTTAATATATATTTTTGACAAATTGAACTTAAATATTATTTTCATCAGACGAATCCCACTGTGGGTCGTCTAGTATGATGTCACATTACGTCCTGAAGTCGAACAGCGTTCCGCGTAGATTGGACATCTCCCCGACATGTGCTATTGCCATGTCGAGGAATAACTTCAGAACAGACCTCTGCTCAGGCGTCAGGTACTCGAGGATGTCCCCTCTGTTAGAAGGGGAGACAATTAAATATATAAATTTATATATTGAATATATATAAGGCAAGGGAATCTAAGCCTAATCAATTTATCAGTTCACAGCTCATGATTTTCTTATATAATTGTTTTGGTAGATGATCTTTCTCTTTCGAAAACATAATTAATTTTATATATCCATTTAAAATATTTATTTTTAACAAAAATATCATATAATTATGTCATTAATATATTATGCATTTTTCTCAAAGACTATTGAATATATTTTAAGCATTTTCTCTCTATTCACAAATAATTCTGAAGTAGGAAAGTACAAAGAGGCAATATGATGTATTTTATATCTTAAAATATCTATTTTTAAATATCCCACTCACCCGACAATTTGGATCCAAAGTCTATGTACTTGGCAATAAACTTACATAGACTTTTACTTGTTAAATATGTTCTTGTGAAATATACACTGATGGACAAAACTTTAGGAAATTCCATATATTGATATTGCCAGTCGTGTTATTTAAGGAGCTAGAGAACTCCGCCTTTGCCGGTCCCAAGCCCGGATGAAAAAGGAGGAGGGGGAGCAGTAACAAGCTCGCTAAAAAAACCTGGACTAGGCTGGCCCGGCTGATAGTACCCTGTAAGGGCTCCTGATCCAGAGATACAGGATGAAGCAGCGTTTGTACTCCATGTTAGGAGCGGCTGCACATGGCGCCTGTTCTTCATGTTAGAGGCGGCCATTTATTTTGGAGCTAAGTCGGCCTGCCACTGAGTAGTGCTCTCAGTCTTAATGACTAAGGCAGACGCACTCTACTTCACCCAGTGTGGAGATAAGAAAGAAGAAGAGAAGGAGATAGAGGCCATTTTGTTCACGGTTATCTCGTGTGTCTAATAAAGGTCACTGTAATATCCTTCACAGTTAATGTCTGAATACCGATATACACGCAAGAAGGTACAACTTCCTTAGAGTTTGTTCATGGGTGTATAAATGAAGTGTATAATCGCTATGACACAGAGATTCTAGCGGTCTGACTCCGTGAATCCACCCATACCTCTAATCATTTTTTTTTGCTTATCCCTGGTGTTACAGGTCATGATGATTATGGTTGGTAGTTAGCGACTGCTTTTACTGTAAGTGCACTACATGTCTAAACATGTGAAAAGCAGTTCGACTTTGCACAGAACCCCAGATTTGCCAGAGCTCCCTTTGATTACTTGCACTCGCTGATTGGATTCGGACTTTTGCAAGAATCGGGGGCCATTGGAGCATTTTTTAATCAGAAAAAAGTGCCCAATGCGGGAATCGAACCTTGGTCGTAGATGTGGAAAACGAACGGTTTAAACAGGGGTCGGCAAACTGAGGATCGCGAGGTATATACGGCTTCTTGTATGTGAAGCTGCGGCTCTTTATATAGTTCCATAGGTGAATATTTATTTATGGGAGTACTATTCATTGTTGGCAAGAACAATTTGAGTGGCTCTTTAAAAACTTTAAAATTTTGTTAAATGTTATTTTTGACTATTCCGACTCACTTACACACACACACAAAAGCTTTTATTAGGGAATTGCCTCATACAGATTCTCCCAATTGGGTAAGGTAATAGTCATCTTGTGTTATTTACATAGAAATTGAACTGTCTTTACTCTTCGTCTCAAAGTCATTCACTTGTTGTCTGGTCCTTACATAATATTAATCTAAAAAAAATTATTCGAAGTTAGAATTAGACATGACGTAGCCACGCAATAATATTTGAAATGAAGGCGATAAAAACGTGGTGATTTTTTATCGCCTTAATTTAAAAATATTTATAGTAAGCTATTGCCTTAGATTTGTTTGCTAATATTTTTGAAAGCAATACGTAGGGTGAAGTGTTGGTACATTTAATGTGTTGATATAGGGCCTTCCTCTCTGCATCAAAGGCGACTCTTCGACTCAAAAGTTTCCCGACTCCTGGTTTAGACCATCCTTCCACCAACCCCCATACCTCTAATCTATATTGGTATAGTACAGGTCGATAATTGATCTTCCCCGAAGAGACGGCGGCCAAATTATGGAGGCATATAAAAATGGGGGAAGTAATACAATAGTTTATAACCCCGGTGGAATAGGAAGTTAATTTGGTTCGAGAGCCTGTAGCTTATTACATTCCTGCCTGGGTGACGTAATTGCTACCTGGAAGGAATATTTAATTCTTATTGAAAATTCATTCTTTTTTTATTCCTACTATATATATATTACCCCAATTACCAATAAAAAAGGCATTTATCGTATTAAAAATAATTTATTTACGAATAATTGTGTTGTCTGAACGTCATCTTTAGCATAGAAGAACAAGTTATTTGTTTGCGATAATACATACAAAATAAAAACGTTATCTTTCCCTTAACATAGCCTGGGGTTCAACAAAATGATATATTAATAGATTCATTTGATCCAATATATATGTCTCATTTTATATAAAAATACATTTATAAATTACTCTATTGGAAAAAGATACCAATGTTTCAGATAATATTGTTTGGTAGAAATATGATTGACGCAGTTTTAAATAGCCATTTAAATTACTCTCTCTCTGTTGCCTTGTTTATACGTCTTAGTTAACTGAAGAAGGGCTTACCCGAAAGCGTCTTTGATCAGATGAATAAAGAGGTTGAGGCGTTATATGATTTTTGTGATACAAATAATGTTTCATATAATTATTCTATTATATGATAGGTTTCTTTTGTGTATGTAGTCAGCAATTTTGGTAGTTATAGAAGAGATAGATCTAGATTTCAACTATGTTATGAAATATTTGGTAGATGTACTCAACACACACACAATTGTGAGTTCTTGAGATTCAATCTATAAGCCTGCCCTTCAAACTATTGTGTTGGTTTGTTCGGGTTATATAGTCAGCAATCTATAAACGGAGTAGTAAGCGAACGAATCTTCTGGAGCGGCCTGGATAAATACTTATGTATACATTTTTGAAAGAATTCACAACTTGAACATGAATATTGGTAGAATTATGATGTTCATATATTTATTTACGCAAATAATTCATTGCCTCTCATCTTGAAATTGTGAACAAAATATGGTATGATAGAGATGGTATTTAGAAATATGTCTATCTTCGTCATATATAGAATATATAAATTTATACAATGAAAAGTACATTCAGGAAGAGGGCTTAAGGGAGTTGTACCTTTTAGCATGTATAGTGTTGATAGTAATCGAGGGGTTGCAAGTTAAGGGGCCAAATATCAGGACTCCAGTGACTGGGAACGTTAAGTGTCAGCCACTATTGTGACCTTATTGCCTTGTGGGCTGGAACTGAGTTCTGTTGGGAAAAATACTTCCTTCCGGCTGTCACCAAGTCCATCCAAGACTTCACAATAGTCTCCCGGACATGGATGTAACGTCAGCGTTCATCCTAAAGTCATTCTCAAAGAAATGAAGATGCGTGACATCATCTTCATTGCTGTGAACTCCAAGGACCATTACGGAGAATGGAAATTTCGTGTGCACACGACTGTAGGATTTTTACAGATACAGGGGTCATTCCTGGGATTTACCTTTTGGTCCGCGTCAAAGTTCTTCACATCAGAGAATGAAGAACCTAAGCATGCCACAAGAGTCATGTTTGAGGTTGTTGAGGAAGACAGCAACCTTCTGTTTTATGTTATCATTCACATTCTCACTCAGCAACTGTCCTTTCTGAAAGGCATAGGACTTGTTATCATGATTCTCATAGTTCATAGGATAGTTCTGACAATTGTCAAATAGACAACGCTTATTTCCTTGGCTATGGTCTATATGTTAATCTTCTCTTTGACAAATTCATCGCCTTTTGCTCTGATCGACGCGAGTGCTTTTTCCTTGCAGCCTTCCCTCTTTGTCACTGTCGGCTTCATCAAACTGCTTCTTGACTCGATAGATATTTGTTTTGGGCAGCTTAAGAACGTCCACTATCTCTTTGAGACTCCTTGCGACACGCAGAACAACGATGATGTCTGCTCGATTATCGAATTCTCGATTATTATTCATTATTTCTTTTATATTATCCCTAGTATACGTGGTATAGACCATGATAATCATGGTGGGTAGAAATTAGCGACTGCTTTTACTGTAAGTACCCCACATGTCTACACATGTGGAAAGCAGTTCGACTTTGCACTTACAATGTTACAATGTGTCCATCCCTGGACACTTTTATTTTTCCGTTCATCATTACTCTTCATAATTCACCCTTTCATACCTCATCCAAAAAGGTTATAAATAGTCAATATTTCACCTTGAAATAAATTTTGATTTTTCATTGAAAATAAACTTTTTTTTTTGTTTATCCCTAGTACACGTGGTACAGGCCATGATAATCAAGGTGGGTAGTTAGCGACTGCTTTTACTGTAAGCGCACCACATGTCTACACATGTGAAAAGCAGTTCGACTTTGCACTTACAAATGCCAGAGCAGAGAAACTCATGCGGTGTAACTTCAAGTGTTGTTTTACTTACAAATTTACCAGAGCCCCGTTAGGTTACATGCACTCTCAGGTGGAGGTTCATCACTACACTGCACATACATATGTACTGTTACATTTTACCTAAATATGGCTATCGAATGAAAAAAAAAAAGCAAATTTGATCCTAAGTAGTATTTGTCTTATAGACTGTCAAAGTTATTCCTAAGTTACCTGATACACCCTTTATATACACAAGCATTTTATATTCTTTTTTAATCGATTGTAAAATATATGTGATGTAAATTATTTTCAAATATTTGAATAAATCATATCTCTAAATAATATTTCAAATATATTATCTGTAAAAACCATATTTTACTTTAAGCAAAATGAAAAAAAAAAATGTAAAAATCTAGAACAAAAAGTTATCAATATCCCATAGTTCCTTGGTACAATCCCATAATTCACCGCAAGGGCAATTGTCCTTTGGGAAAGATGGCAGAAGAAAATTTTAAAATCTAGTTACAAATAGGAAGTAGCAGGGATGGGAGTCGTCTGCATACTAAGATGGCGTTTTTTAAAATTTATGCAGCCGAAAAATGCCAATATTTATCTGCCTTCAGATATTTATCATAATTCCCGTTGGCCTTTAAATATTTCTTTTGGCTTAAAAAATATGAATTTATTTAAAATTCTGTTCGATTTATTTCTTGCATAGAAAACAACCTATAAATAATATAAGTGGCTTGTCGCCAGCCCATTCATATTTTAAATAGTTTTAAAAAGAAACGACAAACCCGCTTCAGAAATGTTTACATGGAAATATATTTTTGAAAGACTTAAAAATAATAATTTATAAATAAATCTATCCGCCATATCTATAGAGAGAATAACAAATATTTTTCTATCAAAAATATTTAAAATTCCTTTACTAAAGGGAACATGTTATATATAATATATATGAAAAACAATAGAAAAAATAAAAAATAAGTGGGTCAGGTGTTGATATTAAAAATAAAGAAAGCATATCCTGACCAGGAGCACATGGGCTTTACAGAAGGCAGAGCGCCATCTGGTGGAACAGAAATCAACTAAACATTGATTTAGCCTGTTCCCTGATAATTGGTCAACCCGATTTCTTGATAAATCGAGAAATATATATATATATATATATATATATATATATATATAAACATAAATGCATAGATATGAATGAGGAATATATAAATGAATATGATGCATTCGATAAAACTATTTATTGTTGAAATTGAAAACAGAAAATGAAATTACCATGATGTTCACAGAAATCGTGAAACTGCACTTTTCAATATGCTATCTATCGGAGAAAATAGAAACAGATATAGCATATCTGACATAATTTATAAACTAAAATCTATTGATCTACAGCGCAATAAAACCGAGTAATATTTGAAATAATAATTCTGTATAAAAACTGTTGAAATTGACAATTTCAGATATTTCTACGATATTTGCATAGAGTTTTAGTATTGTTTATGTTAATTGACATCTGTCTATATAGCGCGGCCTTTCCCGTTATCAATTATTTTATTTCCATAGAGCTATATCCCGCAAGGGATACTTGCGCCAAACAAGGAAAAAAGTTTATTTACATAAGTTATTTACATTATTCAACACATGAAAACACTAGAGATCCAGATTTTGTAGAAGGTTTAGAATGTATTTACAAATTGAGATGAACTTTAAATATGATTTTTTTCGGAAATCAAATCGTTAAGTTCATAAACAACTAGTTCATTCTTCATTCTATAATCTTGAAATAGCGCGGCCTTGTTGGATTGTTTAGTAGGCTAGCGGTTATTTGAATAGGACAGGCTTGTGAGCTGCTGATGTAAATATAATTTTATCTTTTGTCCTTTTTTTATAGTTTTATATCTTTTAAGTAATAAAGGATCTTTCTTATCCTCTACGAATCCATAATTAATGTTAATTATTATGTTATATATGTATATATGGCAAAACCGCTGGGAGGGTTCACCACTGATGCCCAGGTCCTCCCATTAATTTATAATTGAAGTAACGGCGGAATAGAAATTTATTTTGATGTAAAATGAAATATAGATGTCAAAAATATTTTGAATTTCTCATACATATGGAGCACTCTAATGGATAATATATACTGTCAAATTATATTGACAAACATTTTTTACTTATATCTCAGGTTTTAGTGGAAAGAATGTTGTTTTTGTTTGTTAGTGAACCAATCTCTCCCGCCTTCTCATCGGACGAATTTGGCCATGTTTGTATATATAAGGGGGCTATGGTATTGCGAGAGCATCCGGGCAGTTGTCGTTTCTTGCGCTCCAGGGGCCCGGGTTATCCTTATTTTCTCTCTCTCTCTCTTGCGAGAGCGCAGTGTGTTAGATTATCGTGTGGAGAAGGTTAAAGTGTTCTCTGCGTGATTTATCCGTGTCTGGCTATCTCCTCGCATACCTGTGTGACCCCGGTCGGATCTCTACTAACGCTACAATAAAGGATAATATCTGTTTTGCTTTTATATAGCAAATCGTGAGTTTTTATTTTGCTCCATTTTTGTTGATGTGATCTTCTTTTTCTTCTTTTTTATCTCCACTCAATCATATTAGGGTATCAAGCTTGTAGAGCTTGAGATCATGTCTGGGTGAAGTAGAATGCGTCTGCCTTTGTCATTAAGACTGGGAGCACTCCTCGGTAGCAAGCCGACTTAGCCCCAGAAGAAATGGCCGCCTCTGACAAGAGGAACAGACGTCATGTGCAGCCGCTCCTAACATGGAGTACAAATGCTGCTCATCCTGTATCCCTGGATCAGGAGCCCTTACAGGGTACTATCAGCCGGGCCAGCTGAGCCCAGGTTTTAAAGCGAGCTTGTTACTGCTCCTCCTCCTCTTTTTACATTTGATGTAGTCATACTTTTGAGTGCCCGTTTTGTGTGTTAGTTACAATTACTTTAGGCTCTAGTAATTTGCTCATTGTGTGTTAACCCGTAGAAGTAACTTTTGTCAATACAACATAAGCTTGTACGGGAGGATAAAATCCACGTACCAAAGGCAACACCTCTACATTTAATTGTGCATTATAACGATTAGAACAGACACTTTAACCTTAAATTTTGTCCATGAGTGTAGCTTAAAATAATAAAGAAGGATCTATTATATAAAAATGGGATTAAACAGGGGGGGGGAGAAGTCCGACCACACCTCCCTGCGGTCCCCCCTGGACCCTTGGAATATTCGACCAAATTCTGGTTCGTTTCCAAGGTGACTAACGTGGCAACAGCACCCATTTTCCAATGAAGAGCAAGATAGTGGATATTGCTGCTGCTGTGATGGAGATGCATGGAGACATCTAAGACTCTTCTTTGGACACTACAACAACAACAGGGATTAAACAGTAATATTTTGGTTAGTTGAACGCCAACCTTTGTCAATGAATAACAAAATATTTTGTATATATAAATTTAATTATATAATGCTTATAACTGTTCAGTAATAAATTAATTTCTTTACGTTTAAATAAATGAAGTGTATATATATATTATATATCAATTTACATAATAATTAATATAATCATTGGCCTTGTAGAACGAGAGTGGTGTACGCGTGCTCGCATGTTTTAGTAAAAAACACAAACATCCTCGATAAAGAGAGGCGAGTTGCCCCTCGAAATATTGGAACAATAAAATACTTATAAATCCAATATATGCATCTTTGTTATATTAATTTCTATATAAATGTGTGAATGCTATACAAAACCCCTTTTTTTAATGAAATGATAACTATTTTTTTCAAGGTCTCCATTCAACACTATAAAGAAAGAAATTTTCTATCCAACTTCATCCGAATTAATTGGTAAAATTTTTCCATTACTTGTCATTAGTAATAGCTAACTGATGGTGGGTTTATTAAGTATAAAATAATACATAAATTGAATTTATTCGCAATCTAGATGTATTACGAAGATATCATGAATATTCATAAAATGATATCATACATATTTAACTAGGTGATTACTATTTTTCATATAATCATAATAATTTACAGTAATTATCATTACCTCAACTACTAATTCAAGTTAATGATGGCTGCCTTCAAATTAGAGAAGTTTCACAAGACACCCTTATACGTTATGTCATATGTTTTAATAGATGTTATTTATGTATGTGTTATTCCAATATTTTATTGTTTCCAATTTTTTATTAGTAGTATACTATCTATAGGAAATTATATCATAAAGCAATATTATAATGCAAGAGGTAGCATGTAATCATATGAATTAATCACGTCTTCATATTGTGTTTATATTACTTCACGTACACAATATCTAACAGCTTTTATTCTCCTTAGTACGTGTGGTACGGGCTATGAGAATCATGGTGGATAGAAGTTGACGACTTACTGTAAGTACACCACTTGTCTACACATGTTGAGAGGGCAGTTATACTTTTATATTTACAAATATGTCACAACTCCGTTTAGTTAACTCGCTGTTGGAGTTGGACTTTGGAAAGATATGGAGGCTACTGGAGCATTTTTTAACTAAAGAAAAGTACCCAATGCGGGATTCGATCCCGGGTCGTAGTAGTCGAGAACTAACAGTTAATACCACTCATCCACTGAACCCCTATATACCATATATAATTCAAACAAATAGTTTTATTCTACTAGAAAACTAACTTGTTCGGCGAACAGGTTTAGGACGAAACCTACTTCTAGACGTGCTAATGGTTAACCTTGTCAAAAGATGAAGCATGTATTAAATATCACTCTTCCTTATATACATTGAACTTCGTTTGGCCCAATTAAAGTAAATTGTATATTTTCTGGGGCAATTCGAAATAACGAAATATATAAATAGGAAATTAATATAGAAAATCTCTCAGAATGTTCGCAAAACGTATTAACATCTCTTGGTGAAATCTTCAGAAAACGCCGCTTTGCTAGAATATGAATATTTTAAAATTTCTTGTGGATAGAAGGATATCAATGACTGCCCTGGATTGAAGAGGGCCAGAATAAGAAATCATGGTATCCGCCCTACCTGAAGAAAGCACTTTGAACAGGGACCGTCCTGACGTACGCCGATAATATTCTCATTCAGATCGGCGAGGCCATATTTGATGAACTCCGGCGTGCGTCTGGAGTATGTGTGAACATCCCAAGAAACAAAAGATTCTGGTGCAGCGCCTTGACGGACCGGGTCGACTCTCCGCTGAGCATCTCGTGGTTCGCATCTTCCATCACAGTGCTGGGTTGTAGAATCATATCAGGCCAGGAAACCCGGTTCTTGAAAATCACCTGCTGGGCATATTGGAACATGCTATTTCCATATTAGCCCTATGGCTTCTCCTTGGTCGAACGAACGAGAGCGACCAACTCGCTGGTACTGTCAGCCGTGCTCCACCATTTGCACAGTAACCTGTTCTGTGATGCCATTATCGACAGATTTCAAGCCAGGCTGACGCAATTCGTTTGAGGGTCTTGCCATCGTGCCACCTATCTACCGGGAGTTATACTGGCTCAACCTGTATCCGTCAGTGGTGTAGGGTTCTCAGAACCCAACTCCAGCTCGATGGTTTCAATGAGGTTCAGGCTGCACGTAGAGCTGGAGGAAAGAACGACTACTCATGGCTAGCGGAGTCCGACGTCTGAGGGGCACCCTTGTCCTCGGGATCCTGGATATTGCCAATCGCTTTCGGGTGCTGAATCTGTGGGAGCAGGCCTCCTCCATCCTGGGCCAGAATCACCAGAAGTTGCCCACTTCCGCCCTACTGAACCTGCCTCTCGTCTGATCCTGCAGGTTTCTAGCGAAGCCATCGCTTCGGGCTCTCTCAAAGTGGATAGGGGGCCCTGCTCCGCCGCTAACCACCAGAATGAAAAGAAGTACATGCGACAATTCATCAGCTCTTTGTCCATTCTGCCAAGATCTGGTGGCTGACAATACGTACAAGGAGAGGACCTTGTAAGAAAACGTGGTAATACGTGGAACTACAAAGCCGTTCTCGCCCATATGCACACGCACTGCGCGTTGCATGCTGTAGTGCCCTGATCTGGTCGCCGTTCCCATCTCACAGTATCACCGGTTAAGGCCCCCTTTGTCGACGTGTCCTCCATTTCTCATCCGTCTATTGCTGCTCTTTCGAAGGCCATGCAGAGGACATTGCACTGCGGCTGCCCCTGCATGCCCTACCACATTTAGTGCGATCGAAGTCGAGTCAGCCTATCTGCATCGACTGCGACTCTAGAGACTTTTCGCTAGCTCACCGATAATGGTCCGGTAGCGTCACTTGCCGTCTCATCTGTGACGCTTTCTTCATCATCGCGCGGCCGCCAGATCCTGGATCTTCGTGGTGGGCGTTGAGGTCTATTCCATCACCATCTCCTTTCGATTTGATCTTGTATTATTTTTGATTATCGAAATTTCCGTGAA
>CP092864.1:198170397-198250117 GCA_030710605.1 Cordylochernes scorpioides | reverse complement strand
TTCATAATTCACCCTTTCATACCTCATCCAAAAAGGTTAGAAATAGTCAATATTTCACCTTGAGATAAATTTTGATTTTTCATTGAAAAGAAACTCATGCGGTGTAACTTCAAGTGTTGTTTTACTTACAAATTTACCAGAGCCCCGTTAGGTTACTTGCACTCTCAGGTGGAGGTTCATCACTACACTGCACATACATATGTACTGTTACATTTTACTTAAATATGGCTATGGAATGAAAAAAAAAGCAAATTTGATCATAAGTAGTATTTGTCTTATAGACTGTCAAAGTTATTCCTAAGTTACCTGATACACCCTTTATATACACAAGCATTTTATATCTTTTTTTAATCGATTGTAAAATATATGTGATGTAAATTATTTTCAAATATTTGAATAAATCATATCTCTAAATAATATTTCAAATATATTATCTGTAAAAACCATATTTTACTTTAAACAAAATGAAAAAAAAAAGTAAAACTCTAGAACAAAAAGTTATCAATATCCCATAGTTCCTTGGTACAATCCCATAATTCACCGCAAGGGCAATTGTCCTTTGGGAAAGATGGCAGAAGAAAATTTTAAAATCTAGTTACAAATAGGAAGTAGCAGGGATGGGAGTCGTCTGCATACTAAGATGGCGTTTTTTTAAAATTTATGCAGCCGAAAAATGCCAATATTTATCTGCCTTCAGATATTTATCATAATTCCCGTTGGCCTTTAAATATTTCTTTTGGCTTAAAAAATATGAATTTATTTAAAATTCTGTTCGATTTATTTCTTGCATAGAAAACAACCTATAAATAATATAAGTGGCTTGTCGCCAGCCCATTCATATTTTAAATAGTTTTAAAAAGAAACGACAAACCCGCTTCAGAAATGTTTACATGGAAATATATTTTTGAAAGACTTAAAAATAATAATTTATAAATAAATCTATCTCCCCCATATCTATAGAGAGAATAACAAATATTTTTCTATCAAAAACATTTAAAATTCCTTTACTAGAAGGAGGCATGTTATATATAATATATATGAAAAACAATAGAAAAAATAAAAAATAAGTGGGTCAGGTGTTGATATTAAAAATAAAGAAAGCATATCCTAACCAGGAGCACATGGGCTTTACAGAAGGCAGAGCGCCATCTGGTGGAACAGAAATCAACTAAACATTGATTTAGCCTGTTCCCTGATAATTTGCCAACCCGATTTATTGATAAATCAAGAAATAAAAAAATATATATATATATATAAACATAAATGCATAGAAATGAATGAGGAATATATAAATGAATATGATGCATTCGATAAAACTATTTATTGTTGAAATTGAAAACAGAAAGTAAAATTACCAAGATGTTCACAGAAATCATGAAACTGCACTTTTCAATATGCTATCTATCGGAGAAAATAGAAACTGATATAGCATATCTGACATAATTTATAAACTAAAATCTATTGATCTACAGCGCAATAAAACCGAGTAATATTTTAAATAATAATTCTGTATAAAAACTGTTGAAATTGACAATTTCAGATATTTCTACGATATTTGCATAGAGTTTTAGTATTGTTTATGTTAATTGACATCTGTCTATATATGCGACCTTTCCCGTTATCAATTATTTTATTTCCATAGCGCTATATCCCGCAAGGGATACTTGCGCCAAACAAGGAGAAAAGTTTATTTACATAAGTTCTTTACATTATTCAACACATGAAAACACTAGAGATCCAGATTTTGTAGAAGGTTTAGAATGTATTTACAAATCATGTAATTACAAATTTCGGAAATCAAATCGTTAAGTTCATAAACAACTAGTTCATTCTTCATTCTATAATCTTGAAATAGCGCGGCCTTGTTGGATTGTTTAGTAGGCTAGCGGTTATTGAATAGGACAGGCCGGTGTGAGCTGTTGATGTAAATATAATTTTATCTTTTGTACTTTTTTATAGTTTTATATCTTTTAAGTAATAAAGGATCTTTCTTTTCCTCTACGAATCCATAATTAATGTTAATTATTATAATTAATGTTAATTATTATGTTATATATGTATATATGGCCAAACCGCTGGGAGGGTTCACCACTGATGCCCAGGTCCTCCCATTAATTTATAATTGAAGTAACGGCGTAATATAATTTTATTTTAATGTAAAATTAAATTTAGATGTCAAAAATATTTTGAATTTCTCATAACATATGGAGCACTCTAATGGATAATAAATACTGTCAAATTATATTGACAAACATTTTTTACTTTTATCTCAGGTTTTAGTGGGAAGAATGTTGTTTTTGTTTGTTAGTGAACCAATCTCAACGGCCTTCTCATTGGACGAATGTGGCCATGTTTGTATATATAAGGGGGCTATGGTATTGCCAGAGCATCCGGGCAGTTGGCGTTTTTTACGCTCCAGGGGCCCGGGTTATCCTTATTTTCTCTCTCTCTCTCTCTTGCGAGAGCGCAGTGTGTTAGATTATTGTGTGGAGACGGTTAAAGTGTTCTGGTGATCCGTGTCTGGTGATCTCCTCACATACCTGTGTGACCCCGGTCCGATCCCTACTAACGCTACAATAAAGGATAATATATGTTTTGTTTTTATATAGCAAATCGTGAGTTTTTATTTTGCTCCATTTTTGTTGATGTGATCTTCTTTTTCTACTTTTTTATCTCCACTCAATCATATTAGGGTATCAAGCTTGTAGAGCTTGAGATCATGTCTGGGGGAAGTAGAATGCGTCTGCCTTTGTCATTAAGACTGGGAGCACTCCTCAGTAGCAGGCCGACTTAGCTCCAGAAGAAATGGCCGCCTCTGACATGAAGAACAGACGTCATGTGCAGCCGCTCCTAACATGGAGTACAAATGCTGCTCATCCTGTATCCCTGGATTAGGAGTCCTTACAGGGTACTATCAGCCGGGCCAGCTGAGCCCAGGTTTTTTAGTGAGTTTGTTACTGCTCCCTTCCTCTTTTTACATTTGATGTAGTCATACTTTTGAGTGCCCGTTTTGTGTGTTAGTTACAATTACTTTAGGCTCTAGTAATTTGCTCATTGTGTGTTAACCCGTAGAAGTAACTTTTGTCAATACAACATAAGCTTGTACGGGAGGATAAAATCCACGTACCAAAGGCAACACCTCTACATTTAATTGTGCATTATAACGATTAGAACAGACACTTTAACCTTAAATTTTGTCCATGAGTGTAGCTCAAAATAATAAAGAGAGGGATCTATTATATTAAAAAGGGATTAAACAGGGGGGGGGGAGAGAAGTCTGACCACACCTCCCTGCGGTCCCCCCTGGACCCTTGGAATATTCGACCAAATTCTGGTTCGTTTCCAAGGTGACTAACGTGGCAACGGCACCCATTTTTCAATGAAGAGCAAGATAGCGGATATTGCTGCTGCTGTGATGGAGATGCATGGAGACATCTAAGACTCTTCTTTGGACACTACAACAACAACAGGGATTAAACAGTAATATTTTGGTTAGTTGAACGCCAACCTTTGTCAATGAATAACAAAATATTTTGTATATATAAATTTAATTATATAATGCTTATAACTGTTCAGTAATAAATTAATTTCTTTACGTTTAAATAAATGAAGTGTATATATATGTTATATATTAATTTACATAATAATTAATATAATCATTGGCCTTGTAGAACGAGAGTGGTGTACGCGTGCTCGCATGTTTTAGTAAAAAACACAAACATCCTCGATAAAGAGAGGCGAGTTGCCCCTCGAAATATTGGAACAATAAAATACTTATAAATCCAATATATGCATCTTTGTTATATTAATTTCTATATAAATGTGTGAATGCTATACAAAACCCCTTTTTTTAATGAAATGATAACTATTTTTTTCAAGGTCTCCATTCAACACTATAAAGAAAGAAATTTTCTATCCAACTTCATCCGAATTAATTGGTAAAAATTTTCCATTACTTGTCATTAGTAATAGCTAACTGATGGTGGGCTTATTAAGTATAAAATAATAAATAAATTGAATTTATTCGCAATCTAGATGTAATACGAAGATATCATGAATATTCATAAAATGATATCATACATATTTAACTAGGTAATTACTATTTTTCATATAATCATAATAATTTACAGTAATTATCATTACCTCAACTACTAATTCAAGTTAATGATGGCTGCCTTCAAATTAGAGAAGTTTCACAAGACACCCTTCTACGTTATGTCATATGTTTTAATAGATGTTATTTATGTGTGTGTTATTCCAATATTTTATTGTTTACCTTTTTTATTAGTAGTAGTATACTATCTATAGGAAATTATATCATATAGCAATATATTATAATGCAAGAGGTAACATATGAATTAATCACGTCTTCATATAGTGTTTATATTACTTCACGTACATAATATCTAACTGCTTTTATTATCCTTAGTACACGTGGTACGAGCTATTAGAATCATGGTGGATAGAAGTTGACGACTTACTGTAAGTACACCACATGTCTACACATGTTGAGAGGGTAGTTATACTTTTATACAGTAGAACTTGGATAATTCGAACTTCTTTAATTCGAAAACCTCTTTAATTCGAATATTTTATTGGTCCCTAGAAGCCTTAAGCCTTTATTCAAAACATCTTTAATTCGAATTTTTGGATAATTCGAATTTTTTTACGGTCCCTTGGGGTTCGAATTATCCAAGTTCGACTGTATTTACAAATATGTCACAGCTCCGTTTAGTTAACTTATACTCGCTGTTGGAGTTGGACTTTGGAAAGATATGGAGGCTACTGGACCATTTTTTAACTAAAGAAAAGTACCCAATGCGGGATTCGATCCTGGGTCGTAGTATATATATATATTGCGTATGATATTGTTTTTTACAGCACAATACAACAATGTTGGCAAGTTTCTCTAGAGTGGAATGTCGAGGTGACGAATCCACTCCAGGGCCTCCTCTGGTCGTAGTAGTCGAAACATAATGGTTTATACCACTCATCCACTGACATCCTATATACCATATATAATTCAAACAAATAGTTTTACTCTACTAGAACACTATCTAGTTCGGCGAACGGGTTTAGGACGAAACCTATTCCTAGACGTGCTAATGGTCACCCTTGTCAACGAATGAAACATGTATGAAATATTACTCTTCCTTATATACATTGAACTTCGTTCATTCCAATCAAGGTACATTGTATATCTTCTGGGGCAATTCGAAATAACGAAATATATAAATAGGAAATTAATATAGAAAATCTCTCAGAATGTTCGCAAAATGTATTAACCTCTCTTGGTGAAATCTTCAGAAAAGGTGATTTTGCTAGAATATGAATATTTTAAAACTTCCTTGTGGATAGAATGATATCAATGACCGTCCTGGACTGCAGAGGGCCAGAATAAGAAATCATGGTGTCCGCAATACCTGAAGAAAGCACTTGGAACAGGGACCGTCCTGACCTACGCCGATTATATTCTCATACAGATCTGCGAGGCCATCTTTGATGAACTCCGGCGTGCGTCAGGAGTATGTGTGAACTTCCCAAGAAACAAAAGATTCTGGTGCAGCGCCTTGACGGACCGCGCCGACACTCCGCTGAGCATCTCGTGGTCCGCATCTTCCAACACAGTGCTGGGTTGTAGAATCATATCAGGCCAGGGCACCCGGTCCAGGAAAATCACCTGCTGGGCATATTGGAACATGCTATTTCCATATTAGCCCTATGGCTTCTCCTTGGTCGAATGAACGAGAGCGACTAACTCGCTGGTACTGTCAGCCGTGCTCCATTATTTTCAAAGTTACCTGCTCTGCGATACCACTATCGTCAAAGTGCAGGCCAGGCTGACGCAGTTCATCTGAGGGTCCTGTCTTCGTGCCTCCTGGCTTCCGGGAGTTCTACTGGCCCGCTGTGTCCGTCGGTGGTATAGGGCTCTGGATCATCAGAACCCAACTCCAGCTCACCTGCTTCAAAGGGTCCAGGCTGCACGTAGAGCTGGAGTAAAGAACGGCTACTCATGTCTAGCGGAGTCCGGCGTCTGTGGGGCTCTCTAGTCCTCGGGTTACTGGATATTTCCAATCGCTTTCGGGTGCTGAATCTGTGGGAGCAGGCCTCCTTCCTCTTGGGCCAGAATCACAAGAAGTTGCCCACTTCCGCTCTACTGAACCTGCCTCTCTTCTGTGCCTGCAGGTTCCTAGCGAAGCCATCGCTTCGAGCTTACTCAAAGTGGAGAGGGCCCTGCTCCGCCGCTAACCACCAGAATGAAAACAAGTACATACGACAATTCGCCAGCTCTTTGTCCATTCTGCCTAGATCTGGTGGCTAACAATATGTACAAGGAGAGGACCTTGTAAGAAGACGTGGTAATACGTGGAACGGCTACGCCATTCTCGCCCATATGCACACGCACTGCGCGTTGCATGCTGTAGTGCCCTGATCTGGTTGCCGTTCCTATCTCACAGTATCTCCGGTGATAGGCCCCTGTTGTCGACGTGTCCTCCATTTCTCATCTGTCTATTGCTGCTCTTTCGAAGGCCATGTAGAGGACATTGCACTGCGGCTGGCCTTGCATGCCCTACCACATCTGGTGCGACCGAAATCGAGTCAGCCTATCTGCATCGCCTGCGGCTCTAGAGACTTTTCGCTAGCTAACCGATATTGGTCCTGTAGTGCCGTCCGTTCTCTCATCCGTGGGGTTTACTCCATTATCGTGCGGCCGCCAGATCTACAGTCTTCGTAATGGGTTTCGAGGACCATTCCATCACCATCTCCTTTCGATTTGATCTTGTATTAATTTTTATTATCGAAATTTCCGTGAATTTAACCTAAGTACAAAAATTAAGCAGGAATGTTTCTTTTACCAATGCAACACATTTTCTACTGTTCTACTGCAATGAAAAATATTGGAAGGACTTGGCTCATCAGTGGGGAAACCTCCCCAGCATACTCGCCAAATAAAAAAAGGTATACCTTTTTTTAGAGCTCTAATAATGTATTGAACGATTCTGCTCATATTTAACAATGCAGAATGTAATCCTAGTTATGGCGTTTATATGTAAACTACGGACATAAGCATTTAGAACAGTAGAATTACATGTTATATTTGAATCGGTAAATACTCTTCCGCAACAAATAAGGAGACAAGGTCAATAAGATATAAATTAATTATAAAACAACAACGTGTGTGTGTGTGCCATCTATATATAATCATTATAACTATTAAGTTCGAATTTTTCCATTACAAATAGCTTGATACAAATAATTACATGTAATTCTTCTGTCTTGAATGCTTATGTCCATTGTTTGCTAAAATACCATACCTAAGATTCCTCCCTTTATTGTTGCATATAAAAGCAGAATCGTCCGATACAGTATTAGAGATCTAGAAAGAGGTCTGGTAGATTAAATTGATGAAAACGCTGGAAAGGTTCATCATTGATAAACAAACCCCTTCGAATAGTTTTCATCGCAGTTAGGACAGAAGAAATTTTGTTATATTTGTGAATTAAACATTCCTGCCTAATATAATTATATATCTTATATATAGATGAGGTATTATTTCTTCACAAATAATATCAAATTAAAGGATATATATATATTTCAGAATTTAATCACCATAATTACAAATTTTCAACAATGATTTCAAAATGTTTCTGCATGAATTTATTTTTAATTATTGGTGTAATTTGCCACAAAGATCTAAATTAAATATTTTATGTTATGATATACTGAATCAAAAAAAAATATATATGTAATAATGTAGTAATGTAGTAGTAGTTTATGCTGTTGGATGAATGCAGTGTGGCATGTTGGCTAGAAGCAGTCGTGGTTGTTGAGCGATGGGTGGTAAGGACACACACACAAAACGAAGCGACACAGTTGAAAGAAAGTTCCTTGACTAGATAAAAAGTCGAGCCAAAAGCAAGATGGAGATAGAAGATTCCTTACTGTTTTACATGGTCGATGAGTTGGTCCCTGGAGACGACAAAGGGTGACGCTGACCGGAAGACTCACTGGAACTGAACTAACTGTCGCTAAGGCCGGTCTTATTTATACGACAGCTCTGACAAAGAGAATTGGGTCATGCACGTGGCGCTACAGGACACCGGCGCCTGGCTGTCGGCTTCCAATCTATCTTTAGAAGTCACTTTGTGATTTACTCTTAATCTTGCTTTTAACTCAACTTTTAATCTATTATATAGTTTTATTTATTCATCCTCAGTACATTACATATGGTTATGCAAGGAGACATGTCAATTATGCGTATAATTATTTATAGATTTGCAATTAGTTCTATATACAACATGACAATCTTGTTATACGTATTACATAATATAGGGTTATTGGTTTAAATTATCATATATATATATATATATATATGTTATAACATATTTTATTTTTAAATATAATTTCTAGAACAACCTATGTGAAGAGTACAGCTTTACACTATATAAATCTATTGTTGTTGTTTTCTTTTGGTCGGTACGAAATATTTTGTAAATATGTAAATTAGTATCCAAGAATATTTTTATTTCATCCTTCTACTTGCCTCAAATCAGGTATTTCTTTCTCAAATTATGTATATAAATAACTTGAAGTAATCCATTTCCATGATTCTTCAATTCTTATTATTGATTAATTTGTCATATATAGATTACTATCAGTTCAATTTAACATATATAGTGATCTAGAACGAAAATTGCAATTATACCGCGAATGTTTCTTTTACACAAAAATCGAAATCTATTTTTTTAAAAGTGAAATAACGATTATTTCTAACATTAAGGATAAAGTATGATAGGATGAATTGTGAAGAGTAATGACAAACGGAAAAATAAAAGTGTCCAGGGGCGGGAATCGAACCCAAAACCTTCTGCTTACCGGGCAGGTGCCATGTCCACTAGGCTACCCTGGACGTATTTTTCCGTTCGTAAATAATATTTAAAGTAACTTATAATACATTTAAAATACAATATAACGCGGCTGATGATTGTAAAACGAAAATTGCAATTATAATTTTGCAATTATTTTTGTGTAAAAGAAACATTCGCGGTATAATTGCAATTTTCGTTTTACAATCATCAGCCGCGTTATATTGTATTTTAATAGTGATCTAGAGTTGTTTTCATTTCTATTAAGATGATCAGGACTGTGGAATACAATAAAATGACCATATAAAATAAAATCCCATCAAAAATGAATTAAATTTGAATAAACTAAATAATAAATATACCTTAAACTTAATAATGATATATTATATCAATAAATATACCTACTACCTATATTTATACTTAATAATATAATTTTGTGGCGAAGAAATAATTTATTATTTAATATTATTCAATGAAAATATTCAACAAATTATAAAAATATATATTACTCTGTATTTGTAAAATCATTTTAAAAATATTTCTTTGCTTGCTTGTTCAATATTCTCTAGCTGTAGATAGTTTGGTTGATAATTGTAGACTAGCCGTACTGACGTCATCAATAAATACTTTTACATATTCCAAGACTTGATTTCTACGCTACAAAATATGCTATATGAAAAAAACGAAAGAAAAAAATATAAACGAAAAAAAGATCAGGTGTTGAAATCAAAAATAAAAAAGGCATATCCTGACCAGAAGCACATGTGCTTTACAGAAGGCAGAGCGCCATCTGGTGGAACAGAATGTTTAGTCAATGTTTAGTTGATTTCTGTTCTACCAAATGGCGCTCTGCCTTCTGTAAAGCACATGTGCTCCTGGTCAGGATATGCCATTTTTATTTTTTAATATGCTATGTATGTGAATATTTAGCACAATAATAATACGTTAAAACCTATCCAGTATATATATAAAGTATATAATAAATATTTATATATCCATGAAGAATAACTTTGTAAGGGCATTAGTAAAATCACATTTTCTAACTTCTTTTAATATAATAACATTTTATATATATTATAATATGATATTTTAAATTCATATTAAATATATGCATATCATAAATAAATATATCATAGACATAAACATCTATATTATATATTTATATATTTTCTTTTCAATATATTTGTTTCCTATATAGTATTTATATATATAAAAAATATAGTTAAGTTCTAAAATAAAAATTGCCTTTTGAAATCCATTTTACCTAAAAATCTGTTACCACCCCTTTTTTCCGATTTCAACTTAATAAAAAGCTTTTAGAGCAAGTGTTGGGAAAAGAAATACATTTATTGAAAACACATTCGAAATGTGAATTCGGTCACTTTACTTGAATGTGCAAAAGTTGAGTTAGCCCTACAAATCAATATGTAGTAAAAACACTGCGAATAATGTTACATTTATATCATATACATGTTAAATATATAATATTATGATGCATTAGTGCGCCATCTGTTATGCAAATTTGAAACTATTATAGACGCGCATGATTCTTTTTTAAAAATAAAACAATTTCTACTGCCTATAAGCAGTTTAAATAATTTAATATTTTATTTTAACCAACTTTTCAAACATTTTTTTACGCTTTGTGTTTTCAGTAAAAAATTAGTTTAGCATTTCTTTTATATATATTTTGTTATTTGTATTCATTTTTTATACGAAAAATCTTTTTAAACTTAGTACAAATAATTTTAAAATATTAAATAGGCGTTATTGTTAATTTTCAAAATATTCACATCTATATTTTACAAAAATTATTTTGTCCATAATATAAATATATATATCAATTTTTTTCTCTTCTTTGAATATAACAAAATATTTTTAAAAACTTAATGCTGTTGACGTTATGTGGCGCTGAGTTTGTTGTTGACACACTTTAAAATGTTATAACACCTTGATAAAGGTTTGCGTTCAGCCAACTGAAATATTGGTAAAATAAATTATATTTTGATCCAATATATGCCATTTTAATTAAAGATTTATCTATGGATTGCTCTATTTTCAAAAATATAATACAATATAATGCAGCTTACGATTGTAGAACGACATTTGAAAATTATCCCGCATGTGTTTCTTTTAAACGAAAAAATCGAGATTTATTTTAAAGAGAAATAACGATTATTTCTAACTTTAGGGATGAAATATGAAAGGATGAATTGTGAAGAGTAAAGATTTAGAAATATCGTTATTTCTCCTTAAAATAAATTTCGATTTTTCGTTTAAAAGAAACACATGCGGGATAATTTTCAAATGTCGTTAAATAACATATATATAATTGAAATATTGATGATAAGAGTAAAAAAATATATTTTTTAAAGTTGTTGAATTAATTTGGAAAAAGAGAAATGTAAACAAATATATATTTAACAGAGAAGCATACTTTCTCTGATTAATATATGTTGTATTTCAATTTCATTACACACACACAGCGCTTAACGTTAATTATTCTTTAATTAACTACAACAAGGTGAAAGGATTATGTATATATTGAAATGGTAATCATGGGGAAAAGAAAATATGAGTCAGCGCGGCTACGCCGATGCAGGATACAAAAACAGAAAGTGAAAGTACGGTTGTGTGACGTCAGCTCCGGTGTTGCCGAAGTTAGCCGCCCGCCGTCACGGTTCAGCAATATAACTAAAAGATAATGAAGAAAAAAAGAGAGAATTTAATGAGTAAGATATGTGTATATTATTATTCTTCCGAGGTAAATATTATGAATATATCAATAAATATATAAAATGTTTAACAGCAAGATTTTTTTTTAACATCAGAACCAAGCATTTTAATCGGTTTTGACACGTCATGAGCTTGTCAAGAAAACAACTGAGGTAACGAGCCACAGATATTCTTCAATAAAAAAAGAAAAAGGTAATCTAAAAAGTTATTTTTTTTTGTTTGTTATAATTTTTTTAAATGAGGTTTTGTAAAATTTAGTTCGAATATCGCTTTGAAGTATTTTTTTTTCTTTTTTTTTTTTTAATTCAGGGTAAAAACCGTGCGAAGCGGGGAAACACATACTCAATCGCTATAGTATTATATATATTAAGATAAAAAATTTAAACAGTAATAAATAGAAATAATTCTATAGGTATATTAAATAATATTATTATAAATTAAAGTAAATATAATAATAATAATAATTTTTTAGATAATAAATAGAAGCATGTGACAATATCGTTGCGGAATTTCTTGTTGTTCGATTTGAATGGTGAGGATTGGTTGAAACGCAGTCGTTTGAGTGGAAGTGAAAGCATACAGTTAGGAATAATCAGGACACGTGATGGGGTTTGGAAATAAAAGGCAACTGGGTTGGAGGGAAGAAAGCTTGAGAAGAGCGGAGCGGGTTTTGATTGTTCCTATCTGATCACATGGCGGTGATTGAACTTAGCTGTGGGATGAGCAGAGGGAGAGAGGTCTAGAGCAGATGTTACCTTGTTGGAAGCGAAGGAGCAACTGTAGATGTTGTTCCTATGAGAGCCAAATCACTACTAGGTCCGAACTCGGCGAGAACGAGTGAACAACTGACCATTCTTGCTTTTCCATTTAACACCACGAGTTGGCTTCCTTCCCATTGGTCGAAAATGGAACGTCCCCGTTTTCCTATTGGTTGACCTACTTAAGGGGAGACTTTCTAATTGGACCGTGGTTCTCTTTGGTGAAAGATATGGTCTGCCTGATAGGAAGTGTCGGGTGCTATTTCGACTTTATTTACTTCCGCGTTATCAAATACGTCCGGTCTTGGGTCGGAAGTATGGGGTGTCTCTCTACTTTTATAACTTCTGGTCACCAGATACGTCCTGATTTGTCAGGAAGTATTGAGTGCTTCTCGACTAATATAGCTTCTGCGGTCACTAGATACGTCCGGCCTTCTGTCAGGAAGTATTGACTGTACAAGTTATTTATAATTGTGCCCGCTTTAAACCTATTTCTTATGTTTGGTTGCTACTTCTTTCCTCCAGTTACCTTATTCTTTATTAAATCTTTGAAAATCATACATGGTACATACATAGTGGGTCGGGGGTGCATTTAATTATATACAAATTATGACAGATGCGCCCCCTACATGTGAAGAATTCAAGAAGGGGTTAGCCTGAGAGAATTCTGTAAAGTGAAAAATAATTTTGTGGGAAAATTAGTTGTGGGTATTGAGAGGTTATATACAAGTATTGGTGGTGATATAAGAGGTAAAATAGAGTGGTGTTGATGATATAGGTTGAGTATAATTAATAGAAATCAAAAATTTTTAATTGTAAGAAATCAATGAATGCTATGGTACATAGTGGGCTAAAAAGAAAGGAAAATGCGCCTAAACGAATTCTACTCGAGATAGGAAATGAAATCGAGGGAGTTCTATTAAGGCTTTTGAAATCAGAATAAAAATAATATAAAAATAGTTGAATGAAATCAAAATTGAATGTGTTTGGTTGAAAAAGAAAAATATTTTGTTGCATGGTGACAAAGACAAATGCTTAGTTACTTTTTTGCTCGAATTTTGAGAAAAGAAATCGAGGAAATTTCATAAGGTCTTTTGAAATCAAAATAAAATAAAATAAAAGGTTTTTGAGCGAAATCAAAGTTGAGTGCTTGGTTGAATGAAAAAAAAAAGGAAAAATGAAAAATAAAAAGGTTTCAAAATAGGATGATTTAATGTTTTTAGTGTAACCGAAAATCAATGAGTTTTCGTTGATAATTGAGTTATGGCAATATAAGCTAAGTGGTAAATAGAATGATAATTGATAAATAAAAATGATAATATAAACTAATTGGAAAAAAATGATAATTAATGATTAAAAGTGATAATAAGTTGAATAAATTGATAAATTGATTATATATTTAAATTTTAATTGAGAGAAAATAATGAAAATGATTAATATGAAAAATAAGGTGTATTGTTTTGAACCCTTTTGTATCTACATGCCCTATAAATTTTTTAATTGCTCAATTATGCCCTATAAATTTTTTGTCTCATCTGTAGCGACACTTAGGTGAAAACGTGATTCTACCCCTCAAGTGCGTTTATGCTATGTGTACAGGAGACATGGAAATCTATATAACCTTTATGTGTAATTTTTTGTCTTTGTGTGTGTTGTGAAAAAATGTTAGAAGTCTGTTGTGTAAGAAATGTGTGAGCGAGTTCTATGTGTTGTCTTGTGGATGTGGAATTGGATGGTAAAAATCGATATGTAGACTCGAACTGGAACCCAAAAATCGGTGGCATAGAGAGGTTCCCAGTTGACCTCAATAGGGGAACTTCTCATTGTAATTAGAGATACGGAAGTGGTTTGTGTCGGGCAAAAGAGAGGGAATGAAATTGGAGATCGGACGAGGCGCTCCGCTTTGTTTGCATAGGCCGAATTTATCGCCGCGGACTACACTTCCTGTCGCGGTGTCTCAAAATTCTCACTTCCTGCCGCTTATTTATTTTGGGGTGCGGCTCGGGTCTTGTTTTTGGAGTATGACTTCTCCGACATTGGTTGGTCATCCTTCAATTACTTCTATCTCTTCGGAGTCTATTTAGATTTTCTGCAAAGATGTTTCCTAATGTTTGTCCAAAATTAAAAACTGCCTCTTGTAGTTCGAAGATTTTATGAGCGGGCATGGTATAGATAAACAAGTAATTAATGAATAAAATTGGGATACATTTGTATGGTAGAACTAATATACAAAGGATGAAAATCAGATGAAAAATAGGGTATTGCCCCATGTTCTTCCATATTTTTGTAACTGGGGACTCTGAAATATTTGCTTGAACCTTATTAATTGTAGAATTTGAATGATTGGTAGGTTCGCAGTTCTCCTGTTTGATATCTTTAGGGAGTGGTGTGATATGATTGAGCTGGTTGTCAGGTTTGCAGTTTTTAACATCGTGGAAGAGTGATGCAAATCGTCTTGTTGCAAAAATGGCAGGGTCTAAATGCCTGAAAGGTTCGCTGCTGGTGGGTTTGAACCTTAATGACTCTGTTGGGAATAATTCGGGTGTTAAATGTTTGAAAGGGAACGTGTAATTGGGGTTGTGCTTTATATGATATGTGCTAACGGCGGGTGGTGATATATAACGGATTTTTTCTGTATACAGCTTAAGTTTGTTGACGTGGATTGTGTCAGTGTCTCTTTGAAGTGGTTGATTTGGTCGATCTATGCGGACCACATTTGGTGAAATAATTTCTAATATTGTGTGAGGTCCTGTGAAATATGGCGCAAGTTTCCCTGTATTTGGGTGGTGATATAATTTTACCAACACTAGATCACCTACTTCAAAATGTGGTTGTTTGTGTCGTTGATCATAAATGTTTTTGTCTTGTAAATGCTTGTTTTGTGTGCGTGTGTGTGCAACTTTTCTAGCTTTGTCGATATCTGGGTAAGGTGTACTATGGTCAGAGAGTTCGGGGGGTAGGATGCCAAACATTAAGTAGATGGGTGGAAAACCTGTGGTAGAGTGTGAGGTTTTGTTATATATAATTGTAACTCTTTTGACCAACTTGGTCCATGCGATCTTAGGATTTTCTAGATGCAATAGCCTAAGTTTTCCCGTGAGGGTGGCGTTCAGGCGTTCACATAGACCGTTGGCCTGTGGATTGTTGCTGGTTGTGAGTAATGGGTGAATATTTCTATTAAGTAGGAAACTACGAAATTTTGGCGAAGTGAAAGCAGGGGCTCTATCCGTAAGAAGGCGTTTTGGAGAGCCATCCTGTAATACTCGCTTAAGTACCTGTTGGTAGGTGATGATGCTGGTGGATTTAGATGGAAAAGTCCACGCGTAGCGCGAAAAATGATCGACTACCACATGGAGGTATATTTTGGTGTTGCCATATTTGGCAAATCCTGCTATGGTGTCAAGGGATAATAGGTCAAAGGGTTCTTTGGCTTCCGGAGGTTGACTTAATTCCCCGTAAGTGGGTCCCAATGGCCGTTTTGTTAACTGGCAGGTGGGGCAGGTCTTAACTTTTTGTTTAATATCTTTTGACATACCTTGCCAGTAATATTGTGTGGAGATGATTCGTGACATTTGTGAAATACCGGGGTGATTGTATTGTGTGTGTACTGTTTGTAAGAGTTGTTGTATGAGTGGTTTTGGAAGTATAATCTTGGTTACACCTTTTCGGGAAACTGTATGTAATCCATTATGATCAATGGTCAAACTAGACTCTTTCGATGGAGGAGGTTGGTGGGTCTTGATAAGGGTGGCGTCCAAGAATCCACAAAACGGGTTACGGGACAAGAGATCTGCTTCATATTGTAGTTTTCCCTTTATGTAGCGGACCTCATATTCGTAACTCGATAGTCGTAAACTCCATCGAAACAGTCTGCCGGACGGGTTTTTGATGGTTTTCAGCCACTGCAATGCGTGATGGTCAGAAAATATAGTAAATTTTCTGCCCATAAGATAGATGCGAAACTTCTCCACACTCTCAACGATTGCTAAGCACTCAAGTTCAGAGATGGAGTAGTTTTTCTCGTGTGGGCGCAATGTTCGGCTGAAATATTGAACTGGATATACGTTCCCGTCAGGGTGAACTTGTTTGAGAATGCCTGCTATACCGAGGGTGGATGCATCGCAATACACTTGGCATGGCAGACCTTCTTTGTAAAGGTGTAAAATGGGGTGTTGTGTGAGGTTTCCTTTCAGGTCAATGAACGCCTTTTGACAAACTTCATTCCAGTTCCACACGACATCCTTTTTGAGGAGGTTATTGAGTGGTGCTCGCAAGCGAGCGTATTCCGGAATGAATTTGTTATAGACGTTCACAGCGCCTAAAAAGGATTGTAGTGTTTTTCGGTTGTGTGGTTGTTTGATGGCGTGGATAATGTCGGTGTTACGTGTGAGTGGTGTAATTGTACCAGCTGTAATGGTGTAACCTAGAAAATCTATGGATTGTTTAAAAAATTCGCATTTCACGAAGTTAAGTTGTAGTTTCTCCGCTTCGCAAAAGGCGAAAAATTGTCGCAGGTGGTTTTGATGCTCCTCCAACGTGTTGGAGTAAATGATGAAATCATCAAAGTAATGTGCCACACAGTCAAGTCCGTGTCTCTGTAGAACCTGACTTATGGCTCGTTCGTAAATCTGAGGGCTGGTTTTTAATCCGAAAGGTAGTCGAGTGGGTTGGTATAACCCTTCGAGGGTGGCAAATGCTAACAGTGGTCGAGAATCGGGGTGTATCGGGACTTGCCAATACGCGGAGGATATGTCTGCCGTGGAGAAATATTTGGCCTGCGCGAGGCGGTCTAGGATATCCTCGATTCTCGGGAGGGGATGGACATCAGAGCTGATTAGCTCGTTCACCTTTCTGTAATCGATACAAAACCGTTTGGTCTTGTCGCGCTTAGTGACGTGGGTGACAGGGCTCGAGAAAGGTGAAAAAGATTGCTCTATGATGCCGTTCTCCAGCATTTGTTGGATTTGATGACGGATTTCTTGTTGGTCACATATCGGAACACGATATGGACGTATGGTAATTATTTTCTCGGAATTCGTGGGTATTTTTACTGGTGGAATCCGTAAGCATGGTACATTGAATTTGTTCTGTGTGAAAATGTGAGTGTATCTTTGTAGAAGTGTTGTGAACTGCGGTGTATAGTGAGTGTTAGATGTTGTGTTGTAGCATGTATGTGGCAAAGGGTTTTGTTGTGTATTAGTGTGAGTGTCGATTTCGTTGTGTGGGTTGGTCATGTGGTAGTTGTGTAACGGTGTGTGATCACCTATGTTTTTGGTATGCGAGTTATCCCGCTGTGTGGGTGCGTTTTGGACAGGTTCATAAGTTGAAGTTGTTGTGGTTTGATTATTTGAGGGCATGTAAAAAAGGCAATTGGCTTTAGTGAAAAAGGGGCATGTAGATAAGTGGGTTTTTTTCAATGAATGCACGCAATGGTTGTCATAGGCGGAAAGTTGGGATGCGGGGAAAATTTTTTGTGACATCGCCTGACACTGCCAGTACGTGCATACATTGGACACATGATTAAAATGGTAGGAAAGGGTAGACAATGGGGCGCCCAGCTGGAATATAGTGCATTTATTAAAATCTATGGTTAATCTGAATTTATGGAGGCTATTGATACTAAGAATTCCAAATGGCAATGGTGCATTCACTACATGGAAATTCTCCTTTCGTGATATTTGTCCTATTGTCAGTGGGATAGATAGTTTACCCATTGTTTTTGCAAATCCGTTTAGGGTTTGGAGGCGTAGTGAATGTCCCTCAAGGGTTAAATTAGGCAGGTGGGTTTTTAGCATATGATAAATATTATATGGCACTATACTCAGGCTGGCGCCTGTATCAATTAAAAAGGGGCATGATACATTAGGGGCTAGAAAAAGTTTGACAGTCAGTTGGTTTAGGGAGCCTACCTCAGTCTCGAAAGGGCTGCTCGGCTGGGGTGTCTCTGGCTTGACTTGGTTGTTGTGGAATCGGAACTGGTGATTTTGGGACCGTTTGCACTGTCCGGACTTTTTCGTGGGTCGTCGGGACTGGTCGACGTCGGCATTCGCTGTGCCAGTGTCTCGCGCCGCAGAACTTGCATTTGGACGGCGAAAGAGGTGCATTCCATGCACCTGGGCGTCGGGGTGTGCTGTGGTACGGACCCGACATTGTGGGTGGTTGATCTTCTCTGGGTCGCGTTGTCGGTACACTGGGCCCGTGGATCCGCTGTACAAGTCGGAACTATTCTCCTAGGTTCTCGGGAGGTACTACGCGGACTAGGCGCTGGTCGTTGAATGGCAGTCCTTCTGTCAGCGTCTCGAGGATCACCTCCTGTGGAAGTCCTAGTTGCAATCCCATGGCGGTTTTCTCCCGGTAGTAGGTCTCTAGGTTGGCTTGCCCAGTAAGCTTCATGGCGAAATATTTCGCAAAGGACGCTTCGCTTGACTCAGGATAGAGATCTAGGAGGATTTGCCTCACCTGGAAGTAGCTCCGGTCGGCCATCCGAAGTTTCCTGAAGAGCTCCAGGGGTTGTCGCGCCAGATAGTTTGGCAGGCGGAGTAATTTTTCTTGTTCTCCCATGGATGCGTCTTCCATTTTTCGGTCGAATGCTTGGAAAAACTGTGTCGCGTTGTATGTGCCATCGAAAGGCGGGATTGCCGCCTCCGCTCCATCAGAAATTTTTACTCGGGTCAGGAGCGCCGATAGCTGGTTGACGGCGTCCGCTAGGGGCGCAGTTGTATCTCGGCCGGTCTCTTCCTGCCTTTCCCCTGCCTGTTCATTCTCTCTTACTTCTTGCCTTCTTTCCGTTGTTTCCGTCGGGCCGTCCGACTTTACGCCTATGGGATCCTGATTAAATTCCATCTCTTTATCCTGTCGACTTAGCCGTTCTGTGACAATATCGTTGCGGAATTTCTTGTTGTTCGATTTGAATGGTGAGGATTGGTTGAAACGCAGTCGTTTGAGTGGAAGTGAAAGCATACAGTTAGGAATAATCAGGACACGTGATGGGGTTTGGAAATAAAAGGCAACTGGGTTGGAGGGAAGAAAGCTTGAGAAGAGCGGAGCGGGTTTTGATTGTTCCTATCTGATCACATGGCGGTGATTGAACTTAGCTGTGGGATGAGCAGAGGGAGAGAGGTCTAGAGCAGATGTTACCTTGTTGGAAGCGAAGGAGCAACTGTAGGTGTTGTTCCTATGAGAGCCAAATCACTACTAGGTCCGAACTCGGCGAGAACGAGTGAACAACTGACCATTCTTGCTTTTCCATTTAACACCACGAGTTGGCTTCCTTCCCATTGGTCGAAAATGGAACGTCCCCGTTTTCCTATTGGTTGACCTACTTAAGGGGAGACTTTCTAATTGGACCGTGGTTCTCTTTGGTGAAAGATATGGTCTGCCTGATAGGAAGTGTCGGGTGCTATTTCGACTTTATTTACTTCCGCGTTATCAAATACGTCCGGTCTTGGGTCGGAAGTATGGGGTGTCTCTCTACTTTTATAACTTCTGGTCACCAGATACGTCCTGCTTTGTCAGGAAGTATTGAGTGCTTCTCGACTAATATAGCTTCTGCGGTCACTAGATACGTCCGGCCTTCTGTCAGTAAGTATTGACTGTACAAGTTATTTATAATTGTGCCCGCTTTAAACCTATTTCCTATGTTTGGTTGCTACTTCTTTCCTCCAGTTACCTCATTCTTTATTAAATCTTTGAAAATCATACATGGTACATACATAGTGGGTCGGGGGTGCATTTAATTATATACAAATTATGACAAGCATATATTATATTGAATGAAAGATAAATTTGCCAATATTTCGGCGAGACATTACATTTTGTATATATACCAAAGTATAGATGGAAAATTTGCCGGGAGGAAATTGATTAATAGAAGCAAAGGGCGCCTCTCCCGTCAAAATAAACGTCAAAAACTGACGCCATCTATTAACCGTTGCCGCAACTAGCGGCCTCGGGTCGGTGACAAAGCCACAACACCAGCTCTGGCAAAAAGAGAAGCGTCCACCTAGAGACCATGGCTTCGGGCTAATGGCCCTCGTCAGTCTAGGGCGGACTTTATTCCGTGAGATCCACACGGGATCTAATGGAATCTTCACAATCTACCAAAGAGGTGTTTTACCGGCAAGGTGGATGGGCCAAATCTATGGCTAGAATATAGATGGAAATTTTGCCGGGAGGATATTGATCCATAGAAGCAAAGGGCGCCTCTCCCGTCAAAATGGCGTCAGTTTTTGACGTTTATTTTGACGGGAGAGGCGCCCTTTGCTTCTATACCAAAGTATGTATACCAAAAGTGGCACCTCTCTCTTTAAAAATGCATTGAAAGATCTGGTTTATCAATCCAATATATGTACAATCTTAGGATAGTAAAAGAGAATGATCCACAACACCATTTTTGCTTATTTCATTCATCACGATTTAAAAAGTTTATTTTTACAATCATAGATGGCGCTCGGAAATTACAAAAATTACCAAATACAAAAAATAAGACGAAGCAGCCGTTTCTATTGATTACGAATTAGTTTAATCTTGGAGAAAAACAGATTCGATTAATAAAAGAAGTAATTTTTCCCTTCATCAAATGATGCGGCATCTTTTTTGCTCGTTTTTTTTTCTTCTTAAATATTTAATAGTAAAATACATATTTTTAACTTCCGATATATCTCTTAGAAATATATTTAATATTTGTTTAAAAGAAGTGTTAAATGAAAAATAAGGTTTTTTTTCAGTTTTTTAGATATATAATGGATTATTTTATCTAACAATATTGGATCATTAACCATATGTTTTATATCAAACTATTCATTTTTAAATTCAAACCTCAAAAATGATAATGTATTATTAATTATATTAGGAAAATATAATAAAATTATTATAAAATTTATTTTTTTGTGATGTTTAATTTTCATGAAAAATGGAAGAAAAATATTTCTTCTATCACAAAATTTAACCTGTTCAAAAATGCAATGGATAAATTTTAGAATATCAAAAATATTAAATTCAAAAATGGTTATTTCGTGTTTGAACTTAATAGAAATAACTATGGCAAATTTCTATAAGATACTAGCCTGGACTTATGAACTAGGCTACCCTATGCAAATGTAGTAAGAGAATAAAACAAAGGACTCGCGTATGCACTACTCTGATTGGCTGTAATCAGTATGGTGAGATAACACTTTATGGTACCAAGTCAATAATTGTACCAGGTATAAACACATAGTGAGCCTATTTTTTTAATATTAGATATACACTCCCTAGACTGACGAGGGCCATTAGCCCGAAACCATGGTCTCTAGGTGGACGCTTCTCAATTTTCCAAAGCTGGTGTTGTGGCTTTGTCACCGACCCGAGGCCGCTAGTTTACGGCGACGGTCAATAGATGGCGTCAGGTTTTGAAGTCTATTTTGACGGGAGAGGCGCCCTATGCTTCTATATATACATAAACATTATTTTATTTTAAAATTATAATTTCCAGATCAAATTACTCTGTTTATATCGACGGCCAGAGGTCGCCGCTTTTCCTATATAAACCTATTGTTGTTGTTTCCCGTTGGCCGACTCAAATCATGTTGTACATATGTAAATACCTAATCTTTTATTTTCTTCTTTATACCTCAAATCAGATTTTCAACGACTGCACACCATTTAGTACCAACGTACTCAATAGAACCAGCAAATATCATAATATTCATGTATCAAGCAAATGATCAATATAATTCTATATAAAATATTCTAAAATTATCAGCAGAAATCATTTTTGTAATATATATTTTATATAATCGCAAACCTAGAATATATTTCTATATTGTAAAAAATATATATTGTATTTTTATTCATTGATATTTCTACTTTTGGTTATCATCGTTTTTTGAATGGCTTTCAGTTTTGTTGTAAATATGCGTGGTTAACATATCTATCTTTTTGAATCACTAATATAGGGTTAACTTCTTAAATTCTATATAATGTGAAAATAACTAATGTGTAATCTTTCCTCAAGTAATAGAAAATAAAAGCTACCTGACGGTAAATAATTATCTTTTTCTTATCACGACTGCACCTCAACCCTTTACCTTATCGATCCTTTGTCTAATTAACCCTTTATCTAACAACAAACAAATTATTCATAACATATATATATTATGAAAAATAGTACAAATGTGATATTGTACTGGGATAAAGTGCATACATTTAGAAAAAGGCATCTCCTTATCGTGCAACTGAAAGTTGCTGATGGCTTGCGCCATCTATCACATTTGTACTATTTTTTCACATTGTGTCGCGGTCTCACGCAATTCTGGCCTTAACTACTCGTTTCATGATTTTTCAGAATGCCTTAATGACCAATTCTTTTGGTCGTTGAGGTACAGCTTGCACCACGCTGATGAAGGCCAACAGCCCGAAACGCGTCCGTGGTTAGCTTTTCTTGATTAATCAAGAATGGGTATTTGGTCAATTCTGGAATAATTAAAAATCAACGAGAATAGTTGATATTTATTCCGATAGATGGCGCAAGCCATCAGCAATCAGTTTCACGATAAGGAGATGCCTTTTTCTAAATATATATTAAAAAGTCATTTGACTCGAGATATTGGTGATTTAAAATATAATATACAAATAACGGTGCACATATCTAAGAATATAACAAGGCATATAATAAATATATAGGAGAAAGATAATATAAATAGAATAATAAAACCGAGATTATGATGAAATACCTCTCACAAATGCAATACATTTATACCAAGCGACCATTAATTTCGTCAGCATCTTATATCAATCTCGTTTGGAGCCATATTTATTTTCATACTTTGCTTTTCTAATTATACATCGATTAATTATAGCTATCTATTGATATATATTTTAAATAATCAGAATTTTACATAAAATCTAATTTTATATTGAAATATTGCTGTCTATAATTTAATAATGAGAAATATTTCGTCTGCTTTTTTGGCACGCGAAATGTAAAATAGATTTAATTTTAAACAAAACGATATTTTATTCTTTTCGAAATATTAAATTAATTTTAAGAGTGAGATAATAATCATTTGATTAAATGTAAATATTTGATTATTTTAAAAATATTTTTTACTTAAATATGAAATTTAATCCCAATTTATATTTTAAACTATCAAATTTTATTTTTTTAAAACGGACCATTGAGACCTAATTATAGAATAAAATGTTTATTTTTAATTGGATTTCAAATCTTTCTCTGTGTGATAGAATTTAAATGGTATTAGAAGAAAAGGCGTATACCAAAATATATTTTAAATAATTAATTAACCTTAATTAAAACCATACGGATGAATATATTTTGTTCGTATGCCTAATTCTTACGAGTATAATTGTATACTTTGAAAATTTATTTCAATATAAAGCTTTTTAATTATATAAAATACATTTTGAATTCAATAAGTAAATTATAACTTAGTTTTTCAACAGTTCTTAGTTTCTTCTGATAAATTCACTACTTTATTCTTAACAGGCAAAGGACCCTTCTTAAGTTTCCTATTCAAACTGAATGTTATCAATGATCCAACATGTGAATGCCGCTTAGATGTTGAATCACCAGAGCATCTTCTTTTAACTTGCCCTCTGACTAATCAAATTGTAGGCAAATACTTTGAAACATTACCAAATTGTCTTTGTGTATATACTCTAACTTATGAGAACTTTGTTAAGTTTAGAACTATTTGTACAATAAATTACAAAACACTACTAATCCATCGTGTAAATAATTAATCATATATATGTAAATAATACTAACACAGCACAATAGTCCTTTGGACTTCGTGCTTTTGTAACAATAAATAAATAAAAAAGTTCTTCAAATATAGGGAATACCATAATTGTAGATTGAAATCTGAATAATTCAAGTCGAAGAATTCATCAACTTTATTATTTGAAAAATAATCCCTTGTATCAAAATTGAGTAAAAATCACAGGCCTCCAGGGAAAAGTATATATTTCAAATGTTGTATATATATTAATTAATTGTTACCACAGAGTGTGTGTAAGCTCACAAATAAATAGGCCATAACCGAAACAGAAAAAAAGTTCCTTTGTTTAATATTAGTTTCCCTTTTATATTTTGTTCTCTCTCTTGTAAATCAATAAATATAATGTTTAATTAATAATTATTGGAATCAGTTTCATTAATAATTCTAAACAAAGTCAACATCGAATATCTTTAATCTCTAGCTTTAGAGCACAAACGCACTACTACAGGAGAAAACACTGTGCAAATAAAGGCTTTATAAAATATATTTTTCCTTGGAGGCCTGAAAGTTTAAATTAATAAACATTTATTGTTAGAATTATAATTATTTGTATCAATTAGATTAATCAAATATAAATCTCCAAGGATATATTTCTTTATTACACTTTTAATGATACAATATAATACGGCTTATAATTGTAGAACGACATTTTTGAAAATTATCCCGCATGTGTTTCTTTTGAACGAAAACTCGAAATTTATTTTAAGAAGAAATAACGATTATTTCTAACCTTAGGAATGAAGTATGAAAGGATGAATTGTGAAGACTAATGATAAACGGAAAAATAAAAGTGTCCAGGGATGGGAATCGAACCCACAGTGTTCCGCTTACCGGGCAGATGCCATGTCCACTAGGCTACCCTGGACATATTTTTCCGTTCGTAAATAATACGAAAGGTTCGTAAATGATAATGGAAAGTAGATATATTTATATTTTATTAATAATTTTTATAAGTTTGATTATATACACTCATCGACAAACCCTAAGAAAGTGGAAATTCTTCTATGTCCCCGTTGTCTTTTTAAGAGACAGAGGCAAATCTGTTCACAATTAGTTATCTCGTGTGTCTTCAATAAATATCACTGTAATATCTTTCAGAGTTATTGTCTGAATCCCGATATACATGCTAAAACTTCCTTAAGTTTGTATATGAATGTTTATGAAATTAATGTTATAGATCCTCTCTCTTAAATCTATCTAACAGAAATCAAATATATTTGTGTAAAATATATCAAAATATTATTCAAATTAAATTTTCATTAATATCACATTATCTGAAATAAAGAACTCCCCGTATTTTGAATTCTATATAACTTTAGAAATACATTAGGATGAATAAAATAAAGAGGGCAAATCCTGACCACTAACCTAAGCGTTTATTATATGGCAGAGAGAGAGAGAGCGCCATCTAGTGGAAAATAAATCAACTAAACGTTGATTTATACTGTTCCCTGATATTTGGCCAGCACATTTTCTTGGTAATTTTTAAAAAGCCATCCACCAACGCGTTTCGAGCTGTTGGTACAGCGTGATACTGGTTGTAACTCTGTAAAAATGTAAGGATATCTATAATAATAAATAATAATCTATAATAAATATATTTATAATAAAATTATATATATAATACAGTGCTTTAAATGTTTTAAAAATTTTATCTTTGCAATTTGACGAATAAAATTTTAATTACCATTTGAATGCGTTCCATTTTTGAATCAATTTAAAAATAATTACAATTTAATTTAATTTTCGCTGGGCTTAATTGTTTCCAATGGGGGCGGATATATTTCTCATGGGAACTTCCATTCTAAATGTAGGCGGCATGATTATCATATTTCATTTTGACATTGATAGCCTTAATTAATTCACTTTCCCTTACTTACTGGACGATAATTTTATTAAAGAAATTATTTAGAGCGTCATCCTTTGGTCGATAAAAATTGGTGTTAATTTGATTTGAATTAGAGAGATATTGGAGACGATTATCCATAGGTATGATATACAAGGTGCTTTCAAATATTTCCAGGAATTGCATACAATATATAATAACAAAAGATGAACAATTATTCAGAATTATCAAGATAAACAATTTCGGTATCTATTCGTATGTCTGTTATATTTTTATCCACACTTGACAGAACGCCTTAACATGTTTCAGGCTTCTAAAAATCTTCCTTGATTCCTCTTTAATGAATTCCATCGACATGAATCTCTTCATTTGAAATTTTTAAAATTATATATGAATATGAAAAGGCTTGGAGCAATATTTATGGAATAGGAAGTTTTTAAAGGGCCGGAGTTCCCCAAGGATGCTATACAATATAGAAAAATTAAAGATATCAACAATTATTCAGGTCTAATCATGATATTAAATTTCAGTATCTATATCTTCATTTGAAAATGGGTGCCGTTGCCACGTTAGTCACATTGGAATATAAAAAGTAAAGAAAACGAACACATATCCCATAGAATCTGTTTCAAACTGTGGACACAAAAAGAAAGACTGAAAAGATCTTCAACACTTCAATACGACAAAAATATTAGAAAGAACATATAAACGAAACACAAGGACTTTCAAATTCAAGAAGAACCAATATTTCCTACCCCATTGCCTTCAAATGTACTCATCAATCTTAACCTGAATGAACCCTGCAATAAAAAAAAGAACAAAAACATACATAAAAAGAAATAACTTGAAATAATTGGATTATACCGTCAGAGAAATTATTTAAGAGCATATACAGATGGATCATCAGACCTCACCCTGAGTAATGGAGGGGCTGGAATTAACATAATACTGCAAGATGGAACACACATCAAAGTTAAAAAAGGAGCAGGAAAGATTTCGTCAAACTTTACTTGTGAACTGACAGCTATCTGGAAAGCCTTTGATGCATGCTTAACCAACCATCTATGCATCAAGCAGAAGGAATTGTAATATACAGTGACTCTAGATTCACACTAGAGGCAATTCAAAAGGACAATACTAAAATCACACAGAAAATACACTTGTTACTTACCCAACTGGAACCATTGGAGAATAACTGCATTCTACAATGGATTCCTGACTATGTTGGGATCGGGGTAATGAGATGGTGGATTAATTAGAAAAATTCTGAAATTAATAGAAATGAAGATCCATTTATACTAGATGTAATATCACCTAACTTCTATATAGGATTTCCAATATTTCAAAAATTAGACAAGAAACATATTCCTGATTTATTTTCAAAATATATTGTAAATTGATTATATTTTTCTCAGCCGATATTTATATATTTTCTATTAACATTTTATATAATGTTTAAAATATTTATAATCCTATGTAAATTATATTAGAAATGTATGAATTCATAGTTTAAAGTAATTTAATATGAGCATTTTCTCTATCTCTCAACCTGAATCTAGTTAATTAAAAGGTGTATAAATTTATTATAATTTATGCTCTGGTAATTTGTGCTCTGGATCTGTGTATTATAAATATGCGTGCAGGGGGTCGGTGGAACGCCGGTTAAACCGTTTGGTGTTCGATCACTACAACCCGGGTTGATTCCCGCATTGGACACTTTTTTTCAGTTTAAAATAAATGCTTCAATGGTCCCTGATTCTTGTAAAAGTCCAACCCCACCAGCGAGTGCAAGTAACCAAACGGGGCTCTGGCACATTTGTAAGTGCAAAGTCGAACTGCATTTCACATGTGTAGACATGTGGTGCGCTTACAGTAAAAGCAGTTGCTAACTACCCACCAAGAATATCATGACCTGTACCACGTGTACTAGGGATAAGCAAAACATATATATATTTATATATTTAATGCGAAAGAGCGGGGCCTATCCTGATCCCTCACATGAGCATTTTAGATGGCATTGCGTCATATGTTATACTAGCCGAATGACCCGGGCAACGCCCGTGTTTTACACCATTGAATGTTTTGATTAAAATACTATTTGTTACAATTATAAATTGGCGCCTTATATAAATGCATATGTTAGTTAATAACTATAGCCTATGTGCTTTATCTGTCTATGTACTGTTGGCTTCCGTAGGCGTCCCTTACTGGGAAAAAGAAAGAGAGGATTCCATTTGGTTATTAACTAATATATGCATTTATTTAAGGAGCGACCCGCTCCAACACAATGGTTACAAAAAACGAAAAAGCGAGTGGGGGGCAAAGGTGGCGTGATCGTAGTCGACCAATAGGAGGGCGCCATTCCAAAAAAAAAGCAAACGGTGACAGAGATGACTGTTGAAGAATGATGCTCGTAACTGTATATAGAATACCCATATGTAATATAGCTATAGTATAATAACTGTAAAAACAAATTCTAACAGGCCAGTTTGCCCAACATGTATTTATATAAAATGAAAGGATTTAAAAGCACGAATGTTTCTTTTATACATAATACAAACTTCTACTGCCCTTACTGCGATGAAAAAAATATATTGGGAGGACTTTGCTCATTAGTGGTGAACCCTCCCAGCGAATTCGCCAATTTAATCTACCAGACCGCTTCTCAGAGCTCTAATACTGTATTGGACGATTCTGCTTATATACACAGCACTAAAGGATGGAATCTCAGAAATGGTTTTCAAGAAAACTATGGACATAAGCTTATAGGACAGTAGAATTACATTCAAGTATTTGCTTCGAGCAATGCTCTTCCGCAAACAATGTATTACCAAAACGACATAATAAAATTCGATTGAGTGAGAGCCGGCGCCAGGACAGAAAAAAGGTCCGAAAAACATGTCGGGGTTACCAGGCTTTCTTGCTCAAACAGATGAGTCCACTTGGAGACACGATGATTGACAGACCCCTCTGGACAGATCTATCTTGACTGGCGTCGCGTTTACTTGCTCACTCGCCTTTTCTAAGGTGACATCCAATATGCCTCGTTTCCGTTTGTGTAAATCATTTCACGCCTGACACCACTCTGAACATTGTAGCCACAACGACTGTATTTAACCAACATGCCACACCACAGTCATCCGACAGGATAAATTAAATTGAAACATATTTATATGTTATATATAAAAATAGTTTTTCAAATATATTTCATAGGTAAAATACTCTGCTAAATCGACCGCCAGAGGTCACTCTTCCCCTATAATAACTCGTTGTTGTTCTATCCCAATGGCCGGCTCAAAACCTTTGTACATTATGTAAATAATATTTTGTTTTCCTTGTTCTACTCGCCTTAAGCCAGGCAGTACTTTTACCAAATTATGTATTTTATATATTCCTTAGCTCAATTAAAGCAACCTCTGATCAAAACCATTGATATTATTCTTTCAAGATTTTAACCACGTCTGCATTAACATAGTATAATCCTCAAGATTATTAAATACAAGCAGAAAATCTCTAATTAATTTATATAATATATATATATATATATGTTGCAATATATTCTAATTTATACTTATATATCATATGTAATATAGCTATAGTATAATAACCAAAACTGTAAAAACAATTTAAATCGCAAGTTCGGCTATCATGTAATGCAAAAAAAAATAATAATAAAGCTAGATTGAGTGACAGCCGGTGCCAGGACAAAGATCCGAAAAACATGTCGGGGTAACAGGTGTGCCCCTTTGGTTCAAAAACAGAACAGTCCGCTTGGAGACACGATGATTGACAGACCTCCCTAAACAGACCTGCCTTAATCAGCGTCGGCTTCACTTTCTCTCTCGCCATCTCTGTGGTGACATCCAACATACCTCGTCCTTTTGTGTAATCCCAACCACGCCTGAAACCACTCTAAACATTGTGGCCACCACGACTGCAACCAACATGCCACACTACATTTATCCAACAGAATAACACTACAATATAACATATATTCAAATACCTCTATATCCTGTAGTGGGTCTTAAAAGTTATATGCTATCCCCCCAATCAAAGATGCACTTCGGTCAATAACTAATTGTCTGTATTTAGATCACTACAAGATTTATCGTGTAATAATTGAAGTAATTGTATGTGAATGATTTAAACAATGTAAATAAGGACTCTATGGTAATTCTTGAAATGGTTAATTTCATGTTGAAAGGGATTGTAATATCATTACAACACCAATCTTATGAAGTCTATTCGAGGAACATTAAAATTTAGAAAATTATTATGGATATTTTAGTTAGCATATATCGCTTTTGGTATTAAAAACCCTTTTTTTAAAACGGGTGTATTCATTTTAACAAATTCTATTTATCAGAAATAGCCTTTGTAAGTTCTGTAATTGGTACCTAGCCATTGAATGTATTCCACTAGATGCGTTTTATGTTATTTTTTCGGCGTTGAATTCTTCTCAGTTAGTCCTCTGATGAGGATCCAGAACATTAGGACTCCTAGCGTGTTGCTCGGCCGTTGCACGCAAAGCTGTGGCAACAATTCGGCGAGACTTGTTGTGTCAGAATGTCTGAAGCGACATGTCTGTTCCAAGTCTACCCAGTCTCCCTGAATATCGCGATATATAGTTTTATAACACTCGGTTATACCTTGGATAACCCCAGGACAAAACTTAATAAAATGGAAAATATGTTTATGTATCCGGTCGTCTCATTTGTGAAGGAAACAGAGGCAATTTTGTTCAAATTTAGTTATCTCGTTCAAATAAAGATCAATGTATATCAACTTACACAACAATGTCAGAGTTATTGTCTCAATCCCTATATACACGCTAAAGGTACAACTTCCTCAAGTGTTTTATCCATGAGTGTACATCCTCTTTATTCTCTCTAGCTGAGAAATCAAACATATTTGTAAAATATATTCTTTCTTAAGTTTTGACCATGACTATATGATTAAGTTTTAGATCTCTGGAAATCTCAGGAGATTTTTTTTTCTACATGGTTATTCCGTTTGTCTTCAATTAAGGTCACACATTATATTTCAGAGTTATTTTCTGAATCCCGATATACATACTAAAATGTAAAACTCTCTTAAGTTTTGTCCATGAGTGTATGATTGAGATTATATAACTGTAGATTTCAGGAGAATAAATACAATTACCTTCACGGCTCCCCAAATCAATGTGACATGAATCTTGATGGAATTTTTTTATCGACGCTAAGGTAGCTATCAACTACAACGATGAAGCCTTTATCAAAACGACTTACACACTCATGGACAAAACTTAAGGAAGGTGTACCTTTTACCATGTATATCGGGATTCAGACAATAACTCTGAAAGATATTACAGTGACCTTTATTGAAAACACACGAAATAACCAATATACATTCATGGACAAAATTTAAGGAAGTTGTATCTTTCAGCATGTATATCGGGATTCAGACAATAACTCTGAAAGATATTACAGTGACCTTTATTGAAAACACACGAAATAACCAATATACACTCATGGACAAAACTTAAGGAAGTTGTACCTTTTAGCATCTATATCGGGATTCAGACAATAACTCTGAAAGATATTACAGTGACCTTTATTGAAAACACACGAAATAACCAATATACACTCATGGACAAAACTTAAGGAAGTTGTACCTTTTAGCATCTATATCGGGATTCAGACAATAACTCTGAAAGATATTACAGTGACCTTTATTGAAAACACACGAAATAACCAATATACACTCATGGACAAAACTTAAGGAAGTTGTACCTTTTAGCATCTATATCGGGATTCAGACAATAACTCTGAAAGATATTACAGTGACCTTTATTGAAAACACACGAAATAACCAATATACATTCATGGAGAAAATTTAAGGAAGTTGTATCTTTCAGCATGTATATCGGGATTCAGACAATAACTCTGAAAGATATTACAGTGACCTTTATTGAAAACACACGAAATAACCAATATACACTCATATACAAAACTTAAGGAAGTTGTACCTTTTAGCATCTATATCGGGATTCAGACAATAACTCTGAAAGATATCTGATACACAGTTGCTTTATTTGAATGCACACGATATAAGTGTGAAAAAATTGCCCCTGTGTGTCAGTCAACAGGCATCATTAAAGACATTCAAGTTTCCTAAGTTTTGTCTATGAGTGTATTTTTAATAATTAATTATTCCAATATAATTGAACACGCTTTCAAGCTGAGAGGAACTAACTAAGATTAAACGTTTTCTGAAGAATTCTACATTAACAAGTTGTTCGAATTAAGATATAAAATCTCCTGATCATGCAAAAAAACACTTGATGATGGCGTTAGCCATCAGTAACATTTTTAATTCTAAGATGAGAGATTGATTTATTTGAATTGATCCACCTGACTCCGGTAAAATTTCTCTTTTTCTCTACAACGAATTGTTAGATGTTCTTGGATATTTAAAAAGCATCGATTTATATTTATCGTAGTTAAAAAACAATAATGTTTTCTGGGAGGGGCTTATTTTTTTTCTTATATTAATTATATATATATATGTTCTGAAAATAGAGCAATCCATACTTAAATCATTAAATAGTAAAAAGGCATATATTGGATATAATAAAAGATTTCATTTGCCTATATACAAAAATGTAATAGAAAAAGAAAAATTCTGGAACTTCAAAAAGGCTAATTGGAATCTTTACCAGCAAAACACCAATCAAGACTTTAGAAAAGCACCCACTAGAATAAAAGATCTGGAACAAAATTGGATATCTTTTAAAAAACACCATTTTTAAAGCAGCCAAAGTTTCAATACCAAGAGGTAATATTAAGAAATGGATTCCAAATTATACACACCAGGCAAAAGATATTCAAACACTTACAACTAAAAGAAATAAACTACAAAAAAGGTGCACCCAAAACCAAACAAATTGTAGAACTGAACTGAAGATTGTGAATGTAAAATAAAAAGGTCATACGTAAATATGAAAAGGGAAAAAGGGAAATAAACTTGTGAAAACCTGAACCCAAGAAACCCGAATACAAAACTTTGGCATTTGGCAAAACAAATTGACAGAGCCCAGCCACAAACTGAAAACACAAATATGATTAAGAATACAGATGGTACCTCAGCAACTAATGACAAAAATGCTGCTAATATTTTAGGTAATTCATATCAAATAAGTAGTAAAATCAAATTTGAAATAAAAGATAAGAAAGTTGAAAAAAAGGCCCGAAAGATTATTCATGACTGTAAAATTTTCACCAGCACTCATAATATTTTCCATGAAAAAATCAATATGAAAGAGCTAGATTATGCATTAGAAAACACTGACCTAAAGAAGACTCCTGGGCCAGATGGAATCCATGGCCAAATGATATCAAACTTGGGCAAGAATGGCAAAGCAATACTTCTTGATATTTTCAATAACTCCTGGAAAACTGGAAAATTGCCTCAAGACTGGAAAACTGCAACAATAATTCCTATTAAAAAAACTTGAGAAATCTGATAATGACCCAAAAAACTATCAACCTATCTCCCTCACAAGTATTTGTTGCAAATTAATGGAAAAAATTATACTCAGACGACTTACCTACTACCTTGACACAAGAAATCTCTTACCAGAAAAACAATATGGATTTAGGAAAGGACATGGGACAATAGACCAACTCTTATTTTTCACACAAAAGGTAAAAAATGCACAAAACAGAAAACCAACTAACCACACAATAGCTGCTTTTTTAGATCTTACTCAAGCTTTTGATAAGTATGGAAAAACAAGTTAATTACAAAATTATACAAGCATTTCAAAATTGATGGAAAAGCTATCACTTGGATAAATGATTTTCTTAAAAATAGATACATCAGGGTCGAATATAATGGAACTCTATCTAAAACCTTCAAATTGTACCGAGGATTACCACAAGGATCAGTCCTTAGCCCAACTCTCTTCACCCTATTTATTGCAGGCAGAGAAGAAAAAATTTCACATAAAACCAATATTGGACTTTTCGCTGATGACTATATTCTATGGAGCAGCAACACTAACCGGAAAAAAGCTGAAAGGGATTTGAACAAGACTCTTCTCCACCTAGAAAAATTTGCTAATAAACATAAATTAGAATTTAACCCCCAAAAATCTTAAACCTGTCTTTTTACTACCGATAAGAAACTATGCAAAATAAGGCCAAAAATAATTCTGAAATAACAACAATTACAATATAATAAACATCCTAAATATCTTGGCTACACCCTGGATCCAGAAATTAACTCCAGTAAACATATTGAAGAAGTTATTAGAAAAGGAAGAGACCGACTAAAAATCCTGAAATATATTTCAGGAAGAGAGTGGGGAGCCAATGCAACCACACTAAAATTAACTCGCACATCTCTAATTAGACCTATCCTGGAATAAGGATATCAAATCTATGGTACAGCATCTGAAACAAATCTAAAATCACTGGAAAGGATACAACTAAGTGCAGCTAGAATTATTACAGGTCTTCGAAATACCTGCCCTAACAATATTGTACTTTACGAGGCAGACATTATGCCCTTAAAGGATAGAAGAAGCTACAATCTGCCAAAATATATAAACAAAATCAAGAGTTATGGAAACAAACACAGAACTTCCAATTACATACTTAATTGGGAATCCAATCTAAGACTCAAAAAAGAAGGCCCTCTCCACCTGGCCAAAAGAAATGGATTTTTAAAATATAAAGTAGAAAAAAATATTTAGCAGAAAATATTTCTCCATGCGAACCACTACAAAATGTTATTTTTAATGCCTCTTTAAATGAACCCACCAACAAACAATGCCAAAATCCAGAATACTTAAAACAATTATCATTAGAAATAATTAATATAACATTCCTAAAAATGCAATAACTATCTATACCGATGGTAGCAGAGACGAGCTAGGACACACTGGCAGTGGCTGACTCATCAAAACCACAAATGGCATTGAGAAAATGAACAGAAGAAACCCAGATTTTTGTTCAGTCTTCAGATCAGAACTTATAGCCATCTATGAAGCCTTAAAATCCATCAGAAATACTAATTATCAAGATATCTGGATTATTACTGATAGTAGAAGTGACATACAACACTTGAGTCACACAGGGGAACTTAGAGACAAAGTAAGCAGGAACATAATTGGCTATCTCCAAAAACTCACAAAAACCTCAAAATTTCACTTCCAATGGATACCCTCACATGTTGGAATTGAAGGCAATGAAGCTGCTGATGTGCTAGCGAAAAAAGGCACAAAAGAACCCTTGCCACAGAAAAATAAGCTTACTTTTAAAGAAATAGAAACAGTAGCCAAAACAAAAATAAACAAGAACTGGAGGATCCCACCTAAGCACAGTTGGTACAGTGGAGTGAACCCAGGAGGAGCTCTGAACATCAGAAATAGACAGCATCAAACAACACTAACAAGATTTAGAACAGGCCATCTCAAGCCATTGAAGATAGAAAATAATAACAAAATCTACCCCACTTGCCCAAAATGTAGCTTAGCACCTGCAGCTCCAGAACACATTTTGGCTTGCATTAGATGCACTAAACAGGACCTTTGGGAGAGGCCGCTGCTCATCATAAAACAGCTCGAGGAGCATGAACTCATGGAATTCGTGTAATCATTACACAAGGGGATAAGAAACAACAACAAAAATGTAATGTCTTGACAAAGATTGGCGTTCATCCAACCGAAATATTGGCAAATAAATATTTCATTTAATCCAATATGTCTTTTTACTATCTAATATATATATATATATATATATTAACAAAAAAGCATCTCCTTATCGTGCAACTGAAAGTTCCTGATGGCTTGCGCCATCTATCGGAATAAATATAAACTATTCTCGTTGATTTTTAATTATTCCACTTGGCCAAATACCCATTCTTGATTAATCAAGAAAGGAGGGCCTGGGTCATCAGTGGTAAACCCTCTCAGCGGTTTCGCCAGTTTAATCTACTATACCGCTTTTATTAAAAAGGAAAATCGAAAAATTCAATATAACAGCGGTATGGAGATTGAACTGGCGAAACCGCTTGGAGGGTTCACCGCTGATGAGCCAGGACCTCCCAATAATTTTCTATTGTAGTAAGGGCAGTAGAAATTGTTTAATTTCAAAAAGAATCATACGTGTCTATAATAGTTTCGAATTTTCATATTAAATATAGTGTCACAGTAATGAAGGTGACGTTTGGGTAGAATAAAATAATAATTTATTAGATGACTTTAAATAGTTAAATAGTTTGAGGGATAAAAAAAATAGAGATAATCTAAGTTAAATGGATAAAAATAATGGTAAATTTAGGAAGTAATGTCAGAGACCCAAACGGCTGGCGATCGGCTACACCCCTCAAGATGGCGACTATTGTTTACAAACTTCCCGCCTAGCGTGCCCGCCATCTATCGGAGCTTAGGTACATAACACTTGCCAAGCTGACAGCGCGCGCCTATCGGGGCTTAGGTACATAACATTTGCCAAGGTGCCGATGTATTATTTACAGTTACAAGCTATGTACATTTTTGGTTATGACAATATCATTTATCATTATATTTTGGAGTGCTGCTATCTTTTATTAACAAGAAGAAAGGCTCCAATTAACCGACTCTAGGTCAATATAGACCCCGAGGTCACCATTCGACTCTATGTTAGAAGAAATATATATAAAAGGGGAATTGTGTTTATACTTCAGCCATTGTTATATGTATATAACACCTGAATTAATCCAATTTAAAATGAAAACAATTAGTCGTGAAATATCAAATTAAAAATTACTCTATAACGCAATTATGTAAAAGGTAATTGAATATATTTTAATTGCTTCGATGTTTCTCATTAAATTGTTAATCAGAGATGACGGGTGTTTGAAATATATTTTGATAAAATATGTTCGTCAAATGAAGGAAATAGAGACATTCTGAAATTATTATTGATATAAATTCGCATTGTGTTCCTCTTATTTGGAGTATGATAAAACAAAGAGGTATGGTAACACATTGACTTGTTTCAACGTGTAGTTTACTTTGAAACTAATATCCTTCTATAACTATAATAACGGGGGTCGGTGTAAAGATGGTCTAAACCATTGGATTTCGGCCGCTACGACCTGGGTTCTATTCCCGTATTGGGCACTTTTTCTTCTGATAAAAAAATATATATATGCTCTAATGGCCCCCGATTCTTGAAAAAGTCCAACCCCACCATCGAGTGCAAGTAACCAAACGGAACTCTGGCACATTATTTGTAAGTGCAAAATCGAACTGATTTTCACATGTGTAGACATATGGTGCACTTACAGTAAAAGTAGTCGCCTACTTCTACCCACCATGGCATAGCTTGTACTACGTGTACTAGGGATAAGCAAAAAAACTATAATAGCTATAGTATTAAATCTATGATTTCATAAATGGCAAATCTAACATTCAATAAAGTACTTCATTGTATAAATATTGTAGTAGTATGTATTTATAATTTTATTAACAGAGTATCATTTTTTATGTTTATATTTTGCTACTCTGTAAACTTCCCTCATTGCCTATCTTCTTTTATAATTTTTAGTTTGTTCTTGTCTTAAACAAAATTTCTGTGTCATCTTGAAGTTTGTCTTCCCTAATTTTCCATGTTGCAATATTAAGGTGGAAATAGCAAGCTTCCAATGATAGATTTATTTTTATTTATTATTTTATATATTGCATATATATTTTTATACAGTATATTATTTATATATAGCTGCTAACATTTATGGGAATATATTTATCATAAAAAGAACAGACAATTGACAATTAAACAACTTTATTGACATCTCGTCAATTTTTACACTAAAATGGAGATATAAGGTAATAATAATGGTAGGAATGAAGAGAGATATATACAATCGACGTAGCCCTCTCCGAGGGCACGTCCGGATCAGGAGCTTAAAGCCGCCTTGAATCTAGACAGGTCTCTGCCATTTGGGGAGTTCATGTTCGGAACATGTTTGATGATAATGCCGAAGAATTTGTCGAGAAGAATCTTGTCTTCAGGCGTGAGTTGCCCGAGGAGGTGCTCCGTTTCTTCTTCGTAATAGACCGCGAGTATGATATCCATCCTGACCACATTAATAAAAAAGAACAGCTTTCCCGTCAAAGTAGACGTAAAAGCTACGCGCCAACTATTGACAATCTCTAAATTCCAATAGCCTCTTAGATCGGTGTAAAAGACAGCAGCAGTTTTAGGAAATTTAGAACGCACACTTAGGTACCATGACTTCTGTATATACCCAAAACCATCCCAGACAGTGTTCTGAATTTTAAAAAGTCGGTGATATGACTTCAACATGGACCCGTATCTTAATTTTTTTCTGAGATGCACTTATTTCCAAATAAAATTTATATTGAAAGGGTTTTTAAAAACATATAAAGAGAAGGCCCAGTCATGGCCACGTTGCCAATTTCGATAGCAACGGAACGGTCAAAAGTCAAACATGGTGAAAATCGCCTTTTTCATTTTAGAATTTGTCTTCAAGTTGCTAATCCTCTTGTTTGGAACGTTGAGTATGGAGAAGATTCAGTATAAGATTCAAACCCAAATTTATTTAAAGAGCGAATAAACACATGCTGAAATTGTCGGCTATAACGACTGATAGGAGTGGTTTGGTTAAAGGCTCTGCTACTTCTATATCTTATATTGTGGTGGTTCGTCTGGTTTTGAAGAAATGATTCAATTATTCATTTCAAGGTATTTTAATTATTACAAATAAAATATAAAAATAAATATCAATGTTAATTATTATTGTTACAAATTAAAATCTAGTAAAGGAGAGTTGAAAAAGGTTTGATGAAAATGGACGGTGGCTCGCGGTGGCCGTCAAAACAATGGTATCCTCCCACGTGCTTAACACGTCACCACCGCCGCCGCGCATGCGCCGACTTAGCTTACCCAGCCGGCCGAGGTGGTGGCGGTTGAAAGGGCTTTACAAAATTGACGGTGGGTCAAAACACCGTCACAATATTAATATAACGCACCATCTATATATAGAAATGAAAACCATAAGTCTTGAATGTTTCCTTTACATACAAAACAAACTTCTACTGTCTATACTGTCCTTATTGTTTGCCGAATAACATTTCTCGATGCAAACATTTATATGGATGATAATTCCCGTCCACATAGGGCTGATGTGGTCGACACTTTTCTCCCAAACCATGCAATTTCTCGGATGAATTGGCCAGCTCGATCTCCAGACCTAAATCCCATTGAGCATGTATGGTACAATCTAGGACAGCGGATCTCATCCCTCCAAACCCCTCCTAGAAACACTCATGAGCTAGAAACAGCCTCAATACAAGAGTGGGCGTTGATTCCACAGGAGCTGATAAACTCCCTAATTCTTAGCATGGGTCGCCGAGCCTGTCTATCAGTTAAAGACGATCACACCCCATATTAACAACAATTTCCAAGATATTTATGCACTGATTGCAAGAAGATCATTGCTTGACCGATTAATTTATATAAAATAGATGTTTTTTCTTTGATTTAGGGTATTTTAATCAATAATGGAATAATAAATTTGAATATATAAAATTCCATTGATAAATGTTCAATAAAATTTGAGATAAATGAAAAAATATGTTGTTCCTCTACTTTGTGGGCTAATGTAAATAATTTAAATAAAGGAGAGAGAGAGAGATAATCGTTAATTGTTAATTATTTTTGAATATTTTCGGAATATCAGTATTTAAAAATCGAATAAAGCAAACCATATGGGCGTTTCAGATTATTGGTCATTGTCATCTTTCGTGTCAGTTACACGCTTGGAGGAAAAGATTGTTCTTTCTAATGTTGTTGTAGCAGAACTCTAGAAACTAGATAATATGTATAAGAACTCTCGGCTTGCGCTAGTTGTTTATCTTTGGATCTGTCTAGTTATCAACACTTGTTACACCAGCCAGAGTTCACAGTAACGGTTTTGTTTGATTTACAATATTGTGATTGATTCAATAGATCTGTAGGATGGTTGTTGCGTGATGTGTTGGTGTGGCTTGTGGAAAGGCTGCTGATAAAATTATAATTAAAATTAATTTATTTAAAGCCAGGAATATAAAAATAGAAAAGAAGCAACGGTTGAAGTAACGGCCGTTGGAGCAAGCCTAGATGTTTACCGCGTGAATGGCCAGAGTCTCTGATGACGTCCCGCGCGCATGCGTAGTCAGGTTGACGCTCGCGGTTGCCGATGCCGTCCACTGCCCCGTGTGTAGTGGAGCTTTGTCCCAGTTCGCGCTCGCTGAAGCAAAGTGTAGTCGCCACAGATCTATATTAGTTTACTATATTATTAGTCAAATAAGGCAAAAACAAGAGAAACAAACAGAATTGTGATAGGCTTAGCAAAAATACGATGTTTCTATTTAAAGATTCCAAGTTGTTTTGTACTCACTTATTTTGAAGTTACGAGGACATCCCATTTGATATAAACTAATATATATATATTTATTTAAGGAACGACTTGTTCCAATACAAATGTTGTAAAAACAAGCGAGCGAAAAATCAAAACAGAAAAGTCTGAAGCGTAGTAGTAGTAGTGACGTCAGCATCGATGATGATAAAATCAAAGTCTGCGTAACAAATTGTTAATATGACTGCACCTCCAAACCTGAAAAATTACACAATTTGCAAAATAAAAAAAAGGATTGCAGCCCAAACATTGAATAAATAATGCAAATAAATATATATTAATTTATCTTTAGAAAATGTACGATTTTGAAAAATATAAATTAGTATTCACAGTAAAAATTTAGGGTATATATCATTATAATATAAAATTACATATTTAACAAGAGAGAGACAGATAAAAAGTATATTTATTTATAAATTCACTAATATTTAAAAATACAAAAATATTTGCTCACAATAAGTTTACTTTTGTTGTAAAATGCTATCTTTCAAGTGCTAATCGCTCTTCAACGGGCTTAATAAAAAACATCGACTATATCTTACAAGAAATATTCACAAATATATATGTTTGCAACGTGGATATTTATAAATGAAATTTTAAAATTTTTAAATATCACTTCAATATATGATAGCTATTCACATATCTAAATTAAATGTTATGGAATATGTCTACGTTTTTAGGGCAACCAGAAATAATATTTCCTATAAATACAAGAATAATATTAAATATAAAAATATAAATACGACTTCAAAATAGTTGAAAATATAGAATAATTTTGAAGATATGGTTTTAAAAATAAATACTAAAATTATATTTAATGTATGTCGGCTTACAATTTTCGAAATAACCATAAATCGTCTGTAATAGTTTGAAAGAAGAGATCTTTTGGTAATTCAATGTGGTCAAATGTATAGCCCATTTTTTGTTTTGAAAAACTTAAATTGTTTTTTGTTGTCATTTGAAAAATAAACAACAAAAATTTTTAAAAGAGTATATTTGTAATGTAATATTTTTTAAATTGCTGAATTTCTCCAATTTTTATATCAAAATTTTCAAAATACAAGTTTTACATTTAATAAAGTATATAAATTTATATAAACTATCCATCGTCTAACTTCAAAATTATAATAATTATAATTATTCAAAATTATGTTTTACCGTAAATAAATATAGCATATCAATTTTAAATATCAAATTTAAATCTTATCATTTTTTAATTAAAAAAATGTTATAAAAATCGAAGTATTTAATGACTTTATTTTTGTTTATTCTATCTAAAAATCGGAAGATTTGAATTTATACATAGAGGTTGATAGTTACTATAATCTTTGTAATATGATTTACTGGATTTGGAATGATCAGCGCCTCTGCTTTTTCCATTTACCAAGGAAATAACAAATATCCAGACACTTCTGATATATTTAAGTTAATGCTGCATCACAAATTGATGTGTGTATTATTATATTATTAGAAATATTATCTATTCCTGGTGATATCTTCGAATTCAATTTATCAATAATAGTGTTTATTTCATTAATTGTAATTATTACTTTTGTTTTGTTCTCGAGAAAGTCGTAATTTATTATACATATAATATACAATTCCTTATATTTGTATGCCTATTCTAATCATAACCATTGTTGTCATCAGGAAATAGAGTCGCTATTAATTTCTCAGTTTTCTATTATTGTTCTTAATACGTGTTTGTTTCCAATAATTAATCTTATGCTGTTCAATTATTCTATTGAGCTGTCCTGCCTATATATCCAGTACTTTAGTTGAGTTTTTACTGAACTCTTTTTTTTTTTTGCTTATCCCTAGTACACGTGGTAGAGGCCATGATAATCATGGTGGGTAGAAGTTGGCGACTGCTTTTACTGTAAGTACACCACATGTCTACACATGTGAAAAGCAGTTCGACTTTGCACTTAAAAATGTTCCAGGGCTCCGTGAACTCTTGATAAACTAAGATAACTATTTCAGCCTGCATGTTTTTTTTTTTTCAAAACAATATTTTTCCTGATGCCCTCAGTCGTTTGAATATATATATGTCATAATATATACTCTTCCAGGAATAATAAAGCAAACCTAGAGTCAGCCCAGAGAGAGACGGGAGGGCAAGGACCGATCATTTAAGACACCAGCGACATTCCAAGGGTCGACAACTGAGACCCGTCCGTTAACACATTGGGACTTTTAAGACAGTTGGGGATTGTGTGCGACACGAACGGCCGCTCAGCGGGGGCAGGCCAGTCTCTCTCTCTCTGGTTGTCTGGGTTCCTTCTCCAACTTGTGGTGTGTTTATTTCTCTTCCCACCTTATTATATTGCCACATAATTATATATAATCCTATTTTCCTCAATGTTTATGTCAATAGTTCCTTCAATACCTTTACCAAGAATTCATATAAATTTGACGGATATAAGATCAGAAAATAGCCAACTACATTATAAAATGGTATAACGGCTAGACGGTTTCACCGCAAATTAAACAAGCTCTCATCATATTTTTCTTATTCCAGTAAGGACTGTATTAAAGGTTTGTATAAGAAAGTGAAGATACCCGCTTAAAATAGTGTATCTATGTGACTAGAGATGATGCTTAGGATTTGTAATTAAAGTATATAAAAAATCTTTCACGTCAAAATAGACATAAAAATTAGACACCATTTATTGAGTGTGGATGGCGTCTTGTTTTGACTTCTATATTGAAAGAGAGGCTAGATTCATGTTTATAGATCACTCTCTTCTCTACAATATTTCTATTTATAAGTTTGAAAGTTTGTCTTGAAAAGGTGGAATTCTATAAATCAATTAAGGACATTTTAAAACTTGAAATATAATCAATTATAACCGGGAGTATAAGTCGAGGCAGGATTTCTTAGTTTTGTCTAAATCGAAATTTCTAAACCTAACGATACATCGATAAGTGTATCTCAAATAAACATGTTTTCAAAACAAAGTATTTATATACGAGATAGATTGTCCGATCTTTCACATTGAATATATCATAAGTATTAAAATAAAAACATAAAGCATCCAGAGAAAAGTTTCTTTTAAAAATATTTTTATTTAAAAAATATCTCGAGCTTTCGGGCAAGTAAGCCCTTCTACGGGAGAAAATGCTTTACATCATTAATACGCCAATAAAATATGATTTAAAATTAAATAAAGTCCATTCCCTGTTTACATTTGTTTTAAGGCATAAACAACGCGGGCTTCTGTTGCGCGTACTTCACTTGGGGGTTATGGGCTGGGCTCAGGGAATATAATGTTTTAAATTTCCGGAATATCAGAAGTATGTGGATATTTGTTATTTACTTGATGAATGGATAAAAGTAGAGGCTTTGATCATTCCAAATCCAGGTAAATCAGAATACAAAGATTAAAGTAACTATCGACCTATATGTATAAATTCAAATATTTCGAAATCTTTTTATACAATCAACAATAAGACCACTAAATATTTCGACTATTCATAACATTTTTTTAAATTGAAAACTATAAGAAGTAATCATTTTTATCCCATCGAAAAAATTTGCGAATTTGTATATAACAAAGACACTTATGTAAAAATCAATACATTTTGTAAATTCATTTTGGATTTCTTTTTCTGTTTGATAAAACCAACATTTCGGTTTTAAATTTGTTTTTAGTCGTTATTGATTGAATCGAATATAAAATGAATTGTATATAGGTTGATAAAATGTTTTTAGCGCAAGTATCCCAAGCTGGGATATCGCGTTCGATATTTCAAATAAAATAAAATATACGAGATAAATCATTAGCGCAAACAAACACAAAAAACTAAATTGTATGTGTACTGATATATTCCGAAATATGATGTAAATATGGGTTTACCGGTATAAATTTATTTCTTTAAAACCATTTCTGAGTTTCCACTCTTCAGTGCTTCCTATATAAGCAGAATCGTCCAATAAAGTATTAGAGTTCTGAGAAGCGGTCTGTTAGATTAAATTGGCGAAACCGCTGGCAGGGTTAACCACTGATGAGCTAAGCCCTCCCAATATATTTTTTCATCGCAGTAAGGACAGTAGAAGTTTGTATTATGTATAAAAGAAACATTCGTGCTTTTAAATCCTTTCATTTTATATGTATAGATGGTGCGTTATTGATTTGTGTTAATAAATTTATATGATTTTACTTTATATAAATGAGAGAGAGTTAGATGTTCTGTGTGCGTTATTACCACTATATATTGTCACAGGATTTTTATAAATATTTAAATCATCAAATATAATCATTATATTAATTGTGGAAACTGAATATATGAATCTGTTATGGTCTATTATTCATTTATTCACACGATATTACTTCAACGCCATCTGTAAATAAGACACAAAATATATATATATTATATAATCCAAATATAAAAATATTCTATAATTTAAAAAATATATTTTATTTTCATTCATTGATAGTTCTACTTGTGTTTTCACCATAGTTTTAGAATACGCCGACTTTTAATACTTGTTTTAAATATGTAGTTATCTAACCTATTTTTGAAATTCACTAATATAGAATTAATTTCATAAATTCTATATAACTGTGAAAAATGTCTTATTGTAATTTTCTTCAAGTAATTTAAAATAAAAACTACTTGATAGTAAATAGTTATTTTTCTGCTTTTATTTCAAAATGACACGACTGCAAACGATACCATTAGGTACTCATGTACTCAAAAGAACCAGCAATTAATTTCTATCTCTAAAATCTTTCTTTTTTATATATAATATATATACATATATATATTAAAAATAAAAAGGCATATACTGACCAGGAGCACATGGGCTTTTTAGATGGCAGAGCGCCATCTAGTGGAGCAAAAATAAACTAAACGTTGATTTAGCCTGTTCCCTGATATTTGGCCAACCAAATTTCTTGATAAATAAAGAAAAGTCAACCACGAACGCGTTTCGGGCTTTTTAAAAATGTTTTTTCACATAAATATAATTTGAAACTTTTTTATAACTACCCGCTCTGGGCTTGTCTACAATACAGCAATGGATCATTCTACAGTCGAAACTGTCGTACAGGAAAACGTAACAATATATAGGCCTTGTTTAGAATTATATTTTGAGGTAATTCTTCTTTTAAATATCTCCATTTATATATATATATAAGTTCACACACAATACCCCATTGAAACACCTATATGGAACTAAGTATAATGAGAACGAGGCCAAAATGAAACAATATTTCAGAGTCTAAGGTATTATGTAATACAATCAATCACAGACCGCAAGGGAAGATTAATCAAGGAATGTAATGAAATTGCTTTTCCCACACCAATGGCCTTGTCCATTAAACCACGCTTGACATATATATATTCTCCAGTATCGAATATATCCCAGTATATTCTGTGAGCAGTATTTTCAATCTATTTAACATCATCTCTCTCTCTATATGGTTAGATTGTGTGTATGAAGAATTGTTGAACATTCCATTATAAGATATAGGAACTATTAACTATATTGATATAGAATTGGATTTCTTTTTACTAATTAAAAGTATCGTTTATTAATAGGTAGACCTGTTTAATGAATAGTTAAATAGTTGGATTATGGAAATTGATATGGAAAAAGAGCTGCCATTGTCAATTGTAAAATGGTGTTATTTGTTAGAAACTTATATTATTTTATCATGATTGTTTCCTTTTTTGAATATATAAAATAAAATATTCTACTGTTTTACTGTGAAGAAATAAATACAATGAGAAAGCCTTTTGGCTCATCAGTGGTGAATTCACCCAGCGGTTGTGCCAGTTTAATCTATCATAAGGCCTCAATATTGGGTTTTATCTATGGCTTATATATCTAGTATTTAAGAGGCCTTCTTGGTAAAAGTATTAAGAAAACTATGGGCATAACTGCTGTTAGGGTTTGTCAATTATGAGCGAGGCCCTACCATTTAATTTATTTCATCACAGTAAGGGCAGTATAATATATAAATTCAGATTAGAAATAGGTCATTTGCATCTATATTAGTATGTTTTCTAATAAAAGAAAGTGCAATAATTTATCATATTTAATCAGTTTTCAACTATTCTTTCCATTCTTTCTCTACCAAATATTCTACTGGATGGTCACCTTTACTTATATTTAATAGTTCCTCTACTCAACATTCTACTGTAATGTCAGTCTGGTAGTTGTACATTGTTCTATCTTTGTCTATCTCAACTCATCTTTAATTCTTCTCCTACCCAAATTTCCACTAAATAGTCAGTCTAGTGTTTGTACATTATTCTCCTTTTGTCTATTTAACTCACCTTTCATTCTTCTCCTACCCAAACTTCTACTGAATAGTCAGTCTAGTGTTAGTACATTACTCTCCTTTTGTCTATCTCAACTCATCTTTTATTTTCTTCTACCCAACATTCCACTAGATGGTTAGTCTAGTGCTTGTACACAATTCTACCTTTGTTTATCCTAACTCATCATATTCAGAGTTCTCTTAACCCAAACTTGCACAGATTTGGCAGTCTAGTGTTTGTATATTGGTCTACCCTTGTCTATTCTTAATTCTTCTTTTACCCAATCTTCCACTAGATGGCCGATCTAGTGTTCCAATAATGTTCTACCTTTGTTTATTTCAACTCATCTTTCATACTCCCTCACCCAACCTATTACTCTTATGTTAGTCTATTGCTTGTACTTTGTTCTACCTATGTCTACCCTAACTTATCTTTTATTCATCTTCTACCCAAAAACTCCACTAGATGTAAAGTTTAGACTCTATATACGTATATACTTTATGGGATAAAATAGTTATAATTCTCCATAGATTTTATCTAGTGAGTGGCACAAAAGACCTTACTTATATATAGATATACCAAAAGTAGCACCTCTCTCATCAAATTAATTACTTAAATTAAATAGTGGTGTAATGTTCCTACATTGGTCTACCATTCAAAGATGATCTATCTCAGTATAGACATGTCGTGTAAGTTGATACTACAAGGGAAGAAGGCCGAATACGTGACTAGGGAAGTTTATTAAACCACCATAGTTTACTCGAACTCAGCCTTGACAGCAATGCAGCCATAGTTGCGGAACTTGTTGGAACCGGTGGAGGGTTTCCACAGAACTCCGAAACACTGGCGGTGGAGCTGCACACAGCATCTCTTGTTAGAACCTCGCCACTTATCGGAATAAATAGACCGTTTTTTTCCTAATATTTCCCAAATCCCCATATTTATCTGTGAATAATGGATCACACGCGTGTTGAGAGCAGCTATCTCTTCAGATAGTCAGAGTGATTCAACCACCGAGATGGTCCAGATACTGCTCGGTTGATCCGAAAAATACTAGATTTGAGCCAATATGATTGGGAATGCTTGGAAATATTGAAAAAAAGTAAAACTCAATAATTTCGTTGTTGTCTATTCTCGTAACTTGCTAAGTATTAGATAATATATGTCGATGTGTGTGTGAAACTTTGACAATTCAAAGTATTTTAAAACCAATTTTGTTATGATTCGGCAATGTTTGGTTATTATATTCGGTAGTGAGGTGACAGTCAGAAAGATGTCTCACCCTCTCGTCTCTCTGGAGGTCACAGTCATCCTGGTCGTCGTACTCCACCTCGTCCTTCTTGCAGGTGCTGGAGCCCAGGTTCACGGTGATCTCGTAGTTGAAGCCGTTCACCACCTGCATCTTTAGGTGTTACACTTCTCCTCATTCTTCCTATTTCTGTACAGGTACGGATACATCTTTATTTACGGGCTACTAACCAGAATGGATTATTTTTGAGCCCCGATGGACGCATGAAGCGGAATATATATAAAGCACTATATACATTGCACTGTTGTAGGGGCCTAGGAATTAGTGGTCAGGGGATCGTGAAATCTGAAGAGATACCCTTGAAACCTCGCGTTTATATTCAATTGTATCACAGTTATGTGAATAGGGGTCGGTGGAAGGATCGTCTAAACGTTGGTTTTCCACCGCTACGATTCTGGTTTGATTCCCGCATTGGGCACTTTTTTTCTGCTTTTAAAAATATTGCCCCAATAGCCTCCGATTCTTGCAAAAGTCCTAGCCCACCAGCGAGTGCAAGTAACTAAACGGGGCTCTGGCACATTTGTAAGTGCAAATTCGAACTGGTTTTCACATGTGTAGACATGTGGTGTACTTATAGTAAAATTAATCGCCTACTTCTACCTACCATGATTATCATGGCCTGTACCATGTGTACTAGGGATAAGCAAAAAATAATAATTATGAGGATATACTGTAGAAAAACCTCCAAAGAATAATTTATTAATAGATATTCCAACCCTCTCATGTTCTGAAAATGTTCATCATTAGAAGCTGGACGATTTTTTTCAATTCTTTCTTAAATTCACACAAAGCTTGGTTTTAACGCATCAGATGAGTTCCTAATGGTATTTATATTTTAAAACATTATAACTTATTTCTATATAATAGGGGTTAGTTAAATAGGATTATAAATTCAAATATTTCGTGTAAATTATCTATTTTTTTATTTGATAAAGTGCTATTTATGTAGTATCTCATGTTTGGTATGAAATTATTGATTGGAAAAGGAAAAAATATCATGAGTAAGGCACAAACCATTATCAACCTTTTGTTGCACGATCCGGAGATGCCTTTCCCGTGTTTATATTAATAATTTGTACTATATTTTCCCATAAAGAACAAAATAATAACAATATATGACTTATAGAAAATATTAAATATAATAATATATAGTAAAACGTCATGTGAAATACTATCCCGCATGTGTTTCTTTTCAACGATAATTCAAAATTTATTTCAAGGAGAAATAACGATTATTTCTAACCTTTTAGATGAGGTATGAAAGGGTGAATTGTGAAGAGTAATGATAAACGGAAAAATAAAAGTAGAGATAAGAAATATATAGTATAGATACATATGACGAAAATATAAATAACGCCAAATGTAAGTATAGAAAAATGTTTAGAAAATATTAAAGATTAGAAAATTAAGATAAAAAAAATGTATATTCTTATCAATACGAAATTTATTAAAGAGGTTGGAGATCTGCATCTATAATTAAGATGATGGAAAGAGGAGTAAATAAAGAAATGAGTATCGAAGAAAGAGTTATAAAATGCAGGGCCATCAAAGAAAGAAATTAAGTAAAGAAATATTCATCTAAGAAAAGGATATGAAAGAAAGAGCTACAAAGAACATAAAAAACAATTAAAGATATTTTTTCAATATAATGTCTATGGAATAAAAGAATTCGTTGGGAGAACAGTCAAAAGATTCTATCAATAAGCATCAAAGAGAGAAAAAATATTTTAAATAAAGATAAATATATAAAATAGTTATAAAATAAATAGTATTCAAAGAACGTTCTAAAGATTCCTAAAGAAAATAGGAGTCAAATGAACTAAAAAAAGCAGGAGTTAAAGAAGTGCTATAACAGAAAGAGGTAATATAATGGTATATCTATGAAGAAAGAAGCATTATAGCAAAAGACACGTCATAGCAAATAGACATTATAGCGAAAGAGTCATCATTACAATAGAGGCAAAGCTCGGGGACTTATAGATAGATCTATGAAGTAAGAAGAATTATAGAAAAAGAGGCAATAAAGAAAAAAAGCATTATAGCAAACGAGGCTTCATAGAAAAAGAGACATCATTGCAAACGAGGCTTCATAGAAAAAGAGGCATCATTGCAAAAGAGACATCATAGAAAAAGAGATACCATAGAAAAATAGGCATCATAGAAAAAGTGGCATCGTAGTAAAAGAAGCATCATATTAAAAGAAGCATCATAGTAAAAGAGACACCATAGCAGAAGAGGCTTCATGGCGAAAGATACACCATAGCAAAAGAGGCTTCATGGCAAACGAAGCATCATAACAAAAGAGATACCATAGAAAAAGAGGCATCATAGAAAAAGAGGCATCATAGTAAAAGAAGCATCATATTAAAAGAAGCATCATAGTAAAAGAGACACCATAGCAAAGAGGCTTCATGGCAAACGAAGCATCATAACAAAAGAGATACCATAGAAAAAGAGGCATCGTAGTAAAAGAGGTACCATAGAAAAAGAGGCACCATAGCAAAGGAGTCATCGTTATAAAAGAGAGATCATAGTAAAAGAAACATCGTAGTAAAAGAGGCCTCCTATCAATAGAGGCAAAGTTCGAGACCTACCTGGCGACGAGCCCCAACGATGCGAACGATGTTCTGGTGGTACTTGTTGCTCAGGCGGTGGGAGATCTCCCTGGCGATGATGTGGGCCGTGCTGACAATATCTGGGTCGTCCACGTTCACCTTCTCCCAACCTCCCACCAGCTGGGAAGCGGCGAAAGCACAGAGGCAGAGGAGAGCAGCTAGACGCAGATACATGTTGCTGTGGAGTGTGCCGACAGAATGAACGGTTCTCTTCTTATAGCTCCCGTTATCTTATTCTTGTAGCAGAAGACCTTGTTACGATAACCCTATCTACCTCCAGATGGGGCCCTTCACACACTTGGCCTTGTACTCTTATGTCACTCTGATTGGTGAACAGATAACTAGATTGTGAGAATATTCCATAAAATCCACATGTTTCTCTTTATTAGAAATATGATACATTGTATTTAAAATTTCGCTTATTGTATAACAATACAAACATAGCGTATATATATATATATATCCCACCCCTCAAATTGAATATGTTAAACACATATAGCTAAATTGTACAATCTGCGTTATTATTACCTACGAGAGAACTTGCGAAGGGATACAGTTATCTACGCTTTAATAGTCTATTTTAACCTTAAAAGGTAATACATAAAAACCATTTACTGTTTCTCAGACCTAAGACTTCAATTCACCCCAGTCCTACACAGCGGTGGTAGACCCACTAGTATGAATTTCCATAGGATGATTATTTCCATGACGGTTACTCTTAGTTTATTAAAAGCAAATTTCGACTTAAATTTATATTATAACCTCTCTCCTATAATTAAATTAAGACTATAAATATTAATGTTTCAGTGAACAAATCTTATGCATGATGCCTATGTATTCTATACACTTTGAAAGTCACAATAACTCGTAGCTATTAACGTTTAGAACTTTGTAATGACAACAAAATAACTACACTTGTTACATATATCCATTATAGTCAATGATGTTTAGCTGAAGCTATAGTTGTTATGGACAAATTTAAATTCTGACCCCGGTATCCAAGCCAAAACATGTCTGTTAATTATAAATAAAAGTCAACAAAATAACCACCCTTGTTACATATATCCATTATAGTCAATGATGTTTAGCTGAAGCTATAGTTGTTATGGACAAATTTAAATTCTGTCCCCGGTATCTTAGCCAAAATATGTCTGTTAATTATAAATAAAAGACAAAAAATAACTACCCTCGTTACATATATCCGTTATAGTCAATGATGTTTAGCTGAAGCTATAGTTGTTATGGACAAATTTTAATTCTGACCCCGGTAACTTAGCCAAAACATGTCTGTTAATTATAAATATTAGACAAAAAAACTCCTTCCTCAGCAAATTGTATTTTATTCAAATTTTTACCGAAGGGATTTTATATTAACAAGTCTGTTTAGGTTTTTATTCCAAATAAAATATACACTGTTTTCAACACTGACGCAAATTAGATTCTTATAGGGATGTTTTGAATTAAGTTCCTGTCATTAGAATTGTTTTAGAGCTTACAACGAACACACTCTGTCACACACATCACACACATGATATAAAATATATTCACTTATGAACAAAACTTAAGGAAATTGTGCCTTTTAGCATATGTATAAGGATTCAGACAATAATTCTGAAACATATTTGATACACAGTGATCTTTATTGGAGATACGCGAGACAACCAAGTGTAAATAAAATTGCTTCTGTCTCCTGAAAAAACAGATGAATTGAAAAATCAAAGCTTTACACTTCCTTAAGTTTTATCCAAGAGTGTGTGTATGATATTTCATAAGATTAATATATTGAATCAATTATAAAATTATTTGTACAATATAATAGTTCATTCTACAAATCTAACATGAGGTGTAGTGCATAATGGATCATTTACACGAACAATTATGCAACAATAGTATTTAAAAGCCTATATATATATATATATATATATAATAAAATTTGCATAACTACAAATAATCAAATTTTATAATACCACAATTAATACTTCTATGTTTAAGACGAACGATGTGTACAACCCATAATAATGACTCATTCATAAGAAATAGTAAATTACAATTTGATTAGGTTTTAAGTGGGTAATTAAGTAATTTAAGGGTAATTAAGTTTTAAGGAGTTAGGTTTATATCATTAGGTTCTAAAATATCCTTATTTGTATATAAAAAAACTTACGTTTTATTTTATAATCATCTCCTCTTTCTTTCATATATATGTGTGTATTTATCTCTTTTTTTTTCTATTCATTGTATTCATCTATATTAAAAGTAAAAATGGTATATCCTGACCACGATGGCTTTTCTTGAATCATCAAGAAATTAGGTTAGCCAAATATCAGGGAACAGGCTAAATCAATGTTTAGTTGATTTATGTTCCACCAAATGGCGCTCTGCCTTCTGTAAAGCACATGTGTTCCTGGTCAGGATATGGCATTTTTATATTTAATATCAACACCTGACCTTTTTATTTTTTATTTTTCTATTATTTTTTCACATTCATATATATATTCATCATTATATTTATAGTCTTATTTATTCATATTTATTCAATTTAACCTTATATATCATTATATTGACGTTATATAATGAAGTAGCTTCAATATAAATCTCTCTAAGACCAGCATTGAAAGAGAGAGATATAAAAACTACTTATTATAACGTTCATATAAGATTATATAGGTTTCAAAATAAAAAGAGAGAACGAATATTTGTTACAAAAAGTACTAGATGCGTGTGAAATGTAGATGGCTAACAGAAATATTCGCTTTGAAAGAGCCAAATAGAATAGGCACACTAGCCTTAGGTCTGATTAACCTTAAACACTAAATAACTTCTATCAAATATATATTAAATAGTAAGTAAAACCTATAAACTTATGTACATAGTTCACTAAACACTCCTAAGCTGCCTTCCATAGAAAATACAGGGTATATTCCAAACCAATCCAATACAATAATAGAGCGGTCTAAAGATTAATTTGGCGAAACCGCTGAGAGGGTTCACTACTGATGAGTCAAGCCCTCTCATTCAATAACTCATATCATTGCAGTAAGGTCTGTAGAGATAATATTTGATGATATTTAAAAGAAACGCATTGCCAGTAAATATATTTGTGTAAAGCTCTAACGATAGATGGCAATTAAATTTAATTTACTAATATATATTTGTTTTATATTAAGTTTCATCAAATGTTTATTGTTTTGGATATGGATTGTTGTTTAATAGGCTATTATGTATTACAATTTGGCCTTCAGAATCTAAAGTTTTATGAATATAAACAAACCATCAGGGGACTCCCCCACCGAAGATATCAGAATCCCTGCCATAGTTCGGAGTTTATTATGTCGATACAAACAGCACTCTGTGTCCAAAGGAACAAACCTCTATTCGTATTTTACGCTCATCTCTACTGATGCGGCTCATTACCATGTACTCCAAAATAGTTTTTTTCCGAAGATAGTTGTAACACACGCAAAAAAACGATTTTTCACATCCAGCTAATAAATATATTCAATAATAAGCTTTGAGTAAGTATTTTATAGATGAAAACAACTATGTTCTTAACACACAAAGCAATAACGCGCCATCTATGCATATAAAATGAAAGGATATAAAAGCACGAATGTTTCTTTTATACATAATACAAACTCTACTCCCCTTACTGCGATGAAAAAATATATATTGGGAGGGCTTGGCTCATCAGTAGTGAACCCTCCAAGCGGTTTCGCCAATTTAATCCACCAGACCGCTTCTCAGAGCTCTAATACTGTATTGGACAATTCTGCTTATATACGCAGCACTGAAGGATGGAATCTCAGAAATGGTTTTCAAGAAAACTATGGACATAAGCTTATAGGACAGTAGAATTACATTCTGCTCTGTTTACACATAAATTCTCGCCTAAATGTCAAAATATAAATTCTCATATTAAAAATAAAGAACAAAACCGTGAGACAACGAGTTACTTGTAAGAATTTTCATTTGGCCGAGCTTTCGGGCGTTTCTGCCCCTCTAGAGTTCTTATTTTTACCCCTGGAGATAAGCAGAAATGCCCTAAAGCTTAGATAAATAAAAAACCTTACAAGAAACTTTTAGTTTCAGTATTTTTTACTTTTTATAATTCACTATTCAATGCGATAATTCGATTTATAAATCCCTACATATATAGAGATAGAGAATATATTTTTCTCAATTTCTAACCTTTCAGAAGGAATAAATTGTTCTCTAGATGTAGGCTTAATTAAGACTGCCTTGTCAGTTTGTTTTTCCGTATAATTATCTGCATGATAAGACCAATTAACTAAAGATTAATTCACAGAGGAAGGTTTAGCGTGAAAATAATTAAGTTCCCTTTAAATTATTATAGGATTAGTATAGTTAAAGCAGTTGATAGCGTTAACTATCTAGAAATCTCACTTCACTGGCGTGAGATCGAATAAGAAAATAACAATAAGAGATTTTACTGTTCATAGTTCCCAGTTTAAATATATTTTCTAATAGGTCCTTAATCTACACATACAGTACCAAGTATAAAAGTAAATCAGCCCTATACATTATTGATATTATTATAATATACAGTGGACTCTCCTATAACGCGAGTTTTTACAACGTGATAAAAAATATTGCGACAAATTTATTTATACAACGCGAATTTTCGTATAACGCGTTATAAAATAAAACAATTTACCCTAACAACATTCGCGTTATACAAGTTTTATTTAGTACAACGCGAATTCCTATAACGCGATTTCATACAACACGGAACACATTAATCGCATCATAGGAGAGTTTACTGTATTAAACACTGCCTAACGGTTACGAGGTCCCCACACTTATTTTATCATTGTAACATGGATAGAAATACACTCATGGACAAAACTTAAGGAAGTTGTACCTTTTAGCATGTATATCGGGATTAAGACAATAACTCTGAAAGATATTACACTAACCTTTATTGAAGACACACGAGATAACCAAGTCTGAACAAAATTTCCTCTGTCCTCTTTAAAAAAGTCTTCCTGAGATCAAATACTTTCTACTTCCTTATGTTTTGTGCATGTGTGTGTGTAAGTCTAAACTTCACTACTATACACATTTTTGTGTGAATGTGAGAATCAATAATAAATGAACAAAATAAAATTTCGAATTTCCTGTCACAGAATTCTACTAATTAAAATGCTATACTATTTTCAATCTCTAAATTTATATTTTATATAAAATTACAGTTATAATTATATACATAGAAATGGTTATTAATTTATAATTTACATTTTTTGGTTCATTTGTTGAGTGTAATTGTATTTTTATATAAAATAATTACACCCATAAACAAAAGTGTAAACCGTAAAACTTGCGTAACACTACAATAAAATTATTAATGAAAAATAAATATTCATTATAAAATATATTTTTCTACCTTTTATAAAATATATATATATACAATCGCATATATAAAATAAAAATATTTCAATTCCATTTATTCAATATTCTTCAAAAAGAACTTAGCACTCTTGCCAATGTTATTTTTTATTCTATAAAATATAAAATAAAATGTTTCAAATATTTTCTTTTTCTTCCTTAACACTGTTAAAATGTAACATTAAAAATCAATTAAAATATTTTTCAAATAAGAAAAATCATTTTTATGTTCACAAAAATTGAAAAGTTTCTATGAAAAAAAAAATCAATAAATATCGTGAAGCTAATCACAATATGGTGGGGATAATTCAATATCTTTTGGCAAACTTGTCAACTTTTAGTTGGCTATTAAATTTTAATTTCTTGGATGAAATTTCGGAGTTTTCCTTTTTTATTTATTTTGATAATATAAAGTTGAAGTCGTATTTTTAATCTATATTTTATAGAGAGGAGGTATATAGAATGGAGTAAATATATCTTATACCCATTTTTATATATCCTCACACGATATTTTTATTAATAATATTATAATTTATATAGATATATTTTTAAAATATTGTTTATATTTTGTTTTTGAGAAAATAGTTATATAATGTTTAATATTAATTTATTTGAAATTTTTATTTACATTTTTCTTGTTAAAATATATATTTTAGGGTTTTATATGAAATTTTGTATATGCATATAATGCAAAAATATATGCATATATATTCGTGAAAATCAAAGAAGAATACGTGATGCAATATATTGATGTTGGAAAATATCATATTTATAATTTGAAAAAGAAACATAATTTATTTTATATTTTGTAATAATTACTTTATTTTGACAATTTGTTCATTTTTACATATCAAATATTGTCTCTACAGATCTTACTACAAAGACCAAAGTTATTAAATGAGAAGGCTTGGCTCATCAGTTGTGAACCCTCTCAGAGATTTCGCCAAATTAATCTCAAGACAGCTCTACTATTGTATAGAATTGGTTTTATTATATACCCTGTATTTAAGAAATAAGAGATTCTTCTCAGTAAGGTATATTATAATCAATAAATAAAAGAAGACAAGTTTATTAAACAATTTTAAATAATCGCAAGCTTTCGGGTGAAAACCCTTCGACAGGCAGTATAAAGCAAAAGCGACGATACTAACATGGTACACATGGCAGACAAGAATATATACATCTATGATATTTACATAACTATGGTAAAAAGAATTGCAAATAAGAAATTTACATCACTGTGAAATAATACATATAGAGAATCTATTCTTCAAAAAGATGCTAATTTTATAATTGGAAACGGGAATATCGTTGAAATATATTACATGACTGACACGGGCAACTATCGGGAGAACTACATGAAGGCCAGGAGAGCATGATAGGCTTCAGGGAGGTCGATTTTTCTGTTGATGCTGCCTTGCTTATGGGATTCTATGGATTCTAGTATGCGCCTGTAATGTATTGTAGGGTGTTTGATGTTAAAAGTATGGCCTGTGTCCTGTATGTGCTGATATATGAGAGATTTGGAGTCATGGTTAGATATGTTACGGGAGTGCTCAGCTACTTACGTAGGCGAGACGGGTAGAACTGTTGCCATCAGGATGTCTGAGCACTCCCGTAACATATCTAACCATGACTCCAAATCTCTCATATATCAGCACATACAGGACACAGGCCATACTTTTAACATCAAACACCCTAAAATACATTACAGGCGCATACTAGAATCCATAGAATCCCATAAGCAAGGCAGCATCAACAGAAAAATCGACCTCCCTGAAGCCTATCATGCTCTCCTGGCCTTCATGTAGTTCTCCCGATAGTTGCCCGTGTCAGTCATGTACTATATTTCAACGATATTCCCGTTTCCAATTATAAAATTAGCATCTTTTTGAAGAATAGATTCTCTATATGTATTATTTCACAGTGATGTAAATTTCTTATTTGCAATTCTTTTTACCATAGTTATGTAAATATCATAGATGTATATATTCTTGTCTGCCATGTGTACCATGTTAGTATCGTCGCTTTTGCTTTACACTGCCTGTCGAAGGGTTTTCACCCGAAAGCTTGCGATTATTTAAAATTGTTTAAGAAACTTGTCTTCTTTTATTTATTGATTATAATATACCCTGTATTTATTTATTTAACAGTTGGGAGAGACACGCCAAATCCACAATTTGGATAATTGCGTGTATATCTTAAATTATATACAATTAACACAATTGAACATTGGGAAGTATGAAAATTAAGCGTTCGATGTCAAATTTTGCATATAGTAATTAGAAATAGTAGCTTGAAATATGTACAGTCAACACTTTCGCCTCAAAATATACATCCTGAAGAATCTATTAAACCTGTATTTATTATAGAAGGCAGCTTAGGGGTGTTTATGGAATCTATGGACATAAACTTATAGGTCTCTGTAAAGGTACATACGTATAATTACAAGAGAATATTTTACTTCACACAAAACATTACATTTCGTTCAAATTTATACATATAATGTTTATTTTAAATAGAACGGCGTCAACCAGTCGTATAAGCGATAGAATCACCTTAATCAAGGAATAGTTTGAATATAATTGGCCTTCAACATTATATTTTGGCTGTAAATAAGGCAATATTTACGATTTTAAAAAAGAAATTTCTTTCGATCTTATATGAATTAACTGAATACAAATATTTATTTTTCCATTTCAACTTGTCCACTGTAAGATAGACTGTTTAAGATATTGGCTTAATAGTAATATAGAAGGGTCGAAACTATTGCCAGGTTTACTTTTGACAAGACCTGGCCTGGTAAATATTTCTTTCCACTCACAATCAGACAATACCATAGACATGTTTAGCTTCAATTTGCTTCAAGAATATCTATTCAAATAAAAAAACATATTTTTAGAATTTGATTTTTTTTTTCCTTTTTACTTTTTTATTTGTTTGATGAAATGTGTTATTATGGTTCTCTCTTTTATTCTTGATCTACACTTACTCTCTTCAATTCTCTTCCTTTTTTTCTTATGCTACGCTTCTATGAGACGTAACTTTCGAAGTTTCAGCGTGAACCTAAAATAAAATACCTTTTGACACCTTAAAATATAGTCAAATTTGAGCATGTATATCGGTATTAAGATAATAACTCTGAAAGAGATATTTGATAACAGTGACTTTTATTGAAGACAATACGAGATAACCAATATATACTCATGGACAAAACTTAAGGAAGTTGTACCTTTCAGCATGTATATTCGGGATTGAGACAATAACTCTGATAGAAATTACAGCGACCTTTATTGAAGACACACGAGATAACCAAGTGTGAAGAAAATTGCTCTTCTTCTAAAAAAAAACAGATGATCACCGAGATCAAAATATGAAACTTCCTTAAGGTTTTTCCAAGAGTGTATTTAAAAGTATATTTGAAATATATAAAACTTCAAAATATGAAAAATATCAAAAAAACTGATCATCTTTGGAGAAACCAATTCTTCAATTTCGCCAGTTTATTCCGAGAGATACCGCATCAATTAACACTTTTATACATCATATATAATCTCTATATTTGTTGACATCTATATGGGAAAGACTATTTTTTATTTAATTTGACATTGTGACTTTTTCGAACAAAGATATACAATCATCAATAACAAATCTGAACAAAAGAAAAAAAAACATAATTAAGCCTGTATAAAAAAATACGATTAGAATTTGTTGAGGTTTGTACACGTGGGGAAATATAAATCACAAAAAAATGACACTCGTTCATTTTTCTTGTTTCTAAATTTCAACTTTATAATTATCTAGCGAATGAGGAAAAAAGCGACACGGGGTACAGTATTGATTTCCTTCTTTTCTCTCGCTTCCCTAGCTAACGACTAGGGTGATGAATGGTAAAAATGGCGAGAGAAAGAATAGAAAAAATAGTTACTGGGGGGTCTAATTATTCCTGTATCGTGTGATAATAAATATGAAGTTGTCATGCCATCAATTTCAATAGCTTCGTGGTGGTATGTAAAGATTAATAGTTTCTTAACTTTTTACGATGATTTCTTTATAAAGTCCCCTCTCTCACTTTATTGTGTTTTTATTCGTGTAATGAAAACTAAATATTTTTAGTAAAAATACTTTAGATATCTACTATTCTAACAGTTGCTATATAAGGTTCAATTGTTAAAATGGTCCTCAGTTTCTATAAACAGAGTTTGCCCGTGTATAATCTACCGAGCCGTTATAAATATTGAACGCTTAGGTTGCTCTGACCTTTCTGGAGATTAAACAGGAGAAACACACTTTGAGGATTTACCACTGATAATTTAGGACTTTTGATAGGGACAAAGAAACATGTTAGGCTTTGTCACTGATGAGCCAGGATATTTTAATGAGATAAAGAACACAGTGATGAAGGTTTGCCATTGATAAGCCAGGACTTTTAATAGGGACAAAGAACACGGATCTTAGGCTTTGACACTGATAAGCCAGGACCTTTGATAGGGACAAATTCCACAGATCTGAGGCTTTGACACTGATATGCCAGGACCTTTGATAGGGACAGATTCCACAGATCTGAGGCTTTGACACTGATAAGCCAGGACTTTTAATAAGGACAAAGAACACAGATCTGAGGCTTTGCCACTGATGAGCCAAGATATTTGACAGGGACAAAGAACACAGTTATGAGGGTTTGCCACTGATGAACCAAGATATTTGATAGAGGCAAAGAACACAGTTATGAGGCATTGACACTGATAAGCCAGGAGTTTTAATAGGGACAAAGAACACAGATTTGAGGCTTTGACACTGATGAGCCATGATTTTTGACAGGGACAAAGAACACAGTTAAGAGGGTTTGGCTCTAATGAACCAAGATATTTGATAGAGGCAAAGAACACAGTTATGAGGCTTTGACACTGATAAGCCAGGAGTTTTAATAGGGACAAAGAACACAGATCTGAGGCTTTGACACTGATGAGCCAGGACTTTTAATAGGGACAAAGAACATAAGTTGTGAGGCTTTGACACTGATGACCCAGATATTTGATAGAGGCAAAGAACGCAGTTGTTAGGTTTTGACACTGATGAGCCAGGGTATTTGATAGGGACAAAGAAACAGCGTAATGAGGATTGGGCACCGATGAGCTAGGATATTTGATAGAGGCAAAGAACACAGTTATGAAGCTTTGACACTGATAAGCCAGGACTTTTAATAGGGACAAAGAACACAGATATGAGGTTTTGACACTGATAAGCAAGGACATTTGATAGACACAAAAACACAGTTATGAGGGTTTGCCACTGATGAGCCAGGATATTTGATAGGGACAAGAAACACAGATCTGAGGCTTTGACACTGATAAGCCAGGACTTTTGATAGGGACAAAACAATTTATGAGGCTTTGACACTGATGAGTTTCGATATTTGATAGGGACAAAGAACACAGTTATGAGGCTTTGACACTGATGAGCCAGGACTTTTGATAAGGACAAAAACACAGTTACGAGGCTTTGACACTGATGAAGCAGGATATTTGATAGGGACAAAGAATGCAGTTATGAGGCTTTGACACTGATAAGCCAGATATTTGATAGACACAAAGAACACATTTATGAAGGTTTGACACTGATGAGACAATATATTTGATAGGGACAAGTAACACAGATCTGAGGCTTTGACACTGATAAGCCAGGACTTTTGATAGGGACAAAACAATTTATGAGGCTTTGACACTGATGAGTTTCGATATTTGATAGGGACAAAGAACACAGTTATGAGGCTTTGACACTGATGAGCCAGGACTTTTGATAAGGACAAAAACACAGTTATGAGGCTTTGACACTGATGAAGCAGGATATTTGATAGGGACAAAGAACGCAGTTATGAGGCTTTGACACTGATAAGCCAGATATTTGATAGACACAAAGAACACAGTTATGAAGGTTTGACACTGATGAGACAATATATTTGATAGGGACAAGAAACACAGATCTGAGGCTTTGATACTGATAAGCCAGGACTTTTGATAGGGACAAAAACAATTTATGAGGCTTTGACACTGATGAGTTTCGATATTTGATAGGGACAAAGAACACAGTTATGAGGCTTTGACACTGATGAGCCAGGACTTTTGATAAGGACAAAAACACAGTTATGAGGCTTTGACACTGATGAAGCAGGATATTTGATAGGGACAAAGAACGCAGTTATGAGGCTTTGACACTGATAAGCCAGATATTTGATAGACACAAAGAACACAGTTATGAAGGTTTGACACTGATGAGACAATATATTTGATAAGGACAAGAAACACAGATCTGAGGCTTTGACACTGATAAGCCAGGACTTTTGATAGGGACAAAAACACAGTTATGAGGCTTTGACACTGATGAGTTTCGATATTTGATAGGGACAAAGAACACAGATATGAAGGATTGACACTGATGAGACAATATATTTGATAGGGACAACAAACACAGATCTGAGGCTTTGACACTGATAAGCCAGGACTTTTGATAGGGACAAAAACACAGTTATGAGGCTTTGACACTGATGAGTTTCGATATTTGATAGGGACAAAGAACACAGATATGAGGCTTTGACACTGATGAGCCAGGACTTTTGATAAGGACAAAAACACAGTTATGAGGCTTTGACACTGATGAAGCAGGATATTTTATAGGGACAAAGAAAAAGGTTACGAGGCATTGACTCATATTATGTCGCTTCTAAAGACAATACATCAACCATAAGGCAACCATAATTATATACAGCAAAAGTTTCGCTCTACAAAGGAAAACCTCACCATAAACGGAAAAAACGCATCATAAAAATTCAAAATTGTAATTACAATTGGAATTCTTTAATTTCTCACTGTAAAACATCACCTTGATTTATATACAAGACATTTTACAAGAATATTAACAAGCCTACTATCTAAAATGTAAGAGTGATATAAAAATCATAAAAAATAATAATAATAAATATAAAAAAGGATTTTAAAAACCTTCATTAAATAGTTTACATAGGTATATAAAATTCCAACATCTAGTCATCGCTTTAAAATTTCAAACACAGCCGAAAGCCAAAAAAATTGATTTTAAAAAGTAATGTCCAATAAAACGTGGGGTATTTTTCCAAAAGATCGTTTATCATCCATTAAGTAACTTAATGGAAGTTATAAATTCAAAGTTTAATTTGATCTTAAAATTATTGGGCCCACCTCTCACATACATCAAATTACTCTCCTTCAGTTCCAAAAATTAAACCATTATTCCCATAGTGTGTGTTGTTTAAATTTTCTTCTTCTTTTGAAAGATATTTTAATGTTACAAGAATTTATCGAAGAATTTAATTTATTTTTGTTTTTTTACTACATTTTTTCTGTAGAGTGTATGTACTTTAATTTTATTTTGGTATGAAAAACATCGTATTATGGTACTGCTATTTATGCCTGTGCGTGATAGAATAAACAATTATTATATATAGGTAATATAGCGTTAATATGGATTTTCTATTTTGAGTTGTTTGAAATTATATATGAAATAATCATACCACACCTATATACAAAGATTTTATTTTATTGTGGAGGGGTAGGTAGAAGGATGGTCTAATCCGTTGGTTTTCGACCGCTACGACCCGGGTTCGATTCACGCATTGAACACTTTTTTTTTTTCTGATTAAAAAAAATGCTCCAATGGCCCCCCGATTCTTGCAAAAGTCGAACCCCACCAGCGAGTGCAAGTAACCAAACGTGGCTCTGGCACATTTGTAAGTGCAAAGTCGAACTGCTTTTCACATGTGTAGACATGTGGTACACTTACAGTAAAAGCAGTCGCCTACTCTACCCACTAAGATTATCATGGCTTGTACCATGTGTACTAGGGATAAGCAAAATAAAATTTATTGTGGACGTTATATAAACATGGTGCGTTCGTGACTGACTTTTCTTGATTTGCCAAGAAATTGGGTTGGCCAAATATCAGGAAACAGGTTAAATCAACGTTTAGTTGGTTTCTGTTCTACTAGATGGCGCTCTTCCATCTAAAGGGTTTATGTGAGCGTGGTCAATATTATTTTATTTAAAATTATATTTCATAGATTCAAATATTATGTTTATATCTACCGTCTGTTCGACTCCAGGGCGGAATGTGATATTGAACCAGACGACACTATTTTAGATTAGTGTGATGTAGATAATTTTTTTTTTTTCAATTTTCCCCTTTATGTAACCTTATGTAATGGTATATGAACGATTAATAAATTTATCAATCTCTCTCTCTCGGCCGTGCGGCCACGCGGCGCGTGAGCTCCGGGTTTTTTGAGGCTGAGATAGTGAATATGGAGTTCAGCAACGAGGTATTGTCTTCGAGGTATTGTCTGAAAGCCAAAAGAATGGGCTGCAAGCTCATGTTAATCTCACCAAAATCTCCATTAGAATCTCTTTCTTTCTCTCTCTTAGACGAAATATATAAATTTGATTAAACGTTTTTGGTTATGATATTCTTTTTGCTTTAACTATCAAGTTTTATATATTTTACGGAGAGCGAGCGTCTTTTGAAGGAATGTATAGGTGAATATCTAAGTATATATTTACAGTTTGAATAATTAGATCACGCAGATATGAAATCCTTGAATTCAACATGAATAGTTGCTTATGTAGAATCAAAGGGTAGTCCTTTTAAAACATTTTTTCCCTCTCTAACATTGTACAGTATTTTGTTCTCATTTTAAATCTTAAATTACAGAGAGATTCACAAATAATAATTTTAATATCATATAGCAATAAATGAATTTCTTCTAATTCTGCTTATCTCTACTGTACAATCAACGTTTAGTTGCTTTCTGTTTCATTAGATGGCGCTCTGCCTTCTAAAAAAGATTTTGTTAGTGGTCAGGATATGCTTAATATGTTTTTAATATCAAGATCTAACCTTTTTATTTATTTAATTCTTTAAAATTATTTTTTTACCATTAAGTATGTGTTTGAATTAAATGTCGGTATACTGTATTTTAAAGCTTAGGATTAATATCAGAATTTGATTTCTTGTAACTACCAATAACAATTAAAATACACAAAACTATTCTAATGAAAATTATTTTGCTTTTTTTAAGTTCAAGATCATCCATATATCTTTTAACTAAGGTTTTTGTAAAACATTCTATATATGTAAAAAAGTTATATTTCTCGAAATAATCTATTTTCAGCTTGAATATATTGATAGTAATGCATTGTTTCAGAGAGAATGAAGAAGTATTCGGTATTATTTCTATAAAAATGAAGGAGAAAATGTAGAATTCCGAAGTTTTTGTCACAACAATTCAACAGAGGTCATCAGCTAATGAGCAAAGATAATTTTCTGGAATTTCTCCGTGTTTTCGAGAAGTCATTGGAAATCTATTTGATCGACCGTCTGTTTCTTTAACTTCATAATTAGTTTCCAATGGTGCCGGTCACAAAACATAAATTCCTCCCTCGTCATTAACACCGCCTCCAGCTGATAGGCAAAAAGTTAATCTTACCAATTACAAATGCGAAACTGTTTCTTTTTTTAAACTGTTTGTTTATTTGGAGTGGTTTAAGTAGTTTAAACTTTTCTGTTGGTAATAGTTAACGCCTTTTTTGTAGCAACTAAAACGGTATAGAATATTTTAATTTCTTATATATAAATGAAAGGATATAAGCATGTAAATATTTAATTCAAAGTTATAATTTGTTTGTGTTTTTGTTTGTTACCTCTATAACAGGCGCAAATATTCAAATTTCCCGCCTGGTTGATTAATTAATAAATAAATATATATTAAAAAATATATTTAAAAAAGATTTTCTGTGAATTTTTGATTATCTTGAGGATTATGTTATGGTAATGCAGTCGTGGTTAAAATCTTGAAAGTATAATCAAAATTATAAAGATTAGAAATAGCTTCAATTGAGATTATGAAATATAGAAAACATAATTTGATAAAAGTACTGCCTGACTTGAGGCGTAAGAATAAAAAAAATGAAAAGCTTATTTACATAATGTACAAAAATATTTGAGCCAGCCATCGAGAATCAACAACAATGGGTCTATATAGGGAAAGTGGCGATGTCTGGCGGTCGATTTAGCAGAGTATTTGAATCTATGAAATATAATATTGAATAAAATAATATTTTAATATAATATTTATATTAGTCAGTTGTTTTATTCAGGCGCTTTCCTAAAAATTTTCGCCTTGAATTATTTTAATATTATCGTACAACCGACTGTTCGATAGCAATATAGACAGAACTATACATTAACAGTTTTGGACACTATATTCAAATTAAAGGGACAGAGAATATTTCTATTCTGAATATTTGAGTCAAAACGAATTCCGTTATAGTACGTTTCCATATATATATATATTTTGAAAATAGAGCAATCCATACTTAATTCATTAGATAATAAAAGGCATATATTGGATTTAAAAATATATTTATTTTGCCAATATTTCGGCTGGCTGAACGCCAACGCAAAAGCCTCGATAAAGGTTGGCGTTCAGCCAGCCGAAATATTGGCAAAATAAATATATTTTTAAATCCAATATATGCCTTTTATTATCTAATATATATATATGTAGTGATATATTTCAATATATATTTCCTATGTAACATCATTATAGTGTAACAGCCCCAAATGTAGATACAATTCAACTCACCAGTTCAGACATCCAACCTGCCTCGTCCTTTTGTGGTACCCATTGACGCCTGAAACCACTGTAGCCCATGACTGCTTTAAACTGCCTACTACAACAATCAGTAGACAGGATAATATATTAATATATATTAAACGCTCAAAAAGAGCGCTTTTGATAGAAAAAAAAAAGAATTTGTCAAAATGCCAAGAAGATCGAGAAAAATTGTGGGAAGAGCTAAAGGGTCATACGAAAATAATCGACACTATCCACAAAGATCTTGATTTCCTATGCTCTTCGAAAAGGCAAATTTCTGAATAAGGATATATATGGAAGGTAACAGAAATTTGAAAAACTACTATCTTTAACAACTTGTTACATGGCTTTTGTGGCATGCTGCGCCTTTTTTCTGATAATAATAATTTGACAAATGCTTAAAAAGGTGAATCCTAGGAACGGTTGTTGGATTTGCAAAAACCCTCAGAGGTACCTGGCGTGATACACATGAAATATTCTGCCTCTGTGATAGTTCTTAGCGTTATCAGCGTAAAGATGATGTCTTGCCACTCCATTTCTTTTATAAGGCCCTCAATATGAAGGTTGACATCTACATCAATGTCCTGACGACCGTCATAAATACCTATATAGACATGAAGGATAAACGAAAGGAGTTATGTCGTCCAACAGGACTCAGCTCCAGCCCACAAGACAAAGAAGAGACAGGCTGACATGACACTTAACGTGGGGCGTGGTTACAAGAGATGTCAATAAATCTCCCCACAACACCATCCATTCTGTCAACAATCAGTTCACACGGTGATGACTCAATTGGACAATGTCATCCTAACCAAGACCTGTGCTTCTTTCCGCACTCACCTCAAGTCTGTTATAGCTAATATTATAGTCTACTTTAAATAAATCAAAACTGTATAATTTAACAACCACTGTACCAATTTACATTTTAAATATATTGTTACGACAGAGAGAAGACAAGTGTATTCCAACCGTTTAAGTTACAATTTATAAGGTTGTCCCAAAAGTTCGGTTTTTTTCTTAAAACGTTGTTTTTCTTATTACTTGGCGAATAATATTATTACGGCTAATACATAATAATACAAAATACAATTACTTTATACATAATACAAAGACATTATACATAACGGCGAATAATACTGGTATTTCAATTTTTTTTCAAGTGTTTACGAACTTTTGGGAAAATCTATATAATACAAAAGATGATAATAATTTTACAAGTGATAATCTACAAGAATGGTAAAAGGTAATTGACGTAGCCAAATTATTTAGTTGATAAACTAACTATAAAGTTTGAGTCTGTGTCAATGTGCCCACTGTGCAATAAATTGATAAAGAGGGAGCAATCTCTCGAAATATTTTGAGAAAAAATTTTTTTTTTCTTTCTTTACAGATCCAGGTACGCCCTTTTATATAATCTTAACAATAAAGTATTTACAATAAATATTCAGTTGGAATATTAATTATACTATCAAATAAAGTTATTCTTTAGCTTCTTCATTGTTTATTTCAACTAACTCTATTCGATAAAAAAAATCCCTTGAATCAATATTAAAATGAAAACATAAACCCTCCAGGGAAAAGATTCTTTAAAAAATATTTTTCATTTAAAAAAATATCTCGAGCTTTCGGGCAAGTGTAAGCCCGCGTTGATTATGCCTTGAAACAAATGTAAACAATCAAAAGGCTTTATTTAATTTTAAATCATATTTTATTGGCGTATTAATCATGTAAAGTATTTTCTCCCGTAGAAGGGCTTACTTGCCCGAAAGCTCGAGATATTTTTAAAAATGAAAAATATTTTTAAAAGAATCTTTTCCCTGGAGGCTTTATGTTTTTATATTAACTAACCTACTTTATATTAAAAATAGGGTAACAGTCTGGCAAATCTATACCTCGATTCAGGGAACTGGATCTTATTTTCTGTCGTCCCCACTTTTAGGCAACTTCGCGTTATATATGATTGTCTCAATATGGGGTTCGTATGTTTATTTCTAACAAACTTGATATAATTCTAAGTCTATATTGAATCTATTTGCCTTTATACTCAGAAAACCTTCTTCTATCTCGCTCAACCACAATGTGAAACTTATTAGAGACTTTCATATATTATCAATATTGCAACCTAGAAAATCAGAAAAGAAAAACTTCAGCAATAACACAGCAATTTATTCAAGGTACAAACAAAAATCAAAATTTTTAAGATACAAGTTAAGTAATGAGGGAAATTTTCAGAGAATAGCAAAATATAAATAATATAAATATAAAAATAATTAATAATATATATATATTCATAAAATATAACAAATACTTTGCCACAATATTATTAATCTAAACAAACTGCTCTTCACCTTATCTATGACTGTCCGAACTTTACAGAAGTGAGACATCGATTGTTCCCTGATCTAAATGATTTAGCTCTCTTATATCAGCGACTTTGTCTATATAACTTTATGTACTCTGTCGATTAATACATGTAAATATTTAATTATAGGTTTTAATATGTTTTTTCCTATGTAATAGGTTCAAATACTTCAATATCGCGTCTAATTAATTAATAAAATAAAAAATGTTTATATGTAAATATCTATTTTTTCAATATAGTATATTGTAATTCTGAGTTTTTAATGTTGTCAGAGAAAAACAGAAAGAGAATGCACAAATTCAATTTATTATAATATATTGAATTAAAAAAAGGTCCAGTGAACTTATTATTCGTAAAGAAAAAAAAAATGTTGTATGTGTAACAAATTCAATGGAAGATAGAAAAAAATCAATAAAAAATGTATTTGACCAAAATTTCTTCTACGCCGATTTATTTATAATAAAAATGGGATTGCTAAATTTCTCGGCGTCTCCAATCGAGTTTGTTTAGAATGATTTGGAGGGTACCCCAAGCTAAAATTGGGATGTTTTTTCCCTGAAATGGAATTGAAGTAGGTTATAGAATATAGGAGGGTAGTTTGAAATCAATGATAAAGCTGTCATTCAGTTTTGATATTTCTAGTAGAAAAAAAAAATTCTAAGTTTTCCACACTTCATTTTTTTCAATAAAAAATACTTAAAATTATGTCACTTATTCTCCTTCTCCCCCTCTCTCTTTTTCTATATATACAAGGTATATATATATATATATATATATATGTGGTGAATATATATATATATATGTGGTATATATCTATATATATATGACAAGGTTGGAAAATAATATTTGAGAATCTCGACAGAACATTCACCCTTCTCAAATAAATGTCAACTCAAAAATATTAATAGAATTGAAAAATTGTTTGTGTACAAAAGAGTCGGAATTTTATATTTTCGGTGTTTTTTTTTTTTTTTTGTATTGAAAAAATACCTGATATTTTATTGCCGTTTGAAATAATATTTAAACCTTTAGTGAATAAATAGTAAGTCTATCTATAATGGAATTGAAAGCATGGTAAATACTTTGTTTTATTGGGAGTTTGTGTTAGTTTCTTTCATTATAGTGTTACATACTGTTTTCATATATATAAATTTTTGCTTCACTAGATGGCGCTCTGCCATCTAAAAAGCACATATGCTCGTGGTCAGGATATACCTTCTTTATTTTTAATATTTGTAAATGTGTTTGATATATAATTATTACACATGTGTAGGTGACATATAAAAATTATTGTTTTGTATTTCTATTTTATGTAAATTTCATTTGCTTTTTTGAAAATTCATATTTTTTTGTTGCAAATATGCAAATTTTTATTATCTAATTTATATTTATATATTTTTTCTATTTAATTGGATTCGTTCTTCTTTTTTGTTGTCTGAATATAATAACAATAACAAGGTATAACCTTAGTGATAACAATAAAAACAAAACTTGACTTGGCAAGAAATGTTTATGTGGATTATTGTTAATTAACCACCACACATTGCTTATATATTTAGAGTTATTTAAATTTGCATATATTTAAACCAATTTTAATGATTCAATTAATGATATGTATATATACAGGGTGGGTCATAAGTCGCGCACCCTATTATATTTTATTAAAAATTATAAAGCAAACTTGAATAAAATAGTTTTTTATTCTAGTTTGTCTTTTAATATTTTTAATGAAAAATAAAGTTTTAGGGACTTATGGACTACCCTGTATACCATACATTATCTTTAATATATATTTCATTTTAAAAAATGATATTATTATGTAATAAAAAAGATTTCTTTTGATTTTTGATTATCTTGTGGATTAAACTATGGTAAGGCAGTCGTGGTTAAAATCTTGAAAGTATAATTATAAAAATAGTATTGATCAGTAATTGCTTTAATTGAACTAAAGGAACATATAAAAAAACATAATTTTGATAAAAGTACTGCCTGGCTAAAGGCGTAAGAATAAAAAAAAAAGAAAACATATTTACATAATGTACAAAAGGTTTGAGCCGGCCAACGGGAAACCACAACAACGAGTTTTCATAGGGGAAGCGTGACCTCTGGCAGTCGATTTAGCAGAGTGTTTGAATCTATAAAATATAATTTTAAATAAAATAATATTTTAATATAACATATATGTAGTATATTTTTGAGTTAAAATAGTTCACAACCTTCTTCTGATATTTATTATAACCCCATATCTATATAAAATATGTATCGACCTTGTATAACAATGGAAGTGACAAATAAAGCAAAGAGGTAAAGGTAGACCAGACGACGCAATAACCCAGACGAACAGGTGTTTATGATAATGAGTTCAATTACCCCGTCAACAGGTGGCCAGACGTAATAAACAACCCGGCGCCTGACAGGTGGCGTGATTTTATGGGAGCCAATCAGAACTCGCCGCCATCTGCGAGCGTCTCATATAAAAGCCCCCAAGATTGGGACAAAAGTAGTTAGTTAGTTGGTTTTCAGAGCGACGCCGTCATACGGTCGGGTTTCTCACCCCTATCCGCGATGTAGGGCATCCGTGACGCCCGTGGTCCGACTGTCTTCGTCCGTGGTCTACCTCTACCTTCTTGGAGTTACCATCTAGACCTGCCTCTGTCTCTTGCTGTCCCAGTGCGGGAATCCCATCACGCACCCACTACCACGACTGCCCAGTACATTCCACATCGGGATTACTACAGAACCCGTTAAAGTCGACAGGATGACTGAGGACAGCAACATGCAGAGGATGACGGAGGCCGAAGACGAGTACGTCGCGGATGCCCTCACCAACATGCAGCCCCACTGCGAAGACCTAGTAGGCCGCCTAACAGACGCCATTCGGGGACTAGCCGTGCCTCGTGCGGAGGAGGCCCTCATCTCCTCTTTCGACGGATACCACGCAACAAGCAGCCCTCTTCCATAGAGCCATCTCCAGAGATCAACTCCAGCCAGAATCAGCCATTTCAAGGTACTTTAAACTTTGTTTCTGACATTTTCCCCATAAATTTTATACTTGTATTTTCACTTTAAGCATTTTAAAATCAATTATAACCTTTCTTATAACATTTTTATCCAAATTTTAAAACTTTCACACTCTCATTTATCATTTTTACTTTTATTTTAATCAAATTATAAATTTTAATTCATCATTTTCAATTTTATTAGTAAAAATTTTCAATCACGCATTTTTGCCAATTTACTAATCTTACATGCCTTTCTTAAATTCACCTAAAATGGCATTATCCAAATATGCAACTTTCAATTTTACATAAAAAATCATATTATATTTTAATTACTCGAATCATATTTTCTAAACTTTTTTGTGTGTTTTTTTTAATACCTTATTTATAGCCATAATATTAATAATTAAATTTATTACGCTCTTTATTTTACTTAACCTATTACTATTCCAATTGTATTTCTCAATATTTAAAAGTTTTAAAAAACTGGTCCTAGATTTGTATTTTTATAAATATCAATTTTTTAAATTATCTCATCTCAAAATGTGCCTCCCATTTTTCCCCACAATTACAAATACAACTAGAAATGTAATATGCGAAAACTTAATATCATACCATAAAATTTTCATATCCCATTACATTTCATTCCTGCCTGTGTTAAATTGTTATTTACGTATTAAATACATTTTTATTCGCACTTTCTACATTGTTCACATCAATTTTAATTCCTCTCGCATATCCCATATCCCATTAACACATTTCGCATGATCATAACACATTTATGTATACACTAGTTAATTAATTAATTCTTTTATAGCCTACTTTTATCAATTATTCACACCCACGATTTCAATATTACAGATTAAATTTAATATCCTTCTAACAGAGGAACCTGCCAGATTAAAACGGATAGGAAAATTATATAAAATCACTTTTATAGCACATTTTTTTTAAATAATGTTATAGGATAGTTTATCGTTTTGTCAACCCCGTTTAAAATTTAGGTCCCCACCTTCTCTAAAATCGATCCTGTACATGTGACCAAAGGAGACGCCATCTTGGCCTCCGTAAATGGACAATTAAATCCCCAAAACGGCGTCCATCGCCACGACACTATTCCAAACTTCATCCCAACGACAGCTCAAGGACGCACTGAACTCCCCCCTAATTTTTGTTCTACTTCGTCTTTCCTTCCCTACTTCTAAAGGGGTGGAATGACCTTTGTACCCACCATTAGCAGCCTGTCAATCAATCAATTATAGGACCACATTGCCTCCCCGTAAGCCAAATTAGAAAGACATCATTAATCTTGCACCTACAACTAGACATTGTGTGTAAATATGTTCCCTTTTTTCAAGAACGAATATTTTTGTTTTCTTTTAACTTTTCTCTCATTTATTGTAAATAGACTTACAGCTTACCTAGTTTTGTGGTGTTGGACTTTGTTTTTTTTAACTTACCAAGGTAGATAAAACATTTCACTATCAATTGATAATACCATTTTGTTTATTAATGCCATCAGAAACCAATCAACCCTTTATATATTATTACCTTTAATATTTCTATTTTCTCTTTTTCTCATCATGTTCAGACTTAGCATTTTACAACTTCAACTATCTTAGGCACCATTTAAAAAACCTACACCTAACAATATTTATAATATTTCTTTAACAGATAAAACATTTATCATTTTATTTTTCTTTGTAGATTTCAAAATGTTATTTTTGACGCTTCCCTTACAACCTCTAACTCTATCCCATGAACCTTTCCTCCCAACTTTTTACAGCCATCAAGAGATTATTGTTCGTCAACCATTTTCTTTTTTTTTTTATTGATTAAACTAACTAGAAGACCCTTCCTCGCTGTACATTTCCCAACAGTGAGCTCAGGAGACCCAGTTAGTTTTTTATTTTTTTTCTCTCTTCGTCCGGCTCATCATTTTTTTCATTTTTCAACTTTTTCTTTTCACCACACAAGCCGGACACAATCAAAATGACAGCAATGAATCTCTTACTCCCACCTTCCCTTTTCCACATCCTTCAAACCTCCAACTACCTTCCAAGGGATTCCAGTTCGCCGAACATTTTTGTTTTTTTTTTCATTGATTAATCCGACTGGAACAATCCTTCCTCACTATACCATTCCCAATAATGAGTTCAGGATATCCAGCGCGATATTTTTATTTTTTTTTCTCATCGCCCGACGCATCATATCAATTCATCATTTTTTCAACTTTTCACTTTTTTTTTTCACAATTCAACCGGGCACAATCATTATGGACAACAGGGATCCCTCTTACCTCTACCTCCCCCTTTTACCTCCATCAATCTTCCCACCTCTTTTCGCTGTCTGAGCTAATGATACAGACGGAATATCTTGGGCCTTCTGTTAATGAAAACAATGCCTCACTTAAACAAGTTCGCATTGCATTGCAGGATGCTTGGGATACTACTTTTGCAGAAACATGCTCAGATACCCCTTTCCCCTTTTCAACCTTAGCGTCACATTATACGTTCAGTCAATAACCTAAATTCAATATTTTTGCCTTTCATCTTTTATGCAATAAGATATTATTTTCCTTGTACGATTCATTTTACCATAGTTACCATTTTGTATTAATACTTTCTCTTAATCTTGTATCACTCATTTTGTGCGTTTTTATTTTTATAACCTTAAATATTATTTCATTGATACACCACCATTACAACATCTTTCTCTGTTTAACTTGTAACTTTATAATAACTTTAACTAATTTGTATACAAATTATTTCTTTTAATTTTTTTATAATAGGTTTGTTAGGTCATCACTCATTACATGTCACTCCCCCAACCAAACCTTCATCACCGGGGACACATTCTGTAGTATATTTTTGAGTTAAGATAGTTCACAACCTTCTTCTGATATTTATTATAACCCCATATCTATATAAAATATGTATCGACCTTGTATAACAATGGAAGTGACAAATAAAGCAAAGAGGTAAAGGTAGACCAGACGACGCAATAACCCAGACGAACAGGTGTTTATGATAATGAGTTCAATTACCCCGTCAACAGGTGGCCAGACGTAATAAACAACCCGGCGCCTGACAGGTGGCGTGATTTTATGGGAGCCAATCAGAACTCGCCGCCATCTGCGAGCGTCTCATATAAAAGCCCCCCAAGATTGGGACAAAAGTAGTTAGTTAGTTGGTTTTCAGAGCGACGCCGTCATACGGTCGGGTTTCTCACCCCTATCCGCGATGTAGGGCATCCGTGACGCCCGTGGTCCGACTGTCTTCGTCCGTGGTCTACCTCTACCTTCTTGGAGTTACCATCTAGACCTGCCTCTGTCTCTTGCTGTCCCAGTGCGGGAATCCCATCACGCACCACTACCACGACTGCCCAGTACATTCCACATCGGGATTACTACATATATATAATTATATCTCCATATATCTTAAAACTAAAGATACTTCGGTCAGTATAAATATTTTTTTCTTATCTCCCTTGCCATCTTGAATACCTCGGGATCAAAATTGGCCTTAATTATCGTAAAGATGGAGGCTGCCTGGCCGGCATTCATAGTTTTTAAAATTAAAGATACTTTGGCCAGTATAAATATTTTCAATATTTCTATATATGTGACAAAATTAGCATCTCTTCACGAAGAACTACTCCGAGGTTTCTTTGCAAATTTCAACAAATCGTCTATTGATATATCTGAAGGTGGGTTTGGGGGACTGTGAGGATCTGTGTAGGTATGTGGTCCTATATGTAGTATCACGCAGGATTCGAAAAAACAGACCGAAAGTCCCTCACAGAAGCCATTTACATATAGGGAAGTTAAATACATAAACAGTTAACAGTTCGGTGTCGATGGTTCGGCTGTTTTTACATGTCTTCTGATTCTTACAAGGATTTTCTACAGTACAGCTCGTTCCTGGTTCTATAAACACTACAATTCTCTACTGCTTTCATTGTTTTAAAAATATATAATAGAAACAATTTCTTTCCTTATATGAAAATAGCATATATATATATTATGATTAGAATTTTTTTTGTGTGTTTGATTGTTGAAAAGAGGTGCAGTCGTGGAAAAGTAAAGATAATTATTTATCTTTCAAGCAGATTTTTATTTTGAATCTCTTGAAGTAAAAATATACATATATAAAATTATTTTTATCACAGGAATATAGAATTTATTAAATGAATTCTATAATCGTGAATAAAAGATAAGTAGGGTTAAATATACATTATTTACAACAATAATAATTAAAAGTGGTATGTTTTGCATCTATGGTCAAATATATATAATAGTCAATGAATGAAAATAAAATATGTTTTTAAAAAATAAAATAATTGTATTTTAGATTATATAATATATATATATATATATATATTATAATAAATATTAAGAGAAATTTTTAACTTATTTTCAATGCGTGAGTATTATGGTATTTGTAATGCAATCGTGGAATATACAATCAAATAAACTTTGATCAAAATTATCTTTAATTAAAAGATTATGGAATATAAAATACATAATTTGAGAAAGTACTACCTCATTTAATGCGAGTATATAAAGAAAACAAAGGCGTATTTACATATCTACCTAAAGAGTTGAGTCGGTCAACGGGAAACAGCAACAATGGTTTTTTATAGAGAAAGCTGCGACATCTGGCGGTCGACTTTACATAGTAGTTTATTCTAGAATATATATTTTAAAATAAAATAATTTCATATAACACATATATATAGCTTTATTAAGACGATCAGTTTTATAGAGATTCACCACAGGAAGAAATCATAGATGGAGCTCGTATACTCCAGACAGCACAGAGCCCAACAGCTTCCAGGTCCGACGCATGTCCAGTGGCCACAGAATTCACCGTGCAGAGGCTAGCGTATTCTTCCTTTTTAATATTGATAATCGACGCAAATATATTCCTTGTTTTAACAGATTCTCATGGCACTAAATCGTTGTTCGATTTAGTATAATTTCTAGAGTTTCTTTCATGGTCTTTTTCGCGCTATGTAGCAAACATGATCAAGCCAAGGGTTCGACATTGGGTTATCCGTTTTTGTGTCAATTTGCATACCAGTTTTTAACAATGCATTTTTGATCTGCTTTATCATGTTATTAGTATATATATATATATATATATATATATATATATATAAAACAAAGTATGCATATCCTGACCAGCAGTACATGTTCATTTAAGATTGCAGAGCGCCATCTAGTGGAACTGAAATCAACTAATCATTGATATAAAAATCTAAAATGAACATGTGCTCCTGGTCAAGAGATATGCCTACTTTGTTTTTGTAATTGTCACGAAATTGGTTTATGTAAATCAAATGTGAATCAAATGTCTATATTAGTAAATATGTAAATACTTCTATGTTTAATGTTATATAAGGAAGGTATGTAAATTCTGTAACTGATTTTTCATTTTCTTGTTTCAAGTTTTGTTGTGAGGAAAACATCACTCACAAAGTTTATCATTTAATCAATAAAACTCTAATTTGATAATGCGACAATATCAATACCTGACCTTTTTATTTTCTCTCTTGTTTTTCAATTATATATTATATAATCTAAAAACTCAAATATTTCTATATTTAAAAAAATATATATTTTATTTTATTCATTGATAATTTTATTTTCAATATTGTTATTATCGTTTTTAGAAAGACTCAGTTTTGTTTAATAGTTTTGTTGTAAATATACGTAGTTAACATATCTATCCTTTTAAATCACTAATATAGGATTAACATTATAAATTCTATATAATGTGAAAATAACTAATGTTTAATATTTCCTCAAGTAATTGAAAATAAAATCTACTTGACGGTAAATAATTATCTTTTTTTAACAACTGCACCTCAACCCTTTATCTTATCGATCCTTTGTCTTGTCAACCCTTTATCTAACAACAACACAACCAAATATTCATAACATATATATAATAATGGCACATATAATTAAATATAATATATTTCTCAATATAAACGAGTGCAAATAGAAGCTCTGGTCAACGCTATATGGTTTCAAACAATGATGATAAATACCCATGAAAATTCATAGAAAAGTGTGATGATTATTTCACAAATTCACTTTATAATTAAAACCAACAGATTTAATGATTTATTTTGAAGCCACGGATTGCTCTCTCACTAATGTAATATTAGAAAATTAAAATTACTTTTTTATCAAAAGATTCCAATTTCTCAAAAAAAAAATAAATTTAATGGAGTAATTTAATGAGGTGTTAAACCTAGGAATACATTGAACTAATTATGAAAAGAAAAATAAATTGGTAATTACATCTAATTGGTATTGAATTTCTTTATTGACTTTTCCGGTAATTTATATAAAAAAACGAAAACAAAGTAAACATTGATTTTGTTTCGAGTAGTGGAAAAAAGAGGAAATTAGCAATTATCGTTTGGAAAATATTGCGTTTTATTTTTGGCTTTTTAATTAGTTCTATTTTGTTTTATTAGGTTAGTAAATATTTTAGGTATGTAATTAATTGATTAAAATTTTTAAAAAAGAAACATTATCGTGTTATGAGGTAGTTAAGTATAAATTCTTTGATGGTAATTGAGATATTTAGTTAGAAAACATAGAAATTTCATATAATCCTATATCCTTATAGTATATTAAATATGGTGATCACAGAAGATAGATTAAACATGTATGCAAATATTATTTTATTTCCCTATTTAATTAATCTAATTGTATATATATTATGAAAAATAGTACAAATGTGATATTGTACTTTGATAAGGCTCTTTAATTGATAAATTCTTAATTAATCAAGAATACCTTAAAGATAGAGGTTGCCTGGCCGGGGCATTCATAGTTCTTGAAATTAAAGATACTTCGGCAAGTGTCTGGCCAGTTTAATGGCCGAAATGTTTTTAATTTTAAGAACTAATCAAGAATAGGTAATCAGCCAATTCTGGAATAATTAAAAATCAACTAATATTTTATATTTATTCCGATAGATGGCGTAATCCAGTAAACAACTTTCTGTTTCCCGATAAATGTATATATTGTGTAAATATATATTCATGGATATTTACCGATGGTTGACGTTTTCTGTACTCTCTAGAAGCGTTATAAAAATAATTTTAGGTTATTCATGTGTGAAAGAATTGATTTTCAGATTTTCTACCGAATATATTTCAATGTCACAGTTTTTAAGAGATGAATTTATTTAATCTTTATTAAACGAAATCTCGGTAAAACGAATACACGTTTAATAAAGATTAAAAAACGTATTTCCCGAAACCTTTAGTATTTGTTTGAATAATATCCAGGATATTTGAATCAATTGTTACAAAATGTTTTCATTTTTATTTTCTATATCAGCTATAAGATAGACTAGTACACGAATTATCTCATGATATTTATATAAAGGCGTTTTCACCATTACGCTTAGAAAACCTTTCATCATTGGCTTATTTGAATCATGCCTATAGGAAGTTGTATTGCTACACCTCTGCTATAACCTATACAGCTTAAACTCTTTCAAAAGTGCTTAGATTTCAAAGAATGACTCGTGTTGATCCTTTACACAACACGATCCTTCCCAATAAGAGATTCCCATGTAAGAACTTTATAATTGTTCTAAACCTCA